>JALHAQ010000016.1:1232516-2465032 GCA_023838395.1 Holcopasites calliopsidis
GTTGTATCGAACTGGCGGCGTCTCGCGATGTTGGGGTTCGAGAAAAGAGAAATTCGTACAAGTGATATGCGTATGAAAGAAGACGTTCTTCTACGTTCTTCTATGTTCTCATACGGCTCTGAGGAAAAGCCGCCAGTTTGATAGCCCTAATTCAAACAATTAAAGTTGGTTGCGTTTTGGCAATCAACGAAACGCTGCGATGTGTTGATCGCCATTTAGGTTTTATTGTACCGCAGCATATCAACAATCAAACTTGGCTTTATTTTGGTCAGTGTTGCTGCCATTAGTCTCGGTAGGTGGGGTGGTTTTTAATAAATTACGTAAAAGGTATACATATCAGCGCCTTGTACATTTATTAACTCTGTTAAATTCTGCGTCAGCCTAGATAAAATGCACGATTTTAGAACGTTGGCTTCTATTATCCGTACTAACAAAAATAGATGGTGGGAATAGCTGGTGAGCCTCTATTATCGGAACTGCTTGGTTATCCAAAATGCCTCGTTCCCCAACCGGTTCGGATAAGCGAGGTTCAACAGATTCAATTGTTTAACACAATTTATTGCGGTGCTACATGTTACAAGATGAGGTGCTGGTGTGTGCAAATCGAGTGACTAGAACATTTCAATTTGGTTACGCTCAATTTACAAGTGTGGGCCGTTGTTACAAAAAAAAACAGAAAACATCTTACATTGCTTTTGCCCGTCTTCCCGAAGAATGATATTTCTACCATCTTCGCGTCTCCACGTGACAGTGGGTTTCGGAGAGCCCGTTGCGACGCATCTCAATTTTATGCTACCTCCTTCATGGGTCACCATGCCCTCGGCAGATTCATCGTCCATGATATCCGGAGGTATTACCACCTCCATGTATCCATTCTGAAAATAATAATACTTAAAACTTTCGTTCGAATTCTCATCACAAGTTTTATAAATTACTTGTAATATATTGCTTAGTATGTAGTGTCGCATATACAACATTCTACATATTTCCGTACATATTTATGTATTATGTATCGCTCACATTTCATGCGAGTAGAAGTGGCGTAAATATGGGCTAACTCTTTTATTTCAGATATTATTATCAAACTACTTGAAGTTTTTGAAAATGTAACACTACAGTGAATAGGGGAAACTTCCCTATATTGCACCACTTAAAACAGTATCTCCATAAATCGGAAACGGGTTCACAGTTTTTGTTCACAAAAATTTGCTACCCCATGTAAATATTTTAAGAGATGATTGCTGAGGCAATTCTGAACAACTTTTTCCTTTGCCAAAATGTTGGTTAATTTTCGTTTTTGAATTATTAACGAAAAACACTGGCCAATTAGAGCACCAGTAGAGTGCGCACTCAGCCGAAAGAACATCGTGATACGCTTAACCGCTGATTGGTCAGTGTTCTTCGTTAATAATTCAAAAACGAAACCATAACTAACATTTTGGCAAAGGAAGAAGTTGTTCAGAATCGCCTTAGCAATCGCTCCGTAAAATATTTGCATGCGGTAAGGAAATACCCTGTATATGTAACACAAAAATCTAATATGCTATGTAGTCGGTTACAAAAAGATATTTTCGGAATTACGTCAATGATCAAACCTAGAGAACCAGCTTTTTTTAGATTGGACCGCAGGTACTCATATTAGACCACGTGTATTTGTCACTACTTGAAGTAAGAATTTTTGTTTAAAAATTTACGTACATTTGAGAAAAAAATGAACAAAGAACTCTGAGAAGCAGTTTACCCTATTATACATATGTTTAAAGAAAATGGGTGAAGCTTCGTACGAATAGCTGTTACTTTACAACTTCGACTTATACTCGCACGTTCAATAATCTTCTTATCGATTCGTGAGAGTTGTTCTCGAATGCATAGTAAAAATCTGGACTTACCTGACTTCTCATAGGATCCGTATTCACTTGACACATGTAAACACCGGAGTCATTCTTTTGAACATTTGAAACGTGCAACTTCCATGTGTTGTGTCCATTATGAGTCACGGCTAGTCGTGGATTATGTGCCACTAGATGGTTGTGTATTGCCAAAATTGCTCGAGAATCGGATTTAATCCAAGCCACCTAATAAACAGAGTTCAACAATTTCGTTAAGGGTGTCTATATCCTACTATGCGAGATATAAAGCTTATTCTTACAGAAACACTTGCAGATGTTTTTAGAAACATGTGAAAAAATGAAATGGGTTGGTGGATAACATTGAATTTAATAGGAACAGGTGTAGTGCGGCCAAAAAGTCTGTACAATATGTAAATGCTGGAAATTATGTGTGGTGAAACGTGTTTAAAGCAGAGTGGTCCAACTGCTGCTACCAAGCAAATTTCGCCTCTTGGCAGTACCCCCACTGTAGGACTGAGGCAACCAGCGTCGTTTGACGCTTTGTTTTTTATTTCTAACGAAAAACACTGGCTACTCAGAGCGCGCGTAGAGCCAGCGTTCAGGGATGATTGTCGCGTCATGCTGGATTGTGACGTTCGGCCCGCACCCCGATCTAAACGCGCCGGTATAGCAGGGAGCAAGAGTTGTATCGAATACCGAGTCAACACAATGAAGAATAATGTTGAATTATTCATTATTCGTGAATAATGAATAAAAGCGGTACACCGACGCGTGTTTGGATCGGGACACCGGTCAAACTAGTGACGTTCGACGCGACATTCGTCCTTGAGCGCGGAGTTCTACGTACGCTCTGAATGCCCAGTGTTTTCCGTTAATAATTCAACTACAAAGTCTCAAAGGGGATTTTGCCAAAGGAAAAAGTTGTTCAGTATCGCTTCAGGAATCTTCCATATCCGGCTCTTCTATGAGCTATGGGACACTCTACTTGTCACAATTTTGATATCTTATGAGCGTTCAATATCGTAAGCGAGTCTCTTCGTAACATAGTGATCGTATACAAAGAAATTTGTTTAAAACCGTTTTAGTTCAAGGTTGTTAACGCAGGATTATTACCAATATAAAAAAGTTTATAGGTGCAACGGTAGTACAAATTTTCATCTTTCTAAATATTTGATATGTCTTTCTTCCACTTTAGTGCAAAACTGACATAGGATATAAAAATTGAGTGCATTTTGTACTTCTAACAGAAAATATGGTAATCAGCTCGTTTGTCTACAAAAAAAAAGATGTAACGGTGTAGATGTGACGGAAATGTGTAACGCTGGAAAATAAATGGATAACTTTTTTTTATTGTGAATTACTTCAGTTACTACCAATCAATTTTGAGCATTACACAACAATTTACACATTATACAGTATTCAATTAATTGTTGTACAACACGTCACTGCGAACATCTTTAGGGTGCCTAGATTGAGTTACAAGTGAATGGATGCTCGTTGATCCCCCCCCCCCCCAACCCTAAGTCCATATGAGCATATGTTTGGATAAACGAGAGCGATCCTTTGAAAGTGTAGACGGACAAGCATTTGGTCGTTGCTTCTTAATCTGGACATCCTAGATATTCGAAGCGAGATGTCGTTAAGATGTTTGAAATTTACATCTTGAAGATGTCTTATAGAATTTCGAAGTGAGATGTAGTTAAGGTGTTTGAAATTCACGTCATTAATAGATCTTAAAGATGTTCGATGAGAGATGTCAGGATATCTGAAATTTACGTTTTTAAGATATCTTAAAGACGTGAATTTCAAGCATCTGGACGCCATCCCCCTTCGAAATTCTTTAAAACGTCCATTTTAAGTCTTCAGATATTCAGACCTAAAATGGACGCAAAATGGATATCTGTAACATATCGTGTGCTATCTGGGTAGTGTATCAGTATAATAGATATTTAGACGTTCTGTAAGTAAACCAAGCATGCAGATGTTGTAAATTATACCTTGTACGAATGTAAATTATTAACCACGCAAGTGAAGAAAACTTCGCGGCCTTGGATCACTGTGTGATTCTCCAGGGGAGCTAAAAATTCTGGCAATGGCTCTGGAGTTATTTGACCTGAAATGAAAATGGAATGTGTTACTATACTGAGGTAGCGATAATGATGCAGCGATTCGAAAACGGCTATCATCTTAACAAATGGCCCTCGGAACAAATATCTCGGAAACTAAAGTCAGGCAGGTCAACACGTTGTACCAGCCAAAGTTGAGCCAAGTTTTACTATCGACATGCAGCGCCACATTTAAAACCTAAGCAGCGATCAACTGTTCGCAGCGTACGTTGAATCTAACTGGCGGCCCGCGATTTTGGAGTGCGTGCAAAGAGAAATTCATCCAATTGAAGTGAGTATAAAAGAAGACGTTCTCCTACGGCTCTGAGATAAAGCTGCCAGTTCGATACCCCTGTTTCAAACGGTTAAAGATGGCTGCATGTTGGGAACCAAAGCAACGTTGCGAAAAGGTGATCGTCGTTTAATTTTTAATGTGGCGCTGCAAATATGGCGTAAGCGATGATCAAACTTGGCTCAACTTTGGCCGATACAACGTGCTGGCCTGCCTGACTCGGCTATCAGGTTTTGTGTTAAATCCATTTTAAGTATTTATGAAAAAAATATACGTAATTGAAAATAACGAAGGTATTTGTTTCCTTGTTATTAGTGGCATGAGTTTTTATAGCGGATAAGCAATCCGTTACTCCTTTTTATTGAGATCATTTGGATATTGTATATGTTTCGTTTTACGCTGGTTGTCATTTCTTCATGTCGAAACATTTTATTGCCATTTCATGAAATTGTTCTTATTTGTGCGCAGATGCCTAGTACACGTACGGCCAAAGGCTGGTCGTCTTTTTTTATGATTATGCTTCTGTTTACGGCTATTTAGCGATTTGTCATTTTGATATACATATGTACCCTGATAGCCAAGCTGATCAGACAACATTTTGCCAAGACTTTCTACAAAATTATGTTGACAAAGTGGCTACAAATTCGATACAGTATTTGATATATTCGATGATGTTAATAAATTGACAGCAAAAATATAGCGGTGTCCGTTGAAATAAGTTGCGAGCAAATTCGTGGTTAGGTTATATTACAACTGTTGTTGTCGAATGGTTGCCGCTTGACACGCAACTGGTTCGACCTGGCTACCTGGGTATGTACCGAAGAAGTATGCCTAATATTTAAGGGTTATTTTGCAATACACAAGTAGAAAAATTAGACGTTGCTCCTAGATAGGATAATCTTCCCTTAAGTATGGCCACCTGCTCCATAAATCTGAAAAGTTAGGTGTTTTTAAGTTTTCCCTTTTTAATAAATGAAGCAGTCTAAGCGTGAGTTATGTTGGTAGCATTGCCTGTTGTTTTCTTCCCTTTGTCTTACCGTTTCATTCATGTTGCCACTAAAGGAAGAAAGGGTGAAAGTGGTTTTAAACAGTTATGTTAGATTAAAGTAATTCATTCCTTTCAGGCCTCACGGCCGTGAAAATGAGTCGGTATTACTATACAGGGTGTTTTGCTACTGCATGTCAATATTTTATGTAGCGATTGCTGAGGCAATTTTGAACAACTTTTTCCTTTGCCAAAACGTTGGTTACAGCTTCGTTTTTGAATGATTAATGAAAAACACTGACCAATCAGAGCGCGTGTAGAGCGCGCACTCAGCCGAGAGAAGATCGTGATATGCTCAACTGCAGCCTTGAACGCTTTTTCGGCTATGCGCGCGCTCTACACGCGCTCTGATTGGTCAGAGTTGTTCGTTAATCATTCAAAAACGAAGCTTTAACCACCGTTTTGGCAAAGGAAAAAGTTGTTCAGAATTGCTTCAGCAATCACCCCTTAAAATATTGACATGCAGTAGCACAACACCTTATACAAATATCCCTAAACTACACCTCTGTCAAAAACTCATATATGCGGAATCGATCGCAGAACTTCTGGATTACGGTCCATGCAACCATCCTACTGTCGCCACGACAGTTCTAATAAATATGTTTTAAACATTGCCCAGCTTATAATATATTGATTTCTGAATATTTGGGGCGACCCTAGTTTATTGTGTACATTGATATAAGGTAACTGTATCTAATATGGAATACCACAATATTTCAGCAAATAATCAGCCAAATCATTTGATCCAAAAACGATTTTCATTTCCTAATTCGGTAAGATCAAATAAAGGTCTCTGGCGGTGTCCAAATTTATTTTCGTCGTTTTATTATTTGCCAGCAGGAAAAACACATTACGTACACGTTTTACCCCGCATTGCCTTAGTATTACATTATGTTTTTACCATTATAAGTAATTTATTGTAAACATGATAATAGTGAAAAATGGTTCAATATATTCGCTACTTTGACTAGAGTTACTAAGAACATGATGTTTCAGGTGCGATATTCAGGTGTCCATGCGTAGAAAGCGAAAAAATGAATATAAAATACATTTGCGACAACTGAATAATGATTGTTTTTTTTTTTGTTTTTTTTTTATTCAAATAAATATTTTTTCTTCATAATATAAATAACAACTTTTTAGATTTCTTGATAGATTCCCTTGGTCTTCCATGTCAGGTACCATTTTTTCCACACGTCGCTTTTTACTTTTTATTGCATGTTTTATCGTAACTTTGAGACACTTAAATTTTTGCATAGTTAAATCAACCCGTGTTTTAACGTTGATTAAACTGTAAAAAGCATTTCGGTATTTTTGGCAGCCATTTGCAATCGGGGGTAACATTTTAGGTGCGGGTAACTGCATCAATTATGTATCGGCAAATGGTACAGACGGTACAGAAATCCGCCCAGTGGCCACAACCAACTACCATAGTCAACGTTGTGCACAGAGTTGGGTACATTTCGCATAATAAATAAAAAATACAGCAGCGCTCATTCATCCGAGCCTCTTATCTCCAGTTCGGGTCGCTAGTACCAGAGACCAGAGTATAGGATATACTGTGCAGACAATGCTTTTTATGCACACTGATGTCACTGTCAACGTTACCGAGTCAGTAGAGGATGGTAGAGGAGAGAATTAAGCCATCAGTAGTGACGGGAACTACTAAATATATGAAAAGGCACTTCGTAGATGAGGGTAACCTTCATAGCTGTATCATGTCCACAGTTATGAAGTTATTCAAAGAAAAGTTCGTGTTTTGCTAGGCGATATCATACCAGCTGTATATGATATAATATACGTGTAATTTATGTATGTATGTACAGATGTGTCAGTACTGACGTCTATAAAATATACAATAAGGAATGAAAGTAGATAAAAGTCAACGTTTGTGAAAGACTTGTTTCCACATTTATAATTTGCTATTTTGATAAAGCCTCTAGATTAATAAATACTTCACGTTTTATATGTATGTATGTAAGTATATTTGTAGACTATGTACGCTGTATATGTGTATGAGTCCACATAATAACCTCCAAGTGTAGCTAATATACGTTATATGTCGCCTCATTGAATGAAATTTTTCAAAACTTTTACATTAAATAACTTTAAACCATTCGAGACAGAAAGCTAGAATTCTACATATTTTGTTGGCACGATACCTTCAATAGATACGTATGCCAAGTTAAAGAAGAATCGATGTTTATGATTGCTGTTCCTACGCTATGTAACGTGGACTGTCCCATGGATAGTTGTGCATTTCCCGCCAATTGCAAGTCTTCCGATACGAATTTGCTTTTTGATTCCTTCACTATGGGCTGCAAACGAATGTAATTCCTACGACTGCCACTCTAAAGCTTAGAGGACGCTAAAAAAGCAGCGATTATTCTTAGGATCGGTATTTCAGAACAGGTGACACGCAATCCCGTAAGACGTCTATCCTGTACTCTGGTCTGGGCTAGTACAAACAAACATGAGCTAGCGATCCGACTGAGCGTTGCTCTACTTCTTATTCGAAGATAATTCTTTATTTGAAACGTGCCCAACTCTAGTTGTGCACCACCTTGTTCCTTATTTTAATAACGAACTCCGTTTAGTAACATCCCGTTAAAAGCATGTTGCATTTTCCACATTCAGCTTCAACCATCTACAAAGCTAAGCTTATGACAACGACGAAGTGGCCAGCGAAGTACATAGTCGGTGTCGCAGCAACAGGCTTTGCTTACCCGCGTGGTGGTATAACTAAGTGGCAGTGGTTTTCCGTGGCAAATAGCTTTTTAACCATTCCCATTAGTATAAAAAGCCTGAGGTTTTGTTACTTACTGGAAAGGCTATGCCGCCATATAGCCCTAGGGCAGCGCACCCATCTAAATCACACTGGATTTAAGTGGATTCTACAGGCTCCCCTACATCCGGCTGCAAGGATGTATTACCCTTGTAGGGTAGCTGCAGCGCCATTCCACCGCAGCGCAGATATACCCGTCTAATGAAATACCCTATGAGATTGTTACGCGATGCAACGTTTTCTCGTGTTGGGTTACTTTAATGAAATTTCACGAATGTTCTTAAATAAGCACGGGTTCACCTTTCTGAGGTACCTTTAATCCTGTTTCGCTCCAATGTGCGATGCTTATTTGATCTAGTATGTAAAATAAACGTTGGTAACTTATTACTTAAGGACGCAAGACGTAGTTTCATTAGCCTAGATAGGTAATTATTTAGGAAGACGACGGGGTCTCGATTTCAATGAGTTTTAAATATGTTGAAAAAATCAACATTTTGATATTCCCAAAAAACTGTCAAAACCACTGCATTGAATTTTACCCGTAATTGTGCGTTCATGACAGAGTACGTGTCAGCATTGGTTGTCGGCCGCCTTACAGTGGCGGCATAAAATATGGCTGACCCATTGTCCAAACAGTGTAGGTAGCTGGGCTCTATTGTTTATATGTATAATATAAGAAGTAGGTTTGGGCCAGTCTCATTTTCATGCTATGCTGACACTGGACTTAATACGCTTCGATATTATATTTATTTTTTAATGTCAATAAACGTTTCAATGTCAGAATCAGCCTTTTTATGAGCAAGCATATTAAAAGGAACACTCTAAAGAAATTTTAGAAACGCTGAATCCCTTGTTATTCATTTACAAATTTTACATTAATATTATAGTATCTCATAACTATTTCCCCCGCTTCATCTTCTCAGCTTGGAGATGTTACCAAACGTTTAATTGATTACGCATGTTTTCATTTTTGTAGGAGTAAACTCGCGTACTTTTGAAAGACACTATCAATTAAGCGAAAACGTAACAGAATATTTTATTTTATCACCTTTTTCATAATAATCAATTAAACTGCACGCGTCTTATTTTAGTACTTATTTATACTATCACATAGCCCACAGATTGTTTGAATATTTATTGAAACGTCGCAAAATGTGCGCTACATTTTTCTCAAGACACCTATTAATTTTTAAGAAGAAATGCTAATAATAATATAATACCGATCATCTAATAATTCATAAAACGAACCGTTTATTTTGAAAGTGGTGTAAATCCATCCATGATCCCGAAAAAAGGTATTGGTCTACTTATTTGTAAAAAATGCTATTTATAAAATAAATTTAGATATATTAAACATACAGAGACGTGGCAAAAATAAATAGACCTTATCTGAATTTTTGAGTCGATGCAAACACAAAAATTGCAATATCTCAAATAAAAAACAGTCCATAATATTGTTACGTATAATTTGAGTAGTATGTCAATAATAAGTAGTGAAAGCAAATGGTCTTACATTAAGTACAACTAAAGTAGTATGGGTCCAGGTACAGTTGAATATGGCTTTCTTAAGTAGGCATGTCAAGCCATGTTCAACCATACCTTTACCCATACTACTTTAGTTATTCCGATGTCCGACCATTTATTTGTACTACTCATGGTTGACATACACTATTTACATTATACACGGTAAAATTATGGGCATACATTTTGGCGATTACGAACAGGAGGAATTCTGTAAAATTATGTTTCAAGAAATACCTGCGAGCATATTACGCTCCCCTGATAGAAATTGTCGATTTAAAGCGCGCGGGATTCTGTAAACTCATGTTCTGAGAAATTCTTGGAAATGTTCCCGAAATCGTGTGCGTCGCGCCATCTCGTGTTTGAAGCCATCCGAAGCATACAAAATCAACAATCTGGAGACGTCGTTCCCGAACTGCCGAAATTGTGCGCGTTGCGTCATCCTGCGTTCGGTGTCGTTACTAATCAACGACGTCCTCACACGTGATTTACAACGTTCCGGTTCAAATCAAACGCGAGATGGCGCCACGTAGACGATGTCGGCATTTCGCGAGCGATGTCCCCAGAATGTTCATTTTTGACGTTTCGGCCAACTCAAACATAAAATAGCGCCACGTACACGATTTCGGAAACATTTCCCACAACTTCTCAGAACATTATTTTACAGAATTCCTCGCGCTCTAAATCGCCAATTTCTGTCAGGAGAACATAGTATGCGATTTCGTATAATTTAAGTAGTATGTATATGTCAATTATACGTAGTACAAGTAAATGGTCAGACATTGGGCATAACTAACGTAATATGGGTCAAAAATAAAACAAAATGGACTTACACCATTTTCAAAATAAGCACAGCAGATGTACATTTTCATTTTAATTTGTTGGAATCGTGTAATTCATTGCGTAATGAATCTCGCAATTTAAACATCACCCTCAGTTTTTAATGTTAAACATTGTTAAACTTCTAGTACGGATACTGGAATATTGAGGGAGTCTAGCATGTTTGAAAACCTTATCAATAAAAACGATGTAGCGTATAAAGTGCAGTGTTTATTTATTGCGGGCGATTCCGGCGGTTGATTTATGGTATTGGCAACAAAATTAAATTTGCACTTCTTCGCCGAAAGAAGTGTGTAGCTTTTCGAACTTCATCGTTGCATCTGCGGTTTTCTCATGAAAGTCACTCAACAAAAGTTGATAGAATCGTGAACGCGAACTTTCAATTTACCTCTCAGAGATACTCTCGTTTCTTTCGTCCGACGCGGCGCGGCAGTGCGATTTTCGTTCTCTGTTTTTCAACTACGGTTTCTTTATCGAGCTGCGTAGATTTCCCATGAATGGAAATGCTTTTACACGTTTCTTTAAGGCTTACTGTTACTTAAATTGCATTAGAACGTATTCAGTGACTTTAAATATTTAATAAATAAAATTTGCTGTCAATTATTTATAGGGAAAGTGAAACTCACTCACATAAGCAAAGCTGCAGGATCCCGGTGAAGAGAGCTGCGAGTTTTCGCGCTGCCATGAGAATGCACCACTTTTGCGATGGTAATTCGGTACAGTGCTAGGATATCTGAAATCAAAGACAATCAGGTTTATTCATGGAATAATAATAGAAGAGCTTTCTGGGCATTAGATATGCTTCTTTATACAGGATGCACCAACTAACTTAAGCATCCCAAATATCTCGCTTATTTATTATGATAGGAAAAAGTGTCAAAGGGAAAGATATTCAGCTCGAACGGGTAAATGTAATGATAGGCAACGAAATTTTCGTTTTTTTTTTAATGGGACTACATACTTTTGACTCTGTGATATGATAGCTAAAGTTGAGACTAATCCAACGACCTCTATAACATTGTGACCTACACGTGACCTTGAATACAGAAGCATAAAAATTTGATAATTAATGTAAATGGTGAAATAACTGTGACTGAAAGATTAAGGAAGGAAACTTTATTTCAATAGGCGTTTAAAATGATGTCTGTCAATATCAATAAATTCCTGTAAACGATTTATAAATGATTCCTCAGCCCTCCTTATAATTTTTCTCATTGCTAGTGACTCATGCAATTCTCATACGTACTTTCGTGTTTTCTGGTGTTGTAGGAACGTAGTCATAAACTGTTACTTTTATCTTACCTCAGAAAAACTGTGTAAAATCATGTGAAAGTGCAGATCATCGAATGCCTGGAGAGGCTCGAAATTGGTTCACCCTCACAGAATCTTCAGCTGTACTACTTTCATTGATATATTAAAATAAATATTGTTTCACTAATCTGTCAGTCATAGTTATTTCCCCATTTACATCAATTATCCAGTTTTTAGGTGTTCTGTATTCAAGGTCACGCAAAGGTCATAATACTAGAAGCCGTTGGCACTTTTTGCTATCATAAAAACTAAGTGAGATATTTGAGATGCTCGAGTTAGGTGGGACAGCCTGTTTATTTCCTAACGTATTGAAGAAAAAAAATTTTATATAAAAACTGCATAGTTCAATGGGGCATGATCCCATTTTTCAATGGGAGCGAATTTTGGTTACTTTATTGTTTAACAAAATATGCGAATCAAGTTCGTTTTTCTTTTAATGGAACTATGTATTTTTTTCTTTTCATTTGACAGTGCCTTTCAATGCAAATTCAACGATCGTTTATAAAGGGTGTTCAACAACAGGTGAGAGAAATTTTTAGGGGTGATTGCTGAGGTAATTCTGTTCACCTTTTTCCCTTGCCAGAATGTTAATTATTAACGAAGAATACTAACCAATCAGAGGCGCGTTGACCTCAGCTCAATTGGGATAGCGTGGGTTCGATCGTGTCGCTCGACCGTCTACGCACTCTCTGATTGGTCAGTGTTTTTTGTTAATAATTCAAGAACGAAACCCTGACCAACATTTTGGCAAAGGAAAAAAGTTGTTCAGTATCACCTCGTGAATCAACCCTTGAAATTTCTCCCATCTGTTGTCGAACACTCTTGTATACATATACATACATACATATACATATGTATACATATGAACGATTTTAATCAATTTCAGCGATGGATATTTCTTAACCTAACCCAACATAGACTACGTTGACTACCAATAAAATTACACTTGAACTTAACATAATTAATTAATATCAAACCAAATGAAGAAGAGCGTAGTGAGTTGCTTGTTTTGAGCCAGAAATCAGTTACTTGTTACGGATTATTACTGTCGAAATTGCTTAAAAGAAGTGGTAAGCGGATAATAAGCAAATGAAGTAAGTCGGTTTAATTGTTAACTTAATTGCGTTATATACTTTTAAACTCTAAGATAAAAAGCTTCATTCTTCATAGTCAGATATCAATAAATCTAACGTATTCTCAGTTTTCAATGGCTGATCGAGGCCAGTTCAGGGTATCCTTAATTCGTTCTTGTGGAAGGAACTGTTGCGAATGAAGGATCGATGGTCGTTCCGATAGCTCCTTTCTTTCGCCCGTAATGATCTCAGCTGAAAGTGGAGGGTAATACATTTATTCAGCTTAGATCGTTCGATTTTCAAAACGAATTTTGATGAATAATTATATTCACGGAGGAAACTTTCTACGGTCTTCTGCGAATATAATAGAAGTTTTCGGGGTTATAGAAGGAGCCAGCGACGCGTATTCTTTTTGTCGGGCGTACTCCAGTCCCGAGGAACAAACTTATGCTTCAGAATTTCTGCTCGCTTAAAGTTGAAAGGATGCGTAAGGAGTTTCAAAGTTTTATGTATATACGTATCTAGATATCTCAAAAGACGTCAAATTTCAATTACTGTCATAAAGGCAGTCTTTAACTTTGATTAAGAGAAATTTATGAAGGGTTGCTAATTGACCTAAGACTCATGACTACTTTCTTGCGTTAAAAAGCTTAGCGGCTTTCCTCAATTTTAGCTATTGCACTGTAGTTTTTTTTATTAGTCCTGGTAGCTAAATCAGGCAGGTCAATTGGTTGTACTGGCCGAAGAAAAGCCAAGTTTGGCCGTCGACATGCAGCGCCACATTCAAACCTAGATGGGGATCAGCTGTTCGCTGCGTAAGTTATATCCGCAGCTTCTGCATACTACACTGGATCCCTAACATCCATATTATTTGTATTATCCGAGGTGCCGAGCTTTACCCCGAGACTCCACAAACTGAACAACACAGGGAGAAGGGGGTAGGTCTTTTGCGCTTCCTAAGTCCACCCATTCGCCCCGACACTTGCGTCGTAGCAGTCACAAACTATGCGTAATATCACATACGTACAATAAATACATATGATACATAGGTTTCAGATAGGTGACAGACCCAACCAATAATGACAGAGCGTGTTACTGCAAGTGGGGCCCGTAATTTGATTAGACGGCATCTTGTTTGGTACAAATAATGGCTTGGCACAGGAAAGAGGGGTGCGAGTGGTGGGGGTTGTCCCGATTTGCAGCGGAGGCGAGTAACGTTAGATGATGTCCTTAACAACATATTTCAAGGTCAAACTGATCAACGCTGGTTCCCTTATTGTCAATATTTACCAAAAGTTATTACTTGTGCGTTCTTGAATTTATGATAGATGAAAATATGCGTCTTTGTGAACATTCAAGATTCTTGAAATATAATATTTGAACACGACTGGTCATTCATGTATCCTTGCTGTACTTTTTAGTAAAATTGTGTTTGTTAAATTATTGTATTAAAAGTATTGAAAATGGAAGAAAATTATGTAAACGTAGCTAGTTAATTTTACCTCTATAGCGATGATTTATAATAATGCACGATGTTAATGTAATAATCTTTGGATAATTCATTTTTCCTGCTTCCTACGCTGAAGTGACTCCGAGTAGCAGTTAATGACAGTCCAAATGCACGTGACCAATGAGAAACACGCTAAACCGATTGTTTCGTTAAGTTACTTGGTCAACGATAATTTCGTACCTTCGTATCACTTCAGCAAAAAGTGAATGTAATTTGTTTACGAGGCAGAGTAGCAGCATCTCTGTCTTTCTTTTTTGCATGGTAACTGACAAGGGGTAAATGGGTGTAGAATCGCCATCTTCGATCGAAGATACTAACCGTCTTTTTTATGAGTAACCGCGAACACTTTAGATCCTTAAGGGGACACTATAGTTTTGGTCGAAAATTCGACCCATCTTCGGTAATTTTTGTTTAATAAATTGAACATTTAAAGTTTCCAAATCTTTTGTGAGTATATTTTAGAACTTGTCGAATATAACAAAGTTTTTGCTTAATTGTTTATCATATTCATTTATTAAAATATCTTTCGGTGAAGGTGGCACCTTTCACATTAGACGTCTTTCTGACTGTCGTGATTGCGGTCTACTGGATCATTCGAATTAAAAAAAAAACAAACAAACAAAAGTGTTTGTAACTTGCATCAGTGTAGTTATCCGGTGAACCACAAAGAAAGGTTTTAAGCGAAAAATTTCAATATGGCGGACGATCAAAGTTGAAGGTATAAAAAATGGCACGTTTTTTATACTTGATCGATATAAAAAATGTGGGAAACTATTAATCACATTTAAATTTGCGACGTTTACCAGATAGCTATTAATGTGTAGAACAACATGCTAAAAATTTGGATTAAACTGCCAAGTAAATTTTTCTTTATCACGATCGCCATCCGAAATAATATCGTTTCGAGAATGACGCGTTCAAACTTGTGTTTAATATTTTTTCATATAAAAGATACCTACATTTAATCAACTATACCTGCTGCACGCAAATACATTTACGAATATATTCTGGAAGGTGAATACTTTCGAACTGAATAAGAAATAAAAAAATTCGATTTTTTGTGACCAAGACTGTAGAATAGTTAATACACTGATATTAACCACTGTGTCATTAACCAGTTCAAGAGTTAATCATCCCACTGTCAACCGTTTTATAGCTACTTGCTGCATAGGGAGGTAGAAAAATGAGATAAAGGGAAATGGAAAGAGGAAATAGAAAATGATCGAAAATAAAAGGCGGAGGGATTGAAGGGCGGCGATTGATTTATGGTAAAAAGAGACCGCAAAGCGCAGTAAGTGGACTATTTTTCAATGGGCTCGGGGGAGCGAATGAATTCTCACGGGGAAATGGAATTTTGAGCAGTTTATGCTCGCCCCGACGGCATATCAAAAGCCACGGCTGGCCGTCATACGTGCCTCAGTCACCCTCCGGTGATTTCGCGAGTACCCGATACTTCGGCATGGCACAGGGAAAAAGGGAGGTCCAAGGTGGGAGGAAGGCCAGCGATGGAACAGCGTAAGTTATGACTTTCGTCTCGGTTCTAACGCGCTGCAGCTTTCCACTGCCACTATGAATGTATGCATGAGATACGAACTTTACGCGTTATGCATTGAACGTAGCGGCGATAAGGAGTTACCGCCGCTGCGAGCATGCCACAGGAATTGTATCACCGAACACTTGAAACAGTTGTTGCGGATAGATTATCATTTAATCGGTTACGCGTATGCGTTTATCGTGAGCTACGATATCAATGCTGCGAATGTAGTACATATGTATATCGAACCACACGTATTACCTCATTAACCCTTTGAATCGAGCTGAACGTGTAAATATACATATATGTTCTGTATGTTTCAATTGAAGCTGGCTGACGTACACGGTGCGGCAAGAAAGTAATGAGACTAATAAAAAATACAGGATACTAATACATAACATTGTAGATTTTTTATTTATTTCCTTCAAAATAATCTCCAAGGAACTCAATACAATGACTACATCGATCGCATAATTGTATGAAGGAGTTAAAACATTGTTCTGCCTTAATTTCTTTTAACTGCCTTGTAACAGTCTGTTGGATATCAAGCACAGTTTGGAATCATTTACCCTTCAATTTCAACTTTAATTGTGAGAATAAAAAAAAAATCTGTAGGGGTCAAATCAGGAGAATAACAATCGTTATCCTGAGCGTTTCAAATTTGGCCTCACGCAATGGATTCTCACTGACAAATGTTTTAACACATCTAAATAAAATTCACTATTAATCATTTTCCCTTGCGGGACAAACTCCTTGTAGATCATTCCCTTCGAGTCGAAGAATGCTATCAACATTGTCTTAACCCCTGATTTCTGGAAACGAATTTTGTGCGGCTTCGGTGAAAATGGTGATCGTCATTCAGAACTTTGTTTTTTAGTTACTGGATCGTACTGGAAGCGCCACGTTTCATCTCCAGTAACAATAGTGTCTAAGACACAAGGTACACTTTCAACTAATTGTAAAAACATCTTTGCACGCGCTCAGTCGTTGACTTTATTGTCATCATGCAAATTGTGCGGTACGAATTTGACACAGACTTTTCTTTTGCCCAATTCTCCGGTAATTATTGATCTTATGGATTCCTTATTTACTTTTAATTCATCAGCCATCACCCGGGGAGTTAAAGAGGCGTCGTTTTTAAGTAAATCTCTCATTTTTCTTACTAGTTCGGGGTTTGAAGTCGCTCTTGGTCGTCCACATCGGGCATCATCTTCAATATCGTTTCTGCCATTTTTAAAATATTTGAACCAACGAAATGTCTGTGCACGAGACATATCATCTTCCCCGTAAGCTGTCTTTGACATGTTATGTATTTTACTTGCACATTTTCCCAGTTTTACGCAAAATTTTATATTATAACGTTGCTCCATCGTAAAGGTTGTGATGGCACAATAAAGCTAGACGCTGAAAACACTTCTGTACGTTACGAAAACGAACTATCGTCTCATGTTCACTAGCGAATGCTTTGGATCATATTGCGACGTATCGGTTTCGACCATTCGCATAACATTGTTGCCGCACCGTATGCTAGCAGAAATTCAGTCTCATTACTTTCTTGCCGCACCGTGTATATGTATATCCGTTCTGTATATGCCGATTGAATCTGGACGACGTTTGTACACGTCATGTATATTTTTATTAAACATTGGCGAAGTATATATACGTCCTATATATTTTGATTGGATCCGGGCGACGTGTGCATATACAGGGTGTTCAGAGATTTACTAGCCAGCGCTTTTCTCATAAACAGTAAGCACTAGAGAAAAATGTTAGGTTAGTGTACACCAATTTTTTTATATATCCAATGTTTCTTGAGGAACGAAAGCGGCTTTCAGTTTTTTAAATGCAATGCTGCATATGTTCTTGTATCATATGAAACCGTATGCCAAGACGAATGCATTCATGTACATGATTATGACTTTGGAAACAATACAAGGTTAGATATGAACTCTGATATCCAGGTTGAACCTATTGCGTGCCAATCGACAGCCAACAGTTGTAATGTAACATATGTAATGGACACAGAGAAAATATACATATACTTTATTCCAAAACGTAGAATCGGATATTTACAGTGATTGTCGAACGTAATACAGTGCTCTACGGGCCGGAGAATAATCTACTTTGAAGATGTGCGGAGGGTTTTTAAGGATCGTAGGATATGAGGAGTAAGGATGGAAAGGTCAAGTTCCATGAGATATGCGGATGACTCAGGATTATAGGGCATGGATGACTCGGTATTTGGGATCAGATAATGTGATTTTAGGTAATCGAGATGAGTTGTTATTTGACGGTATGGAACTTAAAAATATTTGTACAAATGACTCGTTCGCAGTCGATATTTGCGACTGACTTAGAGTTATCAAATAGCTTACTTTGTGTTGAAGTGAGTACATTACACATTATCACCAATTTGCTCGCAACTTCTTTCAACAGACTCTGCCATATTTTTGTTGTCAATTTATTAACATCATCGAATATATAGAATTTTTAGCCAATTTGCCAACAAAACTTTGTTGCGAGCATTGGTAAAATCATGTCTGGATAGCTTGGCTATCAGGGAGGGAAATATTTTGCATATAATGTATTACCATACTTACTGGTATTTCTTGTCGATATATTTACATTTCGTGTTCAATGTGACTTTAATTAGATAAAGTACATTTTTATGCTCCCAAACTTTCTGTCGGCAGTGTACACGAACTGAGGATATCAATTATTTTCGAATATACTCGTACTATCAAACAGCAGTGAAATGCAAAACGGTAGTAATGCAAGTACGTACAAAACGACGTTATATACATACACAGGAAAGTAATGAAATTACAGAAGGTTTGAATTATGACGCATTGTGGGTCATTCGTTCAGCAGCATCGTTCTGAATGGATATCACTTGTTAATTAAATTAATGAACATACCAAATTTATGGCTGCCGCTCAATGAAATTCAGTACAAAGCGATTGAGAGGGGATGGAATTGAGTATAGCAGTACAACCGAGACCAGACAGGGAGATTTAAAGTGATAGGGAGGGAGATGTACCTACATTTGATGCTTCATTTAGAGTCTTTCTACTGATTCATTTTGGTTTTTAATCAACAGATAAGCCCTACAAATATTTTTTCCAAATATCTTTTATACAAAATTTTATCTTATCCCACAAAGGCGACTTAATAATAAAATATTTACATAAACTTTATTTGTCGCGTATGAATGCTTATAAGCGACTGTTACCTAAGCTTGCTTTCATATACAGGGTGTCCCAGGACAGATAATACAACCATGCAGGAGATGATCGTATGGGCAAAAATGCGACAAAAAGTTTGAATAAACTTTTTTCGTTTGCCGCCCCGTTTTCGAGAAAATTCAAATACACGTAGCTACAACCCTGGGCAAGCGAAAATAGTGATGCACCGTTAAAAGGATCATTCTTCATGTCAAAATAAGTCGAGAGTAAACGATAAAATTTTTCATATGAAGCTTCATTCTGAAGAAAATTGAGTTTGGTAAAAGCCAGGTTCAACAGATTATGTTAATTTTCTTGAAAACATAGCGTGGTTTAAACAAATTTTACTCTTTAATATTTTATTTAGTTTTGCCCATAGAATCACTTATTATCCGGTTGTACTACCCGCCCTGGAACACCCTGTATTTAACTTTACACGTCAATAGCTTTTTCAGTCGGCATAATTATATAACAAAAACTGATATATCAATAAATTGCACTTGCAATGTCGTGGCACGTAGAGTGGGAGCATAATGGTGGCTGCAACGAAAGAGTTAACCTAAAATAACCCTAAAAATCTACATAACCCATTAATATAGCAGAACAAAATAGCAGAATCATTGCTCACGTGGAGCACTGTTTAGACAGAACAGAGGTTGATTAAATAACGCCTGGCAGCACATTGAAACTTATGGGGAAAGCAGTTTTAACAAGTTCAAGTTAGTAAAACATTATAAATGAGTAAAAAATTTTGAAAGCAATAAAAGCATGGCGAAGCTGGAGGAATTCTGCGGAGATTCAACTTGTCGAGAGGTAAAGTCACTAAGAAATTAAATTTGTCATACATTCCTCAAACGTACGACATTTCATATAACACGCAGATGCCGTCAGTCGTCGGGTTGTAGAGTGCATTTAATGCTGGCATTCCAAAGGGCAACTTAAATGAAATCTCTGCTTCGAGTTTTATACTCTTTACCTCGTTGCTTCGGCTGGAAAGAATGCCCCCTGTTATTCGCTTGTTGCACTGCTATTTGCTATCACTCATCTTTTTATGTTAAAAGAAGTATTTATCCCAGTCTCTATATGCACAGTGTATTGAACAGTGCAGAGATGCAAAGCAATGCAAGTGCTAGACGGAACTTTACGATAACTGCAACGAGCATAATTGTTTGTACCACCGACGAGAATCCGCGATTACAGTTTCACCGTGTTAAACTGCTTCGCGGCATAATTCATAGCGAAGGGGTACATTGCCTATGCCGCAGGGCACAATCACAAGTGTAATTGTAGCATTTACGCCCGTGGATGAAAGAGTAATGCACATTGCAATCTATGAATTTGCTGAATTTTTTTGAATATTTCTATATATGGACCGTTTACTTTGAAAGTGGTGTAAATCCATCCATGATCCTGAAAAAAGGTATTGGTCTACTTAATTGTCAAAAGGGCTACTTATAAAATAAATTTACATATATCTAAACACATTGAGACGTGGAAAAATAGACCTCATCTGAATTGTTGAGTCGATGCAAACGCAAACATTCCAATATCTCAAAACAAAAAAATAGCCCATAATATTGTCATGTATAATTTAAGTAGTATGTGTTAATCATAAGTAGTACAAGTAAATGGTCGGACATCAGGCACAACTAGAGTAGTATGGGTCAAGGTATGGCTTGACATGGCTTTCTTAAGTAGGTAGTATCAGTCCATAATATTGCCATGTATAATTTAAGTACCATATATCAATCATAAGTAGTAAAAGTAAATGATCGAACGTCAGGCATAATATTGTCATGTATATTTTAAGTATATTTCGACAGTGGGGTAAGTTCATTTTTCAAAAAAATCGAGAACGGGACAGATTTTCATATATTTTAATGTGAACTTTTTATTTGGAAACAAATTATTATGCAAACGCACATTTATTTTATTGTTTTAATCAATTTAAATTTCGTTGACAAATAGAATTGCAGAGTCATTTATTTTTGGAAGTTGTATAAGCTCATCCATGGTCCAGGAAAAAGGTATTGGTCTAAGTTAATTGTCAAAAGGACTATTTATAAAATAAATTTGAATATATTTAAACACATAGAGACGTGGAAAAAGTAAGTAGGCTTCATCTGAATTTTTGGATCGATGCAAACGCAAACATTTCTATATCTCAAAATAAAAAAAAAAATGGACTTACACCCTTTTCAAAATATACGATTCATATATATGTTCGAATATCTCTATCTTATCCCTGAAATTTAACGAGTATACGATATATCATATACAAGGTATCTCATTTAAGCCTGAGACTCAGAATAACTTTTTTAATTGTGGAAACGCAAACAATATCTTATATTAATTTGAATGGTATGAGTGGTCAGTATCCATCCTACAGATATTGCTTTTTTCAAATATTGTTTTGAAGATATAAAATATACTATCTTCCACTTCCACTACTTTTCTTCTTTCCAGTATTCCATTATGCACTTGCGTCTTCCAGTATCTTTTTCTTGTAATTTTGAAAATTCCGATTTCTTAAAACAGCGAAAACATAATGTATAGTAAACTAATTCTTCTATCTTCTTGCAAAATCTCAATTTGTTCAGTTCAAGGGGTGTAGAGATACTTTTGGTCAACAATGTATTTTTTGCGTTTTCAAAATTAAAAAAGATATTCGGGGTTGGGGGGGGGGGGGGAGAGGGGCACACTTCAATGGGACACTTCGTATATTGGATAAAGTTAATTTTCTATTATTCGTTATTGTCAGTACATTTTTACCGTTGCAATGCCTGCACGTGTTAAGAGAATATCCAGACCAATAATTTTCTATAACAGCTACCAAATAAAGCAGGGGAAATTTATCGTTCCTGTCACTTACATAAGATAATGACTAGCTGAAACGGGATTGATCCTTCGAAGCGAAAACGGTTTGTTTCTACCTCCAGCCATCTATAAACGATCTATCGACCGTGGTCAGAGGAATTCAGGCAGTTTGATAAATTTTATGGAACCGAAGAAAAGCAGAAATATTTTCGCATCAGCTGCGCCACGGGTACTCTTACCGGGCTTCTACGATTCGGTATCGATACCTGTTTCTGACAGGTTGCCAGCAGTTATTCAGTCAGGCGATACAAGACGTGGTTATCCGAACGTGTACACATCCTCGTTCCCCTTGACCTGGTATGTATACCACGTAAGATCACGTATTTTTTTTAGTAGACCTCCAAAGCCAGAAGTTTCAAGTGTGCGCATGTATTGAAGATTTTCTTGCTTTGTTTCGAGGTAGTTTTTAACACCCGTGCTTGCGACAATCAGTATGCGAACATGTACAAGGTGTTAAAAAATTATTTGTCATGGTTTTGGTAGGTGAGTCCGCACCTTTGATCGGTTAAAATCTGTTTGAAAAAGTTACCGCAAGATTGACCTTGAGTATAATTTTTGAGGTTAAATTTTGTTTATTGCAACGTGTTCGTTGCGAGAAACAAAAGCCTCATACGAACTATGTTCGCAAATGCACCGTTCTCTTGGAAAAATGTTCAAGTGTGCTCATGCATGGACATTTGCAATTTACTTGAACTTCTTAAACAGTTTTTCAATTTTCTGAATCAAACCTGAAACTTTCCATCGCTCCCAATCTGGAACATATATGTTACTCGTGATAAGAGTCTATATACAGCAAAGAAATCTAGGACAAAGTATTTCCTTTTCATTTAACCACCGCTTGCCTCCATCTGTCGATTCCATTTCCGCCAGTGTACAAGATTTTACGAAGAAACGTAGGTTACAGGAGAGATTATCCACTGTATATGTATATCAAATGCTGTAGCTTTCGCTCTACATTCACCATATATTAATCTCCCTATACAAAATATCGTTTCATCTAATTACATTCTCAGTAATGAGATTCAAAGAATTTTTACTACAAAATGTATGCACAGGATGTAAAGAAATGATATGTAAAGACCACCACGGTGTGATTCTACACCTTCGGATCGGTGGACATTTGTGAAAACAGTGCAAAATCGACCTTAACCTTGAAAATTAAGGTCAACAGTTTTCTTTGTCCTATCAGATTCTACTCATCATGAGGGTAAAAAGTGTGAAAGGAATTATGGCTCGCAACTCAACCGTTTTCTTGGAAACTAATGTTAAAGGTACCATTAGTTAGCACAGGTTAGTGCGAGAACTGAGAGTGTCAACGGCCGACCCAACACACTCGCCGAGCTATCGTCGCGGAAGGGCCGCAAGGCTATCTCTTTCTTTCTCTCTTTCGCTCTAACCCATACTAACTAACGGTACATTTAACATTATTTTTCACGAAAACGGTTGAGTTGCGACCCATAGTGCCTTCGACACTCTTTACCCTCATGATGAGTAGAATCCTGTAGGGCAAAAACAATGTTGACTTTAATTTTCAAGGTCGACAATTTCGCACAGGCTTGTTGTCACAAATGCCCACCAATCCGAAGGTGTAGAATCACGCAGTGGTGGTATTTTTAAATAATTTCTTTATACCCAGTACATGACGTTGCACAATTTGTACATTTGAAATAGATTCACAGATTTTACAATGCTGAAAAATCCAACAGAGTACTTAATTAAAATCATTTTAATGATGTTATCATTAACTGGAGAAAAACATGTAACGGTTTCAAGGAAATGTACTTTATTAAAAGAAATCTGTTTTAGCACATTTTGTTGTTATTCTACAGTGTAGAAAATCAGGAATGGGATGCACGTATACAGCTTCTCTATAATTTCTTGGGTGGCCTCATTCTCGCCGGTTTCCACTCACCGATAATCTGATTTCCTCCTCTGCTCTCGGCGTGGACACGTGCTGCGTTTGCACCATCGCAAATCAAATCAGCCGTACGTTCTTTAATAGCATTTCTCTATCCTGCGTGCTATTTCTGTGATCGCATATAATACATTTCATCAGTGTTGCACCGCGTTATACCTTTGCTCTGGCTATGTCGTTGCGCTTTTTATTACCCCCCCCCCCCCCGGGCGGTGTTTTATTGTGGCAATAATACTTATGAAAAAACGTACTAAAGTAGAAAAGATGCGCATGTGGACATTTCCCCAGCATTTCTTCATTAATTGGTTAATTTTAAACGTTTAGTACAAAATTTCTGTAGAAAATTTTTTACCTACTCTTAAGAACGAACCGCCACAGTTTGTAGGGGAAAGCATAGAATATCCTGCATTCATGTTCGTGATCGTTAGTTTTCGATGTTATGATAGAAAACGATTAATAAGTGATACAAAGTAACACAGCATGGTTTGTAAATTGACTGATTAACGCAAAAGTTCTATTCCGTAGAACTCAAATAAAAGTGTCTCAGTGAAGTTCCCCGTGAAATTCGTAAGGTCGAAACACGATCAATTATACACGGTGTCCCAGAACTCTTGTAAGAGCCGGGAAGGAGTGATTCCCGATGTGCTTCTGAGCAACGTTTTCTTTTGACAAAACTTCGTTTAAGACTTCGTTTTTGAGATGAGAGTGATCAAGGCCGCGCGCAGTTGAGCATATCACGATCTTGCTTCAGTCGAGCGCGCGCTCGGATTGGTCAGTGTCTTTTCGTTAACAATTCAAAAACGAAGCCTTAAACAAAGTTTTGATAAAAAGTAGTACTTGAAAAATAAGTAGTATTTTGGGGTCGCTCCGATGTTATTTATGAGAATACGGAATAAGAAAATATGGGCAATAAATGCGGTAACCAATATTTTTTTAGAAAATAAAGGACAAATAAGAAATTGTTTCATAATAACAAAAAACAAGTTACGTTTATTTGTTTCACTAACACTGAAAATCCTTATAATCTTCCTTATGAAATATAATAAATAACACAATATAGTGAACAATACGCAATCATGTTTTGAAAAAATTTAATTTTTATATTTTTTACAAGAATGAACTTTTTTAAAGTAAACCAGATTTGGGCCTTAAAAATTCATAAATCGCTATAGCTACGCATCACGTCAAAATTCCATTTGGTATAAGTACATGCTTTAAATGTCTCGACTTTTAATCGGGTTTTCTCTGTGGTCCATATATCTTTTGCTAACGAAATTACCTACCCGTTCAGCGGGGGCGTTAGATCCGGGGAAACAGAGACAACATTCGACAATTTTCAATATTTCAATTCCATTTTATTATCGCATTTCAGAAAATAAAGAACAAAATGGCCACCTTACAGCAAAACTAAATCTGAAGGACAGAGTAGTGAAATAAAGGATTGTCCTCTTAAATAAAGAGCGTATAGTCACCGTAACTATGTAGACTATAGACCCCATTTAATATTTAAACTTGTGAATGTGATCTTTATAGACTTTGTCAAGGTCATCGCTAGGTGTAATAGGTGTTGGGGAGATACATTCCTCTTGCCATCTTATACAAATATGTTTTGATAAGTTGCTCTTAAATATGTAATTACGTCCGGAGAAAATTGATTCAAATACATAAGGATTATGGGATAAAGGATATATCAAAGACAGATACCATTGCCCTCTACATAGAAGCTGTTTTGCCGCCTCATGCAAATATTTTAAGGAGCGTTTGCTGAGGCAATTTTTAATAACATTTTCCTTTGCCAAAATTTTGGTTAAGGCTGCGTTTTTGAATTATTAACGAAAAACGCTGACCAATCAGAAGCGGGAGTTTTCAAGGCCGCGGTTCAGCGTATCACGATCTTTTTTCGGCTGAGCGCGCGCTCTGATTGATTAGCGTTTTTAATTGATTGATTAGCGTTTTTAATTTGTTTAATAATTCGAAAACACAGCTTTAACCAACATTTTGGTAAAGGAAAGCATAATTCAAAATCGCCTCAGTAATGACCCCTTAAAATATTTGCATGAGGTAGCGAAAATACATCCGAGTAAAGAACAAGTAATCGTAAAGTTGTACCCTAAGTAGATCGACACATAGTCTTGCCTGCGAACCGGAAGCTCCTGCGAGTACTGCAACATGTTTATTAATACTCCTAATCAGTAATTTTCCATCCCAGCTACATCACAACTACAGAACCTATGCGAGAAATGGGAAGCACTATCTTTAGTGGCCTGGTGTTGAAAATATTCAGTATGGTTGCGAAAGACCTCTCTTGACTTCTGCTGCCAGTGAACATGCTTCGCGAATACCAGTGTGGGCAAGAAATTACATGCAGAGGAGACGTTACCAAAATAGAAAACGCGCCCGTGTAATATTTCATAGCGTCGGTAGAAAGAATGCTCCAGACAGTGACCTATCGATGGCATTTGACTCGCAAAATGTTCCTTTGTTCTTGAAAGTACGTTCAGTGGTGGATATGGGACGTGTGAAAAGCTGCGAGTCAGAGGGCGCTTTCGTATTCACGGCGTGCTTCCGTAACACGTTTCCTCTATCAAGAATCCCTCGTCATTCGAGCAGGCAACCTCAATGAAATGGACCTTTGCCATGAGAATATATCGCACAAAGTGGGGCAAAGATCTCTATGCCCTTTGCCAGACTTTTAAAGCCACTTTAATCGTCAATACTCGCTTTTCATGTACCATAAGTGGGAATTAAAGGTGGATGTACGAACGAAACGAGGTCGGGGCGACTGTGACGGTTCAGTCTTCAAATGCTGCACCTTTGCTGATGCTTTGATCTATTATACAGGGTTCTCCTTTCTACGCATTGTGAAGATTATAAATTTTATGTTACATTAATTTTAAATGTATGCAAGGTGTTAAAAGAAGGGCCCGTAACGTAAGGGACTCATATCACTCACCAAGGGGAGTAAAAGAAATGTCTAGCCAACGTAGGTCCTAAACTCAACCCTTTCGTTCTAAAATCAATTTTGATATCTTATTAGCGTTCGATACCGTAAACAAGTCTTCGTATACAAAGGAATTTGTTTAGCATAGCGTTAGTTCAAAGTTGTTGACACAGGGTTATTACCAATATAAAGAAAGATCACTTGTATATACGCAATCATAGTACAAATTGTCATCTTTCCAAATGTTCGATATGTCTTCCTTCCACTTCAGTGGGAAGCTGGCATAGGATATAAAAATTTATTTTAGGACCTATATTGATTACACATTTTTTACTTCCCTTAATGAATATTGGAAGCCCCTTAAGTTATGGACCCTTCTTTTAACACTCTGTATGTATCGGGTAACCCCGGCCACTTTTATTCAATTTATATTTCAAACATTTTCGAACTTCTGAATTATATAAATAATTTTATTACAGAGAACGGTAAAAATGCCAAATTAAAAAAAAATCATTAGAAAATCGTATAAAACAACTAAACAAGATGACCATCTGGGACTAACCATGACTTTTTGAATCCTTAAAAATAAAGGCAACGAATTCAATGGCTTTTTTGATGAAGTTCCTTAGGAGGGGTGCTCAATTTTTATAATTATATTAAAAGCAGAATGTCTAAAATTTATTTGTTGGTTTAAGTGTCTGGGGCTAACTCACTCTTCCCCTACATAAATGGATATTATATTGCATTCACGAGAAAATATTTAAGAGACATTTCACAGAAGATACACAAACTTCAGCCAGGCAATTGATGTTAATTATTTTCTGGAACAGACCAAGCCACGGTGTAAAAGACGAGGAAACTTTCTCAGTATTCTGCTCATTGTTGTTCAACGTAGTGGAAAGCCACGTACCACAACACGAAGGCGAAACTTAACTCTTGTCATCGTCGTGAACGTCGACGTTTCTGTTGCAGACACACTTGAGCACTCTTGAGAACGTTCTTCAGCAAATTCTTTAACAGGTTTTGAATCTTTCTGAGAAACTTTTCAGTTAACTCTGTTGGAAGGATCTTCTAAAAGTTCATCAAGCTACAACGAAGACGTTACCAGTGGTAATTTGAGGCAGCAGTAGTGGAATCTTATTTCTTTGCACTTCCACTACCATGGATTTTGGAAAAAGTGCAACGAGCTAATTTCAAACTATACATTGACTCTCTCTCTGCTCAACTGTGGATGCGATTAAGCATAGGAAACGTTTCTTTGGAAAAAGTTATTAACATACGCTTCTTTTGTAGTGAAATACTTAGCTTGATAAAAGTAGAAAATGTTAGATATCTGCATGTAAAATATCGACAAAAGGAGCACTTTTATTTCCGGAGAACATTATTTTAATCCTTGGCAAGTATGTTATAATGGTTAAATTAAACATATTCAGATTCTGCATTGCCCTAATAGCTACGAGGTTGCCATTAGCGAGACTAATGGCAGCAACACCGGTCAAAATCGAGACAAGTGTGGCCGTCGACATGTAGCGCCGCATTAAAATCAAGATAGCGATCAACGTTTCGCAGCGTACAAAAATTCGTACATCTGGACGGATGTAAGGCGCGCTTCAGACCCAAATGTGCGCCATACATCCGTGCATTCCATGCATAAATTAAAAATTCTGTAACATCCGATAGTTACACGTCACTGTCAAGTGTGGCATAATGGTTAAATTGAACTTATTCAGATTATGTATTACCTAATAGCTACAGGGTTGCCATTAGCGAGACTAATGGCAGCAACACCGGTCAAAATCAAGCGAAGTTTGGCCGTCGACATGCAGCGCCACATTAAAACCTAAATGTCGATAAACCTTTTGTAGCGTCTTGTTGGTTTTCAACACGCAGCCATCTTTAACCGTTTGAATCAGAGGTATCGAACTGGCGGTTTTTTCTCATAGCCGTATGAGAACGGCTTCTTTCATACCCATTTCACTTGGATGAATTTCTCTTTGCACGAATCCCAAAATCGCGAGCCGCCAGTTCCATGCAACATACGCTGCGAACAATTGATCGCCATTTAGGTTTTAATGTGGCGCTGCATGTCGGCATCTAAACTTGATACAACTTTTGCCGGTACAACGTATCGATTTGCCAAACTTGTATTTAAGGTATTTAAATAAAGTTTGTGGTGTTTATCTACGTTATTAAAACAATAATTGTGTAATGGCGTCATGAAAGTAATACGTCTTCTTACCCTTTCCACAAACATTTTCCGAACGTTTGCTTTACATAATTAAATGTGTATAGCGTCTGTACTTCACTATACCTTCTTAAGGTAAACTTTATTTTTTTAAATTTTAGCCCCTAATTTTGATGCAATTAAAAATTTGTTTTCACATAATTTGATTTGTAGATTAGGGGCGAACAAGGAGGCTCCTCTTCAAATCGGCGGACTAATAATTATGCATGGAGTATCGTCATGACGGCACTGCCTGCATAATAAGTAAAACGTCTTCATATTTTGGAGAGTACTAGTTCAAGTTACAATTTTTTCTTTAAGATGGTCCATCGCGTGGAAGAGATTGCTTTCTTTCTTTTTCTCTTCGCTTGCATCCATTTCCGTTGCTAGAGGCATAAGAGCTCAGGGGTTGCTGGAGGTCGGGCTTGAAAATGGACTTTCAAAAGTAGCTGCTTGTGAACGCCTCAAGACACTGAGTTAAACTGTAATGGGTCGACGAAGTCGAATTAAACAGAATCCTCTTCCTTAAGTGACTCGATTTGTTTCTCTGTACATGTACAAAAAGCCTGGTAAGTTTGAGTTACTTAAGTAAAAAGTTGAACGGTGGTCGATATCAATACCACTGTTCAGTGTATAGTACTTTAAAAAATGCAATATAGTATAACGGATATCTCTTCAATTACTATATATGTAACTTGAAGTTACAAGGAAAAGAGCATGATAGTAACTTAACAACAGTTATTATTATTGAGTTGGCCAATAATTAATGTTGGTCCCAAAAGGTGTCATCCAAGGAACAAAAAGATGTCCATAAATCAATTGCAATGTTCCACTGACGTGAAATTACCACAATATAAAAAATTCAGTGCATTTAGTTTGGAAACTAACCTAACTACTAGGAGCTACGAAAATTGAGGCAGAATACGGTGTGAAATCCGAGACCAACCGCTGTAACGACATGGAAAGTTCCGTCTTATGTGCTTGTTACCTTTGTAACTGCTAGATGATAGCATACTATAGCTCGACACACTTATTTCATTGGCAGCGCATTGTGTAGTGAACATGACGCCATATGTAAACACAAAAAGGAGGATATTAGGAAACATCCATTTTAGGCACCGCCTGAAAATGAAAAACTCATAACTTTTGGTGTGCCACTGAAAAAAATCAATGAAAAAAAATGTCCACATCACTTTCCCGAAAAATAATAGGTAATTACTAAAAATGAATCCAAACATGTGAATATGATTAGTGCGGAACTTAATACAAACGTTATATTTCATCTTCTACTGTGTCGAATATTCACCCATTTTTAAAGTAACTATCGAAAAAATCAGCCAATAAATCAGCTGGAGTTTGGAATCATGCAAAACCAATGTATCATAAAATCATTGGACCGGGGGAACATCAATCAATAACGATGCTTACCGTTCCGTATCCGGAGACGAACACGTGTACTGATTATAAGTTCAATAACTTAGTGGTATTCGGTTTAAAGATAGGCAAAATATAAAATACACTGACGCGCAGAAGTAAAGGAATGCTAAATTTTCTACCATAAATTGTGAATATTCAACTAGAATAAAAAAGTTTTTTGTCAGACACACTGAAAGGTCCTGTATGAGTTTTCCATTTTGAGGCCACATTAAATATAGTCATGTTTTAACAGCGTCCATCGCACAAATGTGTTAGACCACTGCTCAACTTCTAACCTTTGGAGGGCCGTAGTGGTCACTATGGTGGCCATTAAAACACTTGTGCTCTTTAAAGAATATATAAGTTGTATAGGTATACGCATAAATTTTACGTGCAAAAAATACAAATTTTTATGGAAAAATCTGGGCCCTCTAAAATTTAATCAAATATGCAGTGTACCCAACGTAACGGAATCGACGAAATTTTTTCGCTTTCTCATAATACTGTAATAGAAACACGATAGATATACAATGAAATTGTTTTTTAATCTTTAACAAGTTGCAAACGATTATAATATCTACCCCAATAGCCACTAGGTTGCCATTATCGAGACTAATGGCAGCAACACCGTCCAAAATCAAGTTTCGCCGTCGGCATTCAGCATCACATTAAAACTTAAATGGCGATCAACTTTTCGCAGTGTTTTATTCGTTCCCAACACGCAGCCATCTTGAACTGTTCGAATCAGGGCTATCGAACTGTCGCTTTTTTCTCAAAGCCGTAGGAGAACATAGTAGATCATCTTTTTTTATACCCACTTCACTTGGAATTGTCTTTGCACGAACCCCAAAATCGCGAGCCGCCAGTTCGATATACCGCACACTGCGAACAGTTGATCACCATCTAGGTTTTAATGCGGCGCTGCATGTCGAAGGTCAAACTTGGCTCAACTTCGACCGACGTATCATATTGACCTGCTTGACTTGGCTATCAGGACAACAGACATTTTTGGTTTTGTTAAAAGTAAACGCGAATTTTTTAATGAATCATACAATTTTTCACTGTTGTCATAGAAATGGAAATAATTTGTATTAATACATCGGTAAATATCGACAATAAGGGATACAGTTCCGATCATTTTGACCTTGAACTACGTCGTCAAGGGCATCATTCTGGACGACATTTTGAAATATGTTGTCAAAGACATCATTATCATCGTTCGGTTTTAGTTTCCGAGATATTTGAAAAAAAAACTTTTGTCAAACTTAATTCACGAGTAGACGAACGAGTAGTTTGGCGTAAGCGAGCGCTTGGGTTATAAAAATCATTGTTTCGAACAAATTTTTCTTATACGTACAACCAACGGTTGGCCTTACTTTTCAAGATATTTGCAAAAAAACTATTGTTACCACTATAATAAATTCTACCCAATAATTTTGCGTCTGTGGCAGCTCGCGCGTCTGTACTGCTTGCTGCTAACCCAAAAGTCCACGCCGCGAAAGATTCCAAAGTCCTTGCCGAGAAGTCAATTGCGATAGATAAAAGTAGTCTAGTTTTTGGTGTTCTTTTTTTCTAAAAATGTCAAATTGAGTTTTTTAGAAGTTAGTACGTAGGTGGACGGTGTGAAACCAAAAAGCATGTACTGCCAAACTTAACCTGTACCTTGAGCTCGAGCCGACCGCCTATGTCGTAACTTCAAAAAAACTTGATTTGACATTTTTAGAAAACAGTATAAAAAAGAGTGTACTTTGATCGCCCTTCCAAGTTCATTTGTCGTTTTAGTGATAAAATGATACCGTTAAAAAAACTACACTAAAATAGCCTAAAATTGACTATGCCGTTATAAACGCATAACTACAATGTATAGGAGCAAGTTGTTCAAAACGATGTTCTTGGCAACATATTTCAAGGTCAAAGTGGTTGGAGCTGGGTACCTTATTGTCAATATTTACCAATACGTTATTTGTTATTATGAAGTTATTGCAAAAAAGCTAGGTGTGCCAATATTTCTTTGGTCCGCTGCATGTAATACAGTATTTGCTCTTTAATGCTAAACCGAATGGACAGCACTTCAGAAGTAAGGATATTGATAGACTTTTTAAGTCTGTTTATTAAATGCGACAGCGTGCCACAAGCATAAGCCTCGGAAGCTCCGTTTACCGATTACAGCTCGCTATACAGCGAATGTCAGGCGGTGATGGGTCGAGGCGAATTAACACGATTAAGATGGTATCCAATAGAAGCGGACGGGAGAACCATGCGAAACCGAAGAGGATGGCGATCGGGTTGTTCGGCCTCAAAGTAACTGGCAAGTGGAACGGCTGTACCGCAACTCCGTATATGCGATATCTATAGGCGTATTCGGCGAGTGTGTTGGCCGGGATTACTGAAATACAGGAACGCCGGCCGAAGCTGGGCTCTGGCTTTGGCTCCAGCTTCGGCATCGGCTTTAGCTTCGCCGGCCAGCTCTGATGCTGAGTTACGTTCTACTCTATATCCCTTAGACCTATTACACACACGCTACGTCCCCATAAATACGCCGCAAAATTGTTCCCGGATTCGGTGTCACTTTCATTCAGGACAATTGACCAATCTTGCGCTATGCGACTATTGTTCATTGAAAGTCTATTCGTTACCTTAATGCGCGATTCAAAATGTTATCGTTGAACGTGATATAAAGCGAGTAATTAAATATTGTTTTCATTTCTTACAAGCTGTTGATTTGGAACGCTCTGACTACTTAATATCATTGACATTATGACGATCTGTTTTTTCGATGAATGTGTTAAATGGATTCGATAATTATCTTTCAATTGGCATCATTGTTCAGACGTCAGCAAAGAGAGATATGCGTCTGATCCATCACAAGGCAACTATGTATTAAATATATAATACTAACCATCGCATACATATCTATGTATATGGAGAGGGCTATCTGTTTGCAATTATTATATATTTCCAAAAATGGGACAGAGTTATTCATCACAACATATGTGCATTTTTATATTGTCAGCAATGGGTGTTTTGTAGACAGCTAATGTACTTGGTTTTACTCCCATAAAAATTGTATGGAAATTCAGGAGTATAAAATATCGGTCGAGGCGACCGGCGACCCTGGCGTAGGATCTACCTTACGTTGGGTCAGAAGTAAAAAATATATTTCTGTCATCTAACGATTTAAACACTTTCGCAACACGTAAGTTTGTCAGTGGTTCGCTCTCAGACTAGTGATGAGATATCGTTCGGAAGGATTGCGAATCAAGTATCGCCGTTAGTGGACCGCTTACTTCAGAATAAGATGTATGTACTCCCAACCCAAGGTTAACAAAAGTCTTTCGTAAATATCTTAAAAAGTAAGGGCCAACGACGGTAACATGCATAAATGAAAATGTTGTTCAGATAGATGACCATGACAACATATTTAAGATCATTAAAGTGAATTGTTTGTAAACAATTACCATGTCAATTTCTAGCTCTTGGCACCTAAATAGAGCAGTTTAATGAGTAATAGTATCAGAAAGTATAAGAACTAGGCAGTTGTACTATAAATCCAAATGTAACTATGTGTATTTTGTTTGAAATGCAATATATGTACTTCGGTATTGGTTCTTGCATTTCCTCTTCCTTCCATTAAATAAATGTGAGGCGAAGTAAAGCTTAGTAGTTGCGAAATAATCAAAGCGAAAGTACCCGGATTTCATCAGTATGTTAAACATAAACAATTCCTGCGTTTAATTTCTGCGTCTATATGTATAGATTCCGTTTTAAATCCCTCTGAGTGGAGGCTATCTAGATTCCATCGAACGCAAACGTAAAATTTGTGTCTCGCAATTGTAGAGGAACTATTAATCAACATGCGAGGATGCAAACCGAGTGCGGTACTGTTTAGGGTAAACTCATTACGACTAGGGTTAACAGCGTATCTCCCTGCAGCGAATACCGACACTGAATCGACTCGTAAGATCAGACGCCGCGAGGTGGTATCTTTTGGGACGGCGATTCCATTCAAACTGTTAAACCTTTCCCGTTTATCCAAGGAATATACGCGTGATCCTCTACTTACTTTGACTCTGGAAAGAAATCTATTAGACTGCACGTCCCTTGAACGGTATAAAGTACTGTATTTACTATAGGGCGAACCTCCTGGATCCGCGCACAGAAAATCACCAAAGGCTGATAATTACGAGTATTCTCTGTCCCAGCTAAGAGCATACCCTTTCGCGCATGGGTCTGTCCTTTGTCTGTCTTACTGCTTACTTACACTTCCTACCTACTATTCGCGTCCTGAATGAAGTCTCCTGATGCGGCACAGGGGTAAGATGGGCAGGCAGCGCACATCACGTGTAACGCCAGAATCTCGAGCCTGATAGGTTACTTACACTTTCTTTGTTGACATACACGGTGTAACAAAAAAGGTGTAGGATCCGGTAAATAAAAATAAAATATGGTTTGAATCTTCATTTTTTAATAATTAACAAAAAAAACACTGAGCAATCAGAGCGCGCGTAGAGCTCGCGCTCAGGAACGGTTCCACGGCGCGCCGTGCTAGGTAGCGACGTCCAACCGGCGCCCCGAACAGTATGCACTGGTATAGCACAGAGCAAAAGTTAACATCGAATTATTCATTATTCATGAATGGAAATTAACTAAAATACGAATGGAATCAATTTGCCGTTATCATTTGAACAAAAAAGAATTAAGATGAACTAACTAACGAGTCTATCAAGTACAACGTACGTTAAATTTTAAACAATTCGCCAACAATTAAAATTAGATTTCTACATTTCTGCAGAAATGAACCAACTTCGACGAAAATGGGTCATTATGCCATCTTAGCGATCCTGAGCATTCCAAAAAGTAACACGTGGTGCACAAAAGCTGATGTTACTGTCGGGTCAGCGAGCTCACTTTATTTGACAAAACTTACTACCTACACGGCAACTATCACTGGGTTATTCTATCGACCCTGCCCATTCAAAGAATAACACGTGGTGCACAACAGCTGATTTCTCGGCTGGATCAGCGAAACAACTTCGTTTCACAAAATTTCCATCATTGCACGATCATTTACACTTCAAGATTTGAATTTATGAAATCAGTTGTTTCCACGTATAAATATTTGGTTGCCTCGAAAAGGACCGATTATTATTAACTTCGAAGGGGCGCAATGTAGCCGCTGCTACTGCCAAATACGTTTTTCCACGTTCGGCCATTTCATTGTCGTGTTGCCAAGCGAGTAGTAACTCGCGTGCTCTGCGTTTTAGAACTTAACTCTTATATTATTGAAAGTGAAAACAGCAACTACAGTGGCAGATAGATCTTTACTGGTCGGCTTTTGGACTGATACTGTCTTGAGAAATTGTGACGCGGTTTGCAACGTTGAACGAAAGCTAGCTGGAAAATGGTACAAAGGAGAGTTACAGGTCGTCGCGAGCGGAGCGATTTATGGTGGAAGGACCCTTGAGGCCCATGTTGGCCAGCAGAGTTTTTCGATTTCCAGGAAACACGGACGTGGCAATTTTAATGAAGACATTTTCCAATCGCTGGGAAAGCGCTGCGGAAGGTTCACGGCACTGTTAGATATTGTTTATTACATTCTTTGTAATGCTATACCTTTTCCGGCGACTGGAAAATGTCTTCACTAAATTCACCACGGCCGTGCTTCCTGGGAACCGAAAAGCTCTGCTGGCCATCATGTGGTCTTCAAGGGCCTTTTCTCTGTAACATAACTCTCCCTTATAATATTCTTCTAACCAGCCTTCATCCACCGTTGCACACCGCGTCACAATTTCTCAAGGTAGAACCAGTCCGAACACCGAATAGTAAAGATCTCTCTGACGCTGTAATTGCTGTTTTTACTTTCAATAAAATAAGAGTTAAGTTCTAAAACGCAAAACTCGTGAGTTACTATCCGCTCGGGAACACGACAATGAAATGGCAGAACGTGGAAAAACGTATTTGCCATATCGAGCCCCTTCGATGTTAATAACAATCGGCCCGTTTTGGAACAACCAATTATTCATACGTGGGAACAACTGATTTCATAAATTCAAATCTTGAAGTGTAAAGTGACAGTGATCGTGCAATGATGGAAATTTCGTGAAACGAAGTTGTTTCACTGATCCAGCCGAGAAATCAGCTGTCGTGCACCACGTGTTATTCTTCGAATGGCCAGGGTCGGTAAAATAACCCAGTGATAGCTGCCGTGTAGGTAGTAAGTTTTGTCAAATAGAGTTCGCTGACCCGATCGTAACATCAGCTGTTGTGCACCGCGTCTTACTTTTCCGAATGCTCAGGATCGTTAGGATGACAAAATGACCCATTTTCGTCGAGGCAGGTTCATTTCTGCAGAAATGGGTAAATCTAATTTCAATTGTTGGCGAATTGTTTAAAATTTAACGTACGTTGTACTTGATAGACTCGTTAGTTAGTTCATTCTAATTCTTTTTTGTTCAATTGATAACGGAAAATTGATTTGATTTGCATTTTAGTTAATTTCCATTCATGAATAATGAATAATTCGATGTTAACTTTTGATCTGTGCTATACCGTCGCGTACTGTTCGGGGTGCCGGTTGGACGTCGCTACCTAGCACGGCACGCCGTGGACCGTTTCTGAGCGCGAGCTCTACGCGCGCTCTGATTGCTCAGTGTTTTTTTTTTGTTAGTTATTAAAAAATGAGGATTCAAACCATATTTTAGCAAAGGAAAAAGTTATTCAGTATCACCTCAGGAATCTTATATTTCCGGCTCCTACACCTTTTTTGTTACACCCTGTATGTGAGCAATATCTTATTGGGCCGAATTTGGCTCTAATAGAATCTGACCAACCAGACTCTCATTCCTTACATGAGACTGCATTCTGAACGTGAATTTTACTTTGCCCGTTGTAGTGAGACCTACGCACATCGGTGCACATTATTTGGGACGAAGGATAGGTACTTTATGGCATCATGAATTACGCAACAATTTCTATTGGAATTAATTTCCTTACCCTTTTCCGTACCACTTGCTCATCCAACAATAAGTGCCAATTTCAATTCACTGTGGTATGTACATATATCAATCAGGAAATATTAGTTCAGGAAATATTATTATATCATTTGAAATGACGTAAATTTTGCTTCAAGCATATTATCAGGGTCACAGTTCTAACGATAAGTAATTTTACTTATAGGGGAGACTGGGAAGGCTTAATACTGTTTCATATTTTCCATCAAATAAACAATAGAGAATTGTATGTTAAGAAAACCTACTGCATCACGTTTTTTTTTTGTCGGCGCTGTACGTATTTAATAATCTACAATGTTTTAATGGTTGTTTATATCATAATAATACTGTTTATAAATTATGTTATTATAGGCTATAGTGTTCAAAAGTCTCTTTCGGTATCAATGTTCGATGTTTGCCCATAAGTAAATATTTGTGTATCTTGAGAATAGTTTTGGTGTGCATTGGACACGGAAATGTAATGCAATGCAGGTCCTTGTGAACCACTGGAACCTACTAGAGAATATGGTACATTGATGCGTAACGCATATGACGCAACGTAGAATCGAACGAAACGTAATCGAAGCACGGTTTCCTGCTTGCGCTACATGAGCGTTCTGATATCTGTGTGAGTCACGTGTAGCTTGCTCGGGCAATAAAACTTCTCCGCACTGCTCTCTCGTCTTTCGTCGCGCTGCGTTGCCCTGCATGTAATGTTCGGTTTGTAGCACAAATTATCCCGAGCTGCGTCGTGCCGCATCAGTCTACAGTGCGTGGACCTGCACTGAATGTGCGCTTTCAAATCTGAAGTGTATGTAGAAATCTTGCGCACCCTCTATGTCCATTTACTTTTCAAATACTCGACTCAATTATATCAGGCGATATTTCGATATAAATATTGTACTTACATATCTATGTAATAATTGTTACATTCTGTAGGACGTAAATTTGCAACGAAAGTCTGATTTTTTAATGGAACATTTGTGCCCATTTGCTACATGGCATTTAGGTTAGGTTAGATACGTTACGTTACCGATTGATAGATTAGTAAGAGTAGTTTATGGATCGCGTGATAGTATAGCTTGATGTTTTTTAACCCCTTAATTTAACAATTATTTTGTACAAGTGTGTCAAAAATTTCCAGTTTCTTTTTATTGCTGAATTTTAAGCTTTATTGTGGTTATAGGTTATTGCAAACAGTAATTTGACAAATTATTCACTTAAAGAGTAGTTAGAGAATGTTGAAAAACATTATGTTAAAACCCCGAGTATACTAGTTGCTTTTAAAAAATAACTCCACATAGAATAGAGAATTTGAAGTAGCTGTGAAACGGACCAAAATAGCATTCTTGTGCCCACATTTGTAACTTAACTAGACGCAACGAATATTTCCGGAGTTTACATTTTTAAACATAATATTGTCGAGATAGACGAGTATTCGCGGGCTTTTAAGTTTATGTAAAAATTAAAATCCTGAGTATTCTCGGGCTTTTAAGTTAAAAGGTGAAGTGTAGATACAATGTGTGTGTTGTTCGGGAGAGAGGTAGCTTCCCTGGTGGCCAAGCTGTTTAGGCAAGATTTTGCCAAAGCTTGCTACGGAGTTTTGTTCACAAAGTGGCTATAAATTCGATACAGTATTTCATATATTCGATGATGTTGATAAATTGACAACAAAAATAAAGCGGAGTCTGTTGAAATAAGATGCGAGCAAATTGGCGGTTAGGTTATATTTCAACTGTTGCTGTTAAGTAGCTGTCGATTGGCACGCAACTGGTTCGACTTGGCTATCTGGGTTTTTCTAAGATACTGTGTATGATACTCTGTATGAGTTACGAAGTGGTTAATCCAGAAAGATTCTTGAAAATCTAAATGAGAGTTCTTTAAATACATAACATTTTAATGTCATTTTAACTATAGAATACACTGGTAAAATTTGTACACTTTAGATTACTTCCCCTGATAGCTAAGTTTGTCCGGACAAGACGTTGTAGCAGCTAAAGTCGAACAACATTTGCATAATCAACGTCTGGCGCTGAAATCGCAGCCAGATGGCAATCAACTGTTCGCAGCGTACGTTGACGCGAACGATAGCCAACAAGCGGCTTGTCGTTGGCAACTTTAGCCGCTTACATCAGAGGTATCGAGCTGGCGACTCGCAATGTGGGTCGTGCAAGGAGAAGATCGGAAACTCTCCTCGATACCCCTGATTTAAATGGCTAAAGTTGCCAACGGCTGGCTGTTTTTTGGCAACAACGTGCGCTGAGAACAATCGGTTTCCATCTCGCTGCGAATTTGGCGCCGAATGTCGACTGTCCAATGTTGTTCGAATTTTGCGGGTGTTGCTGCTAAGTGGCACCTAAGTGGCTATTTGGGTCTTTTCTTTCTTGCTGACGATTTGGAACAAATTTCCCTTTGCCTATTTTTTAAAATTAAATTTCAGGACACACTGTATGCTAGCCCCTAACTTTAAGCCAGTAAATATAACTTCTTATTGTGAGAAATGTATTAGTCCAAAGTTATTAAAAAATTTCTAAACATCGTCCATTTGTTCCATCAGCGTTCGTCGTTTGGTTGACAGTTTTATGTGTATATTACTCTTTGAAGTATCTGTAGTGCATCGCATTTTCTCACGCCCGCCATTTCAGAGGAAATGGAGGTGCGAACAATCTGACAAGAATTGTGAGAAGCACACGCTTCTTCTCTCTCTTTGTTCTCTCTTTCATTGAACTCTATTTTTCCATTCATCTTTTTTCACCAGGTTGGTTGTAGGCGGTCCTTGATTCCTTTCCTTCCTCGCATACCCTTTGTTCCGTTCCTTCGTATTTCTACTTGTCCGCATATTTTTTTATCGTTTTGTCCTTCCTTGGCACTCGATTTGGCACTTCCTTTGTTTAAAACGGTCTGACATTTTTGCCTACCGTTTCGAGCCTGTATTATTTGGTCCGCGTGAATTTGTGAGTTCCACCACCATGAGTTCTTATTTCTGTCAATGCGGAATTCAGGAGAGGAATGTAAATAATTCATGAAGAGTAGTCTAAAAATCTATAATAACCGTGGAAGAATATGGCTGAAATGTAGTTAATGAATTTTACGATACAGTAATCTGTAATGGCCTGAATATCTATAACCCTCCTCTGCAAAATGTCTTTAACAGACTTTTCGCTTTATCAATTCTACATAGCTGAATGAAAGTAGTTTGTCATTCCAAACTGCAGTGATCCGTTCCTTTGCTATATCTTTGTCTTTAGGAAACATTTGTGCAGAGTCTTTACGTTTACTTGGACAACCAGGAACAACACAAGTTGCCTTACATATGGAACCACTCATTGTGAATGCTATAAAAGAAAATATGAGAATAAGTGACAAAAATCAATTCATTACAACTCAAACTCAAGCTTTCCATTTAAGAATAATTACATAAAAATAATTTAACTATTTATTCTTCTTATACTTAAAAGTATGATACCACCTGGTTCGCGCCATATTGAATTTTAGTCATCCCATGTCCGATCCCCTTTCCAGGTGGCGCTAGAGTATACGGTTCTTTCTAATGCATTGAAGTGAACACCCGCTGACTGTCATTTAGGTTTTAATGTGGCGCTTCATGGCGACGGCCAAACTTGGCTCAACTTTGGCCAGTACAACGTGTTGGCATGCCTGACTTAGCTATCCCGGTAGTTATGCGAGTAAGAATATCTTGTTTCTACTAAATGTAGAAAGACAAACAGGATATGCACGAATTTACGATCCGTAACATCCAATAAATATTTTATAACATCGAAGTTGGAAATCACGAATTACGTATCCTGAAATATCTCTGTACCACTTTTATTCTACCTTCATTATACTTCTAATGGATTGTCGATGTTACATTCGGTAACTGGTGCAAAATGTCTGTATCTGTAAAAGCTACAATTTTAATTAAATCAGTCCATTGTAGAATATCATTTTCAGCGATTTTAGCGATTGTGTATATAATTCAGAGCATCCCTTAAAAATTGATTCCGAATTAGCATTTATCGAGCGGAGGGAAGTAATACTGATCAACGTCTGATAAAAGAGTAAGAATTACTGTTCATGCAGATTCCCTCTTTGTTCCATTCTATACCCCACCGCTCCCCGTTTTCCGTTCCGTTCTCAATCGCACTCGTAGCGCGTTTCCATCGCCTCCTCTCTTTCTCTTTCCACTTCTGATATATCGGTAGGCAATACCACTTCTCTGTCTAACGGAACGTAAAGCGGATTCCGCTGCTAAGCAGATGGAAATTCAGTCGATGCGAGCGCGGTAATGCACCTCTCTGCATTGTATATTGGTGCAAACGAAAGAGTAGCCGCACCGATAGAAGACAAAATCGGAAATGTGCGGGAGTAGGAAAAATGGAATAGCGAGCAAACGAAAGGTTAACAAAAACGCTAGGGTCTGAGGACACATGAACAAAAGGTTGGAATGGCGGGGGGGGGGGGGGGGAGTTTAGGTTAGGTTAGGGTATAAAGTAAAATGAATATGAAGGCGAAAAAGCGGTGCAAAGATCAACACCGGAAGCATACTCGAACAATGGAAGTGCGTTATACACGACAGCACGTAGTCAAAATGTCACAATGCAAAAACGTTTTTCGTGTATTATGTATAAAAAATGTGATTAAAATGTCTGAGCCATTTAAATACCATAGACTTCTTATTAATCTTAAGCGATGTAGTGGATATTCGTTGTTCCTATTTAAGTATTTTTATGTATTTGTATGTTCGTGTAGGTTCCATGGAAATCGTCGACAGCAGTTCGCCCACACCAAATTTCATCGATACCGGAGTTCACCGACACTAGAGACTACGATATACTAAAATCCACTACACTATCGAATTTATAACCACTTTGTAAATAAAGCTTTGTAGCAAGCTCTGGTAAAATCTTGTCTGAACAGCTCTGCTATCAAGGCACATATGATTAACATTTCTAATTACATGTGATTTAACGATTATACAGGGTGTTTCGCTACCTCATGCAAAAATTTCAAGAGGCGATTGCTGAGGCTATTTCGAATACCTTTTTTCTTTGCCAAAATGTTGATTAAGGCTTCGTTTTTGAATTGTTAACGAAAATAGCTGACCAATCAGAGCGCCCGCTCAGCCTAGAGGGCGTTCAAGACTGCGGTTGAGTGTACCACGATTTCCTCGTGGCTGAGCGCCCGCTCTACGCGCGCCCTGATTGGTCAGTGTTTTTCGTTAATGATTCAAAAACGAAGCCTACCATTTTGGCAAAAGAAGTAGTTGTTCGAAATTTCTTCAGCAGTCGCCTCTTAAAATATTTGCATGAGGTAGCGAAGCAGCCTGTATCAATACCTACTGTACGAACTCCAGAAACAATGGACAAATTTACTTTCATTCGTAACGCATCGTTTCGATTACGTACAGCGTTAGCGCTCCAGGAATTCCCCTGCGATTTGTCGTATTAACAGTTATTCCGCCGGGTAATTTCTATAGCAATATTTATGGCCCGAGCAATTATTTCGGGACGGGTCCGCAAAATTGTGTGTACAAATCAATTGCTATGTAATTTATGCTTCCAGATAGAATTATAGACGTGTGAATTGTTCATTAGAGAGATATAGGACTGTGATTATGAGCTCATCGTTTACCGTAATGACTGGAATCGTGTCCACATTTTCTATCGATGTATGATCACTACCGTAACGAATGATATTGATACGAAATCAGGGTTCTGACTTGCCATAAAACTGAACGCGTTATTCGATTTATTAAATATATATGTTAAAGTAGACACGATTGTTTACTGTATGTACATCACTTTTTATGTATTAGGTACACTGTATTGTACATATAAAAAATAAAAGCAATTGTGAATAGAACTGTATGTACAATAATTATCCCCCCTCAAGAGGAATGGAAAGCAGAGTACGGAGTATAAATCAATATAGGTGCTAAACGCAATCCATTCACTGTACGTACAATTAACTTTTGTCAAGTATTGACAATAAGGGGGCCCAGCTGCAATCACTTTGACCTTGAAATACAGGGTGTAACGCAACCCTCTGCAAATATTTTAAGAGGTGATTCTACAGGCCAAAATAAAGCGAAAATCAAGAATGAAAATTTTGCATTTGGGGCTTTGTTAATAAGATACCGATGTTTAAAAAAATGTGATGAAAACGCCTGCCGGTAGGCAATTTGACGGGCAGCGGCTCGAGTCCGGCAGCTGCGTTCAGTGGTAGTCGCAATTGCGTTTATTTCTATTGTTATTACTTTCGTTTTTTAATTTAGTTTGGTTCTTAGAACTTGATTATTCCAATTTCTAGATACGCAATCTCAATTTTACAGCTACTTTTTGTTACAATCAGTTACGTGCGGTGATAGTGGTGGTGCCAAGTGTCCAAAGGGTCGTGTACATTTGCGGAATACGACTACATGATGATGTTCTCTGACAATAATAACAGACTTCCGAAAACTGTGACACGATTTGCGTCAAAGATTGAATCACTGCATTCAAGCGAGTGGTGGACACGAGGAACATCTCCTGGAATAATAAGTTTAGTGCAAATCTTGGAATCGTGATCTTCGTGTGCTGCAAATTTCTATGTTGAAGGGTGTATTGTGAACCATCGCGGACGGGACAATCGCGTGTACGCATAGACACTTGCGGACAGAACAATCGCAGTGCATGTGTATTTGGTTTTTGAGAAGAAAATTGTGGACTGAAGGCCGTCACCCTCTTTACTTGATAATCCCATTGGGCGGGTTTCGATATGCCCATGTGGATTTTTACAAGTAAGCAGGTTGAATGCTATACATCGTAACGCGTGTGCCTTCTGACAATGAGTTTCAGATTTCACGTCTCGTTAACAAAGCCTCAAACGCAAAATTGCCACTCCTGATTTTCGCTTTATTTTGGCCTGTAGAGTCACCCCTTAAAATATTTGCAGAGGGTTGCGTTACACCCTGTATATTGTCAAAGACATTGTTTTAACAACGTCCTCTTATACATGTTACCGTCACTCGACTTTAGTTTTCGAGATATTTGCAAAAAAATGCAGTTTAGCGGTTTCCCTCAATTTTGGCTATTTCAACACAGTTTCTTTTAATAGCCTCATTTTATCACAAGAACGACAAATTAACCGGAGAAAACGATAAAAGTACTCTCCTTTTTATATTGTTATCTAAAAATGTCCCTATTAGCAAGACTAATGGCAGCAACACCGGCCAAAATCGAGCCCAGTTTGGCCATTGACATGCAGCGCCACATTATAACCTAAATGACGATCAACTTTTCGCAGCGTTTTAATGCACGCAATATAAACAATATTGTATGTTGTTTAAATAGCATATGATAGACTGTAGTATTAAATAGCATGTAGTAGACTGTACGGTCGCCAGTCAACTGTCTATGTCTGTTTTAAATTCTTCTACATACAAGATTTCGCCATAGCTTGTTCCAAAGTTTTGTTGACAAAGTGGCTATAAGTTCAATACAGTATTTGATATATTCGATGGCGTTAACAAATTGATAACAAAAATATAGCTGAGGCTGTTGAAATAAGTTGAGATCAAATTGGCGGTTAGGTTATATTACAACAGTTGCTGTCAAATGGCTGTCGATTCGCACGCAACTGGTTCGGCCTGGCTATCCGAGTAACTCTACCGTGTAAGTGAATCGATGAATTCAAAAGTTAATAAAACACGTAATATTTGCTAACTATATAGGTCTGCATTGGTTCATCATAAATGTTTTTACGCAACATTTTGTTTGAAATTTGAGGTACTATAACATTTGCTAATTTCATCATTGAAAAGACACCGTGGCACGTAATTTCACGGTTCTGTAACTAACCGGAAACTATTTTAATAAAATTAAATGACAATTTCAGTCCTTCGTTTTATCTTTGCCTTACGGAGCAGTATTTCATTAAGGTATTACGTGTAGTGTTTCATGGTTAAGCGGTTTCGCAACAGGAATTTTAATTTCTCGTTTATTAAAAAGCAGAATGCCGCCCAGGTTTCACATGTGCTAAAACGTTTGGATATGAAGATTTAGTCGAAATTTGGTATGTACAACGAATTCTATTTTATGTAATACAGCTGGAAGACAAGCGATTTGCCGCATTGGGTACGTAATCGAAATGACAATTTCCGTGGTTTCGTTAACTTATTTCTGCCCCAGAAATCTTTGTGTCTTTGTTCAGTATCTAGAATAGAATTTTCATCTCCGTTTTTGATGATCTTGAGATATGTCGCCAAAGTCATCATTCTATACAACTTTTTTCCGCACATACATACATGTTACGTCGATGTTATGTTAGCCGATTGGACATAGTTTCGACATATTTGCAAAGAACTGTCGGTACCACTATGATTTCTGCGTCTAATCAGAAGTGGCTTCACAGTTTTTAACATGGACTTATACTGTTACTTCAAATTAGATATATGAAAAATACCGGTAAAGTCTAATTATAATTACCTATAATTACAATCTTCAAAATATTTTTAGGCGAGGATTTAAAACCGATTTGCCGAATGGATATACATATGTACATAACACCTGGCTGATATTAATATCCGGCAGAATAAAAGGCAACCTACTGTCCCCAGCACCGTCTTTTACGCCCTACTCGTATCCGTTCTTTCGCCTCTGTTCACTCAGAAGTTGACCGCCCAAATGTATTTTGACTGCGGACACTTAATTGGACACTAGTACGCCATGATGTCTTCTGTCCTCAAGCAATAGTATCTTTGACTCATTCATTTTCAGTAAGTTAAGAGTTTACATGTTACAGTGATGTGCAGACGTATGTCACATGTTCCGGACTGGAGTGCGACATACATCCGTGCAGGTATACGAATTTCTTTACTCTGTGCATGTACGCCATGCTGGGGCCGAGGTTGATTTAAGGAAAGACAACAGCAGTCCAAGGGAAAGAGTCCGTGAGTCGAGCGATCATAACGGTGCAACAATACTATTGTAGCGATGAAACTTTTCTATTTTTTATTGGTTTTGAATGAAACTTTTACTAACGTATTTGTAAGAGTTTTCTGATTAAATTGAGACCAAGCACGATATAGTTCAGGGTGTGTACACTAGAATTCCCTCACGGGGAAACTGATTACTGAAGTGAATTTGAATTTAAAAACAAGCCATATCCTCTGAGTGACTTAATTTTTTACTTTAATATTACGGAACAATGTTTTTAACCAAAATTTCTGCTCGCGTCATTATCGAATCTGTAAGAAGCCTAGAAAGGAACTTTGGGCTCGTTTTCTGTGGCAAGAGCAGACACGCATAATTACCGGCTCGTCTTACTTGCCACGCGAGTCGACTTTCACGAACTCGCTAAAGAAGGAAACGAGTGTGAAAAAAGCATCCAAGGGAAGAGCGGGTTATTAAAAGGTTTTGAAAGTCTCCCTTGGTAGCGGGTCGGCTCGTTGAAACAATAGCCACGCTAGCTGCCGATTGTCACCGACTTTGCGAATCTCATCCCTGCCTCGGATCTCGTTCGCTCGGATTTTGAATCACCGCGCTGTCATGGATCCTGAATGGCAGCCGTAGGGGGCGACGACTCGATGCTGCAGGAAGCTCATTAGGCACCGCCCGGGGCGTTTTCTGGCCCTTGCCACCTAGACCTCGTCAATTTTTACTCTACCTTTCTTCGCCCCCCCCCCTGCCCCTACCCCTTCGCTCTGCAAGCCCGGAGAAAATGTCTGCGTGTACAAACGTAAACATCAAGCATATGGTCTACAAGATGCCAGTACGGCAGCAGAATCGAGAAGTATTTGAATTTTCATAACGCTATTGAGTTGGTTAAGGAGTTCGAAGCGCAGCGCTGCCAAGGAGAACGCGCTACTGTAAGTCGCTGCTTATCCGTTATACCTTCATATCAACTAGCAGAACATTTGCGAGGAACAACATCTCAGGTGTCTTCGATAATATGAGATGGTTGTTAAAAGAAAATTTTATGTTTAATTCAGGATCATGCAGTATGCAGTGTATTCGTGGGGAAATGTCTAATGGTTAAATAAACGAATGGTAAGTGAGCAAAACAGTAAGAAAAAAAGTATTAGGGTGACAGAATTAAGGGTTAAAAGTACTACGGTTAACATTTCTGGGTGCGAATCGCTGAATCTTTAAATTGTAAACACTTATTCCGTGTTATATTAAATAACAGTTGGCCCTGGTAAATAAAGTTTCCTTAGTAAATATTTACAAGGCACATGACCTCACTGATTTCAATTACCTAGAAATATGTTGTCAAGGTCATTATTTTGCCCAATTTTATCTGTACATGTTGGCGAGTGTACACTTTATGTTTATATTTGTTCGAACAGGTGGAGCAAGCGAACGACATGAGTGATTCTCTCACTCACTTCTGTAAACCTTGCCGATCATTGATGTCAGTCAGTGCTCTGTCAAGACTGATGTTCATGAATCATAGTTGGCGAAAACAGTGCCAGTTAATTCTCTGTCGGTGAAATAATACGGACACTTAACTTAGAACAACTTGTAGCGACCTGCTACATGTGGTCAGCCGGTTTGCAGCAGTGAGCGTGGTTGCGACGCATGTGTTTAGGGAAATCGTTGAAAGTTCTGGAATTTTTCTTTACCTTTATTAAGTTGTATTTTTCAAAATTATAGAATTGAACTTCGACGGTTAATGGTACACGCCGTAAAACCTAAGTCCGCAGAATATTCTGGGTGCGAGGCCATCAGGTCTCCAGCGGATTGCCCATGGCACCCTTACCTGCGGGAAATTCCCGAAGGCCGCTAAAAGTGCAAACCGGTGTCCACCCTTATTTTAGCGTATCTCCACCGGAAACAGGTAAAAAGTCGGAGAAATAACACGATTGGCGTAAACAAAAATAGAAGGCGGCAATTGGTGGAAGCGACTTTTGTATCCGCGTGGAGTCACCTTTAAGAAGCGGAAGCTTCAACGGTGACGAGGAGAGTCAACTAGAAATACGCGAAGAGTACGTCACGCACGATCTGGTTTTAAAAAGTTATATGTGGTACACAAATCACAAATAAATTGTGTTAGTGTACGAACTGTTATTTTTATCATTTACCATACTTTTACACGTCCCGTTAGGATAGATTGATGATTCCACAACTTGCCCTTCAAACCTATAAGAGATTAATTTTCCTTTTTTATTGTTTCGATTCAACTACAGACGAATGCGATCGTTATTAGACCAGACTGAAGTGTAGTCGCAATCTAAGTTTAACCAAAATTTTTTATCATAAAATATCTTGGTCCTTAGGAATGACCGAGCTGTAACATGTATAGGAAAAAGATGTTCAGAATGATGACCATGAAAACATATCTCAAGGTCATTGAAGTTGGCGAGGTCATCCGCTTGTTGAATAATTGCCTTGTTTTTATTTGCCATATAATCAGTTCCACGAGTTTTGTAGGAGTCAATGATACTATTAAGGGTAACCGTGTACGAGAAGTAGTCGGTTGCTGAGAATTTAGTGCGTAATAAATATTGCGAAGGCAGTGAAATTTTTTCGTTTGTATAAAATTATACTAGTGTTCTCGTTGCAGCGGTAACCGAGAAGCGGTGGGTTCAAATGCAAATGTGAGACAAATATCTCAAGTTGGTCGTTACGTCCGCGTGTCGCGAGCTGAAAGTTAGATAGGCGAGGCGACGTTGATTCGAGACCAGCTGGGCACCAAACGTCACGTTCTGTACGAATTCTGGAAAGCTCTGGTGGAGTAAAACCAATGAAATGTAACTCGAAATTAGAATGGAGGTCCGAGTGTTGTAGATCAACGATTTTCTGGCATAAATTTTGTAAGGCAAGGGCAGTGACGCGGTGTCCTTTACTACGTGTACAGAGTCGAGGGGGAAGTGTTTTAACATGTAAAATGATTCGGAAACGTAGAAAGCATTTCTTATTATCCATTCTTTATCTACTGCAGCGTGGAAGAGGTAATTGTTATGTAAATGCACGTATTTTTAGACATTGTAAATTTCTACTGTAGTCTTAACACGTTCACGACAGGTGACGCGTGCGTATGCATCATGGAATCGCGGTACCTTATCGAGAAAAACTTTTGGTGGAAGAAGAGTCTTCCAAGCAAAAAGCCGTGCATCCACCCGTGCGTCAATTTTAATAATTTTGACCTCGTCACAACTATTTTTGCAGTGCTCAATGTAAGTTACATTTTTTTCGTACGCTGTAAACATATTAATCGAGTGTAACATTAATAGAAGCGAGATATGCTGCGAATAGTAATAGGGGGAAAGTTTCCCACATTGGATCACTTAAGAAGGTACCTCCATAAATCGGAACCGGGTTCACAGTTAAAAGTAAAAATTTTGAGAATATTTGCGGCACTGTAATTGATACGTATGTATATGCAACAACAAAAGACTGATATGCTATGTAATTGCTCACAAAAAAATATTTTCGGAGTAGCGTTAATGGGAACCTATAACGTATAAAATATAACTCAGGAAAACAGTTTCCTAGATTGGACCGCAGGTATCTCATATTGGACCACGTTTATTTTTCACTATTTTGAATAAGAATGTCTGCTTAAATGTTAACATAAATTCTCTAAATAAATACAAAAGTACTCTGAAAAGCAGTTTATCCTATACTGAGAAAAATTATATATATATAAATTATTATATATATATTAATTATATAAATTATTATATATATATTAATTATATAAATTATTATATATATATCAGCAACTGATTGTTTTGTCAATATTGTCAATATATATATAACAGTGAAAATTCCTTATACTCGCTTCCCTGATAAAATAAAAGCAGTTTTTATATATATATATATACAGGGTGTAACGTAAAAGGTGTAGGAGCCGGAAATGGGGGATTCCTGAGGCGAAACTGAACAACTTTTTCCTTTGCCAAAATGTCGGCTGGGGCTTTGTTTTTGAATTGTTAACGAAAAACACTGGCCATTCAGAGCGCGCATAGAGCCCGCGCTCAGGGACGGTCCACGGCGCATCGTGCTAGGTACCGATGTTCGACCGGCGCCTCGAATAGTACGCGCCGGTATAGCATGAAGCAAAAGTTAACATCAAATTATTCATTATTAATTAATGGAAATTAACTAAAATATAAATGAAATTAATTTGCCGTTATCAATTGAACAAAAAAGTATTAGAACGGACTAACTAACGTGTCTATCCAGTACAACGTATGTTAAATTTTAAACAATTCGCCAACAACTAAAATTAGACTTACCCGTTTCTCCAAAAATGAACCTGCTTCGATGAAAATAGGTCACTGTGTCATCCTACCGATCCTGACCATTGCAAGTAGGTATCCCGTAGTGCAAGACAGCTGATGTTACGGTCCGGTCAGCGAACTTACTTTATTTGACAAAACCTACTACCTGCACGGCAACTATCACTGGGTTATTCTACCGATCCTGGCCACTCGAAGAACAAACACATGGTGCACAAGAGCCGATGTCTCGGTTGGAACAGTGAAAGAACTTCGTTTCACAAAATCTCCATCATTGCACGATCACTGTCACTTTGTTCTTCAAGATTTGAATTTACGGAATAAGTTGTTCCCTCGTATGAATAATTGGTTGCCCCGAAAGGGGCCGATTGTTTTTAACTTTGAAAGGGCTCGATATGGCCGATGCTACTGCTAAATACACTTTTCCATTTTCGGCAATTTTGTTGTCTTGTTCCCGGGCGGGTAGTAACTCACGAGCTTTGCGTCTTAGAAGTTAACTCCTATTTTATTCAAAGTAAAAACAGTAATTACAGTTTCGGAGAGGTCTTTACTGCTGGGCGTTCGGACTAATTCTGTCTTGAGAAATTGTGACGCGCTTTGCAACGGTGGACAAGGGGCTGTTCGAAGAATGTTATAAGGGAGAGTTACGGGTCGTCGCGGGGAGCGCGCTTTATGGTGAAAAGGCCCTTGAGGTCCACGTGCTGGCCAGCAGAGTTTTGCGGTTCCTAGGAACCACGGCCGTGGCGAATTTAATGAAGACACTTTCTAGTCGCTGGCAAAGCGCTGCGGACAGTTGAAGACACTGTTAGATGTCTTTTACTACATCCTTTGTAATGCTATACCTTTTCCGGCGACTGGAAAATGTCTTCACTAAGTTCATCACGGCCGAGTTTCCTGGGAACCGAAAAAATCTGCTGGTTAGCACGTGGGCCTCAAGGGCCTTTTCACCATAAACCGCTCCTCCCGTGGCGACCCGTAACTCTCCCGTATAACATTTTTCCAACTACCCCTTGTCCACCGTTGCAAACCGCGTCACAATTTCTCACGACAGAATCAGTCCGAATGCCCAGCAGTAAAGATCTCTCCGGTACTGCAATTGCTGTTTTTACTTTGAATAAAATAAGAGTTAACTTCTAAAACGCAAAGCTTGTCAATTACTACCTGCTCGGGAACAAGACAACGAAATTTCCGAACGTGGAAAAGTGTATTCGGTAGTAGCAGCGGACGTATCCAGCCCCTTCAAAGTTAAAAACAATCGGTCCCTTTCGGGGCAACCAATTATTCATACGTGGGAACAACTTATTCCGTAAATTCAAATCTTGAAGAACAAAGTGACAGTAATCGTGCAATGATGGAGATTTTGTGAAACGAAGTTCTTTCACTGTTCCAACCGAGACATCGGCTCTTGTGCACCATGTGTTTGTTCTTCGAGTGGTCAGGATCGGTAGAATAACCCAGTGATAGTTGCCGTGCAGGTAGTAGGTTTTGTCAAATGAAGTGAGTTCGCTGTCCTAGCCGTAACATCAGCTGTCTTGCACTACGGGATACCTACTTGCAATGGTCAGGATCGGTAAGATGACACAGTGACCTATTTTCGTCGAAGCAGGTTCATTTTTGGAGAAACGGGTAAGTCTAATTTTAGTTGTTGGCGAATTGTTTAAAATTTAACGTACGTTGTACTGGATAGACACGTTAGTTAGTCCGTTCTAATACTTTTTTGTTCAATTGATAACGGCAAATTAATTTCATTTATGTTTTAGTTAATTTCCATTAATTAATAATGAATAATTCGATGTTAACTTTTGCTTCGTGCTATATCGGCGCGTACTATTCGGGGCGCCGGTCGAACGTCGCTACCTAGCACGATGCGCCGTGGACCGTCCCTGAGCGCGGGCTCTACGCGCGCTCTGAATGGCCAGTGTTTTTCGTTAACAATTCAAAAACAAAGCCTCAGCCGACATTTTGGCAAAGGAAAAAGTTGTTCAGTTTCGCCTCAGGAATCCCCCATTTCCGGCTCCTACACCTTTTACGTTACACCCTGTATATATATATATATATATATATATATATATATATATATATATATATATATATATTCCTTATACTTCCTTATAATTCCTTATACTCGCTTCCCTGATAGCCAAGTCAGGCAGGCCGACACATTGACCCGGCCAAAATCAAGACGAGTTTCGCCGTCGACAAGCAGCGCCACATTAAAAGTCTAATGGCGATCAACTTTTCACAGCGTACGTTGTATCGGAGTGGCGGCTTGCAATTTTAGGGCTCGTGCAAAGAGAAATTCATCCAAGTGAAGTGGATATGAAAGAAAATGCTCTCCTACGGCCTTGAGAAAAAGCCGTCAGTTCGATAGCCCTTATTCAAACAGTAGAAGATGGTTGCGTTTTGGCAACCAACGAAACGCTGCGAAAAGTCATTAGTCTCTAGTGGCAACCTAGTGCCTATTAGAGTTTGTCCTTCATATGTTTTCGTTCAGTTTTCCATCTTTTCTACGCTGTAACATTTTTACACTTAAGAAAGATAAGATTGCATGATTCAGATCGGTTCAACTTAAGAATCATCAGGTGGTTCAATTTAAGAAACTAACGTAACATTTAACTATAATAAACAAGAATTAGTGTAAATATCATATAAATGCTACGATAACATTAAAGATATGTAAGGAAATTTCCCCTACAACAGTGTAATATCATTCCTTAAAATTTGACGTGAATGCAGTAAAGCTGCTGCGTTAGAACATTTTGGCATTGCATTTACATGAACCGTGACGATAAAAACTGTTTGCATAGTTCGTGAAGAATAGAACAGAACGGAGGACAGCGAATAACGAAATGTTCCTGAAGATTTCACAAAACGACAAATACCATCGCGGATATGATTTTTTTCCATTGAATCGTAGCGGAAGCTTAGTTTTCCGAAGAGCGATGAATTCTGAAACGAATGATGAATCGCGCTCGATGAAGAGGATTCCGACGGTGTCTGAAAAACGGATGAATAAGAATGCATTCGAGTCGAGTGGCCAGCTGGTCGGCGCAGCGGAGGGAAAAGAAATTCTGCTAACGAACATCCTGCCATGAGATTTGCGATAGTAATTCCTGACTGAGAGCTCCGTCACTCCGGAAAGCTCGTTTCTATGGTGATAGCAGATAGGGGGTGAAACCGCATCTTCTTCGAAACGTCTCCAACGATTGCGACGGAATTGATACCATTTTTAGTCGGGCTTAACGAAAACCCCACTGTTCCAAATCACTTTATTACTCGTCGATGGTATAATAAATGGATACGCTTCTCATCAGAGTTGGCATTCAATGATACAGCTTTCACTGAGATTTCCTTGAATATGCAGGTTCCCTTGTAGAATTTCAAGAAATTATTACACTATTGATTATGAGAGAATTTTATTGATGTAGTTAACCTGGCCGTTCTATACAGAATTGGGCCAATTTTATCCTGAATGACGAATAAAGAATAAATATTGAAAACGCCACATTTGTTCGTAAATAACGAATAACGATTTTATTCGGCGAGAACTTATTCGTTGGTCACGAATAAATATTGACTGTTATTCGACCCAATTTATTCGAATACGATTTTATTCGATCTTTTATTGGTCTAAACGACAAATAAATGTGACGCTCGCCACCTACCGACGGCTGCAAGAGCAGATCATTACCTTTCTTTTACCACGGACCCCCACATATACAGGGTGTTCTGCTACTGCATGTCAATATTTTAAGGGATGATTGCTGAGGCAATTTTGAACAACTTTTTCCTTTGCCAAAACGGCGGTTAAAGCTTCGTTTTTGAATGATTAACGAAAAACACTGACCAATCAGTGTATATTTAATACAGAACTTTCTATTCGAGTAGCACGCTTTTCTTTAGATATTGAATCTTTAACAATGGTCGTAGGCAAATACAACGCTCACGCAGCAGCATAAACGATGAGTCTTGTATTTATGTATATTCCAAGACGCCTCGTACCTAACCCGAATCGCAACAGTCTAAATCCATTGTCGCTGTTTCTATGCACACGATGTACACAGTTTTCAGCTGCGGGCTTCTGTATAAGACACTTGCAGCTGCTTTCTATTATTTCTCACGCACACCAGTGTGTACGTACATTTGGAGAAAATAAAAAATACGGAGAAATGGATCAGGAAGAATATCATATAAATGTGACGATATGTATAATGCGTTCCATTCTCTTGAAACGTTCCAAATATCTCCGTTATTCTTGAGGAAAAAAGTCATTTTGATCAAACGCGTTATTTTTCTCATCAACTGGAAACGTTACGAGATTTCTAGGATTTTTATTTTCATAGTTTATAATTATGTAATACTATAATATTTTTTTATATGGCTTGCGTTATAAAATTACCAAATTATGAACAAATTAGGTTTCGTAGTTCTAAGTGAAGAAATGCGTTTCCGTTTTGCAATTATTAATACAGCAGTCGCAACATGGATGAATAATAAAACGCAGATTAGTGTCCAAAATGTTAGATGCCGATCAGTATGTGGGAATCAGGAGAAAGATCTTATTATTTAATTATTCGATGCATTCGTGACGCGTGATCGCTGTTACTCGTGCAACATTCAGGAATCGATTGAAATCGTTGTGCGTGCAACGACTGTCCTGGAAACGGATCTCAAGAGCCGTTTTCCGAGAATCATCGCCGATATCGGTACCCTCATCGAGCGTGGAAATTTTGACGCATCGCTCGAAAGTTCTGGACCGTACATGTTTATTTTATGTGGTGCTGTGCCGTCGTACGGGCCGCCACAGGAATATTTGCAGTATAAAATATTATTATTATTAGTATAGGCTTTTTATAGCGTAAATCCTATACCATGATGCGATCCGGCAAATATGCCTTCGCACTTCTCGTTTGTAATTCAACAGGGTAACGCTAGATGTCACATTGTCAAATGTCTTGTGTACAAATTAAATGTTTTCGGTAATGCCCGTTTCTTCGCAACAGCGCTTCGATCAATTCGGAGTAGACCCCGAAGGCGTCTGACCCTTTAAAAAGAGAAGTGTCGCACTAAATGGCAATGCTCGATTTCAGAAATCGAAAAATGCAACATGCATGTGTTCAATCATGCATTTTTTAGAGCACTTGGGTTCGCCGAAATATATTATTTTTCAACGAATCAAAATTTAACCATAACCCTTCAGATGGAATACGGCGAATTGGCAATGATTTCAAACAACAGTGCACTTTAACGTCTTTGAAACATGCTGGTAGCAGCGTAATGTTCTGGCCGTGTTTCTCTCGCCGCGGTTCTGGGCCAATATGTCGTATTGACTAAACTATGGAAGATTTAGTATGTAGACATACTGAATAACGTAATGCTATGTAACGCTTATGCGTTGGATTATCTTATCTTTAAATCAGGGAATTATGCAAAGCACTTTGCTGGTATTTTAAAAAATTTGTTTCAAGAAGAAAATATTACCGTTCCAAGCTGCCAATAAATAATGTAGGGGAAAGTGCCCTCGCATAACTTCCACCGGCGCTTAAATTGGACCACCGTCTTTATTCGCGTATTAATTAACGTAGGCTACATTTCTTTGCATGGGATTGTAGTGAACATGTTGCTTAGCAATAGCACGGAAACAAAACACTGTAGAATGAGTAATAACTGCAGCGAGATGGATCTTTCATTTTGATATCGGCTGATATAATTTTGCCTCCAAATTACATAAGCTGTAGTTTTTGACTTGTAAGAAAATGTTGAATATTAACGGGTGTCATTTTTTTAAGAACAGACATATCTTTAATGTTATCATAGCATTTATATGATGTTTACAACAGTTTTTCTTTATTACATCTAAATGTTAAAATTAGATTAGGTTTCTAAATTGGACCACCTAATGGTTTTTAGGTTGGATCGATCTGAATCATGCAATCTTATCTTTCTTAAGCGTAAAAATGTTACAGCGTAGAAAAGATGGAAAATTGAACGAAAAAATGTAAGGAACAAAGCAGGTGTAAGGAATTACTCTGTTAGCAACTGATTATTTTGTCAATTATGTACTTGATTTTCCTTGGTATAGGGTAAACTGCTTCTCGGAGTCCTTTTTTTATTTTTTCTGTAGGATGTATGTAAATTCAAATAGTGAAAAATAGACTTGGTGCAATATGAAATACCTGTGGTCCAATCTAGGAAACTGGTTTTCGTAGGTTATAGGTTATGGGTTTCTGTTGACGCTATTCCGAAAACATTTTTTGTGACCAACTACATAGCGGATCAGTATGTAACAATTACAGTGCTGACATTATTCTGATTTTTGTTTAAAAAACTGTAAACCGGTTTCCAATTTATGGAAGTAGTTTCTTAAGTGGTCCAACATAGGGAACATTCCCCTGTAATGTAATATACCTATTATATTATTTTGTTATTGATCCTATAATAATAATAATTTTTATTGCTTGTATTTATTTTGATGTAAATAATAATATATTGTTAATCGATCGTGATAAAAAACGTTTGCTTATATGCTTGCCATATAAAATTAACAATTTCTATCTTTTTCGCCGTCAGCTTTAAATGCTAATACATTACTGTATCTATTTACTCGAAGCGGATAAAGAATAAGTAGGAATAAAAAAAGCTACTCTTGATTCGAAACTAATTGCATGTATTAACTGAAACTTTAATGGAAAATATGCAAATTTCAGAGGTCTATCTTTGCTGTAACACCATCACCTTGGTCTTCATCTTGATCGTTGATCGTTTAATTGGTTTACATTTCTACAAGTGTGGGATTAACATTCCAGAGAAACAAGTCGTAGTTCAGAGCAACAACTTTGAGTACTTGAAGCAATAATAGGGAAGCTAGTAGTGATTATTCTTGCAAGCACATCGGATTGCATATTTCACGCCAGTTTTATGTGTAACACGGTTACTTTAATAATTAGATTAAAAAACTCTGGCGAATATGTTGAGGCTAACAAAAATAACTAAAGAGCATTTTTTTATTCTCAAAAGACTCAAATTTTTTATGGCGTCTTGTAAATAATTGTGCAAAAAATTAGTAAGGGATCGTTACGACTTGACTGGGAAAATATAAGCACTTTTCCACTTCAATTTGTATATGTGTAGTGTTGGTCAGAACGATTAAAATTTGTGTATTTTGCATAGCTGCCTTGAATGAAGAATTGCATCGATTAGTGTGGATGAAAGTAAAAGGTACGGTTTAAGGTATAAATACATGTTCCGTCCCACGGAATATAACACGTGGAAGGTTTGGCAAGGTTTATGGCACGCACCTCGGAAACAAGGGATTATTTTTGTGGAAAGAAGTTCGTTCAATTGCTTGCCGGCTGCAAGCAATTCATTTCACGCGCAAAGTATGATCATTTAAATTACTCTCGTCATCCTCAATAATTGACAAATGTCATAAACCTGGACTTCCGATGGGTCCCGACCATAATGTAACGGTACACGAAGCCGATTCCCGGAACCCGGAGGAAATTCCCACCGGGCCAAAATTTCCAGAACCGTCACAGTTCCAGGTATCGCCCTACTTCTTCCGGGAAATACCGCGCTTCGGGCGCACCGGAAGAGTGGTGGACCACGAACCTGCATTCTGATTGGAAAATTACTGTTTGTTTTAACCAATCAGCTGACACAAGGAGGAAGTCGCCGTGGGACTTCCTTCCGGAGGCATGCTACGAAAAACACGCGAAGACCAGACAGAATAGTTTCGGTCGAACTTGCGACAACACATACAAGACAGCCTAAATTGCACAGGTCTAGAGCATAGACTAACGAACGAACAGACTATAACGCAGCTTTACAAACACGACTTGTACAACGACTGCATCATCAATACATTTTTGTATATAGTTGTTACTAAATCACGAGTAATCAATCAACCTTGCTATTTCAACGCGGCTTGTATCCACAAGCGAAAACACGTTCCCGTATCCGTCACGCCAGTGTAGCGGAATTTACAACTCTGTAAAATTCTTATCAAGAATTGCGGCATCGGGACGTTACAACACATTTTCCAGGTTTACTGTTGTACCGAAGTCCATAAAATCAATTCCAGAATCTGCTTCACAGGATACCATCCAACTTTATTTTGTGAAATTGTTTCCATTTTTAACTATTTTCGAGCTACAGCTTGTTCCAGTTACGTGGAACGCCCAGTATAATCGTGTGCATGAAGAACGCGAAGGTCTGCGTGCTGCAGCGAGATACAGAATGACGGGAATGGAGAGCGAAGGTAAGGCAGAATAGTAGAATGAACGAAAGCTCGGATTTCATCACCGCAGGATGAACTGCGTCCTAGGACTAATCTAAGCTTTCTACATAGAGGAAGGCAGAGCTAAACGCCTCGATGCTTTCGACGGTCTCGTTAGACGGTGGATTGACTTCCTTGAACTAGCTGTCGAACTTTCGATGAGAAACAGACTTTTGAGCCAATTCCCTAGCTTTATGGTTACCGCTCCCAGGAAATGGCGTAGTTTTCTTTTCTCCAGTATGAAACGATTAACTTTCAGAGCAGAATCCCTGCCGAGCCCTCTGTACTCTGCCCCGTCGGTGGTCAATTAGAGATAATGATACGTCGCTTCGAGGATTAAAGGGTCCAAATACGAAAGTTCAAATTTCGTTTAAACTTAGTCGCTGTTGCCCTTTGCTCGAGATTTGGATACCGCCGGTATTCCTTAAACTGCTAATTATCGTTATAGGTGAATACTATATTACTCAAAACGTCAAAAGACCTGTGAGATTTCTTAATCTTTTAAGGAACGCTGACAGTGTCCTGACAGCGTCAACAATGATATTCCAAGTACTCAAAAAGAAGAAGATTCTCGATAAGCGACGGTAAATTGAGTCCTTGAAACTGTGAATCTACGTCACAGACCAAAACTATGAAAAGGTTAATACTTTTTTACTACGCTCCATATAATAAAAAAATATGTAATTCCATTTACAAAATAAACGTGACCTTCATATGTTTCCTACGCGTAATCCTACGAAAATGCAAATCACGCCAAACTGTGTCTCCTTCAAAATCCACCAACTTTTATCTGAAACTTTTCCACCATAATAATTGTAGTGGATGCATATCTCAGTTACGTGCTCTACCCCGTATATTCCGAGCTACATCGCGTTTGGTCTCATTTTAATTGGAAAGAAACTGATAAATACGTTAGTAAAAGTTTCATTGAAAAATATGAAAAACAAAAAAGTTTCGTCGTTGCATTAAGTTGTACCATCGATGTTTCTTTCGATCAGACGGAGGCTTGCAACTTCTTTTCTCTCTCAAAAAGAAAAAACACAAAAGTTTGCAAACTTTGACCCAGCTAAGTATTTACTATTCGCGTCCAGAATGAAGTCTCCTGAGACGGTGCAAGTTTAAAATGGATACGCAGCGCTCCCCACGTGTAACGCCAGAAGCTCGAGCCTGATAGGTTATGTGCACTTTCTTTACCAATATACATATGCGAGCAATACAGATATCTAATTGGTTCGAATTCCGTTCTAATGGAATCTGACCAATCAGACCTGCATTCCTTACAGAAAACTTCATTCGGGACGCGAACAGTACTTGGAGTAGCTTAAGCGGCGCCCATTGACAAAATCGTTTTCAAGCTTCGGGCACGGTATAAGAATAACCAGTAGCGGCATCCCGCATCGGTTCCTTTCATGTTGGTATCCGAGGTCACGTGGCAGGCGGCCACGGTGTAGTAGCGCGCGATGTTCCGTTTGGTTGTTGCTACGCTACAAAATGACACTGCGTGGCGTGTAGCTACATGAACTGAGGATGCCAATTACTTTGAAATATACTCGTATTATCAAACAGCAGTGAAATGTAAAACAGTAGTAATACAAGTACGTACGAAACGACGTTATTTACATATATAGGAAAGAAATGAAATTACAGAGGGTTTAAATTATGAGGCATTGTGGGAAATTCGTTAAGCAGTATCGTTCTGAATGGGTATCACTTGTTAATTAAATTAATAAACCTACCAAATTTATGGCTATTGCCCAATGAAATTACAGTACAAAGCGATTTAGAGGGGATGGAATTGAGTATAGCAGACACAACAGCAACCAGACAGAGAGATATAAAGTGATAGAGAAGGAGATGTAACTACGCTTCATTTAGTCTTCCTACTAATTCACTTTGTTTTTTAACCAACAGATAAGCCCTACAAATATTTTTTATCCAAAACGGTTTAAGGGAGTGTCGCTACTGGATATTCCTATACTGTGCTTCGGGGTATGTTACGTGGATCAAAGGGCAAACGGTGGTGGGAATAACTTTTCGACACTTAAATTGAGATTGGAAAACCGTCACTTATCGGGAATCTACTGTCAATGCCCTGTGTCACTTTGATGTGCAAGTGAATTACAAACGAAGTACAACAAAAAATTTATAGCCAATACCAATGTTTTGTCCACTGTTTTGCTAATTAATTTTCAAGCAATAGAACGAAATAGGTTAGGTTAAAAATAATCTTCACGTCTTTACATTTAAAGGTAGCATATACTTGCATGAACATAAAATCAGCGAGAAAAAGGTGCCGAATACTTTTGTGCACTATTTCTACGTGCCACGTTTATCGAAAATCAGAAGTGAACAACTGAGTGATATTTTCTGAATATGCACGCCTCCCTAACACATGCGCAACGTCTATCTTTCCGGGAAATTTCGCCGAAATATTATAAATGCAGATGAGTTCGATGCATCGTTGTTTGTGTACGTGGCAAAAATCTGTGATCTGTCGCGGAAAATTCGGCTCTGTCCAGGAGAGTTAAAGTAATGTTAATATTTACCTAGGTATCAGTTGCATGAGGTTAAAGAGAATTTTTACGTGTCGTTGGAAATTTCTCTGCATGGTGGCATGTGGCATACGAAATTATTGCGAGTGAACATGCTTCACCAGTATTAAAGGTGCAAGTCAAAAGAAAGTTAGATACGAGGTTAAAAACCACCGAATTTTTTCCACACAATTTTATTCTGTGTTTTTACGTTTTTGCAGTTTTCCCAAATGAAATTTCGTCTTCACGCTTGTTTCATCACTTCTACCACACTCTGCACAGTACAGTCAAAAATTGCTTTAAAAGTGCCTTTTTCTTTAGAATTTAAACACATTTCTTCTCATATCAAATTTTAATATCTTTTAAATTACCGTGATGTAAATAGCTGTTCGAAAAATAGTTATGATGGCGATCTGCTTGGATTGTGCTGGCTTATTTCTTAAGTGAACAAACTTCTGTAAATGATTCAACACATATTGTGTGATGAGGATGAATTAGTAAATCTCGAAAAACATGACCTTGAGCGACTGTCAACCCCATAGCTTAATTTGTTCCTCGAGAAGCAATAACTGTTTCCTGAAGTATTTTTCTATCTTTGCAAATAAGAAAGTAATTAAGGGTGGCAGAGTTACAATACGTGGGTTATCCTGTATAATTTCGATATACATTACCAACGGTTTTTTAAATGTCTATGTGGTTTACTAGAATAATTACTAGGTACTGTCAAAGGAATAGAGCAATATTGTAATGCAAGATACATTCATAATGTTAATTACCAATTTGCTATATCGAACATAATTGCGAATTTGTACGTCACGTTATTACGTCTTGATTCTCCGTACTAGTCAATTTAATTATGTAGGCCGGACGTATATCTCGTAGAATGAGTGTATTTGCTGTATCCTATGATTAATCAACTAGTTCACTCGATGCGGTTACGTGTCGGATAATGTTCAATCGATACCAATAATTCTCTTTGAAGTTATTGATATATGAGGTGATATTGGACAAGTCAATTATAACATGGTCGCGCGAATTTAAGTGCTACGTCCGTTTATATCGGTAAATTGATTATTAATAATAGTTACGCGCCGCAACAGGGATAACTCATTTTTTATACGGCGTTTTCGGTTGCTGCATGCCAATATTTTAAGGGGCGATTGCTGCGGTGATTCTGAACAACGTTTTCCTGTACGAAAATGCTGGTTAAGACTTCGTTTTTTAATTATTACCGAAAAACACTGACCAATCAGAGCGCGTCGAGATACAATCGTGGTAAGCTCAACAACCGTGGTCTTGAACGCTCTTTCGACTAAGCGCGCGTTCCACTCGCGCTCTGATTGGTCAATGTTTTTCGTTAATAATTAAAAAACGAAGCCTTAACTATCATTTTCGTACAGGAAAACGTTGCTCAGAATCACTTCAGCAATCACCCCTTAAAATATTGACTGCAGTAGCCGAACTATCTATGCATTTTAATACACATACAGGGTACGGCAATGAAGTTTTCGAGCTAGTGTTTGGCCGTGATTTCTGATGTTCTTATGGTAAGCTTGTTTGTGTTATCAACATCTTGCGGTGCGTTTGGACTAAGCGAACATTCGTTCATGTCCTGTTGGAATGATCAACGAATGCATGATTAGTTGATATTTAAATGCAACAATTAAAATAGTGAAACTTTAATATTTCTTTAAAGAATTATGTACATAGATGCATACCTCCTTCCAAACATAAATATCGTAGAAATAATAAATTGTCAAATATACGGTAACGGCATCAAATATGAGACCACGTTTCAGGCACTCAAAAGAGAAATTGACAAGTCCATAAATACAAAACTAGAAAAAATCGATGATGTTATGATTTACCGTATGTTCAAATAATAAAATAGACAACTTTACGAAAAGTGGAGTTGATCAGTTTTGCTTCTACGTGGCTCATTTATATTTGAAGGCGAATTTACATTTAGAAAGCAAAAACCGTAAAATATTTATACTTCCGCATTCATCCTGAAAATATAAAAATATAAAAGCGTACAAAAGTAATAATTTTAAATAGCGCTCCTATTATGAGACTCCGTTTAAAATTAAGATTGAAAGTTGATATTATTAGCTAATATTAACAAGTTATTTATTTTTGTGTTTTTTTAAACATAATTTGAGCAAATAAATACAGCAGCAGTCCTCTAATATTCATGGGCTGATTTGTAGCACTTCGTGCATTATCCCATTATTCACCAGCGTGGTCTTTATCACTACTGGTTATTCTTATACGGTGGTACAGTTAATAATGCTAAGAATCGAAGCTAATATAGAAACAGATTAAATAACTTATCTTTGGTGTTACAAGTCTTGTTTATAAATGAGTATGAAATGCCGCAACAATGAAAAACATATTTAATGACATATTATTGGAACAATAATAGTATTCACGTGAACGACGATTTCATGCAGACGACGCTGTCATTCGTTTTAGCAATTCTAATATTTATCAAAGTAATGCAACACTTTCTTGTAAAGATTTTATGAAGTCTTATATTCGGTACCGTTATCCATTCTAATAATTTATTAGCAAAACATGCTTTTCAAATTGATATAATAGTTAAACAAGTTACTCACCTGTACAGTTTCATCAAAGGTGAAGGCGTTGGCCTCGCAACTGCCTCTGTAAATAAAAGAGGCAAATGCAGATTACATACATGATTCAAATGAGGTACATCCTAACGTTTTTTAAAGAACTTCACGTCCAAAGAAACTTCTCGTAAAGTACGCACTTATGAAAAAAATATCGAGGGAGAGTATGTGTATTACAAATAATACAATACAGTACAAATACAGAATATGTGTATTATAAGTATATCAAATCATAAGTATTACAAATTATATAAAACAAATTGACTTTCGAATAAAGCTGGAAACTGCCACAAAAAAACAGCATGGGAAACTGTTAGATTTCTCCCTCGATACCGTGAAGTTCTTGTTTTAAACTTTTTTTTTTAATGCGTAGTTTTCTTCAAGAACTTCACGTTCAAAGAAACTTCTCGAATAAATAACTAAATCAATAAATATATATATTCATATGTATATACCAGTTCTAAAAATTATATATAAATAAGTAGCGTAAATATGCAATATATTATAAAAAGCTCTCCACTAGTTATACATGTATATTACGACAACTGATAATGTAAAGATTGAACTTCCTAGCTATTCCAATACAAATCAATGCGCCTTGACATCTGCAGTATGTAAAAAGGGTAAAATAATGAACCATGAAATATATTTGTAAATATTATTATACAAGGTTTCTGTTTGTACACGAGTGCGTTCGTTTTTGTTCCAAAAAATGTTTATTTCAAATAAAATCTTCAGAAGTGTGGTTGCATTCGTTTTTTTCGTAAGCCAATGTATTACAATAATATAAAACAAACCTCTACTGGGTGAGGTAAATAAACCGTGACAAACTTCTTTCACGAAAACTAGTGCAGATATCGACATTACTTGTTTGTTAAATCCGATTGAATAAGAAAGCTAATCATTTACAATGTAACAAACTTTCTGCAGGCATTTCCTAAAAATGCGTAAGGGGTGTATCTGCTATTAATTTTATAGGGGATCGCATAATTGTTGTGCTGATCGAATAAGTGGACTCAGTTATTAACAGTAACAATAATAATTATTATTAATGTGATACCAGTGAAATTGCAGTCTTAAAACTTATCTACAAAATTAATGTATTAACTGCTCCGAGTACGAACGTAAACAGAGACCTAAATTTCGTCTGCAATATTAATAAAATAATAACACAGGCAGATATTTGAGGACAATTAATTAGATGCATTTCACAAGCCAAAATAATTAACCGTGCTTTTCACTTCTTCATTATGAAAAATGTTACAGTTACAACATTACTTGTTATCAGTCTCGAGGTCATGTTTTTATATCACCAGCAGCGGGTTTATAAGATCAAGGGAATGAAATGGTTGGTTGTAGTTCTGATATCCTGAACGTGTAGTTCAGGGTAGAAAGTCAGCCTAAGCTTTCTTTGTCAAATGGGTGGCATTGCTCGTATCTTTCCGGTTAGCACTTATCCACTTTGAGACTGTTCTATGTGAACATGTGTCTATGATTTTCCTATGGATTATCTAACACCGAAGAGGATCGTGCGCCAAGTGACGTGGTGAGTATAAAGGGTTTTGCCATTGAACAAATAATAGTAAACTCCTAAATAGACTTTATTCTTGGGATATTCTGTTCTATTCTCCGTTCCAGCTAAAGCGGCTCATACACGATAAGACTTATCTCGAGACACGTCCGCGGACATGTCTCTAGATCGTTCTCAAGGGACCCACGCTGGACTCTGGAGACCTATCCCCTCCATACCCATGTGACCTTGTCGTCCTTATGCTGTTCTTGTGATGAAAAATGAAAGAAGAACAAGCTTCACTGGCAGTGGGAGAACGAATAGACCGATGGTAGGGACCGTGCAGTCCGCATCGTATAAGAAATTCGTTATCAGAAGCGATATTTCGCGATCAGGGCCCGAAAATTATTTTATGATCGCTGAAATTATGTGTTACTGACCGTACAAACAGTACAGAGTGTAAAGAAATTATATGTAACGACCATCACAGCGTGATTCTACACCTCTGAATCGGTAGACATTTGTGAAAAAAGGCCCGTGCAAAATTGTCCTTGACCTTAAAGATTAAGGTCAAATTTTTCTATCGGATTCTACTTATCATGAAGGTAAAAAGTGTGAAAGGAACTATGGGTCGCAACTCAACCGTTTTCTTGCAATAAATGATGTTACTATTTTGGGTTTGGATGAATGGTCTTGGGTTTGGAGGAATGATGTTAATATTTGGATAATATTAAAAAAGAGGGAGCAATGGTCTTGCGTCCTTTCGCAACGCACCGGCTGATCTAGCGTCATGTCGGCCGTCGCCCTAGTAACCGAGCGTCGCGCAAGACCATCGCTCCCTTTCTCTCACTCTCTCGCTCTAATCCGTGCTAACTGATGCAAAATGTTAACATCATTTATTATAAGAAAACGGTCGATCGGTGACACTTTCACAGATCAGCGGTGACACTGTCACAGATTACCGGTGACCCCCGTCTCAGGTCAACGGTGACCCCGTCGCAGCTAACCAGCGACCCTCGTCACAGCATCGATAATTCTAACTTTTGGTTAATTGATACGCTACAAACGTTTAATAAATGAAAATAATACTCAAAATAAGATAACTCCCTGTACGTATACAAAAAACATGTGCTTCTGTTCGAAGTCGCAAGATGTTCCAAACTTTTGAGCAGCAGCGCAAATGTTTTTCAAAATGTGCGGTATATTTTTGAATATCTCTGAGAAGCACCAAATGGTTCGGGATGCGTTTGAACGAAGAGCGCTTGGCCATTCAAAGTTTCAAACGTAACAGACACGTAACTTTCCGGAAATGATTGTACAAGGTTTCATGGTCTGAGACAGAGGGAATGAGGCTCCATTTCAATGTTGGAATATAAAATGGAACGTTGCCCCCGCAAGAGGAAAGTTTCTTGCAAGATTCGTGAATAAACAGGGTATGAGTCTTGAAAAGCTCTAACTGTACGCTAATAAATAGTAAATTATACGTCTCTTTATCATTTACATAATCTAGTATGACACACTTTCAAAAGATACAGATAGAACTGGCAGTACCGTATTTAAATTGGTACTAAAGCTAGAGGAAATTTAAAAGAAAAATAGAAGAATCAAGGTTACTGCTCATTCTTGTTTGAAATGTAGTTAAGAATCTGGCGTGGTTGAGAAATTACTTTCCTCATATGCAATGGAGCTATTACGTGGAATGATAATAGAAGTACATTAAAACTAAGTATGTATATGCTCGACTCATCCTTATTGTAAATCACAGAAAGTTCATATAAAGGGTGAGTGAATAAGAACTGGTATCTAAAATAACTCATTACTTATTGTATCAAAAATGTGTTTAATGGAATATGCAGCATTTTAAGGGATGCATCGGATGGACACAATTTCATTTTCTTTATATCTTTTTCTCTAGATATCAAGGTCATGTTGCTTTTTTTCAAGGTTAATGTACATTCTTTTATACCACCTTGTTGCCATTGAAAAGATGAATTCAACAACCTGCAACATAGTGACCTTGACTCTAAAATCCAAAATTTAGGGCCGGTGAGTTGTAAAATTTGGGGCCGGTGAATTCTAATGCTGGTGAAGTTTGCAGCCGATTAATTCTAGTGTCGGTGAAGTCTGTTACCGGTAAAATCTAGTGTCGGTGAAGTCCGGTGTTGATAAAGCCCGGTCTTGGTGAAGTCCGGCGTTGACAATGTCAGGTCTCAGTGAAGTCTGATGTCAGCAAAGCTTGGCAACGATGAAGTCTGGCGGTGGTTAAGTTTGGTGCTAGGTTAGGTTAGTCAAAAGAAGTCTGTGTTGGTGATTTTCATGGGACCCAATAATTGCGGAACTAGCAGGTGCTCCAAACAATTCACGTGCTTGTGTATTTGAATTCATCCGACCATTTGGTGGTAGTTTAAGCACTTTTAGTAATTTTGTAATCGTCCATCGGTTAGCATTGTTGTCCCTTGAAATCCTTCAGATTAAAACAAACTCCGCAAAATTATCGAGATATTTAGAATTGTAGAACGGCGGCAACTATGTGAAGTGCAACTGGAAAGCTCTTACGAAATATCCTCTCTCGTCTCTTTACACGTTTAAAATATTATCTGAGAAAACCTTGGTCTCATAAACCAACGTCAGGAGAAACACGGAAGTTGTTATCTATGGGCCAACATATCCAGAACAAATGGAACGCCAGCATATGTAAAACCACATGCTACGACTAGGAAGTTGAAATCGTTTCATATAACTCTCGGAAATATTAATGGACTTATTAAACTGCTACGAATGTTTAAAAAATGGAGAACAAATTTGTCACCTTTGGTAATGTATAGGTACTTCATATATTTATACTGTCATATATGTAATTTTTATTATTTATTTTCTGTAATATTTATATATTCTTTTTTATCTTATATTCTTCTTTGTATATTTTATACCTATTTGTACCGTTTTTACCATTATATTCATTGTTCAACTGTTTAGTGATTATAATTTACGATAATGTATTCCGGCTTTTTCCAGTTAACATAGGATTATACGAAAATCTGGCCTCTGTTGGTGCTTTTATTCTTCGTTCCATATATTGTCGAAGTTATGGTACAACTTCCGGTAAAACAAAACTGGTTTTGGCCAGAGTCAGTTGAAGCTTCTCAGTGTTTAAATGTGTCTATTATGCACGCTGTATTATTGTACTACTTACAGTAATAAGTTATTACTAATAACGAAAGCAGTTTTATTTTGTTTGTTTGTAAGTAGTCCTCCAACTTTAAATTTCAGCATAGTTGTTAAAAATTATAAACGTGAATGTATTAATATTTAAATATTCCTGCAGTTCGATTAATGAGTATCAATTCTTTTTGTTTATATACGAAACATATTTGTGTTCCAGAATGACGTTTGAACTTCATTAGAAGTGAGTTCACTTGTGCAGCTGTATTGGTATTGTTCTCGAATTCTTAACAATCAAAATCGCATAACATTAATTCAGAAGAAAGGAAAAAGGCAATATCAGGTGGAGCAGAGATGAGAAGTTTAAAATTAGAATTCCATGTAGATGGTAATTGCGTGTATCAACGAGGAACAGTAGTCGTGGAAAAGTTTTAATTTGGCCATTGAATTAAACGAGAACGGCGCGTTTACGCGCATATATACATATGGTTGGACTGTGTGTATGTAGGCGTGCGGGTCGACATCCACAATCGCTGCTTAAATATACAGTTCTCTATTATGATACTGGCTGAGAGATTAAACTTTTGATCACCCAGCCGTTCCTTTCGATGATTTTTAACAAATAAACTTAGAAAAAAAGCGTTGTACTGAACCAGAATAAGCAAAAATATTGTTACGATCAGAACTCTAACGAAAACACTTGAAAATTCGTGGAGAATGTAATTCCACACATGAACGCAACTTCTCTTGCGAAACTTTTAATTCGCTCATTCAATTGAATGCGAATTGCATCCCCGCGTATAGTATACATATATTTACGCCGGCAGCTATAAGAGTACACTTTTGTCGGTCTGTATGTAGGTACATACAACTTTTCTGAAACTGCTTTGGCTATTATTTCGTCCAAAGAAGCAGAATGTCCAATAAAATAGTATAGGTGGAACGTATGGGGCATTTCGCTAACTCGGCCAAATATTTTAAGTTGTTCAGAATCGCCTCAGAAATCATCCCTTCAAATATTTACATGAAGTAGCGCAACACCCTGTACATACGTATTTTTATAATACGATAAGCCATAAGTAGAAAAGTATAAAAAGTTAATAATACTTCTTGCATGACGAACAACAGACGTTTTCCCGAAATGTCGTTCATTCCCAGAGAAAATTTGCAAGCAAATTACGTTTGAAATTAACTTCTAAGAAAATACATACTGTGTCGCATTTGCCACTGTTGCTAGACCAATATTTGTACTTAGTAATAATACTAACAGTAATAAGATTGTTCAAAACGAATTTTATTTTGTAATAACCACTGAGTGATCCTTGTAGGATCTATCCTCCTAAACGCGAATCCGGAAGTAGAAAAATATGTGTTTCTGTAAAAACATGAGATATTTGGCAAGAAAGAGGAATTGTGTGGAAACTAAAAACGACGGAATGTTTACCTTGATTTTAAATGATAGAGGAGAGTCTCCCGAATACAATGATGTATAACTTTATTACATTTTATGGTTTTTAACGCTTGTCTTTGGCAGCCAAAGTTTAAGAAAGAGTCGATGCGCGTACTTTGCCATTCATTACTTTTGCATTTTTAGGAGAAGTTAGGTCTCTGGCATGAAATAGCTTCACAGTATCGGATTCGGTATGCATTTCTGAAGAAGAAACTGTACAGAGAAACTGTTGTACTGTACTATTCGCGTCTAGAATGAAGTCTCCTGTAAGGAATGTGGGTCCGATTCGTCAAATTCCATTAGAGCTAAATTCGTACCAATTAGATATCTGTATCGCTCACGTATATTATGAAAGAAAGCGTACATAACCCATCAGGCTCGAGTTTTTAGCGTTACACGCAGGGAGCGCTGCGTACCCGTCTTACCTCTGTGCCGCCTCAGGAGACTTCATTCTGCATGCAAATAGTACGTGGACTCGTCAGTATCGTAGAAAAATCGTCTTAATATTAGTAAACACCGGTGCATCAAAGTGAAATTCTGAACAGGCTGTAGTAAACGAAGGGAGGAACTAATGTATCAATGCTTACAATTTAACTCGATGAGCAGTGTTGATACAGGCTACAGGAAACGTGCTTAATATTAGTTCATCCTTTCAGAATCTTCATGTTGCACTGTTTTCATCAATATTTTAAAACAAATTTTCCCACATTAATTATCTAATCATGGTTATGTCACCATTTACATCAACAATCCAAGTTTTATGAATTGTTCGTACTCAAAGTCACGGGAAGATCATAATACCATAGGTCGTTGGACTTACCTTGACCTTAGTTATCATTTCGCCCTATCAACAATATGTACCCCCATTTAAAAAACTTCGATGCTTTTGAAATTTCGCATAAAAATGACCTGTAGAAAATTCATTTGCCCACCATTACGTTCGCCCCTTCAAAATAAATATTATTTTTCCTTTGGCACTTGTCCCTATCAGAAAAAATATTATATATACTTATATATACTGATACTATATTTTATAATATACTGTATATTTCTGACTTCACAATATTCTAGTTCGTATCGAGACGAATTGAACGACCTACTGCACTACAACATTAAACCTTCAAATAACGTTAAAATAAGTTTGGACACAAAAAGCGGGTTTCCAGCGCACTATGCGATCCACAGTAAAATTTCCGACCCAATCCGAACCCAAAATGTCAGGTAACCGCACATCCCTAGTTAGAACATAATTGGAATAGAAATATTAGGCAATGGTTGAGTTGTGTCGTGACCGCAAAAGTCTGTAATGTTCAGGTACTCGCGATATCGGGAAATTGTAGTTGCGTCGGGATCCCGAAGGTTTGTAACACCCAATACAAAACACTATTTTTAAATTGGTATTAAATTGCACAATTATTATAATATATATTTCCTCCTTATGGTCTTTCACATCTGACTGTATTAACCCGAAAACTCATCCTGAGTAAAATTCCCGGCCCGATCCAAATACGAAATATCGAGCACCCAATATACCTAATTTTAACTGTAAGCGTTACAAAATTATTACACAACAAATAAGCATGCAAGCTGCAAGTGAAATTTTTAAGGGTAATGCGTTTTAAGATTAACGCATACCATAAATATTAACGTGGACACGTTAGTTTAACAGACAGACACTTACGATACTGTAAACTTGGGGAATCAAATTTCCGTTACTTCGACCTTGGGTGTCCCTGATGCTATCTACACTTTACTACCATAGGACGGAGACTCGCATTGCATAGGTATTACGCTAAACTTGCAATAATATGGATATAACACGAGATGAATCAACTTGACAGCTGAACATGCCCATTCAACTGGACTCCTAAACGTTAACATGAAATGTAATATAATTAACAGTACAATCAGTGAGTTTTTAAAATTCATGTTTGATTTGTGAACTAGGCATTTTTTTACCGAACGGTTTATATCAATCACCATTTTACAATGACTGTTAGATTTTAAAATTCATCTTTAACGTCGGTTGCTTGAAGTCATTAAAGTCCCATTTCTAACCCAGTTTCATTGTTGTGCAGATGAGCTCGCGTTTTGGGATCTCTGCGTTCTTTACAGTTCTTTGCAAACGACACTTCAGACGTTGCCGACGAAACAACGCAGTGAAAAGGAATCGCACTAATCAAGAATAACATCGAGAGTATCAGGGCGAGCTGGAGGTATGCAAGAGAAAACAGGAGAATAACCGTATTGGCGGAATAGCCAGCCGCGGAATGACGCGAACAGAGTGTAGCAATTTCGTGCAATACCGCTGGAATACCGGGCGTTTCGAGAATGCGGATCAGCATTTCCCTGGTTGCCCGTCTTGCTTACCTACACCTCGATCTCCTTTCCCATACCGCACGCCGTTGCTACTGCATTTCTTTATCGTTCTCGTGTACATTCTCCTATAGCGCAGATAGCCAGAAAGGATGAAGAATGAATCAACGGGGAGAGAAGACGCGATAGAGACGGAAGCAGGATAGAAAATGCTAAAGCGACGCATAGGAACGAGGTTAACCTGCGAAGAGAATAAAGTTGGACGAAGGAACGGCACAAAGGAAAACAGAAACGCGGAAGGGTAGTAAGAATGAAAAGGGGAAAGAAGGATAGTGGACACAGTAAGGCGTAATGAAAAGACTGCAGCCAGAGATTGCCATTCTGTCACTGTAGATCGCAACGAAAAACTAGCGAACGTCATGATACTCGTTCCATCGCCTTGTTATTTATATGCGTGGTACGTCTGAAGCCAGCGCCTCATTGTTAACATAGGGCCTTTTTGTTTCGCGTATCCTTTAATTATTCAATTTTAATATAAGCCACGAGAGAATTTGATAAATTGCATTTACTTTAATATACGTGGAAAATGTTTAGCAACATGTTCGATAAATAAGAGGGCATTTTGCAATGCACTCCAAACAATCTGCTGACATAAACTTTTAAATTGAACTCAACCTGTTAAGTCAACCTGTCAACTCAACCTATTATTAGCTTAGCCTGTTAACTCCACCTGCTAATTTAACATGTTAATGCAACCTGTTAACTAGGGAGGTCAGGTGGCCAATACATACTATTCGCGTTCAGAATGAAGTTCCTGAGACGGCACAGGGGTAAGATTAGAGATCATTTAAACAGAGTTACGAAAACCGGTCCCCAATTCTGATTGATGCCGCCATATTTCGTCGAAGGTGTTATAAATGGTTGTATCATAGCGATATATGCAACGTTGTGTAGAAGTGATAAAATCGAAATTTTAGAAAAATGCCTGGGTGCTGTGCAAGAAACTGTACCAACTCGTCACGGAAAGGCTATACTATGAATTATGAAGGTGTTTTTCCCCGTGATGCTGATAGCAGAGCAAAATTGGCTGCTTATGTAGCACAAAAGAATTGGAGTTCAGCTAATAATTCGTATCTCTGCGAGGTTCATTTTTGGCGTCCTGCCTGTATTCTTTCATTCAAATAAAGTACACTTTTTTATTTATTATTTTATTAAAAAATAATAAACAAAGTTTGTATATACCGTCATTTACATTTTAACACCTCCGACGAATAATGGCATCCACCGATCTAACTTAGACGTGATTTCGTGACTCTATTAAGAGGGGCTCTAGGTAAGACGAGTAGGCAGAGCTCCACACGTGTAACGCCCAAAGCTCGAGCCTGATCGGTTACGTACATTTTCTTTGTCAAAAAACGTGAACGATACAGATATCTAATTGGTTCGAATTCGGCTCCTTCATGGTGGGCGCGAATAGTACTTCGGAAGATGTAATTTATTTACTCTGCTAATAAGACGGGCAACTCGATTGTCTTTGAATTGCGCTGTTTGTACTTGATTAATTTACTCACAATTCGATATAGAGAGCCTATTGCATTAAAGTTGTAATATAGATATACCATAATGTCCATGTTTGACAGAGCCTGTCACGTAACTATGCCATCCGCCATCGATGAATTGAATTCCGATTCGTCTGACCAGTAAACCTTTCACCATCGTTCGACGTTCTAACCGACAATCTTTGACAAATTTTAGACGGGAAATGTCATTCTTCTTTACGATGTAGAAATTATGTGCTGCAATCTATTTATAAGTACGTATACAGAGTGCATATTGTAACGGCCGCCATGATTTTTCGGAAACCTCCGATAATTGGGTCAATAAATGTATATATTTTTTAATACCATCTTGTTGCTGATGAGAAGACGAATTCAACGATGTATAACACAATGACCTTGAAATGACCTTGGCCCTAACATTCAAAGAAAATCTTGAATGTGTTCCACTTACTTTTATTCATTTGCATTTTATGCATTTTTTATTATTATGCAAAATTAAACGCTCGCGACATAAATGTATTCATGTAAACGGCAATTTCATACAGACGACGTTGTTGTTTGTTTTGATAGATTTATTCTTTAACAAAGTCTCGTAGCACTTCCTTGTAAAGATTTCAAGGGGTCTCATATTCGGTACCGTTACTCTACCTACGTCATAATGAAGGCTGCGTGCATTGAATACTTGTATAAACGGCGAGCACTACAAATTATTGTATTGTATTGTATTATTTGCTAGAAAACTTAGTTCGCGAACTACAAGATTATAAGAGTATTGTTTTCTGCTATAATTTGATCACTGAAGTTCCTACCATTTGACAATTGAATTAAGAAATTAAGTTTCTCATTTCAGTCACGACACGTGCATTTTTCCAAGTTTTGCACTTTTTTCTTTTTATTGCAAGTTTAAGGTCACACTATGACACACATGTTTTTATATGTAATAGGTAGTAAAACCCAATGTTTTTTTTAGGAAGGCTAGACCTTTTTTCCGTGGGTTTTCTTTTTATAGCTTATTTAGTGAGTTCGGTTCTTTTCATACTGTACTTGGGACAAGAGCCACCTTTTTTTTTGTTGCAACGCTTATCATTTCTGGAAGGGCGACCAGAACGCTTTATCCTCATTCATCGGTCTGACGGATTTGAGATAGGTAACTTTTCATTGGATGGTTCACAAATGGACCATAAAGCGACGCCACCTTTCGTTCTACACAAGAACAAAGCTTCATGTAAAGTGGTAGATCATTTTACTGTCAATTCTGGTGTGTGATATCAATCCATTTTTACGATAGCAGCCACGCACATGTAAATGGCTGGCTTTATACATATAATAGATTATCGTACCTTCCATAGCTTCATCCTATAAGAGTTTTTTATGCATTAGTTAACATCCATGGGCATTCGATTATCCGTGAGAGATATGGAAATGTTGCGAATTATGCCCAGGACCACGGCTATAGCTTTTTGGGCTCTAGGCATTCAAATTAAAATCGGGGCCCTTCTTACATAAACAGGAATGTGTATCGGCAATAGGTACCACCAAACATGACAATGGCGATTCAATAGAAGTATTATTATTCTTATATATTTTTTAATTAAATTTAGAAGTCAAAGCCAGCGGACTTACTAATTCATGCAGCAGTGACAAATCCCACTATGCATGCCCTGTCTTTTATGGAGCCCTGGGCATGTGCCTATTTTGCCTATTGGCAAATGCGGCCCTGATCATGCCTCAATCCATAAAGCACTGAATAATTGCTTATTTTATTTAGATATAGGCAAATAAACTATGCATCAAAAATTAAAAGATCGCAACATTTCGACGGAAAGTTTGTCGATATTTGACCTGCTGTAACTTCGTTAAAAGAGATGTACCACAATCTACCTGAGCTCATTTTTAAGCGTGAAGTCTCTACTTGAACAATATGGAGGATGATTATTTCGTGGATAGTTTTTTTGCTACAGATCACAGTGAAGAACTAAATTTCCCTCTTTTGTTCGAAAATTTTACACATTCGAACGACTGTACAAAGCTCAAGACATTTTTTTAGGATTCGTGCAAAGGAACGTTTCCCCTTTAAAATCGATGCTGGAACATTGATGTACGATTTCTTTTTTTTTAATCTTTTATCGAATTTTAAACGAAAAGTGGGCCACCAGCGTTAGAATAACCTAAGGTACAGCACAAGGTATGTCATGTGTGGGTGTGTATGTGTGTGTTAGGGCTTAGCGTCTACGTTTTGTGTGCTCAAAGACGAATGTTGATACAGTACTGATCAGTAATAAGAAACTAACTTCTGACTCGAAATAAGCAAATCGCTACCCCCACTTCTTTGTTTGACGTCGTCGAATTGAAGCGCACTTCATTCGTAGAATGAAAGGTGTGTCTATATTAGGTATGTCATATTCTATTCCCTAAAGCGACGGCCGCAATCTTTTTTGGGCTACCGCCGCCTTTTCAGAAAAAAACACACCGATTCTCGTCCTTGAAATCAATAACGTAACCTATACTTTTCGAACTCTTTTGAGTCACAGACCACTTTCCCAAATAGTGATTTGATGGCATCCCTCTTAGGTGAAGTACATTATATTACGTATTGAAAAACAGGGATATTGGACGATTTTTAGTATTAATCAATTTTTTCAGTGCGTTGCTGCGAGTATTACCCAGGGGGTCTGCGGTTGGTCCTCAATACCCCCTAAATTTACCTTGAACCAAAAACGTCCCCTTAGAACTATCCAATGCTCACCGGTGGGCTGTACCGACCTCATTGGGAACCACTGCTCTAAAGAGTACAAACACTCTATGCTGTGGCGCTACCTCGGGACCCTCGCTCGCCCACGGAATAGCATACCTGATTGGCAGCAAGCAACTGGCCGGTCCCGAGCGAGCTGCTTATTTCCGATTAAGATGCAGTTTCTTTACGTCTCATAAGCCTTGAAAGCCGGTTTTCCTAATGTTAAAAATCGTCAAGAAATAAGAGCGTGTGTGACACGGAATTAGTGAATAGGAGCGTACTTCATTCATGCCACACTCTAGTGGTGCGCAAACTATTTTCATTTCCGACCCCCATTTTGTGTAAAATTTTGCGCGACCCCTGATACTAATACAAACAATTGTTTTCGTAAAAAAATATAGTTCTATTTTTATAAATAATATAACTTTATCGCACTATTTTACTAGTACCTGATACTTGTTGAAGAAAAACCTTATATTTTGTATTGTCAAATAGATTTCCTTGAATTTGGCAACCAACAAAAATTTTCTTAACAACCCCTCTGGTAGTCGCGATCCACGGTTTGTGCACCACTGCCATATTCTATTCTTCTGTAAAGAATAACATTTCGCCTCGACGGAACCCTTTTTGGTTTGCCACTATCTTGACCGTGTTCGCTGTCGTCCCGTTCGAAAACAAAGTCAACCCTAATAGTGTACCTGTTCCGTAATAAACAACTGGCCGGTCCCGAACGAGTTGCCTTTTATTGAACATTACTGTACAGCGTTGCATCAACTTTAATTCACCCTTTTGCAGGTCAAGCTTTCCTACAAAATTCTTCGTCCAGATTGTCGTCTTTAAGTCGCTGAAATAACAAGTAATGATGTGTACATAGCTTGAATCGATTTTCTTTTACCGCAAAAACTTCCGCCAAGTTCAATGTATCGGAATACAAGGTTGATAAAATAGTCGACATTCCAAAAGCGCAGTAATGTCTATCGCGGTTGAATGCTGCTATTCGAAACGAAAGAAGGCAAAGACAATCTATCGGGGGAAGCTGAAGGGAACCATGGGCAGCGTTGATTCGCTATCCATGAAAGCGCTCAACGAATGTTGAACTTACGGGAAACGAATGACGCGTGGCGCGTCCGAAACGAGAGGCAACAGCTTCCCGATCCTCGCACCCCGAAAGGATATAAGGAAGAACGAGGTTTACGACGGGAGGAATCTGTCGAAACGATCGGTCTCCGATAGTTCTCGGACGGAAACCGTGTTGGAAACCGGGCGCTCTCAAACATAGACCGTGTTCAGGTGGTCGATCAACTTGACGTTTTCGATTAAATAGTATCCACTTATTTGCCTACCATAGCTGGTCGTGATTGATTCTGTTTTCTCGTGAATACAGACAGATTCACGTTGCGCCCTCTAACATGTGCATAGCGCAAAGGAAAGGATATTTAACCTGTGACGGGTCCCGCGTCACGTAAAATAAAAAAATACAAATCTCCGAAACAGGAGAAATTCTCGGAGCTCTCATTTGTTGTCAAGTTAAAATTTAAATATTTTATTTAAATTTACTTTAATAATTATTGTGAACAAGATGATAAGAAACGAAAGGCTCGAATTCCCATAAGAGACTGTTCTCTTTATTTTGTAATAGCGCACGAAGTGGCACGGTCGAGATTTAGAATGAGTGGGGACATTTGCTGATCGTAGGTTCCGAGAAGGTGTGCGGGCAAAACTATACATCTTGCCCGTGCTTCACACATGCAACTCTTTAACATCATTTTTCAAGAGAATGGTTGAGTCGCGTCCTATAGCTCCTTTGACACTTTTTATCTATATGATGAGTAGAATATAATACAACAGAAAACAATTTGATCTTGACTCAAGGTGAAAGTTAATTTTGCTGGAACTTTAACCTCTCAACAACAACATCGCTGTTGCTATTCCCCGTATGACATACAAGTTTCTATGGCAAAACAGCGTATCCCTTCCTCTGTAGCGCTGCTACGCTGCACCGCATATGAAGAAACTGCTCATACGGGGTGTAGAGGTCGTCGTTTAGGGGTCAAAAGTTTCCACCGATTCAAACGTGTAAAATATGCCTGTTACGACCTGAAGAAAACATTTTTCGTACACCTTCTAACCTGTAATCATTACACGACTAGGAGAGAGTCCAGCAGTGCCAGCTACCACAAGTTTTTGTACTGTAACTTTGGACTACTCTAGGTAAGAGTCAAAATTGAAAAAAGTAATTTGTAATGGAAATTGTACTTGACAAAAGGGGACAGACCGTTTTTGTTAAATGTTATCAACTGCTGAAATGTAAATTGCAGTGTACGAAAAGTTGACGTCCAGTACCGGCAAAATATTTAGTAGATTTTAGGATCTGACTAATTAATAATCATAATGAAAAACATTTGAGTACAATAGAACTACTATTTAAGCATGTCTACAAATATCAGAAGTAAAAAGATCGATATTTTTTTGGTCTAAACATTCCACGCGAACCCAGCCTTTACATTCGGTGTACTGTACCTGCCTTCGTTTAAGGAGTATTTTGAACGTCGCGTTCATATCGCTCTATGTCCATTTACCCTTTACCTGTTTAGCATTGAACATTTTTGCATAGAAAAATCAGGAAGAAAAGACCGAAATATTTTTAATTATAAGCAAAAATTGAAAAAATAATTGGCCGGTACCGGATGACTATAAGATAGCCGATACTGCACGTCAAGGACGTAAAGAAAGTCTGACGTTTGGTGCGCTATACAATGCAAATTACAAAAATTGAGGCATCTATACCCACTAGTCTACAAATATCGTTCGTAGTATGGTAAATCTATTGAATTACCTGGAAAATAAATTATTTATGAAAAATTACTTTCGTTGTACGGAACGGTAACTCAAATGTTAAGCACCTTAGAACTCTCGTAATACTAATGTGAAAAGAATGCCGCAGAAATACGTCGCTTAGGATTACAGTATCCATACATTTCTTCCATCTACAGTACGACGAACTAACAGCAAAAGCGAAAGCTAACTTTGGCCGATACTGTACGACTCCCCATAAAGGTCATAGACAGATAGAGACAGATAGAGTAAATTCTCTCTCCTTTTGCATTTAAAACAATACTTATCTATCTTTCGTCCCGCAGAACGGTCAGTTTACCAGATGATGAACACAATTAGTGTCGAAAATAGTTTACTGACTGTTCCACAGTGTGGCCACCTAATCTTCATTGAACGCAACAGCAAATAGGGCCTTTGCAATATTGATTGCTGCTGCGTTTCACGGAATGACTGGCACTGTCACACCATGTCCGTGTCGGGGCACCAGAGCGTATGAATGTGACTTGGTTGGAAGAATGGGTCCGTTGTATTACGGCAAGCAGAACCATGGTGCGTGAACTGCGTACTAGCAGATAACAACAAATTCTATACGTATAACAACAACTTATATGTTTATGTATAAGTGAAAGAAGTGGATGTAGAAAGCACATGAGCACATTTTTGACGACTAGCAGAGGGTTGACGCGGCGATGCTCTCTATAGTGACAATCAAAAGGATAGCTACACATTTATAAATATTTCTTGTATGAATACTTTTACTAGCCGGTAATGCAACGGATGACTTTTCCTCGTTTCCTTTACGCCTTCATTTCTTCTTACAATAAACACGACACAATACGATGAACATAAAAATATGGAAGTCACCGGTAATTATTCACCAAGCAGACAATTTTACCGTTTTCAATGACCTTGAAATGTGTTATCAAGGTTATCATTCTGAACAACTTTTTTTAATGCAAGTTAACGGCGTTCGAACGAAGCTTCAACCAACACTTTGGTAAAGGAGAAAGTTGTTCACAATCACCACAGCAATCACCCCTTTTCGGCTACTGATATAGCTCTAGGACATCCTGTATAATTTATACGATTCGATATTAAGTATTTCGAAATGCAACGGGCAAAACTAACTCTTCGAAGCTTTTAATACAATAGAAACAGAAAGTACAGGATGCTACTGTCGCTTGAACCCAATAAATTCGCTAGGAATTTTCAGTCTTCACTAATCAAAGAATTTCGGCCGTAGGTAGAAGACAGACAGTTCCCTATATTAGACCACTTAAGAAAGTACCTCCATAAATCGAAAACGAGTCCACAGTCTTTTTTCAAAAAAATTTGAGAACAATATTAGCACTGCAATTGATACATAAATGTAAGACAAACGACCGATATGCTATGCAGTTGGTCACAAAAAATGTTTTCAGAATAGCATCAATGGAAATCTGTAACCTGTAACCTAGGAAACCAGTTTCCTAGATTGGACCGTAGGTATCTCATATCGAACCACGTCCACTTTTTACTATTTTGAATAAGAATGTTTGTTTAAAAATTTACATACATTCTATAAAAAAAATGAGAAAACGACTCTGAGAAGCAGTTTACCCTGTACTAAGAAAAATTGAATATACAGAGCATCCTACGTAACACTTTTCGCAATTTTTCACGTATTTGCAATAATTTTACAAAAAATATTTTAAACAAAAGTTAATCAGTTTTCGATTGGTCATACGCTGCAATAAAAAAAGTTCGAAAATTTTTTGGATATGGTCAAAACCACCTTCATTTTTTTAAATAGCACTTTGTATTTTTGACTTGTTGTAGCCCGTATCAAGACGAATTCAACGACCTAGTATACCATGACCTTCGGATGATCTTGAAGGCAAAGAGTAGCGGTATTGCCTTCGGTTGTAATTCTAGATGGTTTGCTTCTTTTCTTCTATCGAAATTCTCCATAACTTCGTGAATTTTTTTCAATATTGTAGGATGTTTGTGCAGATGGATGGTGTCTTTCTGGGTACTTTGCTGCATACAAATTTGTTGCTTCACGTGCATTTCTTTTACATTCGCCAAGTATTAGAAACATATCAACTTTTTCACTATTAGAATACATTTTCTACAAGTTAATATTAAACTATGATTTGCTCTCGTAACAAGTCAAGAGTAAACAGAAGAACTGTCTTAAGTTCTAGTCACCAACTACCTTAATAGCTAAGCTATCACATGATGACATTTTTTCTTTGTTATGAATTGTTGACAGTTCGTAGGCAAGTTCGTAAATAAGTTTCTAGTCATGCAACATTTCGTCAAGGTTCCTGTATTGAATGTAATTTCGAGTCTTAATAATAAACACAAGTTATTATCACCCATTCAAGCAGGTTGTCATTTTTTGTTGAAATTTTCATTTCTTTGCCTTCAAAGTCATCCGAAAGTTATGATATATTAGGTCGTTGAATTCGTTTTGATACGGCCGATAATACTGTTCAGTCAAAAATACAAAGTGCCATTAAACAAAATGAAGGTGGCCTTGACAATATTAAAACCAAATTTCGAACTTTTTCTATTGCAATATATAGCCAATCGACAACCAATGAACTTTTGTTTAAACTATTTTTTTGTCAGATTATCGCAAGTACTTAAAAAATCGTAAAAAGTATTACGTGGGACACCCTATATGATTGATAAAATAATTAGTCGCTAACGGACTGGCAGTTTATGCGGTTGTAACAAGATTGGTTTAACATTTAGGTATAAGAAACAAAAAGTTGTATAAATATCATATAAATTCTATGACAACATTAAAGGTATGATTGTTTCTAAAAAATTATACCCATTGGAATTCAATATTTTCCTACCAGTCAAAAGTTACAGCTTATGTAATTTGAAGGCAAAATTATATCAACCGATATCAAACTGAAACATTTATCACGCTGCACTTATTGCTCACTCTACAGTGTTTGGTTTTCATGCTATTGCTAAACAACGTATCAATTATAATCCCATGCAAAGAAATGTTGCCTAAGTTAATTAATACGCGAATAAAGACGGTGGTCCAATTTAAGTGTCGGTCCCAGTTAGGGGAACGTTCCCCTACTGGAGAATGAAAGCTTAGATACTGTACCTCTTCGATGGTACACGAAATATGGAGAGAATAGCATACCGCAGCTTTGTAATATAATATACAAGTTTGTGAAGGGCTTTGATATTTCATAGAAAGCTGAATAGAAATTCAAATTTTAAAGAATGCTATTTAAATTGGATTATAGCATACGAGACTTAGATGCATGTGACGAACATGTTAGTAGGCAAGACCACCGGGCTTTTAATAAATTGTTATTTAAATAAGCTTATGCCATGCAACAAGACTAAGAATGATCGAAATTGAAAACGGTTTAAACGTGCTGATAGTAAATTTCATACTGAAGACGTGATCAAAGGACATCTCGAAAAGTCTTCTAGTAAAAACATTTTTCAGTACGGTGTCACGACTCAATGACGCATACTTACGCGTCATCGGCGGCGAATTTGTTAGTGTTAGGATTGTTGTCATGGATCATCTTGGTCTCTTCCCATGAAAAATCGACAGCTGGTTTTCAGATTAGTAGAGATCAAGTCACAGCGATTGTTTAGAAGAGCATCATTGGTTATCATTAGCTTCTGCATCTAACAATCGGCAAAAGCAAATGACCGCGATGATATTTCAAAGATGTTAATACGATTGCCGTCCAATTAAATACATGTAAACATGAATCAATGGTTCAGTAAACAGGGTCACTTTTTTATGGTCCGAAAAATATTTCGCAGTAGCAATAAAAAAAGAAATACATTTAAAATATGGGCATACATAAATATCGTTTGGTTGTTCCAAGGAAATGCTCCGACGCAATTTCCATATGAAACTTCAAACGCGAAAAAACAAATTTATGAAAGTGATAAATTTTCCATATCATATTGTAACCAAAATGCGCATGTGCATGCAGGTACAATATCGGATATGCAAATATGTTTAAAATATATGCGGTGCATACGTATATGTATAAAGAAATAACTATGCTTGGTTTGTATTATTTTATTTATTGTGACTTAAGTGACAACATGTTACAGTAGTACTTTAGTTCAGTTTGCAAGCATATAAATGTTGATGGTGTATAATTAATTACCGTAATTTATGATTAACTTGAAAAATAACGTATGAATAAATGAATGAAAAAATAATGGACACATATATAAAATGAAAAAATAAATCATATATTTAATGTATACAATTGTAACAATAAGTCTATCGTGCACGTATTCATTGTCACGATATTACATGATAAGGATCAAGTTCAATAAAATTTCGATTAAAAATCAAATAATTGAAAGTTTCGCTGATGTTTCTTCATCTCAATTCTCAACTAAGGTGTTGGATTTGGAAGAAATTGCATTCGTGACGAGAATTCGGATGTGCCACCGTCATGATACTTCAACCCAGAGTGATTCAGTTGCTCAAGAAACATTTCATACAATTTCTGTGATTATCTCCACGGCAACGTTTCCAGGCTATTTGAAGCATGCATGTTGGTATTTATTATTTTAATGCATAATTATCAGCTATATCCCGATCTTTCATCAGTCGTTTGATAGTAGACTGGACTACTCACCTAGACCATTTTTAAAAAACTTAGTAGTGCCTAATGCGGCTAATTTTCTTTTTAATATAGAATATGTTATACGACTCGTTTGGCTGCAAAAAATGTAACGCGAAAAATCTGACGGAACTGTGTAACGGTGGAAAGTAAATAAATAAAAATACTGCTAGGTGGCGCTTGGGGATTACGGCGCCCACAGTAGTGGGGATATGACTACATCAAGAAGTTAATTAGTCAGGCGATTAGGTACGCTGGAACTGTCTTGTAATTAATTTCGTTCAAAACGTCGAAATCGCAATTATTCGCTCTTATATCTGTGCAAAGTGTAGATTATTTCCTCGACACTGGCGATAGTTGTTTATATTCTATGCTCTGGAAGAGTCAACTTCGTTAAGTTTGTCCATATTTCCGATTGTTGTTTTCAGCGTGCAACTTTATTGTGAATTTTTAACATTAGAGAAAAGACTGCACAATTTCACACGTGGAGTACATTCAAAACTAGCGCAACATTCTTTTGTAATATGCATAAGGAATTGATGTATATTGAATTAATTTTATATGTATATGCTGCAAATTAAGCTTTCAGCACACTGATTCATTAACTTACAATGTGTACTTACAGGAAAACGTGTAGGTTTTTTTTACGTATAATAAAAGAGAAGGTGCTGTGAAACTGGCTATCCGTGTCTTTGTGTGTTTAAATTAATGACTTCAGCTAACAATATTGCGTTTCCTTTTGTGCAACGAATAGTATGACGTATATTCTTGCGTACTATTGTGCAGCCTGCGTTACGGTACAAAGCTGTTCCTGCAGTATGTTCCACAGCAGAACAAAGTTTTGTCACATAATCACTAATTAGTGTTACGTTTGCAATTTTGCACGCAGGGTAGCAACGTAATACGAATTTTTGTATCCCCTGTAGTTTGTTTGTATTCGAAGCCCACAGATTAAACTCACAACTTGGAGTCTAATAATATCTTTACACTTCTTCATCTGAGAAACAACATGAATAAGAATCTCTAATTAATGAGTTATTAGTTATCAACACCCCGATCGCTACAGATTGGATAATTGTAAATGTGAAACATAGTCGCACCATTTTTGTTGTTTATTTTGTCCTATTTCGATGCTGCAATACGATTCGCGAAAGGTATACAGGGTGTCCCAGAACTCCCCATAGAGCCGAAAAGGGGTGATAGCTGAGGTGATTCTGAACACCTTTTTCCTTTGCGAAAATGTTGCTTGAGGCTTCGTTTTTAAATAGATAACGAAAAACATTGACCATAAAGCGCGCTCCCCGCGGCGACCCGTAACTCTCCCTTATAACATTCTTCGAACTAGCCCTCATCCACCGTTGCAAACCGCGTCACAATTTCTCAAGACAGAACCAGTCCCAACATCGAGCAGTAAAGATCTCTCCAACGCTGTAATTACTGTTTTTACTTTCAACGAAAGAAAAGTTAAGTTTTAAAACGTGAAGCTCGCGAGTGATTACCTGTTCGGGAAGACGACGATGAAATTGCAGAACGTGGAAAAGCGCATTTGGCAGTAGAAAGGGTCAAGTCGAGACCCTTCAAAGTTAATAACAATTAGCCCCTTTTGGAGCCAGCAATTATTCATAAATGGGAACAATTGATTTCATAAATTCAAATCTTGAAGTGTAAAGTGACAGTGATCGTGCAATGATGGAAGTTTTGTGAAACGAAGTTCTTTCACTGTTCCAACTGAGCGACCGGCTGTTGTGCACCATATGTTTGTTCTTCGACTGGTCAGATTCGGTAGAATAACCCAGTGATAGTTGCCGTGCAGGTAGTAGGTTTTGTCAAATAAAGTGAGTTCGCTGACCTGGCCGTAACATCAGGTGTCTTGCATTACGGTATACCTGCTTGCAATGGTCAGGATAGGTAGGATGACACAGTGACCCATTTTCGTCGAAGCAGGTTCATTTATGGATGCATGGGTGAGTCTAATTTGAATCTTCTGTCAATCTTTTTTAATTTAACGCGGGCTGCAATTGATAGGTTTATTAGTCAATCGATTCGTTGATTCTACACCAATTTAGTTTATTCCTTCTTTAGGAATAACGCATAATTTGATATTGTTCTTAATTTGTTTATACCTTATTCGATATAACTTTTGGCAAACGCCTCTTATTAGACTGAGCGACTTGTTCACATTCATGGCCTCGGCCGAGCGTCAAGCTCGAACACAACACTCCCGCGGCTGAGTGCGGGCACTACGCGCGCTCTGATTGGCTAAAGTTTTTCGTTAACCATTTAAAAACGAAGCCTCAAACAACATTTTCGCAAAGAAAAAAGGTGTTCAGAATCACCTCAGCTATCACCCCTTTTCGGCTCTATGGGGAGTTTTGGGACACCCTGTATAACAACTGAACATTAAAAGCAAATAGCAAGAAGCACTGCATGCTTATCCAGCTGTTAATTTATAATACTTTTAGTGGTCTAACGTGTTCACGGCGGGCGGTGAATACGTGTGCGTCATAGCTTTTTATTGAAAAAAAAATCTTAATCTAACTCAATCGGTCGAAATTGAAAGGAACTGTGAGTTTCGCCTAAAAGTCTCTATCCTAAAGCGGATGACAAATACGTGTACCGTGCCTTTTTTTCTATGAAAGACGATTGATTTTCGCCCAGGATCATATAAAACCCTGGCGGTGTACAAAACATTGATCGGAATGAGCTAAGTTTTTGCAAAATCACCGTGCGATAGGTTCCACGCAGTGTGTAATTCCTTTGCGATAATGCTACGCCCGATACAGCACGCAGAAGCCAACAGAAACTAGCGCAATTGTACTGGGACACTATTGAACATCTCCTTCATAGTCCTCATCTGTCGCCATGTGACAAGCATTTATTTGGGCCACCGAGGAAGGCGTTAGGAGGATAACGATTTTCGCATAAGGAAGCGGTGGAATGTCTAGTTGACTTCGAACACGTCCTGCAACTTTTTATGACACCGGAATAAAACAAAAAATACCAATCAGCTGGAAAAATGTATATACACCAAAGGAAGCTATGTGGAAAAATATTACGTCTGCATTTAAAAAAAATTAATTGCTACACGAGTCTGGAAAATGCTGGTTTGTATTCAGCTGAGACTAGTAATAGAGAAAGTGAAACTATTTTTTTTATAACAGTACATTGCGTTTACAATAAAATTGTTTACCTTTTTTTAGTATCATTAATTATTTAATATTTACTATATACTTTACCACAAGTAAGAATGTTTTGTAATATCTCTAACGGGCTCCAGGATATGCACATCCGTCGGCTAAAATGGTACGCCTCGTGTATGTATACATATATGTATGTATATGTATGTATGAACGGAAACGTTATAAGGTGACACGATATCCTGCTGAATCAACGATTCAATCCTCGTCAGAGGACCGCGAATCGATCATTAAACTTATTTCACTAAACTGCTACATCAAGAACTGGATAATACAGCAAGTTCTAGAGAAGGATAATACTGCAGGTTAGGACAGTAAACCGTTTACCTTAGACGTTTATTATGATATGAAAAATCGTAATCAAAATATCGATCTCAATTTCCGTTCCGCATAGTTAAATGCAACTAATATGTAATTACATATTACCATCAATTAGGAAGTTTGTCGAACGAATTTGAAACGATTCGACGCCAAGAATTTATCTCCAATTATTATGCTACAATGATAATGCTGGTATCGTTACTAGAATTGTTTTAATTAAAACTTATGTCGTCGGTCGATTATTAATTCATGCTGGTACAGTATTGCTACCTTTGCCGAAGAACAAGAACCCTAGTGGTTACATACAACCCATTTCATTGTAATGAAAGTAAAGTAAACTTTATACGTAAATTGTTTCATTTCGCACATTATTCCGTTTCATACATTTTACTGAACCTACAATGATGTAAAACACTATGTTAAGTAGTGTTGTTTTATTTCGATAATACATAATATTTAGACGCTATGCAGCGAAAGTGTTGTTACGTTCAAAACACATCACGCGAGCTATTTTACTCTCTAAAACACGCGGGAACTGTATGCAATTTGAATGAAAGCGTTTAAAGGGTTCGCGGTTGTTTATCAGTGGCTAATGACGCACCGTTTAGTTTGTACAGTTGAAAACTAGTCTTTACGTGTTCTCGGCTCGCCACCTGCCTGTGCGCTCACGCTTGTTTACACCTGTTCCTGTTTGCCTTCACCGCGCCGGTCAGAAATTTTCGTATCACCACACTCTTGCGGTTAGTTCAAACGCCGTTAAATTATCCCGTGTGTACGTTGCTTGCGCACACCATACACGCAGCATTAGTTGTTTCTATTAATGGCGATCATATCCATCCGAATCCCAAGTGTCAGTCGCTTATCAACGAAAACTAGGACGACAATTTCAAATTATTTTCGGCTAAGTAATATGGCTAGGTAATAACATGGGACCTGCAGCAGTATAGTCACCGTAAAATAATAACTAGTAGCGGCACTTCGTGTCGGTTCCTCTGAGGAAAACAAACGCTATGAAGGAAACTGGCGCCATCTTGTCAGTAGTAATATGGAACATGCGCTGTAGTATTTCTCAGACACGATTTTGAGGGAGTGTCGCTCCTGGTTATTCCTATATTGTGGTATATGTAGTCCCATTTAAAAAAAACTTTGATGGTTTTGAAGTCTCGAAAAAAATGACCTTGAGAAAATTTGTTTGCCTACCATTATATTCGCTCTTACGAATCAAATATTTTTGCCTTGACATTTTACCTTGTCATAAAATATAAGTGACATATTTGGCGTGCTAAAGTTAGGTGGAACACGCTGTATGTATAAGAGAAAATTGTTCAAAATGATGTTCTTGACAACACATTTCAAGGTCAAACTGATCGGAGTTGGGTCCCCCATTGTCAATCATAATATGAAACCCTGCGCTGTTCTTACCACAAGACACTTATGTTGGGGCAAACTGACAAGGGACGTACCATAGAGTCCGCATTGAGAGTATCTATTTTGTTCGTGGTTCTATTCTAAAGACCACGCCGGTGAATAATGGGTTCGATGCATAAAGTGCTACAGATGAACCCATCAATATTATAGGTCTACTAATGCTGCATTTATTTGCCCAGAGTATCTTAAAAAGACAATTTGTAATTGCAGGGGATAATTTTAAGTTTTAATCCTAATTTTGAGCAGGGCTTCATAATAGAGGCGCTTTTACAAAACCATTAATACTGTACTTTTTTATATTTTCTATATTTTCATGATAAATGAAGATATTAATGAAATTGATCTTTTTCTTCAGCATGTACAAGTAAATAATAAATGTACAAATATGAATATTTTTACCTTTTTATCGATATTTACTTAAACATAAATGATATGCTATATTCTGTACCATTACCCAATAAACGCTATATACGGACATTTTCAAGAATTCATATATCTACTATAACTTTTCAACGAAACATAGCGTCATTGTAAAATTCTAATGAACCTATCAAATTTGTGATTTTCCACCGTGAAAGTCTCCCGGATAAAGTTTTTGGTAGGTTTTTCTTGAGTTAAACAGTAAATGGAAGAGAGAAAAATTTTATTACTCTGCATGGTTTGCTTTGTCGACGAGAAGCGATGCGACGGCTAGACTGTCCCAGAACTTATACCGCCTGAGAACTTTTCTTAGCCTCGAAATAATTATCGACGATAAGCGAGTCGATTATTTGTGAACTATGCGAGCAAGAGGCTCGATCAATGGCTGCCTGGAAAACCATTGTCTGCAGAAATATCCGATGTACACCGAATCCCCGAACGACTTTAGAAATTCATGATATAGCTCTGCAGTTGGGCGAACGCTTCAAGTCACGGTCGACTTTATATCGTAATACTGCTGAATTGGCCATTACATTCCACTACTAATGCTTTTATGCTGTCCTGCCGAGGAAAAATCCATTATTAATTAAATGTAAAAGATTGTCCACATATCGTAAGGATCAATAGCCTCGTGACAATTTCCAATTTTTATGGAGCTTTTTAAAGAAACTCGATGTGAATTTTATTTATTTACTCATATTTTTGCACTTAATGTGAAGAAGAAGTGGAGGCTTCATAGCTCATCAAGTTAGGGTATAGAATATATTTTATTCTTATTGCTAACATGTATTTAAATAACAAATAGAAACTCATATTCTATTGATTGTACACAATAATTAATACAATATGCAATATTTCTGGGTAAGCTTTAGAGATGTAGCTCTGTAAATGGCTGAAGTGATTGAACTAATCCTAATTCTAAGATCTAATTATATTAGATTTAATATTATATTAACTAATTGCTGGGGAACGTCTACGGGATAAGTAATAATGTGTCACTTTCTGTTGATAATTTAAGTTTCAGAAATTAAAACAAATTAAGGGTTGACAAAAAAGTTGACAAAAAACTAGCTTCAATCACTTTGACCTTGAAGTATGTTATCAAAGACATTATTTTTATCAACTTTCTCCTATACATGTTACCATCGCTCGGTTTTAGTTTTCGAGATATTTGCAAAAAGCTTTAGTAGTTTTGCAGTTTAATGGGTTTCCTCAATTTTGACTATTTCAATAGTTTTATTTTTAATAGCTCCATTTTGCCACTAAAACAACAAATCAACCGGGAGAGAATATAGAAGTACTCTCCTTCTTTATATTGTTTTCCAAAAATGTCAAATCGACGATTTTTTTAGAAATTACGATATAAGTGGCCGGCTCATGCCACCGCTAAAATAATTACGTACTATTCGCGGACAGAATAAAGTCTACCGAGACAGCACAGGGGTAAGACGGGTACGCAGCGCTCCCCATATGTAACGGCAGAAGCTCGAGCCTGATTAGGTTACGTACACTTTCTTTGTCAACATACGTGAACGATGCACACGTATCTAATTGGTTCGAATGCGGCTCTAGTGGAATACGACCAGTCAGATTCGCATTCCTTACAGGAGACTTCAATCTAGACGCGAGTGGTACCTCCGATCCTAACTTTAATTGTAAGGTATAGGTTAGGGTTGGTAGCATCTCCCTATTACGGCCGGTATCTTCCAATAACCCGTAATTTGACATTTTTAGGGAAAAAACACCAGAAACTACGACACTTTTATCGTCTATTGCGATTGACTTCTCGGCAAAGACCTTGGGATCCTTTGCGGCGTAGACGCGTCCACCGTTGCAAAGCGCGTCACAATTTCTCAAGACAGAATTAGTCCGAACGCCCAGCAGTAAAGATTTCTCCGAAACTGTAATTACTGTTTTTACTTTGAATAAAATAAGAGTTAACTTCTAAAACGCAAAGCTTGTCAATTACTACCTGCTCGGGAACAAGACAACGAAATTTCCGAACGTGGAAAAGTGTATTCGGTAGTAGCAGCGGACGTATCCAGCCCCTTCAAAGTTAAAAACAATCGGTCCCTTTCGGGGCAACCAATTATTCATACGTGGGAACAACTTATTCCGTAAATTCAAATCTTGAAGAACATGAAAGTGACAGTGATCGTGCAATGATGGAGATTTTGTGAAACGAAGTTCTTTCACTGTTCCAACCGAGACATCGGCTCTTGTGCACCATGTGTTTGTTCTTCGAGTGGCCAGGATCGGTAGAATAACCCAGTGATAGTTGCCGTGCAGGTAGTAGGTTTTGTCAAATAAAGTGAGTTCGCTGACCTGGCCGTAACATCAGCTGTCTTGCACTACGGGATACCTACTTGCAATGGTCAGGATCGGTAGGATGACACAGTGACCTATTTTCGTCGAAGCAGGTTCATTTTTGTAGAAACGGGTAAGTCTAATTTTAGTTGTTGGCGAATTGTATAAAATTTAACGTACGTTGTACTGAATAGACACGTTAGTTAGTCCGTTCAAATACTTTTTTGTTCAATTGATACCGGCAAATTAATTTCATTTATATTTTAGTTAATTTCCATTAATTAATAATGAATAATTCGATGTTAACTTTTGCTTCGTGCTATACCGGCGCGTACTATTCGGGGCGCCGGTCGAACGTCGCTACCTAGCACGACGCGCTGTGGACCGTCCCTGAGCGCGGGCTTTACGCGCGCTCTGAATGGTCAGTGTTTTTCGTTAACAATTCTAAAACAAAGCCTCAGCTGACATTTTGCCAAAGGAAAAAGTTGTTCAGTTTCGCCTCAGGAATCCCCCATTTCCGGCTTCTACACCTTTTGCGTTACACCCTGTATATCCCATTAATGACTTATACCTGAAATGGCACGCACGAAGAATGTAGGCAAATTAATAATGAAATATTTCTTGTCACCTGCAACAAATCCGACGATTTAACGAAAGTGTAATTATTTATTTTGTCGACTCCATATTACAATGTAGGATCAAGTCTCTGCATAAAATTCCTAATTACGGCCTCTGAACGTAACATATTTTACTTGTATTCACAATAAAATTTCACAAAACTTTTGATTCTAAAAGATTGTTAACTCTTGCCAAAAATTGAAAATCGAATAACTTATTCAATTATTTGTATTATATTCAGAATAAAATTTCCAAAATCACAAAATTATTGATCCCAAAATATTGTTAACTCTTACCAAGAATTGAAAATTGTATAAGCAAGAATACCACTTTGCAAATATTTTAAATACCTTACGACAGTTTGATTTTATGCTTCCTTCCACGGAATAGAAGAATATACTTTGTTTCTTGAAGTATTTTGTAATCCCAAAGGAATTTGTGCGCGCGGAAGTCGAGTCGATTGTTCAAACAGTTTCAGGAATTCTCGGTAGCCTTCCAAGATACTTTAGAACTGACAACGTCCCAGTTGAAATTTGAGTTTGCAGAAACTAATAAAATAATACAATTTGGAAATACAATACGGCACGTGTTATAAAAATTTTTTCTATGCTAGATTAAAATGTATTACATTGAAATTCAGGAACAATCACTTTTTCAACTTTCTTGCCCATTTCTCAGACAAAATGTACATAGTTAAAACCTATCAGCAACGGTAGACTTTCAAATTATTACATTTTTATAGTTATGTTTTATAGTACTGTTATTGTGTTGTAAAGGGAAACAGAAAAATTTTTTTCAACAAGAAAGAAATAAATATTGCACACCTAGTAAGTAGAATAAATACAAAAGACAAGTTTATAAAATAAATATTCATCAGTTCCTACATCTACAATCTTACAAGGGAAGATCGTATTAAACTTCATGTACTGGGTTTATAAATAATCAATATCACGTCTATCATAGTACGATTCGACACCCCTGGATCGGTGGACATTTGTGAAAAGAACTCCCTGCAAAATCCATTCTGACCCTAAAAATTAAGGTTAACTCTTTTTCACCCTATTTTACTCTGCTCATTATGAAGATAAAAAGTGTCAAATAAACCATGGGTCGCAACTCAATCGTTTTCTCGAAATAATAATATTAATATGTTGCATAGCTTAGAGCTGGAGAACGATAGTATCATTTTCCTTCTTCCTCCGGTCTGCGTGCTCCCCGATATCCTGGACGACGACGCAATGTCCTTTTTCATCAGCTGTGCGCGACGCAATTCCAACATCCCTGGCTGTTCGCTTGAAGTGACATAATTATCGCGAGTCACCGAATACTTTATTTATGTGTATAACGTGAAAATAGTTTGACGGGTCTGCACACAGCCTAATGTCACATTATGTTTTATAACATTGTCTTTACAGGATATGGTTATAACGAAGTGGGAATGTCGGCAACGCTCTCTGCCGAAAAGACTGTGCGCAGCCACACGGACGTAAGGTGCGAATGCTGCACGCTTATAAGGCGCGGCGTCATGCCTGCCATTTTCCCTCCGAAACAACTTCGTGCTTTGAACTACTCGAGGGTCGAGCGTTATCTACGCCTGCCATAGATGATGACGGGCAGCTAAAATTGATCTGATATTGTCATAATTGAACTATTGAGATTCGCGCGATGAAAATGAGACCAAATACAATATTAAAATAATTTTTAATCAAACATGGAAGATGTAAAATGTAAGAAGTTGCCTCACATCGGTGAGATAATACTAATATACATATTCTAAACTATACGTGTTTTAGTTTCCGTGTTTAGTTTCAGTTCAATCAGAGAAATGTCATGAATGTGTTGGTAAAAGTTTTATTAAAAAGAATAAAAAATAAAAAACTTTCATCGTTGCATTAGTATTGTCGTAACACACAGTAGTCAGCAAACGAAGAAAAGTGGCCAAAAACGAACTTGAACATGAATCTAACACAAACCTGCTGTCCTACTCAGTAAAAGTTCGAGTATGCATAAAAAGCATTTTTTGTTGCTCCAACAGTTTCTGTTCCATTGCCATTAGTTTGAAATTAAAAAATGCACTCAAACACCCAAGATGCCTACTTGTTCTGATATTAATATATTCATCAACTTATGATTAATCCGTGGAATATTATCGTTCTGTATTATTCTCTGTTTATTGAGATATATAGTTGCCTCCAATATTTAGTTCTCTTATTGTCATGCTGTGATCATTTTTAACGGAATGTTCTCTTCCCATTCACTATTAGCTGAGATTCCATCTCGTACAGAGGAAAGTAAAGCCTAAATATGTTGTATGTAATGCACACTTCAGGATGAACTTGCTACTTTTCGCTACTTTACGTCTCAAGATTTACGTAAATACTGTTTAGTAAATCTCTAGTATGTATAGACAATCTGTAAAATGAAGCCTTCCGTCTGTGTCAATAATGGCAGAATAATTGGCTATCCATCTTCTCTTGCGGGGAACCCGGTACTTCTTGGCCACAATGCACAACGTACTATCAGTCGAGGACAAACCGATTCGATTAGCGCGTTTCACTTGTGCTATCGAAATTGAACATAGACTGTTACACTGGCTTCTGCGGTCAATGAAGACCCACTTCAATACGGAAACTTAAATGCACAGTATTTGAATGGTATAAAAATTAACTTAGCGCACACATTTGTTTATTGCAATTCCTTTATCAAATTTTATAACTGACTTGGTTTACACTTCTGAACGTTTCAATACAAAATGAGTAACAGATTATTAGAGACCAACAACATTATTCATACTGTATATGCTGCTTCGTAATCTGGGTAATTATGCAGAGTTGAGTAACGAAATAAAACTTTTGAAGTCACAAATTACATTAATATAGAATGAAAGGGAAAAATAAATAGTTTTAGCTAAAGAAAATAAATAAAAAGCTACCTACTTTCTTTTATACAAGCATCCACAATAATTATTGAAATGGAAAACTGTAATTTTTCCTGGTAGATAATAAATTGTTATTAATAACGCTTTCAAACCTTATCATATTCAGTAAGAATAAATTATACACGACTTCCAAGATTTTCATTATGAATAAGGATACAGTTTCTTCGAAACTGCAGAAAAATGCACTACGTGAATTCCATTTTAGTTGATTACAATTTCTTAGCTCAATAACATTACGAAATATGTAGGGATTATCAGAGATGCGCTGCGTGGTAAAGGAACTTATTGGCATGAAAGAGAACAGCGCCAAAACAGGATTTCTGAACATACATTGCAGTACAATTCTCATTAATATAGAAAAGCAGCAGTTTCAGAATGATTGATATATGTATTATTTCGACCGCTTATTTTGAAAGTGGTGTAAGTTCATTTTCTTTTATTTCGAGGTATTGAAATGTTTGCATCGATTCGAAAATTTAGATAAGGTCTATTTTTTTCGCGTTACTTTGTGTTTACATATATATAAATTTATTTCATAAATAGCCTTTTCGAAAATTACGTAGACCAATACGCTTCTTCATGATCATGAGTGGACTTACACAAGTTTAAAAATAAATGACTCTGCAATTCCATTTATCAACGAAATTTTAATTGATTAAAATAAAACAATAAGTTTAGATTTACATGATAAATACTTTCCAAAGAAAAAGTTCACATTAAAGTATAGGAAATTTGCCCTTTCCTCAATTTTTTTTTTTAATAGACACACCATTTTCGAAATAAACGGTCCATTTTATGTTTTTGCAATGTACGCGTACGCTGTAAACTTTGCATATAGTTCTTCTGGAATATGAAGAATTGTATTTCCAGAGGGCTAAAGATCGTCATTACGATACGTATAACGAAATATTGGAGGTCATTAATCTAAATCCAATGAAATTCTACGCTGAGGGATTTTTATGTAACCGGTATCTACGGACTTGCGCGGGTATTACCGTGGATTTTGTCAATGGTGCAACCTTCCCCTATAAATCTCTGAACCGTCCACTCGTGCCAGAATGAATCTAGAATATATTCAAACGACGTTCACTGGCAGAGAGCGGTCGAACAGAGGAGGACATAGCACGTATGCGTGTATGTGCCTATGTGCTCAAAGAGTGACCAAGTACGCCGAGGATTCTGCTGGAAACGAATTTAACGAACTCAATTAAAATTAAGTGGTCGCGCAAAAAGATAAACGAGCGGAAACTTTGTAGACATTAAACGCGAAAGGGAACGACTCGCGTGTAGCGAGATTAAAGTGCAATATGTCGGGAGTAACATATCTCTAGTGTACTCTCTTCGAGTAATTATAACTATTATGTAGCTCGTTACAAAGTATGACAAAAAATCATTTTGTTGATCAATGGGCATATTTAACGCCCTGCTTAATATATATATTAATATAAGTACAGTAATGTTTCATAAGAAGCGACTCGCTCGGAGCCGGTCAGTTGTTTATTACTCAACAGGTATACTACTGGGCTTGACTGTCTTTTCAAACGGGACGTTCAGCGACTTTGAACTGTCTCAAGGTCATTCAAAAGACGTATGTTGAACTTCCTTTATTCCGTACTTTGCCTAACCTAATATCAAATAAAAAATATGACATTCAATTTAAAAAACATAAGATGACTTTGGTATGACCTTGAAAAATTGTAGATAAATCTTTTTTTTATCACAGAGACATTCCACATAAAAGATGATGATAAAAGTGTTACAACCTTTTCGCATTATCGCTTGCCGTTCAGTAGTTATATCAAACGGCATTTACCGTGAGGCACCCTGTAAGTAGAGACTAATCTTACCGCACAACACAAGGCGTCATGTCTCAAAAATAACGACGTAAAAGCTTCAGGAATTAGAGTACCAGATTTTGCCATATACTCCCCTATTCCTTACTCCTTGTCCCCATAGATTTTAATTTTTGTAACCATAATATAGTTTATACTTAGTTCATAAAATATAATATCGTTTATAAATATAATTTTGAAATCGACTATGCTATATTTTGACGGAAAAATGACAATATTTCTCAACGAAGAAAGTGCAAATGCAAAGGTTGAAAAATTATACAATTCTAGAAGTGATTCTTATTTTACAAATCTATGATGTTTAAAATAGTTAATCGTTGGTAAAAAGGTGCAGAATCATGTAATTAGAGATTACTTTGATTAAGGGTATGATGTTTTAACAATACCATGCGCGGTTAAAGTTTCATTTGTGAAAACGACATTTCACATGCGCCATCCTAATAGAAACAACATATTATACGCAAAGGAAAATATATGCAAACCAAGCCGTCCATTTGTCTTTTAACAAATCTGGATTAATTTGTATATCATAATGTTGAGCAACGCGAAACGGCAACTGCAATAAATCAATTGAGAAACTCGTTGCTCTGAAGGAACTTTAAATACAGATCAATAGGGAGACGTTTCTATAGGAACTATTCGATTCTCCGATGATCCCTTACCAATGGGAACGTATTATCTCTTCCCGTCCCCTTTCTTCGCTAGGTTTTCGTCCTAGGTGGTCCGCTTACTTCGCGCGAGAGGCCAATCTACAGAATGACTAGCCACTGAACCAAGTATATCCAGCAAGGTTTCCAAAGAAGTAGTCTCTACGCTCGGGGATGACTGAGCTTAGGTGCACGGGTCTCTGTTCTTTCGAACAATCAATCTTTTCAGTATTGTTACGTCTACTTGCTATTACTGATCACTGTCGACAGGGAATGGGACAGCTTGGTTGATCGGCTTGTGTACAAAAGGAATAACGTTTCATGCGTTGCAGACGAGAAGTCCTCTGGGAATAATGGAACATACCATTACCTAATGTGTTCTCGGGAAAAATTAAAACAGAGGTGACACACTGACGGCCAGTGCTCCTGCTTGAGAGCTATCCTCTGTATAATCACAGCATAGGAATAACCAGTAGCGACATTTTCTCAAAATCGTGTCCGAGAGATGCTATAGCGTATGCCCCATATTACCACTGACAAGATGGCGTCAGGTTCCCTCCATAGCATCTATCCTTCCCTCGTGCGCCCACATGCCAGGCAGGGTCATTTTGCAGCGTAGCAACAACCAATCAGAACATCGCGCGCTACTACACCAACAATGTGGCCGCCCGTCACGTGATCTCGGATACCAACATCAACGGAACCGACACAGGGTCCGCTACTGGTTATTCTTATACTGTAGTATAACCTATTCGACTCCCCGGTCTTTATGCTGTTCTCGTGACGAACAAGGAACATTTAATTTGCCTCTTAGTGGGAGAACGAGTTGATGGTAGGGACCGTGCGTCCCGCGTCGATAAAGAAGTTTGTCACCACTGAAATAAAATATCACATCCTGACTTTGATTGTAGAATGTGTTAGGCTAGGTTAAGGAGTTGCGCCAGTTTGGCAGCGTAAAAAGTGAAGTTACCTTTACAAGACCATTACTACGAAACTATTGCTTTAGCTAAAATTAAGTTTTTTGACTGATTGTTGTATATGTGTATTGTATTTAGACTGATTGCAAGCATCGCAATAGAACCTACGCTCTCGCGGTTGAGCTCGCGCTCGACGCGCGCTCTGTTTGGGCAGTATTTTTTCGTTGATAATTCAAAAACGACACTTTAACCAACATTTTGACACATGAAAAAGATGTTCAGAATCGCCTTAGCAAACGCCAGTTAAAATTTCTCACCCACCTCTTGTCGAACAATCTGTATATTGATCGTCTGAACATTTCATAAATATTAACTTTGAATCTTTTAATATTATTTTTGTTATTTTATGTTTATTATGAAAGTGTTTAATAAATGTAATTTTAATTACACAATTTGTTGTACCAAGTCAATATTTGTAGGCCTTCAACCCAGATCAAGAGTTTAATATGTATGAAGCAGAGTATATTATTTACAAATTTAAGTGCATTAAACGCCAACATTGTATAATACGTTAGTCAGATAAAAAGAAACAATTTCCTGACACAAATAATAATCAAACACTGGTATGACTACAATATGGCATGAACAAGTTAAAAATGTAGTACTTTCAGAGCAAGTATTTCATTCTCAAAGAAATTTAAAGAATCGAGGTACAGAGGAATTCACGATATTCGGCCAGCGTATACGAAAGCAATGGGGAATTCTTGGGATGGTAAATCCTGGCGTGCTAGCACGGTTCATGACGATTAAATACTTCCGCGACCGGGACACCTAATTCCTCTAATCCAGTTAAACTTTGGAATGATAGGTTTGTATGTTAAACGAAGCGAATGCACCTTAATTCTATTCCTTTCAAAAAAGGATGCTCTTATGTATATAAAAAAAAAACAGTTTTTCGGAACCCCTTATTGTCTTATTTAATATTGCACATGATAACCGAACGATTCGTTTCTGCCACAAAGAAAGCAAACAAATAGAGGTGTGCACTCTCTTCGATTGAGAATCTACTTCGAAAAACGATTGCATCCAATTTTAGTTTAGGTTTGAAATCGAGACTAGCGACGGTCCGCCCGATCTCGCCTTAACTTTTCCGTCCCATCCCGATCCTGAACTCTCGGATAAGTGTGGGAACCCCCACACTTCTATGCGGAAATATCATAGTTTTCCAAAGTTTACTGATGCGTCTTAATAGTAGCTGAACCTGTGATAGGCGTTTAGGTGTAAAAAGAAGAGGCCGAGTGAACATTTAAAATATCAGGGCCAATTCAATTTTGGTCGACTGTCTAGAATTGTTTTTCATCTGTGACTGCAATGTTCTTGAAATATGTTATCAAGTTCATAATTCTGAACAACTTTTCCCTATACCTGTTACCTCTGCTCGGCCTTAGTTTCAACCCTAGGTAATTACCTGATTTTGTTCCAAGCATTTATTCTACTTTTGTTATACATATTAAATTTTCACTTTTTACAAATCTAGATTAAAACGAGTTAGGAAAATAGAGTCTAACTATGAAAGTTATTGGAATTTACACTTAATTATTTTCAGATTGCTGAACATTATATAATTATAGAAGTACATGAATTTTTACGTTTTCATTACCTACAATTAAACAGCAGCTATCCACTTTAATAACACTATAAAACTTACTTTTACATTACTTAAACCTATAATAATTAATTATTTTTACTACTTAGAAATGTGCAATATTTCGAATGCGTGAAGCATTAATTTATGGGTAGTAAATAATTAACAAGATATTTACTAAAACTTGCACAACTATATTTCTAAATTAATTAAAATATTTCAGTTTTGTCATCGTCGCTTTTAGCGGAATTGTAATAGTGTGCAGCTTGAAGTGATATCGATCACCACGCCTTTGAGTTTCACCGTTTTTGTAGAGGCCACAGCTAGTCTCGACGGTGAAGCACGATGCATACATGTGCTATCTACCTTGTAGATATAAATTACATTAAAATTTAAATAAACTAATATTCCTGTCGTTGTATTTATTCTTAAAAGTAACGGAAATTAAATATTAATCTGCGAGATAAAAACATCAATTGTGAGCTCGTAGAAAACTTATGTATTGTTTATTATGTTAGGTCCAACAGATCGGTCCAACTTAAGAACCATCAGGTGATGCAATTTAAGAAACTAACCTAATTTTAACATTTAGGTATAATAAACGAAAACTAGTGTAAATATATAAATGCTACGACAACATTAAAGATATGTCTGTTCTTAAAAAATTACACCCGTTGGAATTCAACATTTTCCTACCAGTCAAAAGTTACAGCTTATGTAATTTCGAGGTAAAATTATTCGGCCGATATCAAAATTAAACATTTGTCACGCCAAAGTTATTACTCATTCTACAGTGTTTTGTTTCCGTTCTGTTGTTAAACAACATATGAACTATAATCCCGTGCAAAGAAATGTAGGCTAAGTTAATTAATACGAGAATAAAGACGGCGATCCAATACAAGCGCCGGTCCAAGTTAGAGAACTTTCCCCTATGTTACACTAACCGTTTCTCCAATCGATGAAGTGAGCAGTGATTTGTTGTTGCGCCGTCCCCTAAATATTATGAAATGTAATATACGCCTTTCTTCCAGACACCCATTCAATTAAACATATTTTCACCAGTATCTAAACTCAGTAATGAAAAGTATGCAATGCGATCTGCTGTTCTATCGCAGATGATTTGATTCCAATGAAAGCGCGGTTTCGCACCGGGGAAGGCGGATGTCGCGTAAAGCGCGCTAGCGTTCAAACGCAAGCGTAATGCTAAAATGCGTTAAACGCCGAGATGAAAGAGAGTAAAGGGTAAAGAGAACGAGCTCTTTTGCTCTGCGTTAGCAACATTCTCTTTTACAGCGTATTCTAAAAAGCTCTTTCATCCGCATGGATGTACTAGCATTGTATATCATTACAAAACATTCGGCGATCTGTTCATAACCAGCGGTTCCGCTTTCGTGTGATGCATCGGGCGAAGAATGATACACCGTTTGCACTGGAAAGTGGGACCACATTCGTAGACATCACTGCTTAAATGTCAATTCCCCTTGGGACAAAATCTTTTCATTTTCTTCATGATCCTCTTACTTAATGTAATATTTATAATTATTAAGTAGACTATATGACAAATGGAATGTACACCTAGTATACAAATGGAAATACATACGTAAGCTTATACGTATCACATAGCACCCGCTTCGCGCACGATTACTCAGCGACTTCTGCGCCTTGCGATCGCTGCGCCACATAGCTGAGGACCAATAGTAAATGAACAAACTAAGTATAGAAGACAGAGGAAACACAAAATTTTACGTACTCTATGATATACAATGTAAATGCAGACGACGTCTACGTCAATTCTCACTTGGTAATTTTTTCATGCTAAGCGTGTTGCATGGAGCGGAATAGGTGGGAATCGAAAGATGCAATATCGGGAAAATATTCTGGGTGCGGGAAAATTTCCGATCCCAGGATTTCCAACTGTTCCGCTCCATACGACAAGCTTTGGAACACACATATGTAAAGGAAAAATGTTAATGTCAAGGAACTCCGAAAATGAGTAGATAATTGGATCACTTCGAAAGGCCCCCTTTCGACGAGGGACCTAGCTTTAACCAGAAAAATGGCAAAAAGTAGTCGAAGGCAACGACAATTGCTTTGATTAATACCCAGTTGGAACATACATTATAAAAATGCTAAATATTCCAAGGAAAAAAAAACGCCACAAATTAGTGCAACCATGCATACATATACAGGGTGTTCCATAACTCACAGAAGAGCCAAATATGGGAGATCCCTGAAGTGGTACCGAACAACTTTTTCTTTTGGTAAAATGTTGTTTGAGGCTATGTTTTTTAATTATAAACGGAAAACACTGGCCATTCAGAGCGCGTGTAGAGCCCGCGCTCAGGGACGGAATACCGCCGCGCGCTGGATCGTGACGTTCGGCCGATGCCCCGATCCAAACGCGTCGGTATAACAGGGAACGAAAGATGTATCAAATACCGAATGAATGCAATGCAATTTCGAATTATTTGTTATTCGTGAATTACGAATAAAAACGCTGTACTGACGTGTTTGAATCGGGGCACAAGCCGACTGTCACCATCCAACGCGACGCGATATTCTGTCCCTGAGCGCGGGCTCTACACGCGCTCTGAGTGGCCAGTGTTTTTCGTTAATAATTCAAAAACAAGGAGAAAGTTGTTCGGTATCGCCTCAGGAATCTCCCATATCCGACTCTTCTATGAGTTACGGAACACCCATTGATCATATCTATTCCTGGAGAAGGGGGGCACCAAATGATTTTACATTTCAGTCACACGTTTATCAGCCATTATTCTTCGCAAGAGCAAAAACGCGATTTATTTCGTCCATTTACCTTTAGGATTTTCCGGTGCGCGTCAAGTCATTGTTGCTGCTCGCCGGGAAAGACTTTCTATAACACCGCAGCTTCCTCGAATTGTTATTGCAATCGTCTAAGTTTTCAGAATTGCAGTGGCTCTAAGGTAACTTCCTCCCAGACAGCCCTGCAGTACTTTCTAACCCACTAATGGCACTTTTGGAGAAACTGCGATCGATAGTTTTGTGCAGTAAAACGGTTACATGGAGCAGTTACGCCAAGGGTTTCATGGAAAAGTACATATTCTATTCAAGAAATACAATTCCCCTTAATCTCGAAGAACATATTTTACTCTAGGGCGCTGCCAAGAATCTGCAATTTGAGTTGAATCTTTTGTATCGTATCGTATTTGATTCAAATATTTACAGAATTCCATTTTATTAATTTATAGAAATTCATTTAATAGATATTTTAAACAAGTATTGAGTTCCAGAATGGGATATTGTTGTTTCCAATGAGATAATTGAAATGAAGAAGATTTTGTTTGTAATTAGTCTATTTCATTTTTTAATTTACTTAATGACAATGTAAAGAGATACTGCACATTGTATTGTATAACTTTTTTATACTCTTATTCGTACGACTGCACTCTCATTTTCTCACTTTTCTCCTGTGTTCAGATTCAGTTAGTAAGGCTACCTAGAGCAGGTCCGTGCCTTATAGACGCTGGAATGTCGAGGATAGAACTGGATATGATATGGGGTAACGCTACTGAATATAAGACATGTGCCCAGTATGAGATCCCATTTTTATGGGAATTGTAAAGATTTCTGTAAAGATACTGTAATGATACTTGTAAAGATTTTTCTTTACAAGGAAATGTTGCAATATTTTAGTAAAGATTAAACCTGCTAAAACAAACAACAACGTCGTCTGCATGAGATAGCTATACACGTGACTACAATTATAGTTTCAGTAATACACCATTAAATAGTATGTTTTTCATCGTCACAAGTTTTCATACTCACTTCTAAAGAAGGATTGTATAACATTAAAAATAAGTTATTTTTTATCAGTTTCTTTCTATTAGCTTCGATTCTTAGCGTTATTAACTACAGTTCTATTATCGTATAGGTGAAACATTACCCAGATTGCACCAGAACGTTCTGGACGTTTTAACAATGTCGAAGAAATGTCCTGAAAACAGGCTCAGAATGTCCTAGAAACGTTTTATCTATAAAATAGAACGTTTTCTGGATGTTCTGTGGCGACATTCTCAGAACGTCTTCTGAATGTCCTGTAGCGCCATCCTAAAAACCTTTTATAGACGTTTTCGGGATATAGAGCTTTCAAGAACGCTTTGCTAATGTCTTAATTAAGCCACTTAAAGGACGTTAAAGACATTTTTATTTACTAAACGTAAAAAATTATTCGCTTGTAGCAGTCTGACACAGCGTAAATAACTTAAATTCGCGTACTCGAACATTACTAAACAAAGTGTAACAGAGTTTTTTGTTTCACAATCAATTACATACATTTCTGAAGTATACGAAAATTTACTATTACGTTGGACTATTCAAACTTGGGTCCTAGGATTTAGGAAAAGTCCAGACGGGAGGATCTGGAATCTAAACTCGGGTCTCTCCGCTGACAAGCGAACACTCTAACTTCTAAGTGCTAGTCACCGGCTATTTTACAAGCTCTGTAAAGCGATCTTAAAACGTCCAAGATTTAAGTCCCCAGGACGCCCATAGGACGTTTCAGATGGATGTATATCAAAACGTCCAGAATGTAGGTCCCCATAATGGACCCATAAATTTTATAGGGCTACTGATGCTGCATTTAGTTGCCAAAATTATATTAAAAGGATACAAAAATGGGGCCCTTTTAACTGTAGATTTTAACTTTTAATCTTCCTGATGAAAGATTTTTGCGAATATCTGGACTAAAAAAGTCCGATATTTTTGCTAGAGGAAATCGGTGATGGAGTAGCTAATCGACAAATTTACCCGAAAGGATTACAATTTATGAAATACTAGCAACGCCTACAGAGAAATTATAAGAATGTTATTATAAGATGTCTACGACATTGATAAAGTGAAACGTTTTGTCACTCTGAACGGTAGAAACATGTCTATGGACCTTAATGAGATGTTAGTATGGACGCTTTTGTAAAACGTTCACATATTTTAGAAAGCTGGAATGGTAACGGTAGTAGAACCTTGATTGTCCAAAAAATTCCATTATCGTATCATCTAACACACAATTGGTTCGATTAATCAAGGTGTTACCGTGTTGCAAATAAGTATGTTCCCAGTTGTAATTTTCGAGCTAGTCTACCCAAACGAAGATATATTGTGGTCCATTAATGGCGGTTTTGGGAGACTCGCGTTGGGGCTCTCGTAATGGTGCTTTCGAAAATGCTTTTACGGTAAATGTGTGAAACAGTGTTTCACTATTCATCCATTAAGTACATCGCATTGCGAGGTATGCGTTGTATATACCTTCCTCTACCGTAAGGTTTGCTGAATTTTCGACAATCCTCGGAAGAAGCGTTTCAACCCTTCACCTTATTGCACACATTGTATGTATACACACCTTATTTCTTTTCTTTGAAAAATGGAGGACAAATCTGTAGGCAATGTAAGGAGATATACTGTGCAAGTAATCAAAAGTATCGTCATAAACATCGAAATCCGAAATAGAACTGCACGGAGTGTTTAAAAATTAATGAAATGAGCGACTTGTATAAAGTCAACAATGAGACTGTTTTAGAAGAACACGTATTATACTATCACTTCGAGTAACTCTGTCACTGAAAAAATTATCCGACTCAATTTGTAATATTATGTACCACAGTCCAAAATACACTACAGCAATAGGAAACAACGGGATATAAAGAGTAGCTAAACGCTTAGGAGAAAAGTGACGACTAAAGGGTAAATAGATACTAGTTGCAAATGAGATTTGTTGTTTGATATCTCGACTTTGGTTAGTGTAAAAATGAATGTGTAAGTAGGGTCTTGGAAACGTTTTGCTATGGAGTGTAAGAATATTGGATGAATATTTTAACAGTGTCCTTAATAGAACACTTCAAGGTCATTGAAAGGTTAAACAAATGCAGGCATCATATGTGTCCTCTGATATCTTACAACACTTCACTGATAACTATACTTCACTGATTGATGAATGTGATATACTTCACTCACTGAAAATATCAATATCGGCTGTGTTACTGATAAGCGCATTTCGGCGTATGATCCGATCACCATTTGCCTGTGCTGGTCCATTAAACCCCATTGACGGCGTTTGAATTTTCATACAATTCGGATCGTCATGCGAATTAACCGTATTACGCAAGTCAATCACACGGTTATTTTGGTAGTCGCCGAATTAATGTATCCCCAAACACGATCGTCGTATTATGATGTATCGCATACAGGCATATCCGTCGTTTTACGAAACAGAATGTCCATGCAAACGAGTTTGACCGAACTTATTTTCGTCAAGGAATCGATGCAATTGAATAATTTTCATCCGCAATATTACGCTACGATTAGTCGAGGCTGTAGAGACTATTTTGCCAGCAACCTTTCGGTTTGTAATTAACGGTCATAACAGAAATCAGTACTGTAGAAAAATTGCAAAGTTGGCACCACGTAATCGTACAAGTTTTTATTATCACCCCTTTTTATAGTTTTCGTTGCACAAAGTAAGCGCATGACAAAAGTAGGTGCGGTAGGCAACGTTAATAATTTAATTGCGAGCCTGACGTAATTAACTCATTGGCATTCCCCACATACGCACCCGCCTATTAAACAAAACTACATGTATGTATTTGGTAACGCAGGTAAACGACTTCAAACTTCGTAACATAATAGATTACAGTACGATTAATTACATACTATTTATATTGTTAGTATCGCTATTAGTATATTACTATTAGATGATAGTTCTCCACATCAAGATACGCGAGCTAAGGATTTCTTACAATAAATAATACATTTGTGGCATATGCATAAGTACTTCTAATATCTTAAAATGTAATAAAAAAAGTAAAAGGTTCGAGAGGACTTGGTTAGGTATGTGGAGTGTGAAGAGTGGAAAGGTTTTTAATCTTTCTGAGTGTTATACGAGGGAGTGGAAGGAAGAAGTTAAGCTTTTTGTAAAGAAATATGAACACAAAATTATAGAAATTGTAGGCACGATGAATATTTTCAAAGTATAGAGATATAAGTAAGGTTTTGTTGCAGGGCTTGAGAGGTTAGGTTACAGATTAAGTTTGTAGAACAGGCTATAGGTTAAGTTCTTGCGGTTTAGTCTGCAAGTTTTGTAAATTTTATCGGCAGTTTGGTAAGACATGACAGAGTAAGCGCGAGGAATGATAAAAAGAAGAAGACCGATTTTGGAGAAGTTGTAAGAGAAGAAGCAGAAGACAACAAGATTAGAGGCGTTTACGGGATTAAGGCAAACGACATCAGGAATGGATACAGAAAAGAGGAGTAAAAGGTTCGATGAAAATTTATACGAAAATATATGTTGGGAGTAGTGCAAAAGCCGATGACCTTGGGATGACATTCAACCTCATAACTTCACCCCGAAACACAATAATTCTTTTCGCAAGCCTTTTTTTTGTATTTTTATAAATCACAAGATAGTTAAAGATAGCAGAGATAAGTGAGACACCCCGTGTACATCCCTAATATTTATTGGGATAATTGATGTTCAGATAATCGAGGGTTCAGTGTAATGGTATACACTTTTCCGTGTGTTTCATTGATAAATGCTAACGAAAAACCTACTGGATGGGGATAAACTTACCTGTGTACGAATAAACCTGGTTTAAAATAGTATCTTATAGAAAGGGCAAATATATGTGTCAACATAACAAGCGTAACAATCACTCAGGAGTAAATGCACCTAATGAGCGCAAAGTCATAAAACTTTAAACACGCTTTCGCGATAAACTGCAAGAAATGCTGGATGCAGTGGGACATAACGGTAAAACTGTAAAGATGAAATTTAATAGAACATCTCGACGGTAGCTACAGAGAGAAAAGAAGCCGCGAGTTGCTTTAGGAGGCGTACTTTTAAACAGAGACGAGTCAACAGATGTTTTTATAGTGAGGAAACTACAACCTTATTTCCTGATTTAATTGACTACGAATGAACATGAATCTATACGTACGTGCGACATTTGTTTGAATGGAAAGGACAATTTATTACTTTTATTACTATATTACTTTTCCACGATTATAACACAGGAATAACTTCTGAGGTTTTATCTTTTGAAGACAAGCAATTATGTCATGCATACGTGTAATATTTAAAAAACAGTAATAAAATAAATGAATGCCTTTCTAACGAGTTATTAATTTAAAATTGACATTGCAGTAACTATTGGCTATCAACTTTATTCAAATATATTTTAGTTTGAGAAAGTTTCTTAATTTTCAATTTGAAATTATTAATTCTTCATAAAATCACAATAGTTAAGTCACAAAAAGTAAAAAACTGAGCGTAATTCGATGATTCCCACGCATTATACTTGCACAAATATGCATACATTATTAACAGTTTTCAACTTTTACATAGTGATGCGCGATATATATACACTATACTATACGCGAGTTCATTACGCATAATTAGCCATATTCGATAGGATCTAAAGCAACGCCTATTTTGACAGTTAATTAATTACGCTGGGGAGCCCTGATACAGTATGGATTAATACGCCCGTTGGTCAGCGAAATTTGCGAAATTAGTCCTCGTTAATTGAATCGACGGAAGTTGGAAGATGTCTATGCTACGCTTTATCTGTTAGGTATAAATGTCTCTGTACATTAGCAGCAACTTTATGGTAGCGGAAAGGAGTCTATTTTCATTAAGCGTGGCGTTTAGATACTTCTAAATGAGGTCTGCATTCATTAAGATAAATTAATATTTACCTTGACGAATATTGACAGTAAGGGACCGAACTTCAATCATGTTGACCCTGAAACACGTTGTCAACAACATCATCACCGTAACATGTATGGGAAAAAATTGTTCAAAATGATGTCCTTGACAACATATTTCAAGATCAAACTGATCGGAACTGGGTTCTTTATTGTCAATATTTACCTTCAATTTAACTTACTACTATAACTGATAATAAATTGTTTACTTAGAGTTAGATCATTGTGAATAAGGTATCATTCAGTAGTTGCAGCCAAGCTTTCCTTCCTTTATAGAACTTGTGCTTGTTTGCATAAAAACTGTATATCCGTAAAATGGTGGTCACTTACGCTGCTTCTTACGTAGATTAACCAATTCACTGCCAACTAAGAGATGCCTCGTAGTAATCGTCTGTACCAAAACTGCCAGCTGCGAGATATCTCGTATTTTGCGCTACAGGTTTAGTTAAGTTTTTATTCAGTGACGTCAGCTACGAGATATCTCATAGCGTTTTTTTTTAATTACTGTAAATCTATTTTAGTACTATATCTGCAACTAAATATTATTATATTTTGTTAAAATCTATTTTGCATAACAGTGAATGGGTTAAGAGATACACATATTGAATATGTTTTCAACTTTTGACGACACTGAGTCTCGAACTTGGTATTGCACAAAATAAATTTTCACCAAACAACGCTGAATTCCGCGTAACTATTGGATTTAGACTTAATAAATAATACTTTTCTATTCAAAATTGAAATCTCCGAAGCGCCTTCACCTATCATAACAAATATCAACACAAGTTTCCTTTAAAACATTTTTTCATACAACGCATATTTTAGGTTAGGTTATTCGACCGCCCTTACCGTATAACATGTTATCAAGATCCCCTTATATTGCATATACCTTATTTTAAAGATCTTTTATGCTGTGACATTAACATAGAAGAACCAGTTAAAGGTTGGGGAGTGGATGTCCACCACAAGAAACTAATTTCAGTAGCACATACGTTAATAACCCTTTGCTTTTACCGCCTGATGAATAACTGCTTTGATGTATCTGGCATAGAGTCATTTACTCCCAGCAACGTTGATTGGAATTTTGTTTCATCTTTTTTTAATAATTGTTGGTGCTTAGTTCTAAGGGCGCATTTAGACCGAACATACGAATTCGTCCGTTCGCCTCCCACGCCCAAAAGTTCATACTCATTTCAATGCAGCAATTAAAAAAACGTGAAATCAGTGCATAGTATGTATTACTATGTATTTCTTATTGATATGTTTACATTTTGTGTTCAATGTGATAGCATGCAAAATGTTTTCTTCATTACTGACCTTACATCGCCTTGAAGGTCATAGTCATGCCTATGCATGCATTTTTCTTGACATGCAGTTTCATATAATGTAAAAAAATATGCACTATTGCATTTAGAAAACTGAAGGTCACCTTCGTTTCTCGAAAAATATGGGTGATATAAAAAATTCATGTACAATAATATATAGCTTATAGAAAACAGAAAAACTTTTCCCTCCAACATTTTTCTCTAGTACTTACTATTTACGAAAGAAATGCTGGCTAATTAATCTCCGAACACCCTGTTAGAATAGTAAATGTCTGTTAAAATTGAAATGACCGAAATTGTGCAAACTCCATTTTTTTTATATGTACAATGCCCAACCGCATAAAAAGCGTTCAACATGTTTGCCATCTGACATTCATTCCTAACGCGAAATGCTTCACTTGTTATTACGATTTGAAATGCATAACACAAAAACAAGGATATACGAACGCGGTACAAACGAAGTCGTCGTGCCAGGAAGAGTCCGCATTCGAGACGGCTCGACATCCATTAAACTTCCAGCCCTTTTATCGAGTCTGACCTCTCTCTCTCTCCGTCGTGTCGTGGTCTGGGAAGGGGCGGCTCCTCTTTTCGCTTTTCCCTGGTAACTTTCAAATGGTTCGCGATCATCGTGTCAAACGGCGCCGAGTGGCGAGCAGTCGAGTAAAAGGTGAAAGGAAAACAAGGAGAGAGAGCGCCGGCTATATGAATTGAAAAACAGTGACAGACAGAATGGTAAATAGAAAGTGGTAGAAAATAAGAGAAGGAAGGAATGAACTTAAACAGATAGCAAAACCATTTCCAGCAGAGAGACGACGCGGAGTGAGAAGAGCGCAAAGGCGATACGTCGATGGGACTCTATCGTACAACCGCCACTGATTCTTCTCGAAGGGAGAGTATAAAGTTAATCCCAAGAATTATGGTTGGCTCGCTTCAGTTCGCTGGACCTTCATCGAGAATACATCGATAAAAGTTTTCGCAGATAGCATCGGACGCCCATAAGACGTACGTACAAAAAACGTCTAAGCGTCCTACGTCCATTTTGGACATCCAATGGATGACCTGGGGACGTCAAATTTTGGACGTTTTAGAAACGTCCGTTTCCAATGTCTTAGGGACGTCCTGGGGACGTAAATTCTGGACGTTTTAGAAACGTCCATGTCGAATATCTAATGGACGTTCTAGTGACGTAAGTTTTGAACGTTATAGAAACGTCTGTTTCCAATGTCCTATGGACATCCAGAGGACCTACATTCTATACATTTTAGAAACGTCCATTTTGCATGTCCGACGAACGTTCTGAAGATCTAAATTTTTGACATTTTAAGGACGTCCCTTTTTTTAGTCTTACGAATGTTCTTAGTGCTTAAACTTCAAATGCTTGAAAAGCCATTTTGTATGTCTCGTGAAAGCTTTGAAAGACTAAATTTCTGTGATTATAACCAGTATTCAAATCGTTTTTCCTGTCTTATTTATATCTTATATGATTTTTATGAAGATTATACATGCCTTTTCTTGGGCATTTATTTTTTTCCAATTATATATGTATCCTAATAGCCACTAGATTGCCATTAGCGAGAATAATGGCAGCCAACACCGGTTAAAATCGAGCCAAGTTTCGCCATCGACATGCAGCGCCACATTAAACCTTAAATGGCGATCACTGATTAACCTTTTGAATCAGGGCTGTCAAACTGGCGACTTTTTCTCAAAGCCTTCGGAGAACACAGGCGAACGTCTTCTTTTATACCCACGTCAGTTAGATGAATTTTTCTTTGCACGAATCGCATTGATCGCCATTAGACTCTTAATGTGGCACTGCATATTGACGGCGAAACTCGTCTCAATTTTGGCCGGTAAAACGTGATGACCTGGCTGACTTGGCTATCATGGTAATTATATATTCGGAAAAAAATTGTGTCGAACAGTATGTATATGTATAGCGTATTAGTGTTATACAATGATGGGCAAAGACGCGATGCGGTACCGCACATTGGGTGGGGAAAAACTGGCAACGGTATTAAATTAGCAGGTGGTTCCGTGGATAGAGGTTAGAGTGCCCGCTTGCCATCGAAGAGTTTCCATTCCCGATCCTCCGGTCTGGATTTTTTCTATATTCTGGGACCTATGTCCTGATAGTGTATGTAGTAGTAAATTTACAAACATTTACTTCTGAAATGTCTACAATTGATTCTATATGAAACCTTGTTTCATAATGTCAATGTATACGAATTTACGTTACGTCACGTTATTTATTTCGTGTCCGACTGTTAAAAGGTAATAATTTTCTACGTTTAGTAAATAAGAGTTTCTTGTACGCCCTTTAAGGCTTTATCAAAGTGTTTTTAAAAGCCCTTTAGATATCTAGAATCTTTTGGACATCCATAAAACGTCCATAGAACGTCTAAGGAACATCCAAATGGACGCCTATTCGGACATTAAATGGACGTTCTACTTTGTAACATTTACAGGATGTTCCAGGGACTTAAAGAAGTTTTGGGAACGCCCAGAACGACTGGGACCGACTATTTGGATTAATACACCTTGAACTGAGATAGAACTTAACTAGGAATCGGGCATGATCTCCATAGTGCCTTCGAATCCCCCATTGAAACACACTTCTCACGTCGTTATTGCGGTTGGATTGTTGATATGCCAAGGCAGTCGAAGTGCATGTCGTGGGAGAGGCATCAACAGGTCTCGCAAGCAAATACCCAACAGTCCCCGTAGAGCTTTCGCGATTCTTTTGACCAACAAAAGGAAAAGGTGTGATGAAAGAATGAGACCTACCTTGTGGTTGAAATATTTCTAATTACACCGCAGGTAATTGGAACGCGGCTAATACACGCGATACGTCAAAATCCGGGCCGTGAATATACGAGCCCACGCAGCGTACACGGTCATAAATTCGGACGATGCCAGGCAGTGAACTGGCGTCAATGGTGCTTCGTCGATAACCGAGTGGAAGCGACGGAGATGACGCGAGTCTATGTTGACGAAGGGAAGCAGGCATTGAAGTACTTAGAGGGAGCAGCAGGTTGCGGAGGGAAAGGGATGATCTCTGTCTGAACCGGGCTAATACGGATAGGGAGAGCGAGGTCTATATATTATATAGATGTCCGAGGTCGTATGCGCTTGGAGAAAGAGCAGAGATTGCGAGTGGATCGGACCACGCGTCGGTGTACACCGTGGATTGCAAACGTATGAGCGATTGCGTGCACGCATGTAGGGGACATCGATCAGGTGTAAGTAAACCCGTGTACACAAGGGTGTCGGGGGTTAGTGAAGCTAGCCTGTAGTCGAATATATGCATATTCAGGACTTGTTATGTAGCTGCCGCGGAGCGTCGATATGGATGCAGACCGGTACGTGTGACGTGGTGGACCACGCCGGAGATACTGTAGGATAGCCAGTGACGAACTGCCGGACATCCGACCTGTTACCCCCTCTAGCGTCATCCGCATCGGTCTCCTCCTCCTCCCCAACCCTCTCCATACTAACTTCCAACACCCCCGTTGAGCGGAGCCAAGCGAAACGTTGCCCGACAATGTTCTCTACACTCGCGTCCCTTCAACTACGAAAGCTGATTTCTAGTTGGTACGCCGTAACTGCGTGTGCTTCAGTCGATCGGCCATATCGAACCGTTATGATCAGCGGACGATCGCGGTTACCTTTCAGTCCGCTCACGTTCCTGTTTCGACTGGTTACGATATCAGATAAATTGTACAAACTATTTTGAGATCGGCTCGCTCTTCATGCGTAAGCGTGCATACAAATAACGTAGCGGAACGATTGCTACAACTTCGACCAGATTGAATACCTTAATCCTCTCAGCTTCTGTGCACATTATAATTTATGTAGGTATATGACATTTATTTTGTTATGAATTTAAAAGTATATAATAGAACTTAGTTTTGCGACACAATATGCATTTCTCGAATCAAGAAATGTGCTTTCATTTTGCTTGCAACTTATTTCAACAGACCCCGCTATGTTTTTGCTGCCGATTTATTAACACCATCGAATATATCAAATACTGTATCGAATTTTTAGCCACTTTGTCAACAATACTTTGTAACAAGTTTTGGCAAAATCTTGTCTGAACAGCATGGCTATCAGTCGGTTTATAAACACATTTCAAATTTTGCTAAGAATATTTTTAAACTGGAGTACATTGCACGTGGCGAACCAAGGAAAAGTTCGATCAGAGCATCCCTGGACTGAGATTCGAGTTTACGCGGAACTTTTTAGACTATCGCGTGACATTCTACGTTGACGTTCTCATATATCTTCGGCAATAGTAAGCTCCGAGCAATGATCAGGAACCAAGGTACGTGCTTCACATCTTCAACGCTTTCTTGAAATGCGAAGGATTTCACTTCTGCTCTGAATAAGCTTCAAACATTTTCCTTGGCGCACGTGCCATTCACTCAGTTCCTCATTCTTCTGTGCGCTGCCGTATGGAACACGAAGTATTCTCCAGAACACGTGGACTTTATTTCACTAAAGTTACGTACAGAAGTATTCACCAATATACAACAATTGTAGCTGAATCGAATCGGTATTTTCCCAACGCTTTCTTAATATTTTAAATGTTTCTAGGTTTTCATTCGTGTATTCTCACATATTCGAGAACATGACGACTGTTTAAAAATACTTCTTTCATTAACGCGACTTTGTTTTCGTTTTGTAGCGCTTTCGCAAATTAATTTCACCAATTTCAACAAAACCTGCATAATGCAAAATGGTAAATGTTGACAAAAACATACCCTGATAGCCAAGACAGGCAGATCAACACGTTGACCCGGCAAAATGGAGACGAGTTTCGCCGTTGACATGCAGCGCCACGTTAAAAGTCTAATGGCGATCAACCTTTTGCAGCGTACGTTGTATCGAACTGGCGGCTCGTGATTTTGGGATTCGCGCAAAGAGAAATTGAAAGAAGACGTTCTCCTGTGCTTTCCTACGGCTTTGAGAAAAAGCTACCAGTTCGATAGCTCTGATCCATACAGTTAAAGTTGGTTGCGTTTTGGCAACCAACGAAACGCTGGGATCAGTTGATCGTCATTAGGCTTTTAATGTGGCGCTTTATGTTGACGCCGAAACTTAGATCGATTTTGGGCGGGTTGTTGCTGTTAGGCAACCTAGTGGCTATTAGGATACATAATTGTTCTTCTTTTAGTACAGTGTAAATCGTAGGGGGTACATTTCTAGTTAACGCTATCTTTTCTTTTGGCCCTTGACATAGGCGAATTTGTAAACTGGACAAACTTTGAATTCTGATTTTAAATGGCAATTGAGTTTGGGTTGGGTTAGGTTAGAATTTCTTTGGGATGAGAGTGCGGGTTATGGAGCTTCGGTATTCCCCCGCCAACACATATCGTTTATAACATATGTCGGAGGTGTCGAACTGGCGGCTCGTTTGTTCCTTAAAGCCGTAGGACAATCGCACCTTCCATACCTCAGCAAAAATAATAAGCATTGTCTAAATCGTTATTGGAGTTTTAGTTTGTCTGTTACCCATCAAACGAGCATAAGATTTCCTACAAAATCATACCATTGAAGTTTGTGTAAAAGCATGGTAAACAGGTAAAATATGTGCATGAAGAAACAGTATTACATAGTTGGGCAACTCACCCTGTTATTCACAGCAATGAAAGTTTCCCACTTTATCGCTCGCCCGACCGTCACTAAATCTTTTTATTGATGAAACAGTTTCAACTACTAATCCTGGCAACCAATCTTAAAAATATCAATCGAGTATGGTAAGTCATGAAGTGCATAATCGACTTTAGAAATCTTCGTATCACAGGAAATACAGAAACAGAATGAACAAAAAAAAAATGGTTACTTTGGTCTAAAAGACCCACCGATGGCCGTGCGAGTGTTATTCTCTGACCAAGTGAGAAATACATAGTCGATGTTCTTCATAGTCAAGAATAGCTAGGAATTCAATTAAAGCTAAAGAATTTATCGTGTATAGCGGAGCGCACCAGCAGGAGAAAACGTTACATTGTTTAATCTTCGATATATGGAGGTAGCATGGCAACGGAAGGTTAAGAATTTCAGTCGAAGTGCGAAGTGTTATGGCTATTGTGTTTTGTAGCTTTAAGAGAACAGACTCCTTGTGCCGTGAGTCGTGTGTGTGCGCTCACACAAGCAACGAAAGTCATGCACATATACGGGGTGAGTAACAGAGACAATTGGCTTTGCATTTTTCGTTTTTCGTCCCGGTACTTGCATAAATGAATGTTTAGTCTGGTCTGGTCTGTTTAAACTCCAATAAACACTGTACTTTGAGAAAAATGTGAAATTGGAAACTGTAAGCATGAGACAGACGCTGTTGTAAATTAGCAAGATGGCTACCAGAAGTCACCAGAAGTAAAATTTTTCTAATATCTCACGATTTAATGTTTTTTTTTTTCACTGATAGCACGCTAGACCATCCTTCCTTGAACCAGCACAATATCGCGGAACAATGTTGGTGCGGCAATAGTGTGACAGAACTCTCCTACGATGCGACTTGGCAGCTATGCCTTCGCACTTCTCGTTTGGAATTCACCAGGATAACGTTAGATGTCACATTGTCAAATGTCTCATGTATAAATTATGTTTCCACTAATGCCCGTTTCTTCGCAACGGCGCTTCGATTAATTCAAAGTAAACCCCAAAGGAGTTTGCTCCCTTAAACGCTGCGCGCTACAGTTCTATTTCGAATACGTTAAATTAAATAAAATAGTACATACTGTGCTTGAATGGAAACGATTTGCGTGTACTTGTTTAACTATTAAGATACATCTTTACAAGTTTGTATTAAAGTATTAAAACCTCTTTCCTCCTTTTTTTCATTCTGTGTTAAAGCTAAAAATTTCATTCGTACGGAAAAAATTCATGTTACAAAACTGCGACAAAAACGCTACACGGATTCCGACATAGCTCGTTAAACTTTTAGTAGCGAGTGAACCTGGGAACGGGGTGCAGGGATGCCAGAAATTCCATTATAAAACGTCTGGCATACGCGTGTTTGAATGTACTTCGACTTAATACGATGATTTTTTCTCCTTCCTCCCTCGGAACACTTTTCGGGCAATTTTACTCGAACAGCTCGAAAACGTTCAAAGTTTACACACATTTATACACTTTTTTTCTGGCAAAAATATTTAAAACTTACGTTGGAAGGGTGCAATTTGGTAGTTTCTTGAATTCTCCTTTTCTTGCTCTTTCATCATATCGGAACAAGGATATGGCATCCTAGTTAAAAACAGAAAGTGACCTTCAAGTAACCTTGAAATATTGTGGCGGAAAAATATTTATTTTCGTCATTCTAATCTACATAAAATATAGATTATTTTGGAATAATACTGCATAAAATGTAAAACATTTTGGGAGTGGTTTCAAGCGACCAAAAGTTGTCGTCACTCTGTATATCAATTGAAAGATGAAGGTGAAATGCATAAAGCTGAGAATCTTTAACGAAACGTTTAGCGACAAAGGCCCGCTTTAGATGAATGATTTCGCGCTCAAAGTTCAAGGCCCGTACTATCGGCACGTATCCGTTTGGCAGTTTCAGCGATGCGTGAAAACGATTCGCGGTATTAATTTTAACGAAAGCAACGAATTGCAGCGTGCGAATACCTTCGAACTTACAAACGTTATACGATCCGTTGCTTTATTGGTTAACTTTACTCGTTGAAACGTTGGCAGCGAAGCGGAAAGCGGCACGGTGCAATCAATGCCCTCTCAGTCGCGGTTGCATAGTTAGCGGATCTCAATTTCCGTATGAGTTTAGCTTCCCATTTATACTGCCGATCGGCGTGTAAGCTGCGCGCAGTTTTTAAATCAAAATGTTTCGCGTTTCAATGCAGTGTGCGCTCACTGTCGAAAATTAGATCACCTGCTTCTATCTCCGCTTTCCAAGCGTAGTATCGAAACCTTTTCCGTTAGGTTAGGTTACGTCACGACTTTTCGACCTCTCATTGTAGTGTGAATCGAGTGCGATAATAAACTTTCTACACGGTACACACATATCCACACTATATATCCACTATATACACAGTGATACACTCGAACACAGTGTAACCAATTGTTCCAAAGATTAATTATCTGTTCGAGACGAGAGATGGAATTACGCGAACTGAATTTAGATCACACGCTGCTTCGTGATAGATACAGTAACAGTTCAATGAGCGAGCGGAACGATCTGCACGTTAAGCAATCGGAAATCATCCTGCTTCTTCATCGCCGCTCGCGTTCTATGACGCGCCACATGACACGTGCGTATCCAATCGAAAATCACTTTCATTATTGAAATTATCGAACTTTTATTGTGTCAGAAACTATTAGTACAATTGAGCACTTATTAATATATTTTATTATGTTCAACTGCTAAGCTGACTTACTTCTGTGGCAACCAGTTGAATTAACTTAATCAGTTTTGACTTTTTTTACTTACCAAAAATTGTACATATTCTCGAAATATGAGTAAATATGCATGCAAAACCCCAATCCCAAAAAATCTTATACTTTCTTTGTAAAAAAGTTCTTCAACTAGTCTAAAACGTAATACAATAGACTAGAATACCCTCTTAAGGAGCCATACGTAGAATTATCCGACACTTCTTAAAGAAACCATATTTTTCTGACAAATACCAAATGCGTTTGTAATGTTAGCGTTGCATTTTCATTCTCGGAGCATGAACTACATGAAACCATCAGAGACATGTAACTCTAGCAGACATGACGTATCTCCTACGACCGAGGAGACTCTTCTATACTGAACACCTCGCGAAGCGTACCTTGAGTTCTTCATGATAGAACACATTATCTAGGTCGCCTATCTAGTTTGGCTATCTCAAATATCTCCAATTCAATGATAGGAAGAAAACGTGAGAGCGATATTTGTTGGTTAGGGCGAATATCACAATAAGTGAAAATTGTTCTCAAGGTTGTTAGAAAATATTATTTCCTCCTTCTATGATCATACAGTTGAGATTCACACGATACAACCTTCATTTTATACTAGGGTTAGTCGAATATAAACCGGAATTCTCCAAAAAGTCATCTGTTAATTAATTTTTTCTTTAATGCACGCATAGCATTTTTTTCACACAGCTTCCTGTAATACGTATAAAATATTCCAGTGGGTTGGTACTTTTTTCACTCTGGAATCATAAAAAGTAGCGTTTCGTGACCAAAGTCAATTGTACACAAATCCTTCCACCCATTTCTTATACGAAAATCGTTGTCCCACTAACGCTAAATCCAGTGGCCCAAATAAGTGCTTGTTACGCGGTGGCAGATTGCAACTCTAAAGGAAATATCAACGAGCAGCCCAATATAATTGCGCCAATTTCTCTTTGTTTTTCCAGTTTGCATGAGCGTAGCATGGTAAATATTGACAATAAGGGACGATCAGTTTAACTTTAAAAAATGTTGTCAAAGACATCATTTTGAACAATTTTTTCCTATACATGTTACTGTCGCTCGGTTTTAGTCTCCAAAATTTTGCAAAAAACTTTTGTTAAACTTACGTCACGAGTACACCGAAAATTCTAATTTAGACTCAGAAATTGATTGAGAAATTGTTTGAAATTGAAAATTCTAATTTAGACTCAGAAATTGATAAACATTACCCATATAGATAAAGTTTATGATCTTCATTATTTTTATGCTTATTGATCGATAAAACTGCATTTAGAGATTTTTGTTTGCCTTTTTTCCTTTAGTTTTAATTTCGATACAAGAAACGGATAGGTCCACTGAAAAAAAAATTGAATCTTACTAAAACCACTGCCAACCAAATTATTTTTCGTGAAGAGTACATTAGTAATACAATCTTCACAGATGTAAGTAACTTTTATAAACAATTTCGCTTAATTTGCTTCGCTAATGGTACTGACCGGTTCTTGTACCAAGCCCCTCAATTATACGTGCGTAAAATTACGTATGTAAAATTCACTTTTAGATACACGACATCTTTAAGTTTCAATGTAAAAACCACCACTGCGTAATTCTACACATTCGGCTCGGTGTACATTTGTGATAAAAAAAGACCGTGCAAAATTATCTTCGACCTTGAAAACAGGTCAACGTTTCTTTTTGCTCTTTCGGATTCTACCCAACCATAAGGGTAAAAAGTATTAAAGGAACTACGAGTCGCAACTCAACCATTTTCTTGAAAAATAATGGTAAAGGTACCGTTAGATGGCACTAGAGAGAGATAGTCTTGCGCCCCTTCCGCGATGCTAGGTGTGCCAGTGCGTCGCGTCGGCCATCAACGCTCTCGGCTCTCTCGCTCTAACCCGTGGTAACTAATGGTACCTTTAACGTTCTTTTTCAAGAAAACGATTGAGTTGCGATCCATGGTTCCTTTGACACTTTTTACCCTCATGATGAGTAGAACCCGATAGGACAAAAAAAGTTTTGACCTTAATTTTCAAGGTCAGGGACAATTTCGCACAGGTTGTTTTTAACAAATGTCCACCGATCCGAAATTGTAGAAGCACGCTGCGGTGGTCTTTACGTATAATTTCTTTACACCCTGTACAATAGCATAGGCGTGTACGTTTCAATACTCATTCTTTTGGTGTAACACGTCTTTACTTCAGTTTACGATTATACTCTTCCAAGCCGTGTTGCTAACTTCAGGCGCTGCTCCAGCGCCTAAACTGATTTGCTTCCATCTCGTGTACCTGTTATCAAATTAGTACAACGTGAAAGATGAGAAAGCAGTATCACGGTTCCTTTGTAAAATGACCTACGTTGTACTATCACATTTCGTCGTTATGGAAGTAAAATTCATTAACTAAAATTTTTATGTAAAAGGGGTTGGAGAGATTTTGTATTTTTTTATAATTAAAATTTCAATATTTACAAAATAAAGTATTTGAATAACGCAAGTCATTTATATACGTATACCGTCTGTACTGTGTAGTAAAATTGTGTTTCCTATATTATTGTATCAGAAATATTGGATATAGAAGAAATCGGCGTAAATACGATTAATGAATTGCAACTCTTTTAACGACGGTTTGAGACTTATAATAGTTCCAGTGTTGTTGTCATATTAAAACTATCCATATAAGATCTGAACGCTAGTAAATTGTTTATAAGCAAATAACAGGAAACTGTTATTGTTAGATTACTATGAAGTTCGCGAAATTCGAACAAAACGTGAATAAAGCTTGTGTTTTTGAAAAATCAAATATACCATGGTTAACTTTATGAACCGACCAAAGCTACCTTTCAATGAATTTCATGTGTACTCGCTGTGGTCCCCAGGGATGGCTCGTTACTGCAAGATGGCAAATTCCAATTTCAAGTGTACGAGCTTTTCCACCAATGTCTCATCCATCCCCGACCATTCTTTCACTTTTATATTCACCAGATAGCTAATTTAATAACACTAATCATCTGCGAAACTGAAATTCAGAAACTATGCGAATTGCGATTTCGCTTGGCTAGATCATAAACAGGTAAATATCTCACGTAATTATCTTAACCTATTAATCCTTTATATTTTCAAGCACCTTATTCGTGGCAAGAGGGAGTTTACTATTCACATATTTTATGCGGCATCTGACGTCTATTATATTTGTCATAACCACCGACCAGCAATACTTATATTTTTTAATTCCAATTAAAAATTACTCTTTCGAAAAACTGATATATTCCCATTTAACGTATTATATACAATTGACCCTCCTTCTACTTTACGGCGTAAATCCGTGAAGCAAAATCATAAGGTGCTTTGATGGAAATAACGGAGAAAATGCTAAACGAGTAACTCTGCGAAATTTGGCAATCTATGAGCCGCAAAATGAAGTCTGGTTAAGGAGAAGAATCCGTGAAGAGCGATGAATTGAAGAGGCGGAGGAAAACGAGAGAGAGTTGGATAACGGCGTCGGGGAAAGTTTTAAATTGTGCCTGGAAAGGCACGCGATTAGTGGATTATAAACATACTGAAAACTTCTGATGGGATTACCTTTCCTCAGAAGAGGGGTCGAAAGAGGTTTGGCTAGCTTTCGCCAGATTCGTATAACGTTGGAATAGCACTTGACATTCTTTTCCATTTCGTTGCTGCGCAAAAGGGGTAAAACGGGTACCGCGTACGTATTTTGCACGCAAGTAGAGAGATTAGAACAGACTCGCATTGATGTTTGACGATAACAACAATATGTTGGTTGAATTTCACCCTTGGACCTGTGGAATACAATAATCAGTTTATAGTAAATCGTCCGTTATATGAGCAGCCGTTATGTACACGCTGTATTATACAGGGTGTACGAAAAGGTTGGGACCGAACTTATACTACGTATTACTGAGGTCAAATAGATGAAAAAACTTCATATAAACTTATGCCCAAAAATACCTTATTGGAAAGATATAAGCATTCATAGATTTACAGGCAAAATTCGTGTTACAATTCGTCGTACAAGAGTGGAACGTTGAAACGTGGGATCGGACGTGGCGGACCACTCAGTTGGTCTCCTAGATCACCTGCCTCAACGCCTCTGGGGTTCTATTTATGGGATCACACGAAAGAGTTGGTTTGTAAAAATACGATACAAACAGAAGATGAACTTTGGGACCGGATGGAAAATGCATTTACTATTATTTCCAATACATTTGGAATATTTGATAAAGTTCGGCAATCACTAATTCGGCGAACTGCCAGAATAAAATCATAAATACCTTTAAAAGCATACATATTTATTTTCAATAAAGCATTTTCGGGCATAAGTTTATCTGAACTTTCTTCATCTATTTGACGTCAGTAATACGTAGTGTAAGTTTGATCCCAACCTTTTTGGACATCCTGTATAAACGTTTTATCATTTGAACGCTCTATTATATGAACTATGTGTTTAAATATAATATGACTTGATATTTTTTATTTTTTATTTTGATTTAAAACACTTGTTCCATTATGTGATAAATAATCGTATGTGGATACTTTTGTCCTCCCATTATCCTCTGTCCAGAATAAGAATAGACTTGCTTCGCGCATAGCGCCTACGTTTTTTTTCTGTCTCACCACTTGCCTATCTCTCTTGTTAGCTTTTAGACAAAAACTCGTCCATGCGTCCCCTGTCGTCAAGTCTATTTTTAACTTAGATGGAGGATTGTTCGTATAACTGACGTTCTTTAAAAATTTCCTTCCTATGAAAAAAGCTATGTAAATATTTCCACCTATAATTCATACCCTTTGTGATTATTCGACGTAAATTAAACGTATTAACAACGTTAGTACGATTATTTAACGTGCTACTAGTAGTTTCTAAAGTTTCCATGTACCCGAAATCTGGCAAAAATTGTGATTACTGATTAATGCGAGAGACAGAAAAGTTCAATTTTTATGTCATTGTGGCATGTAAACGGCTATCAGTACAGTATAACAAAACATGAAATGCAACTGTCCAAGGTACGTGCACTCGATTCATTTTCTGCAATCTATTGCAGTCGGATATGCCAGCTGCAATTTGACATCAATATGCGGATGTGTCATTTGAATGCAATGCGAGTGCATTCTATGCATGTCGAATATCAAATTATCAATGAAGTTCGATTTATACATGCAGAGGCAGCAGGTTACAAAAGTATCCGATCACGACAAGTATTCAATAAGTTTCTGGCAAAAAGTACCAGTAAAGGAAAAATCAACTCGTAATCTATTCAACTACTGTATGAATACTACACTTAAGTGCTATTCGTGCATTGCACCCGCATTACAATCCCGAAGGACGAATGTTAGGCGTAAAGCGAATTTTGCTTCGTTTAGTAAAGTACATACATGCGTGGACACGGTAGATCCCACTTCTCCTACAGGGTGCTGTCACTTTCGGAAAATATAGTCTAACTCAAACCTATATTAGTTAAGGATCATTGTTTATTAAAAAGTTATTAGCAGCAAAGGAGGAAGTGCAGGAGGAAGCGGGGTGCTCCTCCTCCACCCAAGCATTCTGCGTAATACACATAAATAAATAAGTCTACTAATACATCTAAGGATGCATCTTACAGAACGTACACTTACAGGGTGTAATCAGACGGGTAGTTCAATAGAGCAGGCGATAATACTACATTGAAAAACTGGCAGGGAAAGAAGGAGTATCATTTTTTAGAAAACGTTTAGGAAAAAGAATAACATTTTATAACATTTTTCGTCTGACGCTCCGTTTTCGAGAAAATCAAGTTTGAGCCTCCTGCCCTGTTGGACCACTTGTTCGACCACACTCTGCACAGGACAACCTTAATACATAGTTCATAACTTTTGAAGTAAAAACTGTAAGGTTATTGTACTGTGAGCATTGTAATTCATTATCATAAAATATAGTCTAAACTAAACCCAATCTGTAGGATGGGGTTTGATTGATACGGCGCTGTCAACACCACGGTAACACGGAAGGGTTGTTACGCATGAAGATAGGCGAAAAGATTGATTGTAAAAAGAGTTTATGGAAAATTAGTTTTGCGAGAAAATATACGTTGAATATCAACCGTTACAAGAACGTAGTTTGGATTTTTCTTAACCAGAACCCTACAAGTCCTTGTCTGAGTTCGGACATATATAATTTTTTTAATAAATGCATTTCAAAAGTTATAGGAGACCGCCGACTAAGTTATAAGAAAAAGTTTTCCAGAGTAATGTCCTTGACAACATATTTCAAGGTCAAAGTGATTGGAGCTTACTCTCTTACAATGCACTATTATCGTTATTTTTACCAATGAAGCTAATTCTGTACACCAATACTCTCGAAATAAGGAATACTGTATTTCTATACTGTCAAAGAGATAAAGCTCAAGTAAAAAGGAAATAATTTTCAGATATTGTCGGTACTCAGATTATAGAAAATGAAACACCTGTTAGATGAACGGGTCATCAGGTTGGCAGTGGTTTCACAGTAATTTATAATCGAACGTCACTTGATTATGCGCCCTCGAGAGCCACGTGCGTGCATACAGGAGCAGAAGCACACAAAAAAACGCGGCACTCCCTTTGCCAGTTTGCATTCTTCCTCTTTTGTGTTGCACGAGTAGTGCTCGAAACGAAATCTATTGTTTCCAGTCGGCGAGCACGGCGGGTACCCAGCAGGGGAACTACCCACTCTACCATTGAAGCGCCCTCGAACGGTCGACCCTGACGATTAAGTCGGAAAGTGTCTTGAAACTACTCAAACAGAACGCAAATGACGGATCGAGAACCACTCTGGTCGAATTTTGTCCCCCCCGTTTTGTGTATCGAAACTGTTGAGCCTCGTTGAATCCCGCATCTGATCCGACTGAGTGGAGGTTCAACGGCGATCTTTACGTTTTCTGCTTGCACCTTTCGTGTGAAACAGAAAAAGGGTGAAACGGGGGTGCCGCGAAAAATATGGGCTCTATTGAATGCACATATTTAATGAGAAAGAGCGTCAGCAGACTAGTGGCTATTCATCATAAGGCAGATGCAATTGTAGAATAAATTGAAAGTAATTATTGACTTTAGGTATTTCTCACTTCAAAATTTCTCAATACCCCAAAAAACGTGTTTTTCAGTGTCTGTCGAAAATGTATTTCTGTGATTGGTTTTCTATTTCTATGTCGACTTTCCATATTAGAGAATTAATAATCTAACTTAACCTATCAACAGCCTAACCTAACCTTGCACGCAGAAGCATCGATATAATTTTCCAGAGACGGAGCACGTATAATGATAGCAATCGCTGCGTCATTGCTTTATTTGGTAAACGATAGCACTAGTTGAGGGACTTGGCCTGCCTCAACAAAACGACGAACATAATTATCCGGGGATCCAGCCGGCAAACTTGGATTACCGTGGAATCAGGGGCAACACCGGCTTGGCAGAAAGCCCGCGGCGTTTCGGTCGCCGCCTTTTGAATCTTAATAAATTATCCGTCGACCGTGAATGATCAGAGAAGGGTGCGAGAGGGCTGGTCGAGCGTGCATCTATCGGCATGCCCATTAATCACTCGATATACATACGCTGGTTCGTCGCCACCGATAATCGGCCGCGCCACAGCCGACCAGGGAATTTGAATTTCGGCAACGGGCATACGGGTCCTCCCTCGAATATTATCGGCATATCGATTTCACACATATCCTAACCCCACCGGTACTACATTTTCTCCCTTTAAAATCATTCTGTCAGCTACCTCAAAAGAGATTTTTTAACATCTCGTCAATTATGTATAATATTCGTCAATTATTTGTATCACAGCTTCGATAAGATTTATATTTTCACGGTTATCGATTTAGCGATCACCTCAGATACCTGTTTCAGACGTATTTGGAATCTTTATGAAATCCGACCCGTCAATTTGACGGGTTCAGATTTCAATTCAGCTTTCATGTTTATAGGTGCAGAAGTCATAAATACTATTTTTAAGCAACTTGTATTAACCTTCATTGATGTAATAATATCAACGCTCCTAGTTTATTTCCCCCAGGACTCTATAATTCCAAACACTTGTACACGGGATACATACTTTTCTAAAGAAAAAACACGAATAGGTACACAATTCAGGGCTGTAAATGTAGTGTTTGCATTTTCATTGTAACGCAAAAGCTGATGAGTAAAGTGAATGTGAGTTGGTGATTGACATGTAGAAGTAATAGGATTTAGGTATTATGTGTCAGAAATCTTCCCAACAAATGTATGAAAATTTATAAATACACGGTGAACGTGTTGAATAAGATCACCCAAATATAAGGTCCCATGGGAAACAGTCGCAGGAAGCCAACACTTCACCGACAACTGCACCGTCCGATACGGCGTTAAACATAATCTTTACAGCAAATTCGGGTAAAGTAGGCAGAATATTAAAAGCACAGCATGTATGTATCCACTTTACCCGAATTTGCTGTAAAACGAAAAATAGACTTGTCTCGAGAAACGTCCGCGGACACGTCCGGGAACCCGTCCCAATGGATCCACGCTGGTCCCTGGAGACCTAATCATACTTATTTGACTCTACTGCCTCTATGCCGTTCTTGCCATGAAAAAGGAAAGAAGAGCAAACTCCACTGGTTGTGGGAGAACGAATAGACTGACGGTAGGGAAAGAAATGTGTTACCAGTAGCGATATTTAGCCCGAAAGGTATTTTATGATAGCAGAAATTATACGCTCCTGGTGGCCACGTGCAATTTAGATGCTTGACTCTGCATGGCACTTGACATAAATCCATTCTATTAGGCAACGGCAGTCAGTAGACAATTGTTTACTTCTGCCTGGGAATTATTACAAATAAGTAATAGTCTAGAACATAGAAAATTTCTATAAAATGTAATAAAATAAACAAGATTTATACTTGCTCTTTCAATTTCTATGCATTTTTAACCTAACATAAATTGAGTCTGTTTATATACAAATGTCGTAGGCGAGATTTTATCTCGTCTCGGGATCAAAAACGGTTCTCCGATTTCGGCGGAGAACGGCGAGACCGTTCTGTTCATGTCATCAGTCTTTACCATGATATCTCAAACCAATCCTAGGCCTTCGTCATAGCAAAATGGCTGCCAACATTTACCCCACTAAAATAGCTTTTTCCACGCGGATCGCACCGTTCCTACTATGAATCTTTTTCGTAGAGTCAAACAAGTATGGAGGAGATAGGTCATCAGGGACCAGCGGAGGATCATTGTAACGGGTTCCCTGACGTGTCCAAGGACGTGTTTCATTGCGTATAGGCCGCTTATGGTCGCTTGAGTAGTCAATTTAACTCTGTGTCGATCATTGTTGTTATGGGTCATAACTGTTGTCGGTGAAGTCTGGTGTCGATGAAATCGGTACCCGGTGAAGTTTGGTGTCGATGAACTGTTGCTGATCAAATCTGTGTCAGTGATTTCCGTGAGACCCCTAAATATCTGTCTTGTTTATTAGTGTATTAAAAAACTTCCAAGGACAAAGTCATTCAATTTGAAAGGGTACATATTATAATGTTGGCAAAAACTTGTTGTCAAAGTAATTGTGTTATGAGATTTGAAGCTCATCGGTACTTTTTCGTATTAGCAGCAAAGGCTAAGCCCTGTTAGATTCTATCAACTTTTGCTCTGCAGGTTAGTCTGAACACCTTGCTGTCCAAGAAACAATGTCACAAACAAACTTCTGAATACGATACACATTAACAGATGTTAACTCTAAATTGCATTGACAAGTACAATTACTGGGCAAACGCTTGATCTTAGTATTAGAAGTAAAATGATCCAACGGTTATAGGTCATCCCAATTCTTAAAGCCGATACTGTGTTTCATCGGTACCAATGAATCAGTGAATGAAGCAGAAAAACGGTGTGCAGTTTTGTTCATTGATCTACAGACTCGGAGCTACCTTATTTCCCGAAATATCGCGCTTAAATCAAGTGTGCTAGTCGCGTGTGTACGTACACACAGGGTTTCTACTTGGAAACTTACGAGAGATTTTTAGTGTTTTACCAAGCGATCGCCATTGTTCAGCAAAAAAAAAAAGAAATACAGGGAAGGAGAGCAGACGAGAGAAAAGATTGCCTGCACGTGTGTACGCACACGGGGGTAGACGTACGTATATCGAACATCCTGAAAGCATTTTCAACCACTAAAAGCATCTAACAGAAATCTTGTTGCTCCACTTCTACGGAAAATGATTTCATAAGGTTGCGGAGAACACCAAGACGTCATCAGTTGGTATAACATTTTTTTTTATGAAAAGGAAGCGTGAAAGAGGTCAGTAAAGAAAGTTTGAATACACAGGCAAATGTCGCGCAAAAATGACTTGTTGCATGCTGCAACATGGATTAGCTGTAATCATTCAAGCAATTTGTACAAATACCTCGGATAAAAGAAATATGGAATATTACAGTATAAGTAAATAAGTCTAAATGTGTATCAGCGACATTTAATACTAAAGTCACTCACGAGTTTTTGGAGAGCCATGTCTGATAGAAATATTAAGTGAACTGAACTTGTGCAAACATATCTGTGCAAATTAAGAACATGAGAAATCCTACTTATAAGAAAAGACCAAGGGGTAGGGCCCTCCATCGCCCACGATTATAGCAACCTCAATGAATACACCTCAAGCTAACTCATAAAACCTGAATCAAATATCATACGCTAAGGCAACAGAAACATGAACTAGAATATTCCCTACAAGTATCAAAGACGAAACGTAATGAAAACAGAGACAAAAGAGGAAAAACTATGGTATATCAAAGAGGAATCGTAATGAAGAGAGAAACGGCTGCGACCAATGTGACCAGGTTGTGACCGAGCTACGACCCGGTTATGACCGGGCTGCGACCGGGCAGGTTTCTACGGGGTCACAGCCCGGTTGCAGTCCTTTCTCGCTTCATTACGTTTCCTGTTTGATATACCATGGTTCTTCTTCTTTCCTCTGTTGCTCTCTTTTGCAAACGAAATATGCTCACGCTTGTTATAAACAACAACAAGCATCATTGAGAGCAAGAATTGATTTTTTGGTGAAAGAATGATGAAAATTTTGAAAATTTCTTGCCACTAATATGTTATCCATTAAAGACAGAAAAACTTTTCTTTGAAACATTTTTCTCTATCTTTTGCCTTTTAACCAGTATAAGTATGTAAATGATAAGGGTGGCTCGGACAAAAGGTGTGTTTTCTCCTTCGAAGTCCATATTAAGCATCAACAAAATACGGCAAAGTTAATAGGTTGGACCACTGAATAATTATAAAAAATTTCAGAGAAATCGACGTACGTCACACCCGACCTTTCCCAGTCCGTCAAACTACATATCAGGAGCTACTCCGACTACATCTAAGATTTTGTCCTTTCTTCAAAAATTAAAAAAAAGCCGACTATAAAAAAACTAATTATTACATTGTATGCCCCCTTCATACCAAACAACTTTTGTTTGGACATTTTTTCGATACAACAAATAGTTTACGAGTAAATTTGAGTGGTCAGGTTAAATGACTCACTCTATTAAAATACAGTGGAATATACATATGTACATAAATGGGTTTTATGCTCACTATGAAGAACTGAAATTAGATATCAACAAACACCAACCATCTATTATTGTGGAATTCAAGAAACCAACTTTAGGAATCAGATTCAAGGAGAGTGAAGAGGTTACCAAATATTTTCGAAAATTAGAAACTCCTTCAACTGTGAAAGTGGAGTGGTTGTCAATATGATTAAACCATATATAATTTAACCAAAATGTTATTTAACCTGGTAAATCTATCTTGTTGTCGCTAATGACTTGATTGTTGATGCGACTTTAAAGAAAACTAATTTTAAAAAATATTCAATAGAACATTAGAACATTAGAATCTCAGAATTCCACTAGGAATTTTCAATAATAGAATTTTAGGATGTTAGAATTTCAGAACTTTTTAATTTTCGAGATTTGGAGTTTTGGAATTTTAGAATTAAACAAATTAGTGATACGCAATGCAATCCTTTTTTTGACAGAAACGTCATCGTTTTTTTTTAGCAGCATTCAATGTTCAGCAGAATTCTGTAAATAGCATTTCCGTAAAATTGCAATTGTCCTGATTATCCGAAGCTACGAAGCTTCGTTGGCCGTGGAAAAAGACGAAGAAGAATGTACATATAAAACAGGGCGTTCTGAAAGCATTTTGCCCGTTAAAAGCACCGAAGAGAAAATTCGTTCCATTTTCTATGGAAAAAGGCGCGAGGCGCAGCGCGGCTCGCCTCGGCGCCGTGAAGCGTGCTCAATCGTACCCATCAGGTATAATCGTTCCTGAAAAAAGACGATCAGCACACGACTTAACTCGATGGAAATTGGAAGAAACTGTTTTCCTTTGTTTAAGCTTCTGCCAGTTAATGCGGGAAATGATGGGATTAAGTGAAAGGGCGCTTTATCTCTTTTTTTATACTTGCCTTTTTCATCGTCTGAGGAAGAATGTGTGTTATGACTGCGTTTGAAAAATTTTTGAAAGTACATACACATGTGTAAGTAGCATGTCGCAGATTGTTTCTTGTTACTGTCCACAGCAGTAACAGTAAAATTTACAAGCACGTTTGAAAATATAGTATTTTCATTGAAATACGTTTAATGAAACTTAATCGATACAAACAATTTATGCAACGAACCGGTCGCGTGTCAATCGACAGGCACTTGATAGCAACAGTTGTGATATAACCTTACCGCCAATTTGCTCGCAACTTATTTCGACAGACTCCGCTATATCTTTGTTGTCAATTTATTAACACCATCGAATATGTCAAATACTGTATCGAATTTGTAGCCACTTTGCAAACAAAACTTTGTAGCAAGATTTGGCAAAATCATGTCTGATCAGCTTGGCTATCAAGGTATATATTATTATAATTATTTGCGGTCGTTGATGGCTGATAAGTTGATGCGGCATTGAATAAATAAATAATAACGTAATAGTCATAAAACTGGAGTGACTACATAGTATGAAGTGATATGAAAGTCTTCAGTGCCGAACTATAAGAGATTATGTGAGTAAAATCATTGAGAGTAACCTCGTGGAAAATCTATTATCACACAGAGCATCGTCAAAGTGTACCAGGTGCAATTTGCAGCAAATAGGCTATCGAATCGAGATTTGATGCCGTTTAGACCAATCTCGAGAAATCGCGACAAATTCACATAAAAGGGAAGCCAAAAGGGAGAAGATAAAGATCTCTCAGACCAATTGGAAGGACGAAGATAGAGGGGAAAGTGTTTAGTTAAAGGAGATGAAACAGAGAACTTTGAGAGTAATTGTAAAGGGAGAGAGCGCGGTAGTTTTTGCAAGCGGAACGATAAATTTATTGGTATAGGATTTTGCTCTCGAAAAGCTATCGCAATAAATACGTGGTACGTCAGGTCCGCGGTTGAGCCGCTGCGTTATACTCTAATGCAGTGCATACATATGGAGCAATTTATAACGCTTCAGCGTGTTCCCCGGGTATTTTTCTCTTCAGGCATTCGTTTGGCTCACGCTGCCTGCGTGCATCACCACCTATTATCTTTGTATTGTTGAATAATTAAATTCGTATCGCTCGTTTCTGTATTAATCCTTACCCAATAGTAAGCAGTAGTAGAATCATTGCATTACGATGCTATATTAAATATTTCCTATACCATTCATTCCAAGATGTTTCGATCTAGAAATATGATTTTCGAAAAGGCGTCCTGAAGCGGATTCAAATCCGTTACAAATGATCATATCAATTAATGACACTGGCAGAAGTTAATCCACAATCGATATAATTGAAAGGCTTTCCAGTGATTTCGCCAGTGAAGATTTTTTAACTTCCGGGCATAATAAGAAGAATTAAACAGCATGATAAAGTATCGCCACAATTCGTGGACGACAAAAATCAAACGCTTAGAAGTATACTCATAAGTTAAGATTCAATCTAATAGGGCCCCCATGTTGAAAAGAATCATAGGTCTGCTTAAAAATGTCTGCACAATGAGTGCAGGCCTGTGGCCTTCTGGTGGATATTTCTCAAGTCTCTGATCACATGCGAAATCAAGCTTTATGTAATACAATTATTATGACAATGCAATTGTTTATTCATAAAAAATTGATCCAAAGCGATCTGCACTGGTTAATAATAATAGCATCATTCAGCATCATGGTACTCTTAACTAACAAGGATTGTTAATTCCTCACGTTGAGTTTAACGGGAGGTGGGAAGCTCAATGGTGCACTGATTTCCCAAAATACTGATAGTGCAGATGTACAGGTCGTACATGCACCTTAATATATTTATACAAATTTTTATAAAGATTTGTACAAGGGAAACGGTTCGGCGACTAATGCGAAGTGCGACGGTTATCAGTTTGATTCGAGTTTTTGGGGTTGTTTCTCCTCGACTACTATAGATGCTACTGACTTCTATTTTACATTCTAAAAATTTGTTGTAGGCGCGATAGATAAGAAGAGGGGACTTTTTGATTATTTGAAAATTGGTAGAGGGGAACTATTGGTGTTTATTGGCAGGAAGTGATTAGGAAGGAGTTGGAGGCGTGTATTATAACGTCTCGCGGAAGGGGCGAAGTTTAGGGGGTGTTCGGATTCGGGTTTTTCCCGACCCTCAGGTACGCGAGTGGCATCGGCCTGGTCCGCAATAAATGGATTTGCGCGGTTTATCGTCTGCAGCTAACTACGGACTGTTTATAGCATAATTGCTGCTATCCAACAAGGATATATATTGAAAATAAGGGACTCATCTCCGACCAAATTGACCTTGAAATATGTTGTGAAGGATAGAATCTTGAACAACATTTAACTATACATATAACAAACCAGTTTTACGACGGTCGCAAAGAAAGATACTGCCGAATCTAACCTTTACGTTGCAATTAGAGTTAGGTGTGGAGGTAGTTGTTTTACAAATCCGTATAAATCCTTGATTTGACATTTTTAGAAAACAATATAAAAAAGGAGAGTACTTGTATCGGCTGCCTACTTGATTTGTCGTCTTAGTGATAAAGTGAAGCTATTAAAAACAAAATTATGCTGAAATGGTCGAAATTAAGGAAGGCCGTTATACTACATAACTACCAAAGTTTTTTGCCAATATCTCGAAAACTAAAGCCGGGCAACAGTAACATGTATAGGAGAAAGTTGTTCAAAATGATGCCTTCGACAACATATTTCAAGATCAAAGTAATTGAAACTGGGTCCCTTATTATCAACATTTACCTCAACAAATATATAAAACAAAAAGACGTTCATTAAAAAAAGGGGGGGGAGGGGATTAATTCAATACTTCATTGTAAAAAGATTATTGATGCCAACTGAGCATATTTCGATTAAATGAAAACAACTTCTTCAAAAATATCACACTTGCACGGCGTAAGATATGATTATATAGCCACAAGTAACATAACTTTTAATCCAGTGCACCATACGTTGACGAAACTCTTATCGAAACCGTGATTGTTTCCTGACAGTACGGTGACTAACATGCTATACGAAAGCTGATAACTGTGCCGGTGACTCTCTAACACCGGAACGCCACAGAGCTGCAATAGTATTGTCCTCTCAAGCTACTTGCACAAATCAAGACTTGTGGTAAAACACTGTTTACATAAATAACGTACTAAATTGCAATTTCGAATAGTAAAATATGTCACGTTGGAGATTGATAACGACAGATTTATAATAAACATTTAGTTACGAAGAATAAAGTATTACTATTATATTTTTTACCGCTTGGTATTTAATGTTTTTTTTTTCGCACTGCCTACACTATTCTGCACTGTCCTCGTTTGTTCTGCCCATTTATTATCGCAGTTTGATAATTTATTGCCGCTGTTGTTAATAAGCAGGAAATTATGTTAACTAACTTCCTACCGCGTTGGTTACATTATAGCGATATCCTCCAGGCGACTGAATCAATATAGTTCTTTTTTTAACTGCACAGAATTTTCACTGCGTCGAAGCAGTACATAGTGACAAATAATTGTCAGATTATTCTTGAAATATGTGGAGAAAATGCACGTACTGCTGTAAGGGCGTACGCTGCCAAATACCGAGGAACATTATTTGTGCATAAAAATATTTTATGAAACTGAAAAGAATTTAAGAATCTATCGTTTCAACCCCCAACAGTATTTCATGTGCACTTAAATGCAGTCCGTTTTCATAGTATGCCAATTATGTAACCCTTCATGCAGCATAGATATTATACATGTACATACATAGGGGAAAGTTTCCAATATTGAACCCCTTAAGAAAGAATCTTCATAAATCGGAAACGGGTTCACAGTTTTTTCAAAAAATTTAAGAATAATGGTCAACACTGTAATTGATACATAGGTATAACACAAAAGACTGATGTGCTACGTAGTTAGTCGCAAAAAAATGTTTTTGGAATAGTGTCAATTGAAACCTATAACATATAACCTATAACCTATAATCTGTAATCCATAACCTAAGAAATCAGTTTCCTAGATCTAACAGCAGGTATCTCATATTGGACTACGTCTATCTTTCGCTATTTTGAACAAGAATTGTCGCTTGAAAATTTACATACATTCTTTAAAAGAATAAAAAAGGAACTCTGAGAAGCAGTTTACCCTGTACTAAGAAAAAGTATATAATTGACTGTATAATTGACAAAATGTTCGGTTGCTAACAGACTGGCAGTTGACGCGTTCGTAATAAGATCGGTGGAGTGACAATTCCTTATACCCACTTTGTTATTTATATTTTTTAATTCCATTTTCCATCTTTTCTGCGCTGTAATATTTTTACTCTTAAGAAAGGTAAGCTTGCACGACTCTAAAGACACTAACTTGAACCATTAGATGGTCCAATTTAAAGAAACTAACCTAATTTTAACATTTAGATATAATAAACAAAAGCTAGTGTAAATATCATATAAATGCTATATCATTAAAGATATGTCTGTCCTTGAAATATCACACCCATTGGAATTCAACATTTTCCTACCAGTCAAAAGTTACAGCTTATATAATTTGGAGGCAAAATTATATCAGCCGATGTCAAAATGAAACGTTCATCACACTGCAGTTATCGCTCATTCTACAGTGTTTTTTTTTTCGTGTTATTGCTAAACAGCATGTCCACTATAATCCCATGTACAGAAATGTAGCCTAAGTTAATTAATGCGCAAAAAAGGTGGTGGTCCAATTTGAGCGCCGGCCCAAGTTAGGGAATTTTCCCCTATATAAAAAAATATTACATTCTAAATATGGTACATAACATTGGAAATTCTGAAGACTTGTAAAAGTTGCATTTCTTAAAAGACTGGAACAAGTTAGGTTTGTCGAAAGAAGAAATGAAACACGACATATTTTCAACCAAATACCTATAGTTAGGAGTTATTGCAATATAATAGAACATATACCTGTAAATTATCCACCATACAATTTATTATTCATCCCTTCAGCAAAGTATTGTACATGGAAGATATAGTTGAAGATTGATTTTGAATAGTGCTTTCGGTATGGAACCCCTAGTCTGCATGAATTTCTATGGGTGAAGTAGTTGGTGCTGTCGGTAAGAGATGTTATTCGCTACAGTGACACGCTATATAGTAAGTTCCGCTCAGCACCTGCAGTACATTGTGCATATACGTTGTGTGCAGTGTACACGCATACACTATCCCTACTATAAATTAACAGTACAGAGAGTTGAGTTGCAAATTGATAGAACGATGACTCGTAAATTTAATTGTAGTTGGATTTATTAACAATGCTCGGCTGAATATTACACGGCCCGTGTATAGTGTAGATGCAACTCGTATCTGACACAAATTCTTGGTATTTTCTTTATACACCCTACTTTCAACATAAATAAAGTACACTTTTCATCCTTACGAATGGTCTGTTTCGCGTTGTTAGCTACTAATGAATGTTTTTATATATTCAATAATTTGTTTATAATCCTGCTAATTAAAAATTGCAAAGCTCAGAATGGTTGGGATATATTAGATCTTTTTGCGCGTCTGGGGACGGTCTCCGGCAAAATCGTAAGCTTGAAAATTGGCCACTTTTTTCATCGAATATTAATAACTTCTGCCCACAGTAACATCCCCAGATCCTTCGACTTCTTGCTGATATTTCACACAACGTCAGCATTTTTTCTTTATGAATCTCGTATGCACGTGCCATGACATTCCATTGTATTCACGAGCTGCCGTATTATCTCTCGCTACACCTCGCTTCTCGAATGTATCAAACGCCCGAAGGATTTCGATTTTAAAAGCATTCCCCTCGCTTGAAGAGGCTTCTCGCGATCTTCCCCAAGACATCCCGATGCTACGTACAATACAAGCACATGCAGGCGCGAACGCTGTAGAGACTCAAATGCATTGACAAGATTTGCCGGTACGATACGGCGCCTTCCGATGATTTTAATGCATCCGCCGATTATCGTTGTTCGGAAATCCGCGTGGTCTTGAATATCTGGCGATTTCGAAACAGCCTCTTTCTTTGTTTCCGCTCCATTAAGGCCGATGCAATAGTCGCAGCTGTTGTTACAATTTTCCAAGCGACGGTCACGTGAAATTCATCGACGCGGCATGCCTGGTCGAGCTTTTATCGAAAACCAATTAATTAAATTTTACCATCCGTGCTCCGCACACCGACTTGCCTTGCTACATTTTCCTCCTTGCTTTTCGTTGATTCTCTCGCATCCCCGTGCGCCACTGTTCAATGCTAACAAATTTTTCCAGACGAAGGATGAAAGCCCAGTAAAATCAATTATTACTTTTCACTTTTGCGGTGAAACATAGAATTTTTAGAAAGCCATTTGCCGAGAAGTGTGAGATATCATAAGATAACTGAAAGTGCACTTTTTTCTTCAACGACTATTATTCATCCAGTAAATCAAGGCGAATCTCTTTTCATTAATGGGTGCTACTATTGACCTCCTGTTTTATATTTTATTCTGAAATGTGATCCATCGCCTAACCTCTCTTAAGTTTTTCGCTAAATTGTGGCTAAACTATTAATAATGGTGCATGCAATAAAAGGTACCTACCAGAGTAAAACACTTAACATGTTTTGTGAACATAAGTCATTTTAGGTATTCTTACAAAAAAGAAAGCGGCATGGTCCACAACGAAAATCATAAAATCTAACTTTTTGATTGCATTACTGATCAAACGTGAATGACTAAAGTAAATTCCATTGCTCGTAAACAAAAGTCCCACACATCTTCTTCTTTGCGCGATGTCCATTAGCTATGTGCCAATAACGTGTGAACCGGAACAATATTATCAGACAGGATAGATATGCTATCCAGAGTTGGGCAAGTTTTATCGTGAATAACGAATAAAGAGTAACGAAAGAAACCGTCACCACAGTATAGAGATAACCAGTAGCGACACTCCCTCAAAATCGTGTCCAATAAATGTCACAGCGCATGCCCCGTATTACTACTGACAAGATGGCGTCAGTTTCCCTCCACAGCATCTGTTTTCTTTTTGTGCACACCCACGCCACGTAGTTTCATTTTGTAGCGTAGCAACAACCAATTAAAATATCGCACACTACTACACCAACAACATGGCCGCCTATGACGTGACCTCGGATACCAACATCAAAGGGACCTACGCGGGGTGCCGCCATTGGTTATCCTTATATTGTGCCGCCACATTTATTCGTAAATAATGAATAACGATTTTATTCGGCGAGAATTTATTCGTTAGTCACGAACAAACATTAGGCCTAACTCATTGTCAAATGAACTATTTTTTAACCACCGTCTTGTTTTCAAAAGTGGTCCATCTGAGTTAGGCCGTAGGATAAACATGTTATAGGGCTCGTTTAGCTGCAAAGAAATGTAACCCGAAAGATGTGACCAACATGTGTAACACGGGAAAGTAAATAAACAAAAATACTGATAGGTGGCGCTTGCGGATTACGGCGCACAAAGTAGTGGACATGTGGCTACATTAAGGAGCTAATTTGTCAGGCGATAAGTTACGCTGGAACTATTTTCTGATTACTTTCGTCCAAAATGTCGAAATCGCAATTATTCGCTCTCATATGTGTGGAGAGTGTAGATGATTTCTTCGACACTGACGATGAAAGTGTTGGCGCTGATATTGTACGTTCTCGAAAGGTTAACTGCGACAAGTCTTCTCATTTTTTCTTTGTTATTGTACAGTAGGTGATACAGACGATACCAGTTATAGCTGAATATCTTTGTTGTAAATGTGAAAGTCACGAGGGGGCCATATTACCAGCAGCGAGCCATAATAGCAGCCCTTCATTTAAGCTTCTTAGGAATATCGTTTCACAAAAATCTGCTTAATGGCCTACTTAATAGTAATCAACGTTAAGCGGATTTAATTGCCAGTCATGAATAAATGATTTTATTACCGCACAAAAGTTATTCGCGGGTCGCTGGTCACAGTTGAAATCTTTAAGTCGTAAACCGCGTGGACTTCATTTTAGGCGAGCATCTGCATATACCACGCTCCTCTAAGCGAGCAGAGATAAATGTTACAATTGTCAGTTACCGATCGAAGGATGGTTGCACATATTTTTATTTCGTAGCCTGTACATTTACGAAGTTCCTGCAGTTTTTCTTTCCACCCGTTGAACAGGAACAACGATAAATTGCGCTATCTGCTCTTTATTTATCTCCGGGCCGGTTCACGCGTTTCCCCGTTGAATCTGCAGGTTTACGTTTAAAACGAAAATAACTCCGGACAAGTAAGGGTAGGTAGGAAGGGTTAGAAAACCGTAAGTAAGTTTCGTGCCACGCAACCGGCTGAGCCATTCTGAACGATCGGAGAAAGGAATGCGGCCATTGCTATTCTTCCTGTCGTTTATTGAAATGCTCTGCATGCCCTCACGGGGTATCCTTCGGCTACCCCGCTCACCCCGCTATCACAATGAGCGTACGAGGGGCGGAGAACGATGAAAACTGAGTCGGGAAAGCGAAATGGAATGGAATCGGGGGAAGAACTGTCGGGAACAGATGTAAAGTTCACTGATTTGGTGTCCTTTACGGAATTGCGGAGTAAGGGCGAAAATATGTTCTCCATTGAATTCTTCTGCGCACACAGGTGTTAAGTCGACCTAAGGAAACTAGCAAAATACGTGTATTCTCCGAGTTAAGTCCTAAATCTACATCAATCCTTTGGTATTTTATCATCAATACAATTACCGTCATATTGTCGATACTTAATAATACAAGCACGAGAGAGATGTTCCACGCCTCGAAACTAGAAGTTAGGATACGAATGAGTGATGGATTTTTAAACACTTTTTTCGAAAGCGAAAATATAGACGGAAAAATGTAATTCCTTTTTCCGTTGACTTATTTTTGCATGTGGACTCATGTCGCAAGCGGCTGATCCGCATTTGAATATCCTATGCTGTCCTTCGATTCTAATGGTTGCACTGGTGCAACATTCGTTTTTAAAATACACCAAATTCTGGTACGTGCAGTTTTATTGATGTGAAAGTAAATCTCTTCGTGATAAATGTTGACAATAAGGGACTCAGCTTCAATCACTTTGACTTTGAACAGGGCCACATCTAGAACTTTTTGGTTCCCGGGCATACAAATTAAAAGCAGGGCCCTTCTTGTATAAACAAAAATGAGTTGGACAACCTATTGACAGAAGATGCTACCCAAATATGATAACGACGTTGCAATAAAAGCATTATCACTGTTACATATCTTTTATCTTAATTCAGAAATTAACATCAGCGGAGTCATTTATTTCATGCAGTAAGGGCATATCTATGCGGGCCTCTCCTTTCAGCGTACCCCAAGCACGTGCCTATTTTCCTTACTGGAAAACGCATCCCTGACCATAAAATATGTTGCCAAGGACATCATTTTGAACAACTTTCTCCTATACATGTCGCTCAGATTTAGTTTTCGAGATGTTGTTTAGTTATGCAGTTTAAGGGGGCAGTGTTGATGCAGCAACAGCGTGACAGAACTTCCCTACGATGCGATTTGGCAGCTATGCCTCCGCACTTTCCGTTTGCAATTCAACAGGATAACGTTAGATTGTCAAATGTCTCATGTACAAATTATGTTTTTACTATTGCCCGTTCCTTCGCAAAGGAGCTTCGATCGAATCGGGGTAAACTCCGAAGGAGTCTGCCCCGTTAGATACTGCGCTCTCCATTCTTCTATTTTAAATACGTTAAATTAAATGAAATACTGCATAGACTGAAAAGTTTCCTGTATTGATAATAAAACACAATTTTTTTGATAATTCTTGGATTTATTCTTCAACATAATCTGCTTTCAGCTCGATACATTTCATCCAGCGATTTTCTAATATTTCTATACCTTTCTTGTATCGCGTTTTGTCAAACTCTGCAAAATATGCACTTGTTTCTGCTATCACTTCTTCATTCGAGGCAAATCTCTTTCCCTGCAGCCATCTTTTTAATCCTGGAAACAGGAAATAATTGCTAGGAGCCAAATCCGGTGAGTACGGTGGATGGGAAAGCAATTCGAAGCGTAATTGATGTAACTTAGCCATCGCCACTGTTGATTTGTGAGCTGGTGCATTGTCTTGGAGAAAGATAATTTTTTTCTTGTTCAAATGTGGTCGCTTTTCTTTGATAGCATTATTCAATTTGTCCAATAATGCACAGTAATATTCACTAGTAATTGTTTTCCCTTTCTCAAGATAGTCGATCAGCAATATTCCATGTATATCCCAAAATGTAGTGGCCATAACTTTCCCAGTTGACTGTTGTGTTTTTGGTCGCTTTGGTCGACTTGTACCAGGTTCCATCCACTGTGCAGATTGTTGTCTGGATTCTGGAATGTAACGATGAATCCACGATTCATCAACAGTTATTAATCGACGGAAAAAATCCATTTTATTCTGCTTCATCATGTCCAAACATTGCTGTGAAGAGGTTATACGGTCTCGTTTTTGGTCAATTGTGAGTAAACGCGGCACCCATCTTGCTTGAAGCTTTTCAGTTGCTAATGTTCATGCAAGATATTTCCAACACGCTCTTTCGAGACGTTTACAATGTTAGCTATCTCACTTAACTTCGTTTTACGATCATTTAATACAATATCATGTATTTTTTCGATCATTTCTGGTGTTGTCACCTCTTTTGGTCTTCCACTTCGTTTGTCATCGAAAACACTTGCGCGACCACATTTAAATTCACCAATCTAGAAACGAACAGTTTCATACGATGGCGCAGACTTACCCAAAGTTTGATGATAAGCTGATAAGCCTTCCAAATGGAGATAATGAATAACACTACGAATTTGAAATTTATCCATTTCTTAAAGAACGCAGAACACGTCAATTTCAATTGCTTGTTAAATACAAAATAAATGACAGATCGGCATGAAAATTGAAACGATATCTGATGCAAGATTATATTTTCGAAACAAATGATTACTAACACGCTGTGGCGCCATCTATATGTATATTAATGCAGCGAAGTTTTCAGCCCATGTAGTAGTACATACTGCGCGTGAATAAAAATGTTTTGAGGGCACACCAGACCACCCTTCCTTGAATTAGAACAATATCGTAGAAATATTACCGTTCACAATTGTGCCTATTTCAATATAGTTTTGTTTTTGGTAACTTTATCGGAAAAAGCCGTAGAAATAAATTGTATAAACCTTCGACTAAACGTTATCTCTGAAGACACATGTTATCTTTGATTCCTCCCCGAGTTCTCTGCAAACTTTCGAACAACCCGATACTCGGCGGACCTTATAGATGATACACAATAGCTTTTTCGGCTAAAGTTGCCTGACGTACTTACACGCCTGTGCAAGTTTGTTTATCCACAAAGCGTTGTTACAGGGGCACCCTGAACGTGACATCGTTTGCTATACTCTTCGGTATCGCGGTTAATATAATGCTACGCAGCTGGACAAAATTGTAAGATGTCGCGTGCGTTGCACAGGTTGTACCACAATGTGCAAAGTAGGTCGGATGAACAAGATCCACAGGAGTCTCGGAGCACAATTTGCGGGAAATGAATTTCCATGACGTTGTTTGAATTGAAGAGCAAATAGCACTTGAGGTGGTATACAAAACAAATCGCATATGTATTTCAAAAGTGATACAAAGCAAAAGAAAAAAAAATATATTTTTTTTCGGGAAAAGGAACAAACTATTTCTGACCTAACAAAGAGTTATAGTTTATTCTTTTTCCTGAAAAACATCTTTTTGAGTTGCGTCACTTTTGAAACATACCTATGCGCGATTTGCCTTTATGTACCATCTCAAGTGCTGTTTAAACTTTTATAAAGCTGTGAAAATGTGGCTAAAATTTAAATCATTTGTTTATTGTTTTCAATCCACGTAATGCTTGTTCGTTTCTGCTGCGTGATAAATGGTTTTGCATTCTGATATTACTAGAATAGAAGTGTTTTTGTTTTTTAATACGTTAGCAGGAATTATAAGCTTATGCATAGTTTTGCATATTTGAACTATCTTAAACACGTAAAAATATTTTATTATCGTTAATGGCATTAAAACCGTATCAATAGGACGATGATTTGCATTCGTTATAAATCATGGCTAGCAAAAGGGCCTGAAAGCTTCCTCCCGATAACATGAATAGGGGCTGAAATGAGGTGGGTTACTTTGTACCACCAGGTTTTTCTTTTAAAACGGTGCTTTAAAATTTATGACTAGCATAAAATCGAAAACTTTTCGATTGATTAAACATATCACGTTATTGCTGATTATAAATGTTCTTTTACGCACGATACAAAATAAATTGCTCTCTGCAAGTGAACTTGTACAGAATATTTCTAAATGAACATAATAATTTATCAAAAAACCTAAGCATTATGGGCCTGTATAAACCTTTTCTCACATCTCTAAACACCGATAATTTTACGATTTTCTTTCTACCTTTTCGGTTACATCGGTAAAAATTTATTAACTATGCCAAATACATTTGGAACAGATTCCAGCAGATTAAGACTTTATCCAGTCTGACCATTTGATTTAAACCGTTTAAATTTCTAGCTATCAGGTTCGGTTACATGAACTACTTAGTCTAGACATTGCACAAAAAGTGAAGAATTCGACAGGAAGACCGATTTACACAAAGAAGAATTAAAGACAAAACAAAATTCTTTGAGAGTGCATATTCATTTAATTTTCAGAGCGAAATTGTGTAAATTATTAAATGCTCATTACAAACCATTATCTTACTTATAGTTGAGTATTCACGATATTTATGAACATAAACAAGAAGGATGTTGTACACAACGAGATTTAGTACATTTAATTTAGTAGAGAAGTATCTTAAGTAAATATTGACAATAAGAGACCCAGCTTCAATCACTTTGACCCTGAAATATGTTGTCAAGGACAACATTTTTCAACAACTTTGGTAGTTATGCAGTTTAACGAATTTCCCCAATTTCTACTATTTCAATATAGTTCTGTTTTTAATAGCTTCATTTTATCACTAATACGACCGATCAACTGGTAGAGCCGATAGAAGTACTCTCCTTCATATTGTTTTTTAAAGATGTCAAATCAAGTTTTGTTTGGAAGTTACGATGCAGATAGCCGACCCATTGCGCCGCCAAAATAACTACTTGCAAACCTAACTCTAGGACGTACAGGTTAGGTTCGATAGTATCTATTTTTGCGGCCGATGTGAACAGGCCGCTTATTTCGTATCTTCCAATAAACCTTAACTGGACATTTTTAGAAAAAAAAGTACATCAGAAACTAAAATACTTTTATGATCTATTACGATTGGCTTCTCGGCAAGGACCTTGGGATCCTTTATGGTGTACATGTTTAGGTTAGCAACAAGCAATGCGGACACACGAGCTACCACAGATGCACAATTCTAGATAAAAATCATTGTAGTGGTAACGATAGTTGCTTGCGAATATCTTGAAAACTAAGGCCGGCTATCGGTTATATGTGTAGGAAAAAATTGTTCAAAACGTTGATTTATGTAACATATGCGATCGCTTTCAGCCAGATGAAGCGTCAACGCGTTGAACCGGTTAAAATCGAGACGAGTTTCAGCGTCGACATACAATGTCACATTATGCCGCATAATGGCGATCAACTTTTCGCAGCGTACGTTGTATAGTACTTGCGGTTCGAGATTTTGTGGTTCGTGCAAAGAGAAATTCGTCCAAGTGAAGTGGGTATGAAAAAAGATGTTCTCTTGTGTCCTCCTACGCCTTTGAGAAAAAGTTACCAGCTCGATAGCCCTGAGTCAAACAGTAAAAGTTGGTTGCGTATTGGCAACCAACGAAATGCTGTGAAAGGTTGATCGCCATTAGGATTTTAATGTGGCGCTGCATGTTAACAGCGAAACTCGGCTCGATTTTGGCCGGTGTTGCTACCATTAGTATCGCTAGTGGCAACCTAGTGGCTATTAGGGTAAGTTTAACACAATTTTTTTGCGAATATGTTGGAAACTAAAGTCGAGCGATGGTAACATGTACAGGAGAAAGTTGTTCACAATGGTGTTCGTGACAACATATTTCAAGGTCCAAATGATTGAAGCTGACTCCCTTAATGTCAATATTTACCGTATCTTATTCCAGATTTTCATCTCGTTTCCTCAATTGCACTACTAGTGACGCCAATTTGTCCAGCATGATGATGTTTCAGCTTATTATCGATATTGCATCGTTAATTTAGAGAAACATAAACTGTACAAGTTATCCACGAATAGTATAACTGCACCTAATATGAAACCCCGCAATTATCTCAACAAATAAATAAGAAAATCAACCGGCAAAAGTGAAAGATATTCTATATTTTGTTATGAACAAAACAGAATCATATCTACATTTAAACTTCAATTGGAAGTCTGCCGCTGAATGCGTAGGTGTTATTGTGTTGAAAGCGTTGAAAAGTTGTCGAAAAGCAAGTTAAATAGTAAAATTCTTTAACAGAAACAAATTTAAAAGTACAACTTTTGCATGATTCATCCTTAAACATTTTTGTTTTTGAGTATTCAAAAGAAGCTTACCGTAAAATTTATTTTCTTCTTACAATAGTGTGGTTAATACTTTTCTGTCGAAATACGTATATACTTAATATGGAACACGTATAGTACTGTGTTATGTTTTTAACAGTATAAGCATTATTACTGTAAATGTGACACCAGTGAAAAATGGGCCCACTGTATTCAGAAACAGTACAGTAACGACATTATAGGTGCCCAACGCGTAGAAAAAAAATGAATATAATGTCTATATATTAAACAAAATGAATATTTGTTTGTTTGCCTATTTTCTTTAAGTAAATATTCTTTCCTTATTGTAAAAATAGACTTTGTTAAATTCCTTTACAAATTTCCTAGGCGTTCCATAGTAGGTTTATTACCCTACTCATTTCCTACAATTATCCGTCATCCTGTGTTAATGCAAAAGTTAAACGATTATGAGTTCAAAATTTTAAAGTCGTATATTCAGCATATAACAGAAAGTCGGTAGCAGCAAAAATGGAGGATTGTTATATTCAAATGGAAGTAGTAAAGAAGTATGAACCCATTAAAAGCTTCAGTGCTTTAGTATACGTTTTACTGCTGATTGCAACGATATTAGTGTCCTATGGATTTGGGACACTTTTGGTAGATGAATGTAAAAAAATCCCTACATCAAGCAGTAATCATTCCTCTAGTTTTTAAGTATGACAAGATAATGAGATAGTATTCACAAAAAGAGCAAGGTCGTACATTTAAATAATATTTCTTTTTCATTGACTAAAAAGCAGTAGATGCTACTTGCACAAGTACCCTAATAGCCTCTAGGTTGCCATTGGCCAGATTAATAACAGCAACACCGACCAAAATCGAGCCGTGCCTCGCCGTCGACATGCAGCGCCATATTAAAAGTCCAGTGGCGATCAACTTTTCGCAGCGTATCGTTGGTTGCTACAACACAACCACCTTTTTCTGTTTGAATAAGGGCTATCGAGCTGGCGGCTTTTTCTCAAAGCCATAGGAAAACATAGGATAACGCCTTCTTTGATACCTGCTTCAACCTGCGAAAAGTTGATCACCATCAGGCTTTTAATATGGTGCTGCATGTTGACGGTGAAACTCGGCTCGATTTTAGCCAGGTGAACGTGTTGACCTGCCTGACTTGGTTATCAGGGTGAATATTATCATATTTAAACTTATTATATGTACAACGTGTAAAGAAATTATATGTAACAACCAACACAGAGTGATTCTACACCTTCGGATCGGTGGACATTTGTGAAAAACAGCCCGCGCAAAATTGTCCTTGACCTTGAAAATTAAGGTCAAACTTTTTTGGCCTGGCGGATTCGACTTATCATTAGTTAGAACGGGTTAGAGCGAGAGAGTAAGAGAGGTCTTGTGTGATGGTCGGTTACGAGGGCGACGGCCGAAGCGACGCATGCGATCCTTCGCCACTTTTTGCCCTTATGACGAGTAGAATCCGAAAGGCCAAACAAATCTTGACCTTAATTTTCAAGGTCAAGGATAATTTTGCACGGGCTTTTCTCACACATGTCCACCGATCTGAAGGTGTAGAACCACGCTGTGGTGATCGTCACATATAATTTCTTTACACCCTGCACATACATACAGTGAGTTACTGAAGTATGTATTCATACCGTCCCACTTGTCGACTGCAAGTACGAATGCTTTCGTGGCGTTAATTCCGCCATGGTTTACTTAAATTCATATTTTTGCTATATTGAATTTTTATATCACCTTAAAACTTCTCTTAATCGTAAGTTTTGTTTTGCTAATACGCCATACATTGGCATTGATAGGCACTTTTAACTTTCTGTTCTAAAAAAATATCAACCGTCTGATAATTACGGGATTTTGCTTTTATCTCTCACTGTAGGCCACGATGTGTTACAATGGCGTGCCGACCAAAGCCCTATCTCTCATAGTTTTTTTACGACGATTAGCTGGTAGTTCCTCTGGCCACCGCTGGAGGCGTATTGTTCGAAATGCATGTACATGTGTGTAGCGTTCAAGGCTGTGTCCGTGGTGCTACACATGGTGGTAACCAGCGGTATCTACGCCTGCATTGGACTGCATATGCCCGTCTATCTTGACACAATCTATTGGCTGCCATAAGGACTAAGAGCTAATAATCACAAACAAACTCAGGACGCTCGTCAAATCTTTATAATACACCGTACTGTAGGCATATATGTATACTTGATTCTTATCATGGACCTGAAGGACGATGCATAGTTCCTTTAGCTTGAATGGCAGAAGAAGCTGGTGGCAGAAGGGGAAACGTTGTCAGCCATCTTGATGCGCCAACTTAATAACACACTCTAGAGTCGAGTTTAAAAGTATTTCGATATATCATTTTGAAAAATGTGTTCCGCGAACTAAACATAAACACTTTATTTTGAAGTTTACTTTCACATTCTAACGATCAAGGTTTGGTGAAAAGCTATTGGATCCATCCGATAAAAACTATAATACAATTGTATGTACATTGCAGATTACTCTACATATGTAAAGAATTTTCGTACAGATAAATAAGAGACATTTTTTTAAATAAAATTGTACTATTTTCTGGCAATTAAATATAATTTGTTTTTATTCATTCTATATATGAGAACTGTAAGAATTCGAAAGTGTACTGTTAAAGTTTACCGCGGCTGCTGCATCTATGGTTCGCTAGATAGCAGCACTATTCAGATTGGCGTCTCAAGATGGCTGACAAGCATTCCTGTCACTATTCGTCTGTCTCGCGCCCATTGTCTACAACTCAAGTTTAGGCACAGTTCTTCAGGTCCATGATTCTCACTGAATCGGTCACATTTATTTGTCACACATAACCTTTTTCATTCCTCTAGATACCACCAGAAATAAATGGTCCATTTCTACAATGTTTGACGCTGTCCATAGTAATATCTAAGTAGCTACTTTGCACCGCTTTTTTAGTGAGATACATATTCTTGGTTAAGGAAGTCCTTTTATACAGTTCAGCAGTTTCGATTCATGATTAAATAAAACTCATCGGCCATCGGTAATCCTAGGCTGAAATTTAATTTCAGTATGCACATTTGTTGCATGAACGGTTCTTAGCTCCAGGTCCGTTCTTTTCGACATTTTCAAAGATATTGCGTATTTCTTATCTTCAGTTTTTTGTTTTTTATCACAAGTTCCGTACGACTTGAGAAGATGAAACGGAATAAAAATCCGAGGCAAATGTAAAGTTCAGCAATTCCATATAACGGATGGAATCGTGGAATAAGAACAAAATCGATCTTCGTACGGAACGATAGCGTACATCCGGCGACAAATTGTACATATTGAAACGAATTTCGAAGCTTTCCATCCAATACTTCTGTTCGATACAAGAATAAAACTTGAGAATTCTGACATCATTTTAAATATATGAATTTCAGGCTACATTTTCCATTGCATTCTTTATAAAACAATACTTTATAGTAATTAAATATAAGAGTAAAGTATATTCATTATGATATTATTTCCTTCGCTATCTCGTATAGGAAGAACGATTCGGATTATTGAAAAATGGCAAAAACTATCTGAATATTATATTATAGGAGTTATTAATGTTTCAATTCAAGAGCTTTTATAAAAGCTTACTCTTAAACGTTACATCCTACTGTTTATTAATCATTGTATATGATTCAACTTGTAATTTTCATGCTCGACATTTCAGTAATCATTGTCGATCCTAAATATTTCAGGTGGAATGTATAATTAATTGTTACATTAACGTCTAGTATTGTGAAATATTGAAATATTTGAGACAATATTGAATAATTTATAACATGGTACTAAGTTTTAATTCAATTTAATTAGAATGACTCTGCTGAACGCTCGCCCCTAGATTTAAATTCTTTGTATAATCTACAATTGCTCAGTAACGTGTTACCATTCACTAAAGGTACAAACCAATTTTCCCGATTGTATCTCGCCAGGTTTAATTATGAAAGTATGCATTCATATAGACGTAGTATGTCATGGGGTTTCAGAATTGCAGACCAACGTTTTCCGCTAATCGTATTTATGCATAAAATTTCATGCCATGAATGTAATAAAATATGTTGTGAGGATAAAATACTTCACTTTATAAATTTTTATAACTATCGAGTTTCTTTGATCTTACTCTGTCCTCAACTGAATATAGCTTTTTTCGTTTGGTGCTTCGTTTTAGTTAGATTTTTCATCTCTTTTATTTCTTTGTACATTTCATCATAGTAAATTTTTGGAATTTAAGAGAGGGATTTTATTGGACAGAGCGCATCCAGCAATTAACATGACATTATTGTATTTTTAACAAAGCGTACCATTTCCGCTGCGAGATTAATTTAATAGTTATCATCTCTTTACTCTATCTTATTCACATAAAGTAAAGGTATTACATTTGAAACTCAATAACCTCCGCGACACACATTCTTTTAACAAAAAGAATAAAGCGTGACTCACATGACTGCTTGAAGAATGCCCTCTCACACACAAAACTCGAACTTCGTAATTTATATGCACTATGGCCAGTCCATGGACCGAGCACTACCAACCTAAGAGATTGTTTTTCTCTGCACTTTAATATCCAATAGATTTTGTATATGCTATAAAGAAGTTAGATTAAAGTGATATTAAAAGTAAAACCATTATTCAGTGTGTCCAAAAAATAGTCCGTAACTTAAGAAACTCATAGTACTAACCAAGGAGAGAAAAAAAATGTCTATCAGCATAGGTTCTGAAATCAATCCTTTTGTTATAAAGTCAATTTTTGGACATATCGAAAATTTACAAAGATGAAAACTTGTACTGCGATTGCACCTGTAAAGTGATCTTTTTTAATTGTGGTAATAATCCTGTGTTAATAACCGTGGACTAACGCAGCTTTAAACAAATTCCTTTGTATACGATATAAGATACTCACAAAAATTGATTTTACAACTGAGGGGTTAATTTTATGACTTATGTTGATTAGACGTTTTTTTACACCTCATAGCGAAAATTATAAGCTCCTTAAGTAATGGCCCCTTTTTGAAACATCCTCTGTATAATTGTGCTCCTATTTGATAATCAGTATTGATGTATTAAATAAATTTAATAGATAGATCTATTAACATTTTTATATGTATATTGTACAAACATTATTTCCTAACAATAAGGGTAACAATGCGTTTATGTTTGTAAGCGTGTATAAGTCGTTGTTATAAGCTCGTAAGTACTATTTTAATAAACAATACAGTCAGGATCTATATACACCAAACAAATACTGAAATGAATATTGAGATGCAAAAAAGGTACAGAAATCTGTATAACTCTTTCGTACGAAGATGTTAGTTAATGAATATCACCTCAGTAACAACAAAGTATTCTTTTCCTGTAATAATTAGGTAAAATTGTGCATTTCACATCGTTATACATGTTAGATACTTTACATAAATGTTAGCTCGACTCTACGAAAAACGATCTAAACTCCAAGAAAAGCCTGGAGTAAATGCTGTGTGGTCCAATACAGTCCTCTTACCAGGAACCACCCCTGCCTTTCCGACTCCCCGGTTTCTCAGGAACAACAAGCAAATGCAATGCAACATCGGGTTGCTTGCCACCCCCAAACTACTTTCTTAAAACATGGGTCCAGTGATATATGATGACTAAGTGACCCCACATTGAATCGCCTGACCATCGCCGGATATCTGGACTATGTTTGCCTAGGCAGGTCAAGAGCCTACCATAAACGTTCGAAAGCAAAATGGCGGCGGACTATTTGCCTTCGACGCCCCTTAGAATACGCTATCGCTAACATACATATCTAATACAAAATATGGTTATGTTTGACGTGTAGACTCACCGACTACTGCGTATTGAAGATCACTGGAATCTGTAAAAGAAAAAAGATACTCTAATATATTTCATATAATTAATTTACAACATATGATTCGTACTCTCATGTATATAGGAGTTAAGAGTTTTATGTACATACAACGGAATTTAAATAACTCATTTGTTGTTTTAATGTAGTAAATCATTAATGTAATTTGGGAGAAGATGCCACACATCCACAACTTAGAGTTGGCCTGGCAAAAATTAACACAATAGTGGTTCGAAGTTCTTCTTATATGCATGTCAGTTAAAGGAAATCACTTTACATTTGTTATAACATATAAATACAACATATGCATGTTCTGAAGAAAACTATGCTACAACGTTCGAAAAAATGTCCCGGTCGGCCGATATTTTGTGTTGTAATAAAAAAAGGAGCATTACTAACAGCGACGTATTGTTAGCTGAAAAGAAGGTATGTTTCTTATTTATTTTGACTTTTTCACAAACGATAGGCGTACAAGTTCAGTAAGTTCTTTACACTGCAAATGTATATACATTTTACCCCACATTGTTTATGAGAAAAATTGTTGCTTTTATGAGTTACCATTTAGTTTTTAATTTAACTGTTAAGAGTGTAAAATTTTAACAAACAACTTTTGATGACTTGATAGTGTTATGTGTAGTGATTTTTTAAATAAATATTATCAAAAGATTGTGGTATCTTCTCCTGAATTACCTTACGTGCAATACCAGTTATCTGTTCGTTTACTCAAATGCTTATACAGAGTGTGTCGAAACAGGTGTTCTCATCATTTCTGACGGGCATGGTATCTATTGTAGGAAATCTGCTTTACTTCTTCATTAGCGGATTAGACACTAATTAGACAAAATGTACATCTGAATCTTCGCTTGAAGATTCCTTAAAGCAGACATATACTAACTTCGTTTAACAATAGCTTAACAATTGAAAATGTTAGCTCGTAACACCTTTAGTGTTTAATTCTGATTACCTTTTACGACAATGTGTATGCAGTATTTGCGGAATGAACTCATTTCTTCTCCAAAATGTACTCTAAAATTTTTGAACAAATTTTTGTAAAATTTTTTAAACAAATTATTGTCACAAATTTTTGTAACAGTTGGAACAGATAACACGTGAATAGTCATCTCCAATGAGATGTCATTACAGGATGTCAATTTTGATGTTGTTTTATACAAATGGAATTAAGGCACATGGACGTTTCCTATTTAGTCTCCCTTCTTAGTGATGTCATCACGCACTATAGTGGTATTCATTATTGCAGCCTAATACAAAGGTTTGCACTCTGGGCTACTATTTCCATCATTACTTTGTATTGCTACTTCATGCCATTATTTTTTATATCGAATCTAATGATGCTCATTCATCAAGATTCTAACTTGACCTGTACACAAAGAACGATGAGAATGCACTAAATAATCAGCGCATCAGCATTTTTTCCCGTTCTTACTCTTGGAACCGTAAAACAGACTCGAGTAAATTGTTCGACCGATAATTTTTTCGTAACAGCTACATGAATTTTACTTCCGAAATTCTATATAAACTTCAGTTAATTGACGTTGCATATAATTACACTACCGTCGTTAGTAACCGCATTTGTAATTGGCGCAACGTTTTAAGCTCCTAACCTAAAAAAACAATTGTAATTGGAGTTAATTGCGATTGGAGTTAAAAAAGGGACAGAAAGTTCTAAACAGTATGATACTTTAGATGACAGTGAACAACAAGACGTGATTACGGGAATGCATTGTTGCTAGCCTAACTTAACCTGAAGAGTAAGATACTTTGGACGATAGTGAAGAACAAGATTACGGGAATGCATTGCGATAATAAAACCTTTGTTTACAACAGTATATTAACAAATACGATTAAGTTAGGCCAACCAATACAATACCTTAACCCTAGAAGATTGGAAACGCGTTTCGTAGACTCATGAATTTGCATCTCAAATGTAACCGAAGTTTCATGATAATAAACAGATTGTTTTTAACTAACTTTGTACAGAATGTTTCAAGTCTAAAGTGACTATGACAACAATAGCCGAATGGTAACTTTATCCGCGATTATAATAACCGAAAGCCACTGTATAGGTAATATGCACATCATTGGAAACATTAAGGACCACAGTAATGGATTAACGAATCGGTCCCCGTTTTAACGTGTGGCCGGGTCTGCCATTGAGTGCATTTTGAAGAGTATCCGAAACGAATGAACGAGTTAGGATACGATGGCACAGAGGTGAGCCCAGTTCGACGGCCGGGCAGCGAAAAAAGTACACGTAACATCTGCCGTCCATAGGGGTGAAGCTTTTTTTTGTAATAAAGCGACGAAATCCCAGAAAAACCGTCATCGCGGATTAAGCGTCAGCCGATATTAAAGCGTAATCTGAAATTCGGCGGCACTGCTGTACAGAAATACGGGGAAGGCCGGGATACGTGCATAGGGCGGAAAGGGTGGGATGGGGGGGGGGGGATAAAGAGGACGGGTATTCATAGGAAGTGAAAAAGAGGACGAACGCTCTGGCCCATCGGCTATTAATTTCGCTGCAAATGGCCGTTTAATGGTTCACGCTGCGTATACATGGAAACGTGCGTCTGCCAATCGCACTGCCGCACGCTTGTTTTTGTAAAGCGCGCACTTGAGTGCTACCAGGATACAAAATTGCTGGCCAAGCGAGTGTTGTATAAATAATTCAGGACCGACGATTGATCGGTCGAGCGTTTCCTATTGATCAATGTATCCATTTAAAAGGATTTAATAGCTTTGAGTATTTAACGTTTATATACAGACTGTCCCACCTAATTTCAGCACCTTAAACATCATGCTTATTTTTTATGATAAATTCATTTATGTCATTTTTTCGAGATTTCAAAATCATCGAAGCTTTCTGTAAACATACTACATAATTTTGACATTGCGACATGATAACTAAGACCAAGGCGTATCCAACGACGAACGATATTATGACCTGTACATGACCTTGTGTACAAAAAAATATATATAAAAATTGGATAATTGATGTAAATGCTGAAATGATCATGATTGAAAGATTAATAAAGGGAAATTTATATTAAAATATTTGTTAAAAATAGTGCAACATATAGATTCTGAAAGGGTGAACTAACTTCAAGCTTTGCCAGGTATATGACGAGTTTCATGTGATCTTACACCCTTAGATTATTCTTTCTCGGGGTAAGATTAAAGTAACAGTTTATGGCTGTGCTTCTACAATACCAGGAGACGTGAAAGTACGTGTCAGATTGGCATGTGCCAACATTAATGGGCAAATTACAAGGAGGGATAGGGAATCTCTTATAAGTCGTTTACAGAAATGTATTTATTATGACGGACATCATTTTGAACACCTATTGAAATAAATTTTCCTTCATTCATCTTTAAATCCGAGTTATTTCATCATTTATAGCAATTATTCAATTTCTATATTTTATTGTACACAATGTCATATGAAGGTCACAATATTGTAGGTTGTGTATAATCTATGTATAACCTACCAGTAGGTAACCTACGTATAACCTACATGCACATAGGTCGTTGGATTCGTCTTGACCTTCCTTGCTTAATATTAGTAAAAACGTTTTGTGAAGCCTGTGTCAACACTGCTCATCGAGTTAAGTTGTAAGCATTGATACAGTAGTTTCTTCCTTCGTTTGTTACAATCAGTTCAAAATATCACTTGGATATATTCGTGTTTACTGATATTAAGCAAGTAAGGAAACACAAGGAAGGCTTGATATTAGTTCATCCTTTTAGAATCTTCATGTTGCACTGTTTTTATGGCTATTTTATAACAAGTTTTTCCTCATTAATCATCGAACCACAGTTATTCTATCATTTACATCAATAATTCAAGGTTTTTAAATTTTTCGAACTCAAGATCACTTGGAGGTCACAATATCATAGGTCGTTGGATTCGCCATGAGCTTAGCTATCATATCGGCATATCAAAAATATGTAGCTCCATTTAAAAAAGCTGCGATGATTTCGAAACCTCGAACAAAATGACCATGAGCTACTTACATGACGTGCGTACATCTCTTTTTCCTTAATACTTTTTCCTATTATAAAGAAGAAACGAGATGTTTGAGATTTTCCAGTTAGGCGGGACACGCTGTAGACCCAAATATGTATTTATTGTTTGATATTTTAGTGTAGAAGAAATTGCATACATCCTGCTTCAGTTCTAGAAAAAGTAGATAGTTCTCACTATACGAAACGTTGTAGTCGGAATTTTTATTCTAACGTTATCTTTTAAATATGTGAATTTTTATTATAATTCTGTGGCTTGCTGCGAGAAGCGTCATATTTCTACAAACGTGAGATAAGCCGGATGTTGAGTTTATAAACAATTGTATAATTCCTTAAAAAATGAACAATTTTGAATTGTACATAGAAATGACTATAATGAAACAGCAAAAAGTTCTGTGTCAGTAAGATCTTTGACCATAAACTTGCTAACAGATTTTTAAGTGCTAATATCTCAACCTTATAAATACTGTCAATTGATACTTCTTGCATCAAACCACACAATTATAATTTATAATTATAATAGCTATGAAAAGCTTAGTTGGTATTCAATTTATAAACTTAAATCGTATTTCAGAATTATTTTCTGCTGTACGAGCCATACGAAATGGATCAATAGATACAGTATATCCAATTACAAGTAATAATAAAATAAATGGAAATTTTTTGGCTTGGCCTGTTCATACAGAACTTCATTGTTAAAAATCGAATGAACAACGAAATTCGATTTGGCGAAGATTTTATTGTGAACACCGTGCAACTTTCTATCAGATCGAACACCGATATACACCTATTTAATTTAGGGAAGTGCAAATAATTGGATTCTACGCTGTAGGTAGAATGTCATTGCTGGAATCAACATTATATAATGATTTAGATATAATAATAATTATCATTATAATCATAGTATAATGATTCAGATTTAAAGGAAGATGTTAAAAAATGGGCATTATACACCGCAACAGAAAATGGAAAATTCATAAGGATTTTTAAAAGTGTCTCTCAAAAAAAAAAAAAAAAAACAGATTCCTGTCACCTTCCAAAAACATTATAGAGAAATTGTCAAGAATGAGTGGAAACACTTGAATGTAATAGTGATAAGTATCAGACAGACTTAGCATTATATGCACACTAATTGTAAGTTCAACCTACTTCTTTAACGTGGTTATGGCAATTTAAACATAAAAAATTTACAATTATTTAGTCTTGCACGCCAGTGTATTTCTAATAATAAAACTGCTCCTAATTATCAGTAGTATATAAATAAAAAAAAGTTAATTAGGTAAATATTGACAATAGAGGACGCCATCAGATACCAGAGATGGTATCACCAGATACCATCATTTTGACCTTGAAATATGTTGTCAAGGACGTCATTTTGAACAACTTTCCCCTCTACATTTTATCATCGCTCGGCTTTAGTTTTCGAGATGATTGCAAAAAACTTTGGTAGTTATGTAGTTTAATGGCTTTCCTCAATTTTAACTATTTCAATATAGTTTTGTTTTTAATAGCTTCATTTTAATATTAAAGCGATAAATCAACCGCAAGAGACGAAAAAAGTACTCTCCGTTTTTATATTGTTTTCTAAAAATGTAAAATCAAAGTTTTTTGGAAGTTACGATATAGTTTAACCGGCCAATGGCGCCGCTAAAACAACTACTTGCAAACCTAACTCTAATTGTAAGGTACAGGTTAGGTTTAATTGTATCTATTCTTGTGGCCGGCGTGAGCAGGTCGTTTACTTCGTATCTTCCAATAAACCTTAATTTGACATGTTTAGAAAAAAAAATATACCAGACACTAGAATACTTTTTGATTGGCTTCTCGGCAAAGACCTTGGGACCCATCACGGCGCATACGTTTAGGTTAGTAGCAAGCAATGTAGATACACGAGCTACTACAGATGCACAATTGTAGGTAAAAATCGTTGTAGTGGTAACGATAATTTTTTTCAAATATCTTAAAAACTAAAGCCGACCGTTGGTTATACGTACATATAGGAAAAATTTATTCAAGATGTTAATTTCTATAACATAGGCCATCCCTTACGCCATATGAAGTGTCAAGGCGTTGAATCAGCCAAAATCGAAACGAGTTTCACCGTCTACATGCAGCGCCAGATTAAAAACCTAATGGGGATCAACTCTTTGCAGTGTACGTTGTATCGAACTGGCAGCTCGCGATTTTGGGGTTTGTGCGAAGAGAAATTCGTCCAAGTGAAGTGCGTATGAAAGAAAACGTTCTCCTATGCCCTCCTACGGCTTTGAGAAAGAGCTGCCAATCCTATAGTCCTGATTCCAACAGTAAAAGTTGGTTGCGGTTTGGTAACCAGCGAAACGCTGCAAAAGTTTGATCGCCCTTAAGCTTTTAATGTGGCGCTACATGTCGACAGCGAAACTCGATCGTTGGTCTCGTTAGTGGCAATCTAGTGGCTATTAGATTAAGTTTAACAAAAGTTTTTTGCAAATATCTCGGAAACTAAAGCCGAGCAACTGTAACATGTATAGGAGAAAGTTGTTCAAAATCATGTTCTTGACAACATATTTCAAGGTTCAAGCGATTGAAGCTGACTCCCTTATTGTCAATATTTACTGAAACTTATTCCAGATTTTCCAACTTATTATCGACATTGCACCATTAATTTAAAGAAACGTAAACTGTACAAGTTGTCCACGAATAATATAACTGCACTTAATATGGAATCCCGCAATTATCTCAACTAATAAACAAAAAATTAACCGGCAATTGTGAAAGATATTCTATATTTTGTTATAAACAAAGAGCAATCATATCTACATTTGAACTTCAATTGGAAGTCTGCCGCTGAGTGCTTAGGTGTTATTGTGTTAAAAGCGTTAAAATGTTGTCGAAAAGCAAGTTAAATAGTGACATTTTTTAGTGAAAACAAGTTTAAAAGTACAACTTTTGCATGATTCATCCTTAAACATTTCTGTTTTTGAGTATTCAAAAGATGTTTACTGTAAAAATTGTCTTCTAACAATAGTGTGATTATTAATTTTCTATCGAAATACATATATACTTAATATCCGATCGCAAACAATTATAGTAATATACCTTGATCGCCAAGCTGTTCAGATAAGATTTGACTAAAGTTTGCTACAAAATTTTCTTGAAAAGGATGCTACAAATTCGGTAAAATATTTGATATATTAGATGATGTTACTATATTGACAACAAAAATATAGCAGAGTCTGTTGAAATAGGTTGCGAGAAAATTAGCGGTTAGGTTATATTACAACTGTTGGCTGTCGATTGGTACGCAACAGGTTCGACCTGGCTATTAGGATAATTTAAGTTTAACAAAAATATCTCGGAAACTAAAGCCGAGCGATATGTATAGGAGAAAGTTGTTCAAAATGATGTCCTTGAGAACATACTTCAAGGTCATAGTAATTGAATATAGGCCCCTCACTGTCAACATTCACCGTGAATTCTTATTGACGTAGTCATCTGCCCAAACGTGATAATGCAAGCTTAAACATAATAAGTTGGTCAAAGTGCTGCAGCTAACGCGCAAGTACATTACATCCATCCAAAGATATTGCTTTCTAAACTAGTCTGACATTTACGCCGTAAAATTGCGTTCCACTTGAAACTTCCTAGTGGCCGATTTCACGGTAGATTAAATAAAAAAGTTACGAAACATCGCGTGACAAAAGAAAGGAGGCAACCCTCGGTGAAGAATAGAGTAAGGCGGAGCAAGGTATTATATCACGCGATTATCAACAGGTCCCTTACGTTTAAGCATTCATTGGCAATCATTCAGCGGTAAGCTCCGAAAGGAGCACCACTTTCACGCTCCACTCTCCCCTTGCGTAAGTCCTCTCTCCACTCTCATCTGGGATTTTCTTTCTCACGGAAGTAGCGATGAATTAAAAGGGACGGAATGAGACATCACCATTTTTATCTCGATGCAATGTAGCGCACTGAAACTTATTGTTAGTTGGCTTACAATTGGACCGTTCATTTTCGTTAAGCATAAAGTAAATATGCGGATATTTAGATCGATTTCGTCCGATATCGTAATTGTATATAGGAACGGTCCGCGTAGTGGCGCCCTCGCATCCATGTCACTTCCCGTCATTCCTTTTTCTGCGTTCATTGGGTAACACGTTGACCCACTACCAGATTTTCCGATGAAAGGATAATACAATAAACCCGGTCCTGTTCTTAATCAGTCTTTTATTTCAAATTCGTTCAAACGATACCAGATTGCTGATAATTTTGAAAGTGTTGGTAAGTCCATTGTAAGTCCATTTAAACAAAAAAAAAAAGTGAAAAAAGGACAAATTTCCATATATTTTAATGTGAACTTTTTATTTATATCCTTTTCTCAATCTTTTGGAAAAATGGACTTACACCAGTTTCAAAATAAACGGTCCAATTGTAAGTTTTAAAACAACACTTGGTCTGTCTGGCAAAATTAACATTGGTATTTTAATATATATATTATGCATATTGGGCAAAGCGAAGCGTAAGACTGCATAAAAATAGGAAGCTACATCATTTCTAACTCGATATGCAGTACGATGTACTTTTGAAAAAAATAAGTATTATAAAAAGAAAATTATTTCTGACATATACTAAAATACACCGAATCTATGATGATATTCTATATGTTGTAAATAATTTTCCTTGATTTCCTTTTTACCATTGGGCCAAAGTTTAAATATAAATAAAATAATGAATGTACTAGTTGCTCTCAAAAAATGTAAACCTTGGTATACATATGAAATAGTTTTAAAATACAATAACAGAAACACTGTTTTCTCGTTAACCTTTCAAATATAAAATTGAGGAAAAAAAGAAACTGTTAAATAGTTGACGAATGTGAGTTCTAATCTGTTCATCGCCCCACTCAAAGAAATCCATTACTACTAGGAAATCCATGCACCAACCATTACGTCATCCTCTATCCATCGATTGGAAAAGTTCTAATTAATGGTTCTACGGTTCAATTTGCTAATTTATGCCCCGCTCGATCAGTGTGTAATGTTCGTGAACGTATTAGTAACGAATTCCCGTCCATTAAATTTAATGAATGCAATGTATGAAAGAATTTATGCGATGATCCAACCGTAGATATAAATGACTAAAATTTGTCATTCGCATCAGATTTATTTACAGTAGCTTAAAATAAATAAAGGAACAGTGAAGATTATGTTTGTTATTTATTTCTATACCGCACATTATTATTATTCTAAAATATTAATGACATAGCAAACTTCTGAATAACAAATAATTTGTACACTCATACTAATTTACTTTTGTATAAGGACACTCTTTCACATTAATTAGGACCATTTTCATTTGGGATGTAGTCCCTTCCGCTGCATTATTCTCGTTATCGGATGCTATCGAAGCTTTTTAATCACAGTTACATTTGTACATAATAATAATCGTTTCATATATTACATCTTATAAGTACAATTAAACAAAACAGAAACTATCTTAAATTTTTTAAAGCACAAAGCTAGAACAAAAATACAATATATCGGCGTAAACTATTTTCACGAAGGTTTTCCACGTTCATGTTCTATCTCTAAAATGTGAGCTGCGGACTAAAGGGATTCCGCTTGTCGATGACTCGACCAAACCTCCTTGACCTCGCAAACATGTTAGGCTTATGTTATCCAAGTTTCATGTAGCAGAGCTTACGTTCGCGTTCGCCCTCACAGTTTACCGAAGTTGCACAGAGGGAAAATACATACATCGCGTCGCGTCTGTACGACAAAGTTCAACCTATTAAATCATCTTGTCCGCATAGAAGACTATAGAATTTTATACAGGGTGTTTCCCTACCTACAATTTCGAATAACTTTTCCGTTCATAAAATTATTAACGAAAAACGCTGACCAATCAGGGTGCTAGTAGAGCGCGCTCAGCCGAATGGAGATCGTGATACGCTCAACTGTGGTTTTGAACACTCTCACGGCTCAGCGCACACTCTACTCGCATCCTGATTGATCAGTGTTTTTCGTTAAAAATTCAAAAACGGAGCCTTAACCAACATCTTGGCGAAGGAAAAAGTTATTCGAAATTGTCTCAGCAACAGCTCCTTAAAATATTTCCATGAGGTAGCAAAACACCCTGTATAATATTCATGGGCCCATCTGTAACGCTGTACACACTGAACCCATTATTCGACAGCGTGGCTCTAGAATACGAACACGAACACAATAGGCACTCTCAATTCCGATTCGGCAATGTCTTCCTTGCCAGTTTACTCCAACGGAAGTGTCTCATGTTAAGAACAGCGTAGGGTTTCATATTAGAGATATCCGAATTCGAAAAGAATGGTTGGCTTAATTAAAGAACTAGTTATTAATATTTCATTTAGACAATAATAGAACTAGTTAATAATGCTAAGAATCAAAGCTATTAACGAAACTGATCAATGAATTTGTTTTTAGTGTTATGCAAGTCTTCTTTGTAAGCCAATATGAAAACTCCCGACGATGAAAAACACATTTAATAGTGTATTACTGAAACAATTGCATTTACGTAAATGACAATCTCATGCAAACGACGTTGTTATTTGTTTCAGCAGGTTTAATCTTTAGTAAAGTATTGCAGTACTTCCTTGTAAAGGTTATGTCTGTACTTGTGTTCAGCAGTGGAGCCCAAGTAAGGATAGAAAGGATTGCTTGATTGAGAAAAAACTTGATTACTACATTGAATAACGTGCAAACTTGTCTTGGCACGCAAAATTATGCTAGATATTATGGCAGAGAAACTGCATTTGTTGTTTTATCATAAAAATATAAAATGGTAGTACGTAGAGTGTGCCTTGGATCAGAGTTGAGCAACTGTAATCATTAATCACTCAATTATTGTTGAAATAAATCAGTAATCATGGTTACCTTCTGTAATTTGTAATCACTAATCAGTAATTTTTTAATCTATCAATTATTAATTATATTTTATACAGATCTGTAATGTGTATTTGTACGTAGAAGACTACAACTTGCTTTATGTGTACGCCAATGAAGTTTTTCACATCATCGCAATTGCTTAGTACTGCACGATTCAGAATTTATATATTTATCAAAAATACACCACTGCCATCTTCAGCTCCTGTTGAGAGATTATTTTCATGCACTACAATGGTAACCGCACCAAAAACACAAATTATCAGATAAAATGCTTCAAATGCCAGTTGTATTAAAAGCAAATTGCACTAAAAATAAATAAGTGACTTGTTCTATGAATTTTCTACGCAAAACTATATATATATATTTTTTTTTTTTTCAGAACAATGTTTAAAGTGTTGTTCTTACAACGAAAGTACAGATTAAATCATAATAAAAAAGTAATCATTTCATGATTAATAATTAATAATGTTATATTATAATAATGGTTAATAATTAATAAATTAAAGCAATCACGAAAATTGATTACAACTTCTGATTCCTTTCCTATTTATTAATAAATAATTACTGATTATTTAGTAATCAGTAGTCACGCCTAATAATTGGATTTTATATTAATCGTAATTTTCAATCATTAATCGGATTACATTTTGCCCAACTCTGCGTTGGATCCACTATAAATCGTCATGTCAAAGCTATGTTTATTTTATTTCAGTTATTTCACGTCCATTAGTTCTACTTCTTCCGATTAGACCATGAGCTATGAAATACATGGAGACTGTGTAGTTCCATGACAATTTGATCGATTCCGCAAAACGGAGATATCGTCTGACACCCGCTTCCCATACTACTTAGCCTCAGGTGCCGCGCCATTCCAGCACAGTCCTGATGGTGCGAAATCGGATATATATGTATAAATCCGGAAAAATCGAGAGGTAATATTAACATGGCGTGCCGGAAATTTGCTTGTGTTTTTGAAATATGGACCAATAGATGTAACAACATGTTTGCGTGTAATTTATATGCAGGAGGTATGCAGGGTGTCCTATGCAATTGGAACAATAACACCTTTGTATTTATAAAAGCAGAAGGAAAAAAGTATCACAAAGTAAAGTGAAATCGCATAGAAACTGTATTATAAAAAATACTATGTGCATACGTTATCAATATCTATCAAAGTAAAAATAAATTCTCTAATTTATACGTAAAAAGAAACCTGGACGGGCTTAACGCAGTTAACTCTTCGAGAGCACGGAATGTGTTAACAACTATCGCCAGTGTCGAGGAAATCATCCACACTTTGCACATATATGTAGATAGAAAATAATTGCGATTTCAACGTTTTGAACGACAGTAATCACAAAACAGTTCCAGTTACATCCCTACTACTCTGAGCGCCGTAATCCCCAAGCGCCACCTAGCGGTATTTTCGAGTAGTATAACATGTTCTATGTTAAAAACAAAAAAATACTGCTGGACATAAAGATGCTGCCATACATGCAAACCTGGCCCTTTGCGTCAATACGCACACGTTATGCACATAATTTTTGCTGATTTATTTAATCAAATAATTATTACTTCTCTTTTATAATGTATTAGTGAAGTTATTAACGTCTGGTGATTCACCTTTAAAATACCTTTCTTCAAATGTGAGCGATAAAATTTTCATTTTAGTTAATATCAAGTTCAACGTTAAATACGGCGACTAATTATATCGCATAAATTGGCACATAAACTGCGTATTCAGTAACTGACTCTCTTTAATAAGTCTCTATATTGAAGCGGTTTCCGGAAACAAACGCAGCACAGCTGGAACTAGCTAATCCCGGCTAATTGGGACTGTCGTTCGTTCAGGACGAAAACTTTTCCGATTGAGCGTTTTTACGGAGGTACCTGATCATCGTTGAAGGATAAAACAGTAGATTCATAGGTAGTTTGTTCTTCCTACGTGTAACAAGAGAATATTATACAGCGTGTTCCAAACTTAAACGGCCAAACTGGAAGGTATTAATTTACAGGCAAAAAGAAGAAAAGCAGAAAACTATTATCTAGTTAGTACTGCCTTATTTTTCATAAGGTATTTTGATTAATAACCGATAGATTTTAAAACTTCATGAAAAGACCTACTGTTTCCAAACTTTTTGCCATTAGTGTACATTTTGATGCAACACGTATCCTTTCTACTAAACCTACTGAATAAACGATAAATTAATATTTTATGCTTCTCTTTTTCGGTATGTTAATATTAATAATACCTTTTCACGTATTAAACAGCTGTACTTAAGAAGTGTTTCATTTTTATGATATTTTTTCGTGATATATAACAGTCGTTTTGACATCTTCGAACATCTAACCCTTCCAGGCCGATTATCCAAAAATCCCGGATATATGACGCCCTATTGTAATGCCTTGCTTATTAAAAGGCTTCATGTTTCATAATAGATCGTAGATATAGGATGCAGTCATCCTTTACATAAAAATGATCTCTTAATAAAGTTCTTATCATGCGAGATAATTAAAATACCTTTTTTCAGACGTGACAAAAAGTACTAACAGTGAATAATTTTCTTTCAGTTCTAGTAGCAGACGTTTACGCAATGGGAAAGGTGTGACATGTAATTTTATTTCCTTCTACTGAAAGTAAAGTTTCAAGTGGAGTTAAGGTTCATCCGCTTAGTTCAAACAGAGTTGTTTCAACTTGCTATATGATGCAAACTGGCTTTTTGAGAGTTAAGGAAGAAATAATATTAGCAGCAAAGGGTATACTGCTTTTCCGTGTCAGAGAATAGAAGATTCGTTACGTACATGTTGGTCCATTTGATAAAATTAAAAGCTAAATACTAAAACGAAACCAAAGTCAAAGAAAAAGATATATTTTTATTTCTTTATCTGCGTTTTACTTTTGCTCATAGGATCTCCCCCTGACCTGCTATATTAATTGAAAAAAGTCAATAAATCAATTTACACATAGGAAAACATTCAACAAGGAGAAACGTGTTGACCAAGAAATCATTAAAAAATTATACGATAAATATTGACAATAAGGGACCCCGTTTCAATCGCTTTGACCTTGAAATATGTTGTGAAAGGCATCGTTTTGTACGAAAAAAAAAATTCTGCCAAACCTAATCTGTGCCTTATAATTAGAGTTAGGTTCAGAGGTAGTTATTTTATAAATCTTTATAAATCTTTGATTTGACATTTTTGGAAAACAGTATAAAAAAGGAGAGTACTAGTATCGTCTTCCCCGGTTGATTTGTCGTTTTAATGATAAAGTGAAGCTATTAAAAACAGAACTATATTAAAATAGACAAAATTGAGGAAAGCCATTAAACTGCATAACTACCAAAATTTGTTGCAAATGTCTAGGAAACTAAAGCCGAGCGATGGTAACACGTGTAGGAAAGACAAATTCAAAATGATGTCCTAAAAAATTGTAAAACGTTCTTTCCGATGAAGGATTTAAGTACATATACTTGATTACTGGGTGCTAAATGCAGCTCTGAGCCAGGTGCTACATCCGCAAGTGTACCTGCATATTGCATATACAAGAAGTGAACGAAGAAGAATTTGTGTAAATGGCTTGAACGAATCAAGAGTTGCACGGCGAACATTTCCTTCCCGCCATTTATTTGGAGGATGTTTAACCTAGGACTCGTGGGCGCGCATATCTTATCGCGCTCCGCTACTGCTATATCAAGGTCAGTCGGAGTATTCTCCGCGAAGAATTTGCGGACAGAACGAAATGGTAGGGTATTAATTCGGGCCGCGGACAAATACTGCGAAAGGCAAATGAAACGTCGAGCAGAAAAATGTCCGCTCCGGTGAATTCTCGGATGCGCCGGATAAGGGAAATAATTAAGAATGGTGTCGTCCGCTTGGCATCCGGCTTCCAATGCAGAACCGTCTGCGTCTACCCTTCGAGTAACCAACCGCAAGAATGCATTTTCACTGTTATCATGGTGCCTTAATTATTTGCTATTTCGTTGTGGAAAGAATGTTTGGAGAAAATTTGGAATTCTTAAAAATACCTATTTCAGCTGTACAGTAACTCTCAACACATTATATTCAGAACATTTTTTTGTTGATCGGCTACAAAATTGATGTCTTCGATAAAATAAATGACCCGAAACGTATAAATATAAAAATCGCTTTCGGTCTAAAGTATTTGCGTTGTCGTAGAGCAACAAGGGCAATCGAATGGGTGGTTCTCTAAAGATCCAAAGTTTCAGATTAATACAGAATTGTATAATCAAGGAAGACTCCTAGAAAGCACTTCTAACTTAAACCTAGAGGAAAAACTAATTTGGAAACCAGTGGGTTCCACTATTGATGGGACAGCGAATGAAGCTGTTCAAATTGATAATACTGAGCAACTAGAAGGACACATGACCAATACGGTTATCAAAAAGAAAAAGTCAAGTAATCACTGCATCCAGAAATAAAACTTATTAATTCTATTCTCTCGATATAGGTATATGTACAGTCGATGATATGGATTAGATTGTAAGTACAATACATAGTTGGAATTGGTACCGGAAGTGAAGAATGCTACATAAAGGATTGGGAAAATTGAAATCATATTATTCCTGGCCATTCCGCGATTAGAACTGACAATTCGCCTACTTCCTTCCTTTGGACTTTCTGCTAGTTCAAATAAGTAATCGAGGAAGCCCTCGAATTTCTTCGCTAAATGGCAAGCCGCCCGTTCGATACAATGTACGCTGCGAACAGTTGATCGCCATTAGGCTTTTAATGTGGCGCTGCATGTCGATGACGAAACTCGTCTCGATTTTGGCCGGTACAATGTGTTAACCCGCCTGCCTTGACTATCAGGGAGGTAACTACTTGGTTACTTGGTCAGGTTATTAACTGAAGAAATATAATCGTTATTCCGAAAGATTAGGGGGATAACGATTAACCCCGGACAGTTCGATAACTCAATTATTAGACTGCGTTGAAGAGCAAATGACATATTTTCATGTGTCGTTTTAACGTCAAAAACATTTATCAGTCGGTCGTAGTTTATTTGGCAAGTGGTATTGATATTGTGTCACGGTTCCAAACAAATTTTATCGTACTTTATTGTGAATTAAATGTAAATATTCTTTTACGTTGCACTGATTTTAGTATTGTTAATGAATCGTATTTTAAGATTCTGAAATCCTTTTTCAATTTTTGTTTATACTGAGAAAGAAAATGTTTTGAATATTGGATGAAGATCATCGGGTAACCCTGATCACTTTCATTAATTATAAATGATGAAAATTTTCAACATTCTGAATAATATAAATGATTTTATTACAGAAAAGACTAAGAAATGCCAAATTTAAAGGTTGAACAAGCAATAGATGTAAATGGGATGAAAGTAACATAGAGAAAGCAACTGTTCGCGTTATGAAAACTTAATAATAAGATTAGCTACTGACTGATATAACGTGTCACGTAGTTCTCTGCACAAATCAAATAAAACCAGTAAAAAGCGATCAATAAGTAATTCTTGAACCAAAATTGGGTACATTTGAGCAAACTTAGTAAATGAATTATCACCGTTGTCCGGTGCATCTAAAAAATGTATCACAACTCGTTCGCAAAAGACACGGAAAAGTAAAATTCTAGCATCTTCTGAATATAAGAAGGACCTTGTTACAAGAACTAAAACCATCAAAAGTAATGTCAAAGGACAACGAAACATCTAAGATCTTAATTCATCAAAACAGATATCAAGTAATTAATACTCCAAATAATTTTCAGTAACAGTTGGAAAGCTTATCAAAAAATTGTAAATAACTAAACAAAGTGACCATTCGGAGTTACCCGCCCCTCTTGAATCATTAAAAATAAAGGCAGCAATTCAATCGATTTTGAGTTGTGTAAGAAATATGCTCAATTTTCATAATTCTGTTAAAATCAGAATGTCTAATGTTTATTTTTTGAAAACTTTATTTGACTAATATCTTAATTTTAGACACCATTTGTAATAATACCTTTTTACTCGGCATTTGACACTTTTCCGAAAGTCAGAGAGTAAGATTAGGCGTTTCAATAAAAAAAATTGAGGGCGACCTTCAGATCTTAACAAACATATAAAGTAGTAAAAACGAACTATTGTTGTATATGTCCCCCTTCATATCTTGCAACTTGTATTGGAAACATTATTTCATACTGTAAGTAATTTGCGATTAAAGTCGTCAAAGTAAGAGAGCGTTCTCTAACTTGGACCGGCGCTTAAATTGAGCCATTGTCTTTATTCACGTATTAATTAACTTGGGCTACATTTTTTTGCTGGGGATTATAGTTCACATGCTGTTTAACAATAGCACGGAAACAAAACACTGTAGAATGAGTAATAACTGCAGCGTGATGAATGTTTCATTTTGATGTCGGCTGATATAATTGCGCCTCCAAATTACATAAGCTGTAACTTTTGACTGATAGTGTAATTCTTAAGAACAAACAACATCTCTAATGTTATCATAGCATTTATATTATATTTACACTAGTTTTTGTTTATTACACTTAAATAGTAAGATTCGGTTAGTTTCTTAAATTGGACCACCTAATAGTTTTTAAGTTGGACCGATCTGAATCATGCAATCTTACCTTTCTTAAGCGTAAAAATGTTACAGCGTAGAAAAGATGGAAAATTGTGATGGAAAATTGTCACTCCAACGATCTTATTACGAACGCGTAAACTGCCAGTCTGTTAGCAACTGATTATTTTGTCAATTATATACTTAATTCTTCTTAGTACAGGCTAAACTGCTTGTCAGTGTTCTTTTTTCATTTTTTTATAGAATGTATTTAAGTTGAAAATAGATAAAATAGACGCGGTGCAATATGAAATACCTGTGATCCAATCTAAGAAACTGGTGTCCTAGGTTATAGGTATGGGTTTCCATTGACGCTACTCCGAAAAAAATTTTTCGTGACCAATCACATAGCGTATCTGTCTTTTGTGTAACATATGTATATGTATCAATTATAGCGCTTACATTATTCTCAAATTTTTGTGAAAAAATACTGTGAACCCGTTTCCAATTTGTGGAGGTACTTTCTTAAGTGGTCCAATATATGGAACTTTCACTGACGTGTTTCACCGTGTATAACTGTCGAATGTACGCGCGTACATAATTTTAGTAACAAAATAAATTATGAGACGAAGAAACGTGCGGCGAAAGGTGAGAGAAAATGAATTTAATTCGTTGCCATAAAACGTAGAAGCACTGGAGATCATCAACAGGTTCTACGAGTCAGCCGGAAGTCATTGGCAGTTCTCCAAAGGAGAGTTCACGAGGAACGCCGGTCCACAGGTGCTCCCAACGAGCATAGTCGCTCGGGTAAAGAGCGTTACATATACGTCGCTACAGAATGAATTGCGAAAGGGTGCCACGAACAAAAGAAGTCTTCGGTATTCGCGCGTGTAATGCTCTTCTGTCCATTTAAAACACCTCTGCGACTACTATATCCTTTCTCCCTCCCGACAACTTATAATTTTTATTTATTGTTAGATCGTTCACATTTCTCTGGAATAAATGAATCATTGTAGCGTAGCAAACCACAGCTTCTTATTTCATAGTTTCATTTTATCCAATTGTAAAACGCGGGCAAAGGCAATCTACGTGTCCGTTTTACGAGGAAGAAAATTACATTATATTGGTTTATCAATAAAATTGAACTTGTACTTAAATATCAGTTCTCTGCTCCAGAATATTGCGACTTTAAAATTTATATTGGTATACCCACCATGTTTTTTGTCCAAGAAAGACGAGACATGGATTCAACAGAACTTTTCAGGAATAAATGAATCATTGTATCATCAATCGTATCATTGAATTGTATCATTGAATCATCAATTGTACGGTAGCAGAAATTGAGTGCATAATTGCGTTATTCGTTTCCACTGTGAAAACCTAACTTAACCTATCATGAACTCACTTTATGGTATCATCTAGTGTTACTAGCACGGACAAGTTATTTGTAGTGGGTTTAAATGATCGCAAGGACCTTTAACAAATTTCAGCTAAAATCAATCATTTTACATTTTCTTCTTAAATGCATTACATTTAAAAACAGTCTGCAAGGACTTTTATCTCTAAGACTGCGTGCACCAGCCTTTAGAACACGTAACTTCCCAGCATCGCGTTGGACTTTGATAATGCAATTCGATGCTGAGACGATTCGTTCCAGCACTACCAATTGCATTTCAAGCGTATCATTTAAAGTTGAACAGTTCACAGTACCACAATTCACTTGTCGGCCCGCGCCATATAGAGAATCTTTATAGCAAGGTAGAAAAGGGTAAACGTACTAATATTAAACATATTAATTTATGAGAAGTGTGAAGTGAAAAAAAGTTTCGCCAGCACTTTTATCATCAATGACTTTGAGAAAAGTACGAAACGTTGTAAATGTTGTTGCGATGGACTTGCATTTGAAATCGTCTTGCAATGGACCTCCAGTATTACTAAACGATTTCAATGGTTTCAGGTGAATCACATGAAAAACACAATGCAGAACGCACTAGGTTCCGAAAGAAACCATCCCTCTGGTCACACAACTGACGCACACTTACGAATGTCTATACTTCACATGTTTTATCACGCGCGGAAGGCGCGACGGATTAACGTCACAGGCTTAAGATCTCATCAACAGGTCTCCGAGGAATCGAAATTTTTCACGATGTCTGCCACTTTCTCGTCTGGACCGGAAGTCCTCCAAAGGAAGTCCCCGTAAAGGGTTCTAACCGGCAAGCGGGAAAGCGCATCTTGACAGACAACATCCAGCTATCGAGATGTAGCAACTTACCCGATTAAAAGCCGCTCCGAGAAACGTTCGGGAAATCGCGGGGCGAGACGTGGTTGCGCTCGACGAACGAGGACAAGCGGATCGCGGAAATGCTTGGTCGCAACCTTAAAAGCATAGCACTGTTCGCGGGCCCTTTTCGCGTAGGACTAGGGGGGCAGATTGCAACGCGCGGTTTCACTCGTGGGGGTGTCGCGGTGCGACTGTAGCAAAATCGCTGCCCTCTCACGTTCTCACGGTTTCCATCCCTCCGCTCTCTGTACCCTTCCCCCGCTTCGCAACCCCCTCTCGCTCCTATTCCCTCCCTCTCCTTCTGCCGTCCGTTCGCTCTCTGTCCCCTCACGTGTTCTCTCTTCGCGGAACGCGAACAACGCGTCTCCTCTTTCTATTTAACTCGGATTCTCTCTTTCAACCCCTGTCCTGCCCTCTCCCCCCGTCCCGACGCGCTCGTCTTCTACCGCCCTAGACCCGTCTCTATCGCCCGCTTCCCCCGTCTATCTCTGTCTCCGTTTAGAACCGTGGAGCAGTATATCCCCACTATCGAAAATTGCAAGCCACTCCTGCAGCGAACGGTATGCCTTTTCGAAAAGCCCCACTCACGACTCTTACGCGATAGCCGAGGTGGCTGCTTGACGGGGCGACTGACTGACTGACTCGCTTTGAAACGCTCTGTATGCTTTCGAAAGCCGCGCAGGATCGTCTAATCGGCCCGCGCACACCTTCGCGCTGTCAAATCCTCCGCGCATCGCCGTCTTTTATACGCCTGTTCGTGGACCAGATTTACGCACACTAATACGTCATCCCTTTCAGCTCTGCGCTTCAACTTGTTTCCACGGAAGCGTCTTCCACCAGATTCGATTCTTACACCTGTTAGGCGTAGCCATTAAAAAGACAGCGAAGTACGATTAGAAGCGCAAGGATTGGCATTGCACTAATTTATTGCAGTTTAAAGCAATTGGACGTATCAGTTGTTATGGGAACGATATAAGAATTAACTCAGGTTGATGTTTATTTAAATTGACTGAATGTTTAAAGAATTTGAACCAGGCATATGAAAATATCATATTATAAAGTATTGTACGTCTATATTTCTTTATTGTAAGTACTTTAATTTTAAAGAACCAACAGTTAACGTTTAATACTTTTATTTGTATATTTAAAATTACGTTAAATACCTAAATATTGCAATGAGTATTCGTATAATGGATCACGCATTGCCCGTCCCCCACATTACTCTTTGCAAAAAAGCAATTAATATTTACAAAAATTTATGAAATAAATCAGCAGTTATATTATACATATAAATATAATAAAAAATATAATTAATGTAACCAACGGCAAATGTTTGAATATTCATTATGTATTCATTTCTTTTCCACAATATCTACATTTTATACATTTTTGTTTTTTTCATAGGAAATTATAGAAAACTCATGTATCTGAAATTTTGCAGGTTTGAATAATAAGAAGAAATACACACATCTAGTTTTATATTTTTTTATGTGCTTATCATTAAACCACCTACGGCACACTTGCGTATTGAAGTTTCTTGGAAATGAAAACTTCTAGCAGGAATGTTCTCTAATTTTCATTTTCTTTCTCTTATAATCTATGTATCATACTCGTCGTTTCATGCTTGAAACTTTAATCAAATGGTAATACCTTTAATTAAATGTTTTCAATTATTCATTCATAGAAATTATAACGTCATGTTTAATGTGTGATTTCATCGTTAAGCATTGAGATTGCACAAATGTAATAACTACACGCACATTTCAAAGAGGATAGATTTTTTTTATAATTAATCTGTTCGATGCATGATAAACGTGTTGCTTTACCGTATCAAATCTATAGTATTTATTTTTGTTTATACACACAGGATGAACAAAAGCTTTTTATCGACGTATCCAAAAATTTCACAGTTCGACATTTCAGAATCAATAAAAATTTGTTAGGTAACATATCATAAAACCGATATGGTTTTTTAAAATCAAAGTCAAACATTGTGGTTGCATTTTATCACAATCACGTCACATAATGAACCATACATAGTAACGTCGACCGTTCTTTTAGAAGACGATTTTTCTGAAAAACTTGTCTAGGCGTTTGACTAGTTTACACATTTCGTTAGACAATTACACTTCACATCTTCAATATTTGAGTAACTGTACCAAATATGGAACACGGGATGTTATAAATGTCATGGGATTATCATTTTGGTGCCCCTTGCACGAATCACTATTGAAATGTTAACAATACGTTTAAAAGATAATATGTGCGCTCAAGGAACTGATTTTCAACCTTGTTGATTTCAAAATCGGGCACCAATTTATTAAGATCTTATTGCGTCTTTGTTGCTTTATTGTACGGTGCCCTAAAAAAATGATTTCACATAGTGCAAGTCAATGGCCTTACAGGGTGTTCGGCTACATAGGGGCAAAAATGGAAAGGGTGATTCTAGGGGTCAAAACATGACGAAAAAAGAATACGTGTTTTTCGTTTGGGGTTTTGATTTTCAAAAAAGTTGGGTTTGAAAATTTTGACCGTAAGTTGCGATAAAACCAGTACAACCAAAAATTGAATTTTAAATTAAGATGAAAGTTAAATTCTCAGCTTATTTTGACGTGAAGAGTCACTCTCCTTCCGGTCTTCCTAAATATCCGATTGTACCAGTTTCACCACAACTCACTTTTTGAACGGCTGAATTTTCAAACTCAAGTTTCTCGAGAATTCTTATTGATTTCAAAATCAGATCCGATTGATTAAAATCTTGTCGCATCTTTGTTGTCTTGCTGTAAGGTGCCCTAAAAAATTTGTTTCACATAGTACACGTCAATGGCCTTACACAAAATATACGGTATATATGTTCGGTCATATGTGGGCAAAAATGAAAAGGACGATTCTATGAGCTAAAATAAGACGAATAAAAGAACACATTTTTCTCGTTTCGGGTTTCGTTTTCGAGAAAACTGAGTTTTAAAATGTGACCCTTCAAAAAGTGAATCATTAAAATATTTACCATCAGTAGAGGGACACCTGTGCAATCATTTTAATACACTTCCTTATCAATTTAATACGATAAATAATTAAATAAAAGATAGAGGGGTCAAAAAATAATGTTTAATAGAATATAGAATTTAAACAATGATTTCCTTTTCTCATTAAATTTATTTATTTTTTATCCCACTTTTTTAATTTTCTTATAATAGGTATTGCTAGTTTCAAAATATTTTTTACATGAATTTATCACCACTTGACGTAAGTGAAATTAATATTCTAATGCCCCATTACGTGTGAAAGATATCACTCGAGAAAACTAAAATAATATTTTTTACATTGCTAGGTATTAGCTGTTCAATTATGTATTGATTGTTATATAAACATAAAGAAACAATTGATTTTCAATGAGCGAACCAATGAGTTCAATTGAACAGGTTAAAACAGGGAAACGAAATCGACCAATGTGTGCTACAAAAAATGAAGAATGTGCTTAGCGGATAGTTGTAACAATAATTCCGGTAATTCTCTTAAATAAGATCGCGCCATTTTTCTTGCATTAATCCTACAGTACTAGCAGATGCACATCGAGTAATCCGCTATTCCTTTACGAACTTTATTACTCAATAGCAATGTAATCTGATGTTATTAAGTCAATTGCAATAGTCGTCATAATTTCTTTAAATCTTTTCCAACTTCTTTGGCAAGGTAAAAAAATTGTCTATAAAAAATACTGTAAAACTCTATAGTATATTTCGATCAAAGTTGAATTAACGACAAAGTATGGCTCTGTAGTCTCTGGCAACTATGCATTAACTCTTTGAGGCGCACGATTATCAGGAAAATAAAATCCCAAGTTGCACAGAATTTCGTTTAATATAAAAAAAAAATGTAAAAAACAATTATTTAATATGAGTAACTCCAACTTTTTGAGGTGGATTAAAATATATTCCACCATGCATAAAAAGGTAAGCAAAAGGTAAGCAAAAGAAAAAGATGGATTCTCAATTCAAGTATAACAGCTGTTATTATAACAAGCAGATAGCGTACTAATTTTGCAACTAATTACGATAGTATCTGCGTCACTATTAAACATACAAAAACTTTTACGACACAAAAGCAGATTTTCTGCTCAAATAAAAATTTGATCCGCTTACGATCATCGTTACTTTGCTCGTCGAAGAAGTTTAAGAACCTTTGTTTTGGCAGGTTTCCTCACCGAAAAATAAGAGAAAGTCCGAGTATCGCACTGTTCTTTCCCTTTCTTTCATTCTTCCCCTTTTCCGTTCCCCAGATTCCTTTCCTACCTCCGTTCTTCCCCTGTCCCCCTCTTTCTGATGTCACTTTAACATTCTTCTTCAGGGGACGACGGCTCGATATTAGGAAATACCTTCTGCCAATTCACCGTTACATAAGGTAAGCGCGTTCCTGCAAAAACCATGGGTTTCCCAGCGCACTCTACCGAATTGGTTTTAGATTAAGAATTTTTATACGACCAGGTAGGGATCGAAGAAACGATGGTATTCGAAACTCTCGGACTATTTGCCTACGTGGTATGTCTAGAATCAGAATTCTTCCATTGTTATGAACAATCTTTACATAAATTCATGTCTGTTACTAGACTATAGAAAGTGATCTAAATATGGGTTAACACTTTTATTTCAGACATTATTGTCAAATTAATTTAAGATTCTTTTAATGTAACAGTATCATCCTTATAAAATCATGTATAATGGTAAAATAAGCCAAAGGACACATTTTACAACATATCACGTTAACAAAACAAATACCAGCCATTATCAGCTTCCCCCAGTTTTCTTTGGATCTTGAACCGTTGTTTCGTAACGTGTATGGTTATTGCCACTAGGGTGAAGCACTTTACACGATCTTAATCTTCAAATGGCTCATATTTAAACTCTATCTCGTATTTGAACCGTCTCCTCTAACATTTGTATTTCGATGTAGTAGACAGTAATGAGGAATGTAGCACGAAATTATACAGGGCGTATTATGTAACTTGACCATTTAAATTTACTTGTTAACCATTTGTTGTATCAAAAAATTTTCAAACTAAAGTTGTTTGGTATCAAGCGAGGTAGACAATGTAAATGTTAGTTTCTTGGTAATGAGATTTGAGATACGAAGGTCACCTTGTATTTTTGTACCAGGATGTGTTATGTTTGACCTTTTGGGTCGAAAGGATACTAAATTATTAAGTTAAAAACTATGAGGTATATGGGTTTAAAAATTAATAATTACAGAGATATTCTTCAGTGAAAGATGAAGGAAGGTTGAAGAGCTTGTCTACTTGATAGACGAGTTTGTAGGAAATTTTCACTTTTCAATAGGTTCAGGCTACCGTACCGAAAATTACCTACAAACTCGTGTACCTGTATGAGGAATATCTCTGTAATTATTAGTTTTTAATCGCATATGCCTTACAGTCTTTTATTCATAATTTAGTACCCTTTCGAACCACAAGATCAAATATTACATATCATGATACAAAAATTCAAGGCGACCTTCGTATCTCGATAGAAAAGCGGACAATAAAAAAAAACTAAGTATTGCATTGTATGCACCGCTTGATATCAAACAACTTTCGTTTGAACACTTTTTTGATACAACAAGTAATTTACGAGTAAACTGAAGTGGCCAAGTTAAGTGACTCAACTTGTATACACTACGACTATGATTATCCAAATACTACTGCTGGTATCTCAAAGTTTAGCAATTTTTCCTACTGGCACAATAATTTAATATTACGGTTTACAGCTAAATGGAGGCTTATAGAAAATTAGTTGCACAAGCATCACAGGCCTTGCTCTGCGTCATTCGATAGATAGAGATCTGTTAAGAACAGACTTCACAAAACTTGGATCAAAGACATCATTTTTTAAAATTTGATTTGGATTTCGAACATTAAGGTTAATAGTTTTTAAGTTGATCTTGATCTTGAAAATCAAGGGCATTGTTTTGAATTAACTTTGACCTTGAAGACTAAAGACAACGTATTTCAATTACCCTTCACTATGAAAATGAAGCTTCATATTGCTGAATTGCTCTTGACCCTGAAAATTAAGACTACCATTTTTTGAACATTTTTTTAATTGACCTTGACCTTGACGTTAAAAATTAATGTCAGCAACTTTTTTTTATTTTTCCCCATTCTACTTATCTCGGGGGTAAAAATTGTCAGAGGAACCAGAGATCGCAACTCATCCTCTCTCTTGAAAAGTAAGGTTAAGTAGTTTCATTAGTAGCATGAGCGCGAGCCACCTGACTTTTCCACAGAATGGTTGAGTTGCGACTCATGGTTCGTTTAACACTTTTTGCCCTACGACGTATAGAATGGGATAAAATTAAAAGAATGTCGACCTTGAATTTCAACGTCAGGGTCAATTTTTCGGAGACTAACAAATTCTTTAGGGGGGGGGGAGATTTCTTTAGGGGGGGTGGGTCGAGAATTTGGAACTTTACACTTTTTTCGCGATTCGGACCTCTCAAAGCCGAAACAAGAAGTATAAAATTGATGAAGAGCTCGGATGCTAGAGTTCTTGAACAAGAATCTGGATTAGATTCCTTAATAGCCACTAGGTGGCCATTAGCGAGACTAATGGCAGCAACACCGGCCAAAATCGAGCCGAGTTTTCCCGCCCACATGCAGCGCCACCTTACTTAGATGAATTTTGGTCTGCGAAAAGTTGGTCGCCATTAGACTTTTAAACTTGTCGAAACTTGTCTCGATTTTGGCCGCGTCAAGGTGTTGACCTATCTGACTTGGCTATCAGGGTATTTTTGTACGCTGTATCATGTTTTTGCTTGTATTTTGCTTAATAGTGACGAATAAAGATTTGTGCTGAAATGTTGACTTCAATTCTTAAGACAAGATATTCCTCGTACAAGACGAAATTATTAATTTAAATTCCGAAACCGTGCTCAGCTTTAGATTCGAGTTTCGAGAATTTAATAATTAGGTTCGAACCGAAACCTAATTTTTTTTACATTGTACACTGGTTGGCAAAACTATCACGATACCATATAATTTTAGATAATTCAGAGGGTGATCTGTACTGTAGGGACGTATGTTAACATTTTTCATCAAAGGAAGCTAATGATATTAAACTTTTCATTACCACATAAGACGAAGCTATTTAAAATGGATCAAAGAATATTACTTCTCAGTTTTTAGAGTACAAGTCACGCACGCCATGGTTATAAGTACACGTATTCATTTATAAGTACATGTACCAAAATAATTTTAGTCGTTCGAACAGGGTGAACGAAGCAAAAGGAAATAAGGAGTGGAGAAGAGATTCGGAACGCTATACAATGTACACTGTGCCGTATAAAATAAAGGATAGTTCTGGTTAGCCCCGGGCGAGCTCCAGCTCGTCTATCGGCCGGCAATATCAGCGAGAATTGAAATAGTCGTGATATTTCTTTGAACGGCGAGAACAAAACAACCGTGACCGAGGTGGCGCGGCGCGCGCGACCCGCTGGAATAAGAAATAATAAAAGGACGAGAAATAGATTTTTGCGGGATACAGGCAATGCTACAGGAAAAATGGAGGCGTTAGCTCGGTCGTCCTTTACAATCAGATTTCTTAGCGGACCGCTCCATCAGCGGGCCGATACGCCGACTCTTCTGTCGCTATCAGCCAGCGCCACGCTATTGGAGGACAATCACAAGGAAGAAACAAAGGGAAGGAAAGGCAGAGATGAAAGAAGGAACGAATACACTCGATCGAATTGCCACGCGCCAAAGGTATTAGATGAGGTCGGGGCTATTACTTTTTGAAAATCGCTGCGTAGGATACCAGTCAGGAGTCCGTCTATACTCTGTTGAATTTTCTCGACACCGATGTCCAATAAAGATTTGTCAATTTGCGGTAAATAAAAATATAGCTAAAATGCCTGTATAGAATAGAATTCATAATAATTGATATTTGGTTCACCGAATTTACTATATGTATACAGTGGGTGTAGAAAGTATTCGTACACCCTTCAAAACTGAATATCTTTTTTATAATTTACCCAAACGACTTGAGTTTTGACGAGGAGATAGGACTAGTTCACTAAATATCCTGTTTCCGTCGTTTTGAAAAAATCGACATTTTCAAAATTCCAAAGGAAACTGAGAGCCGCTTTCCCAACTCTTTTATCTGAGCTTATAATCAAAATAGTGAAAACGCCTTTTATAGATCTAAGTAATATATGCGCTTTGAAAAATTTATCCAAATCGATTCACGTTGCTGGGAGCTATAAATGTTTAAAGATCGCAGAATAAATTGATAATCACTGACTTTAGCCGATTTCTATAATTTTCCAAGGTGCATAAATTTTTTGCATTCTAAATTTTTCAAGGTGTATATATTACTTAGATCTATAAAAGGCGTTTTCACTATTTTGATTATTAGCACAGGAAAAAAGTTGGGAAATAATTTTCACTACATGTTGTCTAACTTTGAAAATTTTAATTTCTTCGAAACGACGGAAACAGGATGACTAGCAAACTAATCACTCTACCGCTTCGTAAAAGCTCAAATCGTTTGGATCAATTATCAAAAAGATTTTCTGTTGTGAAGGATGTATGAATACATTCTACACCCACTGTACAGTGTGTAAAGAAATTACATGTAAGGACCGCCACAGCGTGATTTTACACCTTCGGATCGGTGGACATTTGTGAAAAAAGGCCCGTGCAAAATTGTCCTCGACTTTGAAAATTAAGTATAAATTTTTGTTTGGTCTATCGAATCCTACCCATCATAAGGATAAAAAGTGTCAAAGGAACTATGAGTTGCATTTCAGCCGTTTTCTTGAAATGTAATGCTAAAGGTACCGTTAGATAGCACGGGTTAAGGCGAGAGAGAGGGAGAGAGAGAAAGAGAGGGAGATGGTATTGCCCGCTTCCGCGATGCTCTCGGCTCTCTCGCTCTAACGTGTACTAACCAATGGCACATTTAATATCATTTTTCGAGAAAACGGTTGAGTTGCGACCCATGGTTCCTTTCACGCTTTTTTCCCTCATGACGAGTAGAATCCGATAGGGCAAAAAAACGTGACCTTCATTTTGAAGGTCAAGGACAATTAGGTAAGGCTTTTTTTTTAAACGTCCACAGATCCGAAGGTGTAGAATCACGCAGTGGTGATCCTTACATATAATTTCTTTATATCCGGTACATTGCCGTTAAAACGTAATTTGCCATTTTCAGTGAATTTTCCGTGTGCAATGTTAATTATCAATATTAAATAGCCTTCCATTGACAAATCCTGTTGCGAATACCTAATATCCTCCGGCTGGGCGAATGTAAACAGTGGAAGTATTCAAACCCATGAAATTATTGCATGATTTGTTTATGAGTTCTATTTTATTCTGTTATTAGCCTCAAATAGAACAAAAGCTCATAGAAACTTTTTTTAGTCGCATCTACTGCATAGTAATTAGCGATGAAATAAAAATTGATTAAGTTGCAAAACCAGAGGTAAATTGTGCATAGGTTGTTCAGAAAAGGGTTCGTAACTTAATGGGCTTATAGCATTCACCAAGAGGAGTAAAAAATGTCACATCAACATAGGCCTAAAAATCAACCCTTTCATTACAACATCAGTTTCAAAATATCGACTTGGCTTTCGGTTAAAAAGGGTCCGTAACTTAAGGGACTTATAACACCCACCAACAACAAGAGGAGTAAAAAATGTCTAACCAACATAGGCAATAAAATCAACCCTTGCATTGTAAAATCAATTTTTCATCGACTTGGTTTTTGTTTAAAAAGATTACCCACACGAATGCCTAACCTAAAAACCAATTTCAGGATAATTACCCTAATCAACCCCTAAGTGTCCCCGCAGACTGCAGACTTTATATCGGCCGATAGTTTGGTCGGGTTGGCCTGTTAGTGCGTACACTGGGCCAACTAAATAGTATGGGTTGGGGATGTGTGCGCAGACCAGAGCGGTCGCATAATGAAAGTTAATCGAATATTGTCCAAAAATGTTATACTGCTTTTATACAACGGAGGAGAAGGATCAAGAAGAGAAACCTAGAGTATTGGGGATACTCTCTTCGGAGCGAATTGAACTATCGGCCGAGTCGGCAGAAAAACAATTGGCGAGTGTGCGCGCGGCCTCAAGCCGCCATACTGATTAGCAGTTGGCCGATAGTTTAGTTTGAATACAATCGTGTAGCCCATCCAACTTATTTATCGCCCGATACTGAATCGTTGTAATATACGCACTTGCATACATCTTCATATTGATTAAGAACCCGACCAAACTATCGGCCGATAGAAAGTCTGCAGTCTGCGGAGACTCTAAAGCGTCAAATCTGGATCTGTGTTAAATCATAAAACCCTTCGTATGTCCTGTTCTTTTTTAGTTAGAATATGTTTTTTCGATCCCTAGGTATCTTTTTATAAGTGTCTTATCTTTACAATGTTGCTACCCTTGAGGAGTAAAGTCACAATTTCTCAAGATAGAATCAGTCCGAACGCCGAGCAGTAAAGATCTCTCCGACACTGTAATTGCGGTTTTTACTTTCAATAAAATAAGAGTTAAGTTCTAAAACGCAAAGCTCGCGAATTACCAACCACTCGGCAACACGACAGTGAAATTGCCGAACGTAGAAAAGCGTATTTGATAGTAGCAGCGCCATATCGAGCCCCTTCGAAGTTAATAACTGTCGTATCCTTTCGGGACAACCAATTATTCATACGTGGGAACAACTGATTTCATAAATTCAAATCTTGAAGTGTAAAGTGACAGTGATCGTGCAATGATGGAAATTTCGTGAAACGAAGTTGTTTCACTGATCCAGCCGAGAAATCAGCTGTCGTGCACCAGGTGTTATTCTTCGAATGGCCAGGGTCGGTAAAATGACCCAGTGATAGCTGCGGCGTAGGTAGTAAGTTTTGTCAAATAGAGTTCGCTGACCCGATCGTAACATCAGCTGTTGTGCACCACGTCTTACTTTTTCGAATGCTCAGGCTCGTTAGGATGACAAAATGACCCATTTTCGTCGAGGCAGGTTCATTTCTGCAGAAATGGGTAAATCTAATTTCAATTGTTGACGAATTGTTTAAAATTTAACGTACGTTGTACTTGATAGACTCGTTAGTTAGTTCATCCTAATTCTTTTTTGTTCAATTGATAACGGAAAATTGATTTGATTTGTATTTTAGTTAATTTCCGTTCATGAATAATGAATAATTCGATGTTAACTTTTGCTCCGTGCTATACCGGCATGTACAGTTCGGGGCACCGGTCGAAAATCGCTACCTAGCACGGTGCGCCATGGACCGTTCCTGAGCGCAGATTCTACTCGCGCCCTGATTACTCAGTGTTTCTTGTTAATTATTCAGAAGTGAAGCCTCAAACGACATTTTGGCAAAAGAAAAAGTTGTTCAGTATCACCTTTTTTGTTACACCCTATACAGGGTGTAACACAACCCTCTGCAAATATTTTAAGGGGTGATTCTACAGGTCAAAATAAAGCGAAAATCAAGAGTGGCAATTTTGCGTTTGAGGCTTTGTTAACGAAATATCGATGTTTAAAAAAACGGCGTCCGAACGCCTGCCGATAGGCAATCTGACGCGTGAGCCTCGAGTCAAACAGCTGCTTTCAGTGGCAGTCATTCACTACGACGCCGCAGGAACCATGACCTACCGCACCGTGAAATCTGACACTCAGATGGCACACGCGTTACGATGTATAGCATTCAACCTGCTTACTTGTAAAAATCCACATGGGCATATCGAAACCCGCCCAATGGGATTATCAAGTAAAGAGGGTGACGGCCTTCAATCCATAATTTTCTTCTCAAAAACCAAATACACATATACTGCGATTGTTCCGTCCGCGATGGTTCACAATACACCAATTAACACAGAAACTTGCAGCACACGAAGATCACGATTCCAAGATTTGCACTAAACTTATTATTCCAGGAGATGTTCCTCGTATCCACCACTCGCTTGAATGCAGTGTTTCAATCTCTGACGCAAATCGTGTCACAGTTTTCGGAAGTCTGTTATTATTGTCAGAGAACATCATCATGTAGTCGTATTCCGCAAATGTACACGACCCTTCGGACACTTGGCACCACTACTATCACCGCACGTAACCGATTGTAACAAAAAGTAGCTTTAAAATAGAGATTGCGTATCTAGAAATTGAAATAATCAAGTTCTAAGAATTAGACTTAATTAAAAATCGAGAGTAATAACAATAGAACTAAATGCAATATTAAATCTATGCCGAATACTAAAATTCAAAGTACAACTGGAATGTTCAAACCATTCCGTATTCAACAGCGTACAAACAGCAACTGCCTCGATCGTCTAGAAATAATGGTCAACCGATGCATGCCGAATCGTCACGAGTCGTCGATAGGGCAACACTGTTGCCCCTTTCTACGGCCGAAAGAATAACAAATACTTCCAAACACTTTCCGTAGATACGACTCGCGACGATTCGGCACGCATCGGTGATCGTTATTTCTAGACGATCGAGACAGTTGCTGCTTGTACGACGTTGAATACGGAACGGTTTAAACATTCCAGTTGTACTTTAAGTTCTAGTATTTAATATTGCGTTTATTTCAATTGTTATTACTTTCGTTTTTTAATTTAGTTTGGTTCTTAGAACTTGATTATTTCAATTTCTAGATACATAATGCCAATCTTAAAACTACTTTTTCTTGCAATTGATTATGTGCGGTGATAGTGGTACCAGATGTCCAAAGGTTCGTGTACATTTGCGAAATACGCTAACATGATAATGTCCTCTGACAATAATAACAGACTTTCGGAAATTGTGACACGACTTGCGTGAAAGAGTTGAACCACTATCTTCAAGCGGATGGTGGACGCGAGGAACATCTCCTGGAATAATAAGTTTAGTGCAAATCGTGGACACTCGCTGATGGGACAGTCGCGTGTACGCATAGACATTCGCGGCCGCGACAATCGTGGTGCATGTGTATTTGGTTTTTGAGAAGAAAATTGTTGACTGAAGGCCATCACCCTCTTTACTTGATAATCCCATTGGGTGGGTTTTGATATGCCCATGTGGATTTTTACAAGTAAGCAGGTTGAATGCTGTACATCGTAAAACGTGTGCCTTTTGGGTGTCAGATTACGCGGTGCGGTAGGTCATGGTTTCTCTTGCATGTAGCGAATGACTACCACTGAACGCAGCTGCCGGACTCGAGCCGCTGTCCGTCAAATTGCCTACCGGCAGGCGTTTTCACCGCGTTTTTTTAAACATCGGTATCTTATTAACAAAGCCCCAAATGCAAAATTTTCATTCTTGATTTTCGCTTTATTTTGGTCTGTAGAATCACCCCTTAAAATATTTGCAGAGGGTTGCGTTACACCCTGTATATTCGGACATCGTTTTTCCAAGCTTCCAGATACTGCAGCATTTTCGCATCGTACACTACTTACTATTTATTATTATTATTATTATTATTATTATTATTATTTCGCTCCTATTAACTTCTGAATTAAATTTATCTTTTAATTGTTCAATTATTTCAACACTAACTTTAGTATTTAGCGGACTATTTCCGGTATTTACTAAATTCGAACTCAGGTGACTAGAGATGCGATCTATTTTTTTTTTATGTTCGTCTAACGGACCTTAAAGTTTGTTGTGTTATGGGAGAATCTCCGGAAGACATTATCAGGAGATTTGTGCAATTTACAAACGTGGCCAGTTTAATACTCATTGAGTCGCTGCTGGAATCATCTTCAGCACTATTCGATGTTTTTTCGCTTAGTAATTGAGATGGCCCTGGTTCAACTAATGAAGCTTCTGTTTACTGTCTTCTATTTTGGAAGTATATCTTGAGGCGATAACTGTTACAAATCAATCCCTTCTGGGAAAGAGTTGGAAATAATTGACGCAATCTTAATGTTATACTTCGGAGTCTTTTCGAATCAACGCTATATCCCTTTCGTTTAAAAGGATTACAACATCTTCGATGCACCATTTTCGGCAATTCACTCACTTCTCTATAATAAGTAATGTACGATGCGGAAATGTCGCAATGACTGAAAGCTTGGAAAAACAATGCCCAAATATATAGGAGGTTTCATTTTTGGGAAATCGTACAGTACCCTTCATTTATTACCTACTAACATTGTACCGAGTAGACGCAAAAGTAAACGGACTACACAATAAATTAGTAGGTCAAAGAAACATGGCTCAACCGCGGTCAGTCAGAAAATTACATAGTTCTAAAAGCATTAAAGATCATCCTCATTTACATTCATACCCTACAGATTAAAGAACCTCTTCTTTAACTGTAAATAGGATCATTTAGAAGTATACTAATCTTGTCGATATTGTTTTTACATTTTATTGAAGATATTATAAGATGCGCGCGGTACAGGAAGCCGACCGTAATAGCAGAACTCGTGGTTAAAGCGCGGCCCGCTTACCCGAAACGGGGGCACACCGGCCCTTTTACAGTTCCTTGTAACGTTCAGTTTCAAGTATCCATCCTGATAAAGGGCTTATTTTGTAGATAAAACTCCAAGGAATATGAAAATATTTGTTTTAAAATTTAAACCTGTAATGGCTTTCGTGGAGAAATTTGCAAAAAAAGTTTTTGTTTACAATTTTCATAATGAAAAATTACTTGTCCCAAAAAATAAAAAATACACCACGATAGATCCAAGCCTGTAGATTAAATGAAAGAAAGGAAATCTGAATCGGTTAAGTAGTTTCTGAGACAAAAATTCAAAAGCACAGCCTGTATTCCCCAAAATGTCAAACAATTGTAAAATTCAAAGGTCCGTATTTTTTAAACAATTTCGAAGAAATCTAAATAATGATTTAAAGCTTCCCCTAAATTCACATGAACTACAATATATTTCACTTAGAACAAAATCCGTGATGTCGTCGTCAAAAAGTGATCGATTCGGCATGGAATGACCCTATAACTATTTCTCCTTAGCAGTGATTGCTCTTCAGTCCTAAGCGTCCACTTAAAAAGCATTTTAAAAATTCAGTCTGTAATGGTTGAAGAACAGGTTAAAAAATGTCGTAAAAAAATTAATTAATACGATTAATAAGAAAGAAATATTGCATGCATACTACTTCCAACGGATTCCCTTAAAATATTTGATAGTTCAGTATAGTTCTTAGTTTCCATTGTTACTGAAGTTTCTTTCATAGAAATCACATAAAAAATTACTTTAGAACACAGAAAAAAAATAATTACTTTAAATTATTCTACCGTAGCGAGGCATGGGGCTATTGTACTAGTACAAGTTTTTAGTTAGTGAATAAGAAAAGAGACGTGTTTATTTGAAAATGAGGGGAAAACTTTATTTTTTACGTTTTCCATACGAACGGCGATTGCGCTAAAGGTGCGGTCAATGGACGTCTTTACGTGGCACCCTTCTTGTTGCAGGAGCAATTTTGCCGTTCGGAAAATGAACTTGCTTTTGAAATTATCTTTGTTTTTTTACCGTTTCAGCTTGCGATTGCATGTATCACATTATTCTCGATTATATTCTACATATAATTGACAAGTTTCTGGCATACTAGCCTTTACGTATGTTTGCTATTTAGGATGAGAGTTGGGATCGCTGAGAGGAGTTCCTGTGTCAGACCGCAAGATACCTCGAGGGGTCAGGTAATGTTCTGACAGCGGTATTAAACTTGTCGAATATTGATGTCTCTTTGCAACTGTGTCGATTCGCTAAGCCTTGCTGCGTTTTAGCAACTACCTATTGTCATGGAGACCTATTTGCACATTGCACAAAGATGGTAGCAGCAGTTCATTTCAAATCAAGCATCTGATTCCGCAACAATTAGGCTAAGTACTTTGATGCTGGCAACATTTCTAGCGAACGCTTGTGAAACGAAGTTTCTGTTGCACCTTTTCAATTTTCACGAAGCTTATACAATGCGCGGTAAGCGGCTAATTAACTTGAAATATTAAATAAAAAATCTTTGTAAGCTATTTTAAGCTATAATACAAGGTGTCCCACCTAACTTGAGCATCCTAAATATTTCGCTTAAGGTTCATTTATACACCACCGTGCCGTGACCAGGCCGTGTCCGGGATTTTTTAGAGCGACGTACTATTATAACTTAAGAACAAACTGTGCGATTTCTGTCGTGTTTGGTGTCATTTTAATTGCAAAACTCTCAGAAGTTCATTAAAATTAATTTCATAAAGGTTAGACAAAAACTAAAAGAAGAGTTTTCAGTTGTCAGCGGAAAAATTGAATACGAAAATTTACATCTACTCAACTTTTTACACCATTTTCTTACAGCAAATGCCGCAAGTGTCTTTCTCCGGAATCTAAACGAAAATGATGTAACAAGTGTGATGGGATGATGAAGAAATAATACATGTGGTTATAGTTATAATATAATCTTTATATTATATCAGAATATAACATTGTACATTTTTATAATTGAACATCAAAATAACTCATTTATACAACTTCGCTCTCATAATACATTCATAAAACAAACCCACAACAAGTTCACTGCATGTAAATTTTCGTACTCAATTGTCCCGCCGATAGCCGAAAACCCTTCCGCGTTAATTATACCTGGTCCAGGGCCGCGTGGATTGTATTAAGCACTAAAGTGGTGTTTGCATTATGAACTATTGTAAATTTAGATGAATATTAGATGTACCATTTACAGCCACTGGAAGGATTCCTGTAACCCTTTGACACCATCTACCTACGGCAAATGTAGACTTTGCACTTTTCAACTTCGTTATACATAATAAACAGATACGATATAACGCAAAAGTATAGACTGGCCGTACTATTATAACATAATAAAAAGCTATGCGATTTGTGTCGTGTTTGATGTCATTTTAATTGAAAAAATGTCAGGAATTCATTAAAATTAATTTTACAAAGATTAAACAAAAACTAAAAGAATTTTATTCCTTGTATATAGAGAATGCACTTTGTATATGCAAATCAGCGTGACGACCGTAACTACTCGAAGGAATAGGGATATGCCAAAGGGTACAAGGTGGGCCTTTCGGAGGCGACCTTTTCAAGAGAGTCTTCGTGCGCCATCCACGGTACGGCCAAATATCGAAAGCTGGAAACTGTGGCCGTGCCCTGGATGGCGCACGGAAACCCTCTTGAAAAGATCGCTTTACGAGGTTACAAGGAGATTTTTCTGTACACAAGGAATATAATTTTTTTAGTTTTTGTTTAATCTTTATGAAATTAATTTTAATGAACTCCTGGGGTTTTTGCAATTAAAATGACACTAAACACGCTAGAAATTGCACAGTTTGTTCTTAAGTTATAATAGTATGTCGCACTAAAACTCCCGGACACGGATCGAAGACGGCCCTGTTGTGTATAAACAGACCCTAAATGGACGCTTATTCTTTATAATAGGGAAAGATGTCAAGGGAAACAAATATTTGGTTTGTCGGGGCGAACGTAATGAGGGACAACAAAATTTGCTGAAGCTCATTTCTTTGACATCTCAAAACCCCCGAAGTTTTTTTTAATGGGACTGCGTATTTTTGATATGATGATATGATAATTAAGGTCAATGCGAGTCCAACGACCTATGGTGTTGTGACCTTCCCGTGACCCTGAACACGAATAATTTATAAAATTTGGATTACTGATGTAAATGGTGAAATAACTGTGATCAGGTGATTAACGAGGGAAACTTTATTTTAAAATATTGATGCAAATAGTGCAAAATGGAGATTCTGAAATGTTAAACTAAAATCACGCCCATGTCCAACATTTTTGCCAGAGGAGAAAGTTGTTTAAAACGCTAATTTCTAAAACATATTTGAACATCGTTGAAATCGGTGAGGGTTAATCTACAAGTTCACTCATAATTCTACTGAATCATATAAAATATATGTTAACATTTTTATTTCCTTCGCTAGACTACCCTTACATTATTTTACAAGTAAATGATCAATTAAGTTACGCTCGGACTGAGTTCACATAGCGGTGGTGGTCACATTTGTATCACGTTCCGCAACAGCAGTATGTATGTACGTATAAGGCCCTTTTCTGTCATCGCTAGCACTAGCCGACCACGGCTAAATACGTCTTGTCCCCTTTAATTAATCAGAATTTGTATCGAACGGGAAGACACAGATTTTCATAAAATTTTGGGGAAAGATATTTCAGATAAAAATATGAAACCCTTATTTTTTGTGCGCGAGCGTACATATTGAAGGGATGAAAATCATTCTTGAAGTTTAGGATGCAAACCATATTTGTTTAAATATCTCGGAAAGCATTAAACATATACAAAATAATTGCGGGAAGTTCCATTTATTTAAACAATGTATTAAATAACATGGTGTTACTATTAATTTCCCGTACTAAGAATTTGTAGCGGTTAGAGTGTGGTGGAAGGACTGAGCGGAAAATTATGGAGTAGGGACTAGGAGAGCGTTTCGTCCTGAGCCTGCTAGAGGACTCGTCAGTAAGGCTACCTAGCAGACCCTTGCCTTAGACGTAGGGATAGTGAGGGATAGTCGCAGGATGTTTATATAGGACCTGATGTCGGGGCGAGCACTTTCGAGAGAAAGTGGCAGCTCGCGCCAAATCCCTCTAGTGGCAGGAATTGGAGGTCGCTACAAATTGATTAATATTTCAAAAATTTGTATTACACAGAACACAATATTGAAATGATTATACCTCAGTGAGTGATATACTTTGGACTCGAACAAAATTTAATTCCAAGAATATATTCTAAATATTATCGGAAAAAATTGTATTCCAACAATTTATTCCAAATGTTATACGAATTAACTTTATTACACTAATGCCAAACTCTGCAGCCAACGCATTATTTCGACCGTAACATAGCAGAAATTCTCCAAGTGGATGGATTTGCCTGTGTGACACAGATTGAGAAACTGTGGCAGGCCATGAAATCGTGAAACGGCTTTGACACGTGGCAATGCATGAAATCCGCGAATGTGTGACGTGACTACAGTGTGTCACCAACAGATTTAAAGCAATGGAAACATACCGGCTCACACTTTTGGAATGTCATGTGAAGTAACGTTATAGCTCGTAACACGACACAACAGTCCGAACAGTGTTTGTCACGCTCTTATTTTAAACACTTTAACAGTGTAAAGGGATATACCACTGCCTTGACGAAAACCAAATGCTCCTGGGAAAGACGACGCCTGCCCGGCGAACTTAACATGTATGGAAGAAAGTTGCTAAGAATAATGATCTATTTTCTGATGGTCTAACTGATTCGAACAATACCGAAAAATTCATTTAAAATACAAAATACTGGTATAAAGCAAATAAAGACATCTATTTCGTCATTATTTCAAGCTACCATAATAATTGTAAGTGGCTCCTGTTCCTATAAATATTTCAATAGCATGCATATGTACAATTTTTAAATGAGGTAATGGTAGTTGTTTAGTTCAAGCAAGTACACAATTCAATTGGAAGATCACTATGTATTTTAATACATATTTGTACTATGTTCATATTAAAAATGTATTCCGAAAATATCGTTACTCATCCTCATAATGGAGTAGAGGCAAATGCTGCTCAGGTATGCACAATTACAAATGTCTACATATTCGTATTTGCATGGTGTACGTTTTACAGTTACATAAAAAAAATGCAAATGTGCGGAAGAATCTAGAGCACTGTGTGCAACTGAAATTAATGAAGGATTCTTTCACAAAAACATAGCCTCTGCAAATTTTTACCAGAGGCAACAAATTATATTAAACGGGCTTATTGATAGAATTGGTAATGCGAAGATTACCCATAAGTCCGGAAGTAAATCCGACCCTGCAATTCGTACTGTGCATAGTTACCAATCATCTGTGAAACATACTTCTCAGCGTTTTTTCATCTTCTATCATTTTGTGCCATAAACCGGACTCTGGTATGTTCTTTAGCCTATGATATGTTGTTAATTAAATTCTGGTTATTTAAACTATTTTTATACAATAAAATTCTGGTTATTTAATGCTACATCTAATTATACTGTTACTAATCGTTACAAATATTATGAACCGCATGTAATAGACCGCAAAATGTAAAGGGAGATTTTTATAGTAAAGACGCAGTTCAATGGAGATACTGTCGACATCATACGCAACTCTAATACCAATACAGGGTACCCGCCACTGATGGCGAATATTTTAAGGAGTGATTCCATGGACTAAAATAAGACGAAAAAATGGAATAAATTTTTTGTTTGAGGTTTCGTTTTCGGAAAAATCGGGTTTCAAAATTCAATCGTAAATTGTGGCAAAACCGATACAACTGGAAATTTGGGGGAAAACCGAAAACGGACGATCTCATCGATTTCAATAACCTTGAAATATTTTCTCAAGGTCATTATTCTGAGCAACAGTTTTCCATACATGTTAACGCCGCCCGGTCTTAATTTCCCTCCCTCAAATTGGTTTGATTTGGACTGTATTTCTTCGAGCAACCAACGCGAGCACAGTATAAGAATAAGTCATAGCGGTACTCCGTTTTTTTCCCTTTGATGTTGGTATCTGAGGTCACGTGACAGGCTGTTGTTGGTGTACTAGCGCATGATGTTCTGATTGGTTGTTGCTACGCTACAAAATAACGCTACGTTGCGTGGATGCGCACGAGAAGAACATAGATGCTATTGAGGGAAACTGACGCCATCTTGTCAGTAGTAATATGGGACATGTGTTGTAGCATTTCTCGGACACGATTTTGAGGGAGTGCCGCTACTAGTTATTTCTATACTGAGCCGAGAGCGATTCTCCCACTCACTCCTATAAACCTTGTCGATCATCGACGTTGTCGATGAATTATTATCGGTGAAAAGTACGGACCCTCGATTTAGCATAACCTATAACCCATTAATTTTTCTTTTCTATTGTTCAGGTTCAACTATACACGAATGTGATCGCCATTGAGAGAGCAGGCTGAAGTGTAGTCGCAACCTAATTTCAAGAGTTATGCTAATTATGCAGAAAAGGGGGCACCCTTAGATTAGTTTTGAGTCAAGCAATAAGAGGGGTTGAAACAGGGAAATGTAAACATCGTATTAGTACGCGAAGTGAGGTAAACAGCAGAAACCATTTATGCTGCAGTAAATGTGACGCAACAAGTGCCACTTTCTTTTTGTCATAACTTTTGAACCACGATCGTCGCAGGCCTCGGACAAAGTGCATAGTACTCAGGATTATCCAAAATTCAAGAAAATTGGAATTCAGGACCAATTTTCTGCAGAATTACAAATGCTTTTTTGTGAACATCTTTGAAACTAAGGCCAGACGGCTATAACGTGTAGCAAAAGTTTGTTCAGGGTAGTGACCTTGACAACATACTTCAAGGTCATCGAAAAGGGCGAGATCTTTCGCTTGGTAAATAATTACCGCAAATTGCATTGCTAGAAGTGGCAAACATCCAGAGAAAAATCGCATATCGCAAAATTAGCGTGATGCAAGGAACATAATAAGCTCATACGTGCGCGAGAAACTGCGACTCCCAAATTGCGATGAAACTCTTCATGAGCTTAAAAGCGAAAATTGCCGGTAAATTATGAACGTGCACTTGAGAAAAGTGGCACATAATTAAAGGATAACAGTATGATAAATTGAATGGGAGAGGATTAAATTTCAGCGTAAACGGTGATTAAACTTCCCCCGTCCGGTGGAGAAAGCGGCCACATTTTTTGCATGTAAATAACCGGTATCTCTTGTGGAACGAGAAAGAGGAAGAAGGGTGCAGGCGCATCCCCTATCAATTACAGAAGCGTGCCGACAGCGGAAGGTAATACGTCGTCGATCTCATCAGTGACTTGTCCCTTCGTCGCGAAAATAGAAACGGAAGGGCGAAAGGGTGAGAGGGGGGAGGGGGGAGAGAGAGAGGGAGGGAGAAAGAGAGAGAGTAGGTGGATTCGAAATAAAATGCGTCGGGCTTTCAATCAATAGGAGTTTATCGGACAGCGTTTGCTTCAAAGAGTCCCGCTGGCCAGGAGGGGCGAAGCGGCCGAATAGCGACAAGATACAGCAGAGGGAAACATGATGCATGCGAGCGCGTGTGAGCATCTGCATTGACTTGTTTACGCTACGCTGAATGCATATGCAACCGAGTGAAGGACTACCGTCGGTATCAGAGAAACTTCTGCTGAAACGAAAAGAAACACATCGAAGCGCGCTATGCACTGTCTGCGAAACGCCGTTGCCTTTTCATCGTCCCTTTCGACGGATATCTTCGATTCAGGAGCTGGAAAAGACGAACTTCCCAATGTTACGTATGCTCCTTTCAAACATGCCTGTGATCGGTTGCCTTGTCCTTCTTCCTGATGCCAGTGCGCGCGGAAATATTTTTAAACGTGCAGTAGACTTCCGATTATTTAAACTTCCGTTTCGGGAATCCCTATTAGACGAACTGTTCAATCTAATGCGAACCATACGCAACGCCACTAGTCTTGAGTTAATATTATTACCCATAATGTAGTCACGTGTAATTTAAGTAGTATATGTCAATTATAAGTAGTACAAGTAAATAGTCGGACATCAGGCACAACTAAAGTAGTATGGGTCAAGGTATGGCTTAATATGGCTTTCTTAAGTAGCCATGTCAAAATTTAAATAGTTTTAAATTTAATACGGTTTTCTTAAGTAGGTATTATCAGCTCACAATATTGCCATGTAAAATTTAAGTAGTATACGCACCGTTTATTTTGAAAGCGGTGCAAGTTCATTTGTCTAAAAAATTAAGGAAGGACAAGCTTCTATATATTTTAATGTGAACCTTTTATTTTATAAATAAATTATTCTGTAAATCTAAATTTATTTGATTCTTTTAATCCATTTAAATTTCTTTCATAAATAGAATTGCAGAGTCATTTATTTTGAAAGTAGTGTAAGTACAAAAAATAACGAGTCTCTTATTGCTAACATTTACCAAAAAAACTCTATAGTATATAATTTCACACACAAACTAATCATAGGACCATTGAACAATCTCAAAATACAGATTGTTGATCTGAAGGTAATACTTACCTTGGACGCATGGGGGTCATTCCATGCCGAATCGATCACTTTTTGACGTCGACATCAGGGATTTTGTTCTAACTGAAATATATTGTAGTTCATGTGAATTTAGGGGGGGGGGGTTAAGTCATCAATTAGCTTTCTTCGAAATTGTTTAAAAAATACGGACCTTTGAATTTTGCAGTTTTTAGCCATTTTGGGGAAAACAGGCTGTGCTTTTGAATTTTTATCTCGGAAAATACTCAACCGATTGGTATTTTCTTTTTTTCATTTTAAATTGCAGGCTTCAATCTATCGTAGTACATTTTTTGTTTTTTGGGACAAGCAATTTTTCATTATGAAAATTGTAAACAAAATCTTTTTTTGCAAATTTCTCCATGAAGGCCATCACAGGTTTAAATTTTGAAAAAAAATATTTCCAGATTCCTTGAAGTCTTAGCTACAAAATAAGCACTGAATCAGGATGGACACTTGAAAATTAACGTCACATTAAGCTGTAAAAGGTCCGGCGTGCCCCCGTTTCGGGTAAGCGGGGCGCGCGCTAGCAGCGGGTTCTGCTATCACGGTCGGCTGCCTGTACCGCTCGTACCCCATAATACCTCCAATAAAATGTAAAAACAATATCGACGAGATTAGTATACGACTAAATGATCCTATTCACAGTTAAAGAAGAGTTCCTTTAATCTTGTGGATATGAATGTAAATGAGGATGATCTTTAATGCTTTTAGAACCATGTAATATTCTGATTGAACGCGGTTGAAGCGTATTTCTTGGCCCTACTTTTTAAGTTTATTATGTAGCCCTTTTGCATTTGCGTCTACTCGGTACAATGTTAACAATAAATGATAGGTACTATAATGATATAGATACAAATAATAATGTGTTAAATTAATAAAACTCTTTCTGTTTTTGTATTGTGCAGCTGCTCCGTCAGAAAAGTATGTAATTTTATTATATATATATATATAATATAATATAATATATATATATATATATACAGTAAGGAGCAAAATTGAGTCAATGTGTACCACTTTGGTAGATTTTGACTATTTCCTTGCTAGAACATTTATTTTTTACAATACAATATTTTTTCTCAAATACTAATTTTAGTATTTAACTCGTCTATTTAAATATCAGACATAAATAATAATTTTCATCGAAGATATAAAATTTTATGATAGACTCAATTTTGCACCACAATTTTGTACAACGGTTAAACATAAATAAAGTGGACTTAAATTGATGCAAACATAGGATTAGTAAACAGAAGTGAGTACCACTGAGTGCCCTTGTGTACCACTATAAACACAAACCAAAATATAGAGCGTTAGTTATCGTCAATACGTTGTTCCGTATACACGTTGTCTAGCTCTGCAAAATGAGAAAAATAAGAAAAACTATAAGCGATAAAGTGGTTACATTAATACTGCAAGGCTTTTCCACTCGCGTGGTGGCTAAAAAATGTAGTATTAGTCAGTCTACGGTACAAAGATTAAAAAAGAAACACTGTAGTGCTAAATGTTCTAATAAAGCCGGGCGGAAAAAGATATTGTCTAAGAGAGATGCTAGACGTTTGGAGCATTCTATTGTAACTGGCGAGGCAAATTCAGCAGCTATGGCTGCTAAAATATTGTCGAGGGATACCGGAAAAATGGTAAGTCGATGGACAGCCAGAAGAGCTTTAAGAGAAACAGATTTTCACGCATTTAAGAAACCGAAAAAGCCATTACTTTCAAAAAAAAATATTAAAGCCCGCCTGGCCTTTGCTAAAAAGTATAAAGATTGGACTTATGAACAGTGGAAAAATGTAATCTGGTCAGATGAGACGAAAATTAATTTATTTGCATCTGACGGAGTGAGATGGGGATGGAAACGTAAAGGAGAATCGCTGAAACCAAGGCATGTGATTCAAACTGTAAAATTTGGAGGCGGCTCTGTTATGTTGTGGAGTTGTATGGTGACGTATGGTGTAGGTCCGTTGCAAAGAATCGAAGGTCTGATGAACCAGTACATATACAAGAACATTTTACGAAGTCATTTGATGGACACGATAGAAAATATGCCTGTACCGGAAAGAGAAGTAATCTTTCAACACGACCGCGACCCAAAGCATATGGCTAGAAGTGTCCAAGAGTGGTTAAGAAATCACTCAATTACCGTTTTGGACTGGCCTGCACAAAGTCCAGATTTGAATTGCATAGAAAACTTGTGGGCTTACCTAAAAAGACAATTGTACATCGCCTACGCTTCACCGCCGACTTCACTCTCTGAGCTATGGTCAAGAGTTCAAGAACAATGGGAGATGATACCATCGGACTATTGTGAAAAATTAGTGAGAAGTATGCCTAATAGAATTGCAAGTGTAATTAAAGTTAAAGGGCTCTGGACAAAATATTAATGATCGAACTAATTACTAGTGTGATATACGAATTTCTCATTTATGTTAAACAATTGATTATTTTTTGTTATTAATGATTAGAAGGTTAAGAAATTACACTATAATACTTTGTTTTTGATGCTGCTAAATAAAAAATTCGTTTTTTTGAAGAAAGGTATTGTTGAATTAATTTTAATTCAATTTTTTTAAACATTGACTCAATTTTGCTCCTTACTGTATATATGTATAATATAATATATATAATATATATATAATATATATATATATAAGGAAACGTAAATAAAATTAATTAATTGTAATTTTATTTACGCTTTTGTTTTGTTTATTTATATATATATATATATATATATATATATATATATATATATATATATTGTTTAGGTATTGAACTAATTTTTTTGAAAAATATGAACAGCAGCTGTATTGTGCTCCAAACTTTCTGAAATTATAACAAAATTGTAACTGTCTTCTTTGCCATATATTACAAAAAGATGAAGGGTGACTTGTTTATTGCTCCAATGGTAACTTTGTACCTCATCTTGCACGACAAAACTATAGTTTTCAGAGAAATCGCCATATACGACAAATTCTCCATTATCTATCAATTGTTTCCGTTGCGTTAAATACAAACTCTGAGCTTTAGCGATGTAATCGTGCGTCTGCAAAATTGCAATTTTATCGCTAAGACGTTCTAAAAAGTCATCAGCAGAACATGTAAGAGTGTCCAGAGACGATCTATCGGTACTAGTCCAAGACATCACTTTAAAAGTGATGTCCGTTATATAATTACTATCAAAAAAGTTTTCGAATTCTGAACGTATATTATCAAACCCGGGACGAGAATTGCGCTTTACAAAATAACATGATGACGTTGGTCGCTCGCAAGTAACTCTATTTAAAATAAGTTTGTAGTCTGTAACAATATTATTGGAATTATTGGAATTATTATGATGTGCAGCTATTGCTGTTTTAATCGCAAAGAGCATTAATTTTATATTTTGGTATATGACGCAAACGCAAACGGAATGCGTTCCATTAGCATCAGTCAATACACATTCTTTTGGTCGCAAACTGCAAATGTGCTAAACCCAATATTCTCCGCGAGGTGTGTCTCTTTAAACTCTCTTTGCTGTCTTCTATGTTCGAAGTATACTTTGAGATGGCAACTATTACAAATCAATCCCTTCTTGGGAAGAGTTGGAAATAATTGACGCAAACGTAATGTTATACTTCGGAGTCTTTTCGAATCAACGCTATGTCCCTTCCGTTTAAAAGGATTACAACACCTTTGATGCGCCATTTTCGGAAATTCACTCACTTCTCTATAATAAGTAGTGTACAATGCGAAAATGTCGCAGTGACTGAAAGCTTGGAAAAACGATGTCCGAGTATATAGGAAGTTTGGTATCTGGGAAATCCCACAGTACCTATCATTTATTGTTAACATTGTACAGCTCATTATGACGTTAATTTTCAAGTGTCCATCCTGATCCAGTGCTTATTTTGTAGCTAAGGAATCTGGAAATATTTTTTTCAAAATTCAAACCCGTGATGGCCTTCATGGAGAAATTTGCAAAAAAAGATTTTGTTTACAATTTTCATAATGAAAAATTGCTTTTCCCAAAAAACAAAAAATGTACTGCGATAGATCGAAGCCTGCAGTTTAAAATGAAAGAAAGAAGATACCAATCGGTTGAGTAGTTTCCGAGATAAAAATTCGAAAGCACAGCTTGTTTTTCCCCAGAATGGCCAAAAATTGAAAAATTCAAAGGTCCATATTTTTTAAACAATTTCGAAGAAAGCTAAATGATGACTTAACCCCCCCCCCTAATTTCACATGAACTACAATATATTTCAGTTAGAACAAAATCCCTTATGTCGACGTCAAAAAGTGATCGATTCGGCATGGAATGACCCATGGGACATCGTTGGAATAACTGCTAAATAAATAAATGTAGTGTCAAACAGCGTATAAAGGAAAAGAATATCGCTTTCGCGATATATCTGCGGATTTCCAGTAAAATTACTGTTTAAATTTCAAATTATTAACGTTATTTTTTCGCTTAAATCAGTAAGGATGGCAATAATAAAAAGAAAACGTATACCTTGGGTAAGTATCTACTATACCTACCGAAGTTCCTAATCTTGATGTCCGAAGAGATGTTATTTAATTTGAATACAAAGGGTACACAAAAGTACATTCGATTCTTAAATAATGTACTGGTATATTCCATGCATTTTTATCGGTCTATTATCTTAGAATTATGTTGTAATGAATTTGAAACTGATTGAACGCGTTATTATCAGACAATGTTTTTTTCCTCCGAATATCGAACATTACCTGAACACCTAAGGAATACAATATACATATGTATACATATGTAAAGACAATGCAATGTATATGCGCATGGTAATCTCTCGGCAGTAATCCTCCGAGTTGACGCCTATAATTTGCGGTTTACAATAATGTTGATTAACGGCGAAGTGTTATCAACCGAGCAAAATAAGAGATTCTATGCGCTTCATAGCATATAATAGTCATATCCCACGGATGCGAAAGAGGAAACAGAAAGCGTAATTTTGGTCGCATCATAAGAATCAGCAGAAAAGAAATATGAACCAAGAGAAACAGTGAAATTTCAGGAAGGCTTTCAGAATTACTTGGCGCAGTTGTTTCGTGACGAAATGAAGAATACAGATATTTCCCCGGAGGTATCGTGCGACATTGAATGCGCAAAATACTGGTAGGGCTGTTTCATCGACCCACCACCCATGTTTTAGCGAATATACAGAAATTACGTATTAAATTGCAGAACAGCGTTTCGCGATACCTGTGAAATCTATAAAAAAATCTGCTGAATATCGGGTTTCTGGCAGCTGATTCCCCCTGCGCATACGGCACATAGTATTGACTAGAACAAATATTTCTACGTTCTCTAATCCGGTGGAAACGCACAATTCTTCAATTTCTCAAAATCATCGTAATTAATGGTTTGTGCTAGTGGAGAACCAGCCCAAGGTATTACACTGACTATTCCACACTGAAAATATGTAGAGCAGACACTGTTTCTTGAGACTTTCAGCACGTCTTTATAATTAAAGATGAATATTGGCTTATAATATTGACTTAATTATTAATGTCATAATATTGTTAATATTATATTTAACTAAGTATATTATATCTAAGTAAGCAATCATATTATATGTATACGTATATGTATATGTATCCGTATATTAATAATATTAATGATATCAGTAATATTAATATTAATATTATTATAGTCAATAGGTCGTGTAAGAGAAGGATGGAATAGAACTACGTGAGATGACATGGGAACAGGAATAACGTATACTATTCACGACCAGAATGAAGTCTCTTGTAAGGAATGCGGGTCTGATTGGTCAGATTCCATTACAGCCGAATTCGATCCAATTAGATGTTTTTATCGCTCACGTATATCGACAAAGAAAGCGTACATAACCTATCAGACTCGAGCTACTGGTGTTACACGAGGAGAGGACTACGTACCCGTTTCACCCCTGTGCCGTCTCAGGGTACTTCATTCTTGACGCGAATAGTATACATAGACACAGTATAAGAATAAGCAGTGGCAATACTCTCAAAATCGTGTCCGAGAAATGCTATAGCGCATGCCCCATATTACTACTGACAAGGTGCCGTCAGTTTCCCTTCATAGCATCTATATTTTCCTCGTGCGCACCCACGCCACGCAGTGTTATTTCGTAGCGTAGCAAACGATCAGAACATCGCGTGCTACTACACCAACACCATGTCCGCCTGTCACGTGATCTCGGAAAGCAACATTAAAGAGGCCGACACGGAGTACCGCTATTGGTTATTCTTATATTGTGACATAAACGTACAAAAAGCTCAGCGGTCATTATGAGGGAAGCATCACTAGTAACAATGTGGAAGACAATACTGTTTCACTTATTATATATGAGGCACTTATGCTTCGCATTTTATTACAATAATTATTGCCGCAATCATACAAAACGAAAGAGTCTCTCGTTTGACCGTGTCTCGTTAATATGGCATAAAATAAGTCACTCAGGTTATGACAATCTCTCCGCATACAATATAGAGCACACCGTTAAGAGAAATGCAGCAAGTTAGAGAAGAATCGCACAAGACGGTAGAGCCGCTGTAGTAACTTGTACTCTCCATTTAGCAGTAAACAGGGTGTTTCGTTACGTGATGCAAATATTTTAAGGGATGATTGATGACGTGATTCTGAACAACCTTTTCCTTTGCCAAAATGGTGGTTAAAGCTTCGTTTTTGAATTATCACCGAAAAATACTGACCAATTGGGGCGCGCCTGTGTATATAATTAGTTTATTCCTTCTTCGGAAATAACGAATAATTTGATATCATTCTTAATTTGTTTTTTCCTTATTCGATATAACTGTTGCTAAATGCTTCCTATTGGACCGGATGACTTGTTCACTTCCACGACCCCGGCTGACTGTCAGGCTCGAACACAGCACTCTTGTGATTGAGCGCGAGCTCTACGCGCGCTCTGGTTGGTCAATGTTTTTCATTAACCATTCAAAAACGAAGCCTCAAACAACATTTTCGCAAAGGAAAAAGATGTTTAGAATCGCCTCAGCTATCACCCCTCTTCGGCTCTATGGGTAGTCCTGGGACACCTTGTATATAGAATCCAAGTTAGGTTTGGACAATATGTTTTCCGGTCGCAACGCGTCAGAGAATCCGTCGCATTGCCGACATTTCTTGGGATTCCCAATTGATACTTAGGCCGGTACTTGACACTCGACGACTACGGCTGTTATAACGAAGACAGTTGTTGCAGTAGTTACATATGTATAGGCAGAATTCTATGTATTGTACCAGTAGTGTTTAATTAATATTTCAGAAACTATCAAATACCCGCGCCTGAAATTTTATATTTGGCGTCCCCGTCCCTTCCCTTCAAACCCTTCCAAATTTCATGTAGATGGGCGGATGGTGCTCTTCGGAATACCAGCCCAATTTCTTTCAACGATTATCATGAGCACTCCATTCTAATTATAAATTTCTAATAATTATTGATTCAGCCTCGTGTATAGCAAGATGAAGCAAGACGGAAAAGAGAAGAAATGAAAATAGAAATTCGTAAAGAAGCAATGAAGAAGCCACATCCGTAACTTGTTGCGAAATTAAGAAGGGCCGCTGATTTCGTTCTCAGCGAACCCAGAACTCGAGATTGTGCTAACCGGTTTCACGCGGAATCGAGTCAATGCTACCTCATGAAAGGAAAAGGGGCAAGGAAACATATCTCTGCGATTCGCAGCCGCGCGATATCTAGCCGCTGTTTGTAGTCTCGCTGTCAAAGGGGCGAAGCGCAGGATGTGCCTCTGGATAATGTTTGCACAAACAGCTGCGAGCTAACAGCTTATATTGGTCTACTTCTCTCCCACTCTCTTCTCTGTCTGTCCCATCCTACCTTGCTGCATCAGTCGATCATGTTCCTCTTGTAAACTTTCTTTGCCCTCCTCATTCAATCATCCCCGTTGTCGCTCACTCCTTTTTTTTATAATTCGCCCTCTCTTCCTGTCGCTCACACTCTTTCGATAATCTCTTCGACATTTACTTTTATTCCTGCACTTATCTTTTTGCTGCTGCCAATCCTTTCCCCCCTTCTGTGCATTTTATGTTGCACTTGCCCCGTAATAGGTAACGGCTGTCTACATCTCTGCTTACTTACACTTCCATACATACTTTACATGCATCTAGATACATGCGGGCAACATTTTCTAGAGCGGTTCCAGGTGCGATTAAGCCGACCAGAAAATTACTGGATCGACTGAAAACCTTCGTTCACGTGTCACTCTGGCAACGTGTATCGATTTTATAACCAACTGTCCCATTTACGAGCGGAAATGTTGAGCCATCTTTTATAGCCGCTATTACACATATTTTTCTGTGCCGTCGCATTACGAGTTGACGAAAGAAGCAAAGACATAGCTTCAGAGGCTTCGGTCAATAAAACAGTTTAGTTACAATAATGCACGGATTAGTGTCGCACGTTTGGGACCAGGGTGCGATACTAATCTGTTCAGGTACGCGAATTTTTTTTACCCTAAGTAAGAAAGGACAACAACAGTTGAAGAGAGGGAGGTCCGCGATTCGAGCGTCCATACGGAGCTCGAAGGCACTTTGGTGGGGATGACGCTGCGGCATACAAGCGAGGAAAATTCGCGACAGTAGGCCGTGCAGCACTGTACCTCGTTCCTGATGTTCCTGATTATCTGACATGTGCAATCCCGCATTAGACCCGCTGCGCACGAGCGCTTTTCGCCACTTTTGCCGCTTTGTCTGCGCGTCTAATTTTTTTCTTGCAATTCACACGAGCGTTTTGCATTAGTTGCCAACTGCGGCCGCCTTTGTTCCATTGTTTGGTCATCAAGTTCGATATGTATTTAGGAACCCGAGACAATTTCAGTTACCAAGTTTTATAATCTACTTGCGGGGTACTTAATCACAACGCTAATTACGATGTTGTTTCAACCGCCGCAAAACGATTGTGTCAATTGAATAATACAAAACAGCGTCCATACTGATGGATGCCAACTTGCCGTTAATGATTGCGCCCCGTGAACTACTTCATGTAAATTTATGGTTTTCTAAAACGCAGCATCAGATTGACGAGAGCACAAAGTTTCCTACAAAACCATACGTCTGAAGTTTATGCAAAAGCATTATAAATAGTATTTCGACAGTAATTAAAAGTGTTTCATATTAGGGCATCTCATCCTATTGCATATTTGAATACTTTTCTCTGTATTTCATGGTGGCAAAAGGTCTTTGATAATTTGTAAGTATGGCCAGCTTTGTCTGAATTCAATTTGGCAATAATGGCAAAAATGAAACGGAAGGGAAGTGAAATGGTGACTAATAACGTTTTCACCCGGTTAAACAAAACGGACAAAGAGTTAATTACGTGACACTTCATAAATGTATAGGAATCTGTTTAATGTTCGGTTCATTATTTAATTGGCGTGCTATCCTTTTATTCCTCTTCAATGTAACGAATGTGTATCAAATTAACGATTGCTATATTTCAATTAATTAGCAGCTCTTCATTTCGTTGTGCGGCTAATGGAAAATATTGAACAGTGTCTCCAATTATGTTTTTACGACGGTTTTCAAAATGTGTTTACTTATAGATCGAATTAATAACGTACGGCTGGCTCGATTTCAATTCTTCTTTGAATAAATATCTGGAAAAAAACAGATGAGATATATTTTATCGGGTGTATTATCAACGTAGTTTATCGTACTATACTTTATCTGTGAAGAATATGCTATGATATGCAAGGGAAAAATACATTTGCTTGTAAAAAAATAACGAGGTCCTTGACGAAAATGTAATCTTTATAAAGCATTTATCTTGTGATACCATTTACATTGCATCAGAAACATTTTTTATGTCATGACAAATGAAGGCGATACTGAGGTGGGCCACCCCGTATAAATATGTACATACATCGTATGTACCGTTTAGGGAGATGCAAGAAGCAGTGTAATGCATTTGCAATTCTGCTAATGTCAGTGATATCGATGAAACAGAATTTCATATGTAATTTCAACTTTGGGAGGAAGAGGTCACTTCAAGGTCATGCCATTAACATTTCTGTATGCGTTTCAGTGTCAACTATAACAAGGCGAGGAAAAAAAAATATTTACAAGCAAAAAATGCCGGCGACCTTGAAAACTCAGAAAAAAATGAACTCAAGGAAAAGATAACATTTGCAAAGTATTCATCTTGTGATCCATTTACGTTGCATAAAAAAAATTTGTTATATCATCACAAATGAAGGAGATATTTAGGTGGTTACATTTAACACCGCATACATATATTATCTATCCAGAATGAGAATAGGCCTAATTCTTGCATTCTTTTATGCTATACATATTGTACTATATTTCATATCTTCATGTGGCGCATATCCTACATGTACTCGCATTCTTTCCTGTCCGCGATTTAATATCGGCGAAAAGTGAAGACTTTTGGACTGTAAGGGATGTATTTGTGGATGTTAAATAGCCTTTTATGTAACACGTACATACACGCGTACGGCGCATTTGTACATTTTATTTTTGTACGCATGGATGCAGGTATACATATAATAAATAATTTTTTTGAACTGAAACACTTCCCTTAACCTTGGCACTAATTTTGGGCCCATCAAGAACTATAACTGCGAGTATCGATCCACACAAGGTTGTAGCGGCCCTCTAACTTTGTAATATCTCCGTTAATTGTACAGCGTCGTACATCGTTGAATTCAGAATGAAAAATAGTTAGATTTACGATGAAAAAATCGAAATTTCAATAAAATATGAGAGGGAGCAAAAATTGATCTTTTCACAAATTTGTTGCTAACAATGCGTTGTCCATTGAAGACAATAAAACTTTTGGTTGAAACATTTTTCTCTACCTTTTGTCCTTTAACCTGTATACGTGTATAAAGGAGAAGTGTGGCTCGGACAAAAGGGGTGTTTTATCCCTTAAAAACGAGATTAAACACCAACGAAATACGGTAAAGTTAATAGGTTGGACCAATGAATAATTATACAAAATTTCAGCGAAATCAGCTTATATCATTTGCCGAACATTCCTTGTAAGTTTGGACATGTTTTCGATCGTTCTGCGCAGCTCCACTCCTACCCACCGATATGGCGCTCGTGATGTTATGATGCAAGAGTGCACTGAGAAAGTTATCTGAAATAAAACAAAAACAAACGGCATTCTTTAACTTATGAGTGTACGTTCAGCATGAACCTATTCTTAAACTAAAAAATGCTACAATTCATATTATCATGGATGGTTAACTTGTAATGGTAATTCATACTTCATTTTATTAACTTTTTATGCATTTTTAGGGCGTTACGGATTACAGCTGATTATGTTCAAGTAGGGAGTACTGCATGCGTGGTTTTTATAATGACTTTTTCTCCCAAAAAACAGTTTTTGCAAGACGTGTATGCATACGGAATGAATTCGGCCACCGTGTATATGAGAGCATAGCGCGTGAGGCCGTGAAGAAAGAGAAAGCGCAGTAAGCAATTAGGCAGAGAAAGACGTTGGTGACCTAGCAGGGTTTCGAGCCTGGTGATCTACGGCGGCCTAGTAAGCCCATACGCCAAACGAGTCTATTCATATTCTGGACAGAGGATGCAGTCGTTGACTTGTAAAAATTGCTTCAATTTTCGAAGCGAAATGCAGTCTGCGACTCGCAATATTCACAGATAAGGAGGAAACGAAGATCATCCCTTTTGCGGTCGACTAGAAGGATAGAACGTGAGGCGGTATCCGGCCGGCGCAGTGGTTAGTGGACGTCGCGTCGCGTAGAACGAATTAGATCGAACCGAGATTGAATTACCTGCGCTTGTTTGCCCGGAATTGTGTGCTTTATGCCCATAATCAATATGCCGGCATTGAACTTTCAATTAGTGTCACTTAACTCTGTAAACACAGCCGCTCCCGTTCCGACGAGTCGTGTCGCCGGATGCTTCCTTCACTTTTCTCTTGTTACGATGCCCGCGAACAGCCTCCACCGTTCTTCCCCTCTTCCCGTTTGGTTTTCGTTATCGACCGTGCAAACAGTCTCTGAAACAGAAAACTGTGCCATCGCTTCCTTCGTTTATACACACTGGCTGTCCTCGAATTTTTCAACCAATTAGGTTCAATCATTCGTATGCTTTGTTTAACTACTTTCTCTGCTACGCGGAGACCCATTACCTTCGATAAACTCCGATGAAAAATTAATTAGCTAAAGGATTCGCTGGTTAATGTAAAAATGATGCTGGCCTGGGAAGAATCGGATGCGTCCGAAAAATGAAGCGTTGTACATTTACCTGTGTGGGGTGATTTACGTGGTCGCTAGCAAACGCAGACAACGACACATAATGCAACAGTGCTCACTCAGAGGTAGGGTTGGTAAATCAAGGAGAGAGGCTACACTTTTTTGGTTAAGAACCAATAGTAAATTTGGCTTCGCACAAATTAAAGCGTCTCATTTTTTTTTTAAATTATTATAATACAACCCAATTTTCATTTACGAAATCAACGAAAATTTGATTTTACAAATGACAGGTTATGCCCAATTCACTCTTGTAATGTTATGCTTACGAATATATTTCCCCGACATTCTCCAATCGAACAAATTCGATTATACCACATACCATTTTATTTGCTGTCTCTCCTTATTTCATGGGAGAGACGTCACATGGAGTTTTCAAACCAAGTCAATCGTTTATTACAACTAATGGAAGCAGAAAATATGAACGTAAACAAGCTCTGTTTCAACGTATAGAAGTTGCAGGGTTGAAGTTCTTCCCAACCTTAAGTTATGGAGATCTTTGCTTGCATGCGTGTGCAGCTTGAAGGAGTACTATTCTCGGCCAGAATGATGACTCCTGAGACGGCACAGGAATAAAACGGGTACGGCGCGCTCCCCACGTGTAACGCCAGGAGATCGGGCCTGTTAGGTTACATACGTTTTCTTTGTCAAAATACGTGAGCGATACAGGTATCTAATTGGTTCGAATTTGGCTATAACGGAATCTGACCAATCAGCATTCTTTACAGGAGTCTTTATTCTGGACGCGAATAGTACTTTGAATTCTAAATTGTAACACTAGTGTATTTAATTATCAAAAATACGAAATTGACGCGGAAAGGAAATTACATTTGAACACTCCGATATATCAAAATATTCTGTCTACGTACTGTTACACAAAAGCAAAGTTGAATTTCGAGTCGTTTTTCTATGTACAGGTGAATGCAGAGTTGTTGGTTGTAGTTCGCATGTAGCAAAGATACTGTGTGCTTTCTTTGGTTTTGCTGGATGGAAATCTTCAATTTGTCTGCTAATTTCCTCGCTAACCACTTTCCAAACGGTTAAATAGCTGAAGGAACAGAAGATGAAATATGACGCTTAGGTGAATTCGACCGCTATCATATTCACATGTTTGGGTTCACTTTTAACAACGTGCCCATCATTTTTCGGGAAAATAATGAGAACATTTTTTGGGAAAATAATAAGAACATTTTCGGTTTCTCTGGAGACACATTTAGGTGAACTGTTTAACAGCACTTTTTGACATCCACCTCTATTTGAAATTGATAATATGTATAACTGAAAGAAGAACATCAGTGTAATTCGTAATTGGTGAGCTTAGAATCATAATGGTGTTAATCACTACAGAAATGTATCGAAATGTGTCTCTCGAAAAATGATGCTTTGCATTTACTGTTAGAAAAAAACCCTATATACATATCATTGTATAGTTTTAGGGCCTTTAGTCTTTATGGTTTTAGACCTCTTAAATAACTTAAGAGTTCTTTATAACATTAATCGCAAAACATCATTTTACGAGAGACACTACGAAAGTGACTTGCATCACTACGATTCTGGGCTCTCTAATTGTAAATAAGTTTCGTATTAAACATGGCGTTAGAGCGCGCTTGAGCAAAGCCTGGCAGATTGTTTTTCGTGTATAAATAAAATCTGAGCTTCGCTGGGCAAATAACCTTCCATAGATAGTGTGTTACCAGAGCGTCGTAGCAGAAATAAAATTTCACGTTGTACTCGTGTCCCAATTCCTCGAACGCAAATAGCCGTTTATGAGGAAGTTTTCAGTAGTCCCGGAGCATTTAGGCTGTCGTCGTCGTTCGGCGGTAAATGCCAGGGTATATGTATACACCCGGTACCCGGAGGGCCAGCTTTGTTACAGCCCGCAAACCTCTGATACCATGGCATACTTCATCGTGGACCGTGGAGTATTTCAAATACTCTTGGCACGAAGTAGTTGCACACCGGGCCGAGTGTGCAGGATGATCGCATTCCCAGTTCCGACCGAGCTTGGCAGCTCCAGACGGCCGACGAATTTGAAAATATGCGCGTCGGCGGGGCTTTGCTTTTACGGCGTCGCCTTACTTTTTGCTTAAACAGATTGTTCGCCGTTCATCGAGGGAGATATCAAACGAAAGTATTTTTAATTTATCGCGCGCCGAGAATACACGACGGTTCCGCTTCCGACGAAAGTTTCGATTGTTACGTATCCGTATCGAAAACTGATTGTGAAATTGCACGACTGTTGCATTCCCCGATACTGATTTTTAAAACGTGTAATACAGTTTTATATTATTCAATATTTTATGAATCGACGTAATTGTACTTATGGAATTGGTGGTAAATCGAGATAAATGTAGCTGTGTGTATTTGTAACCAAATTTTATATCTAAATACAATGTAAGGCAGAAATTATAGTACAATAGGGCAGAAGATAATTCCACGGCAACGAATTTAGTATAACAGTTTTTCCTCCCACACTCTATTCTCGAGAAAATCGAGTAAGCAAATAACGAAACTTATATTTACTTAACTCCACTTTCATTTACTAATAACTCGACTGCAGAGTTGGGCAAATTTTATTCTGAATGGCGAGTAAAGAATAATGAACGAAAACACCAAATTTATTTGTAAATAACGAAAAAGTCGAGTTTCGCCGTCGATATGCAGCGTCACATTAAAAGCCTAATGGCGATCAACTTTTAGCAGCGTACGTTGTATCGAAGTGGCAGCTCACGATCTTGGGGTTTGTGCAAAGAGAAATGCGTCTAAGTGAAGTGGATATGAATGAAGACGTTCTCCTGTGTTCTCCCACGGCTTCGAGAAATAGCCGCCAGTACGGTAGCCCTGATTCAAATAGTAAAAGTTTGTTGCGTTTTCGCAACCAAGGAAACGCTGTGAAAAGTTGGTCGCCATTAGGCTTTTAATGTGGCGCTGCATATTAATGGCGAAACTCGGCTCGACTTTGACCGGCGTTGCTGCCATCAGACTCGCCAATGGCAACCTAGTGACTATTAGGGTAGTTATTAATCTGTCGATTTTTCAGTTTCAGGTACATATAAGATTTTTGAGACTTCGAAGATTCGAATACTGTTGAAGGTGGTTGGAATCTCTGCCTACTTCACAAATTTCGAATCGTTTTGAGCAACCATCATTAGTTTGCCACTAGAGTAGATGCGTGCTCCAACCACTTCCGATAGCTCTGAACGGGTTGAATTTTGGAGAGTGGTTTCACCCCTTAAACTTGAGTTACCGCAGCTAAAAAAATACGCATCAACTGTATTTAGCTGTTCGTCATGCCTGCAAGGTTTCGTCAACGTCGGAATCTGACCGGTCACTAGCTTTCCTTGTTAGGCCGTGTTTATGTTGGATCAACGATTAGAGCGGAAACGTCGAAATATACATATACAGGGTACTGCATGTCAATATTTCAAGGGGTGATTGCTGAGGTAACTCTGGACAACGTTTTCCTGTACGAAGATGTTGATTAGGGTTTTGCTTTTTAATTAATAACGAAAAGCACTGACCAATCAGAGCTCGCGCTTAGCCGCTGGAGTGTTCAAGACCGCGACTGAGCGTACCACGATCTTCTCTCGACTGAGGGCGCGCTCTGGTCAGTTTATTATATCAATAAACCTAAGGTTTCTACTAGGGTAGTTGATTAGCAGGTTTTTTCACCAGAATCAAGGAAGATATGTGCTTACGAATAGTTTAGGTCTATGACAGGGATGGGTAAAAGTAGCCCGCAACTCTGCGCACACACGAACGGCTACGGCGTACACAGTGGGTTCTGTTCTATTTGAGATTCTGTACAGGAAAGGGTTAGCAGAGAAATAAATATTTACTACAATCTACAGTAGTGTGTTTTCAGATTCAAAGTATTGCATAAGAGTTTAAACAAAACGGAGTTAATCTTCAGCAGTAGACGTATACTCTATTGTAGCGAAGAAATTAATACGGGAAGATTCTCGAAAGGGATTAAGTCAATCTTGCAATGGCTTGAACACAACCACCAAGAATGGGACTCTTATAGAACGGATCGTGGTTCAGCTTTCCCGGTTTTTTCGCACTGGGACATGCGGGGTGACTTCGTGAAAACAAATTCCAGAATGGCCCAAATGTCTTTGCTTCCGTGGTCCTTATACACTAGAAAATAGATACCCAAATCAGGGAAGGGGTAACAGACGCTGACTCCGTTCGTGGAAACGCTGTTCGAGAAATCTAATGCATCTGTCCCAAAGTTATAGGCCTCCAGAATGGAGTTCTTAAATGTACAGACGCAGCTTTGGATACACACGCATCTCGTGGTTATCAATATCTATAGAAAGTCCCACCCGTTGTTGCAGATGACGCAATCCCGAGTGAATGAAAGAAACGCAATAACTTCGGCGTACCTAACACGTCTATGCTGAAGCAACCCACGGGGCCCTTGCGCACTTTCGACCAGTCGCCAGTGACCAGGTCGTCGGCGATCATTAGGTTCAAGGAAAAGCATGAACTTTTACGCACTTGGTCGCCGTGACCAGCAAGTGGTTGGCGACCATGAAAACATAGACGACACACAGGCGACTCGCTGCTTGCGCGACACGTAAAACGTGTTGAATAAAATGCACGCGTTCACACGACAGACGACTTTTTTGCATACCGAATATATGATTTTGAAACAGAAAAGTTTTTATTAGAAACTGAGTTGCCAAGTTTTGTCACCTATTTTTTGGTCTTCCGACGATCTGCTCGCTGGCAACTGATCGACAGTGTTTAAGGGCCCCTAAAGTTGGGGGAGATTAGTCCATCCTAAAACAAAAAACATTATTCAGAAGAGTAACCATTACAGTATTCTCATTACATGAAACTTCCATGACCTTAGGTCTGTAATCTTACTTTTTTGAACTCAATGACGCCAAACAACGATACAATTAAAACAATTTGAAAATCATCCATATTATCAGCGCAATCGCACAAGCATTGAATATTTGATCGATCCGCTTCATCCTAAAAATATATTAAGACATTCGTAATCTTTCTTCAAAAAACACCAAAAGTCGACTGGGAGCACAGGTTGGCACATGACAAACGTATCCTAATAGCCAGTTTGGTGATAATTGCTAGCCAACTGGCAGCAACATTCGCCAAAAGCGAGCAACGATTGGCAGTCGACGTCCGGCGCTAAATTGGCAACCAGATGGAAACCTAGCCTAACCAATGCTTATCAAGCGGATGCGCATTCGACGCCGGATGTTCACTAGCCAACGTTGCTCTCTACAATGTCGTGCCCGGACAGACTTGGCTACCAGGGTAGTTCGGAAAAGAAGCATAATTCCCTGATCTTGAAGAGATTCAGCTAGCAGATAGCACATCAGTGCCGTGGAAAGGTAATACGCTAATATCTGAGGCGATACTGGAAAATGATTCAACACACCGAACGTGTACCAGTTCTGATATTGCGTAACAAATTCATTGTAGAACAAAATTTCAGCGATACCTGTTGAAATGCCATTTATTGGTCTCCATTCGAGATAGGTCCTCCTTCAAAAGGTGTTCTCGCGCAATACGAATGCAATCCCTGATCGAAAAAAATAGTAAATCAGACTTTCTCAATGTTTACTGTGAGGAGATCGAAACTGTAACAACTTCTAAAGCATCCCAATCGCATTTGTTGCACAGCATTTCCTTGCACTATTTGCTCGTTGAACTGTCATTACTCACCGTAAGTATGGTTCCGAGAGGAAATCGGAAATATCGTAGCCAAACGTTTCTTGCTCTGCTGAAACAATCGCCGTGGCCATAGTATCCAGCATTTTGGAATTATAGATCGACCATTCATTCTGCATAAAATGCTTCATGTGCATAGAGGCGTTATGCATCTTCTTTTGGATGTTTAGGAGCCTGTGCGAATAGGATATATTTGATTGTATTGGTAAATAATGATCGCAAAGAGCGGCGCATTCAGGCATGCAGTGATGTGCAGGGCACGCTTACATGGGCTTACGTCCTATCAGTCTTAGGACAACGTCAGTAACCAAAGCCGGTAGCACGTGAAGAAACCACAAAAGTATGGAATAAATGAAAAGATTGTTAGTGGCGATTACTCGAGGGTACCATATTACTCCCTCTAGAGGTATCTCATTGCTAATTTTTAATAGAATTGTAGTCAGCTGTTTGCTTGTCATGCGACGAATCTGATAATAAGTGCTGGCGTTATACGCGTGAACGCTGCGGTCCATTGTTATCCTGAAAGCATGCGAAATATTTTTAGCCTCATACCAAACTTAGGTTTCAACTATCGTACGATTGTATTCCTCTTTTCCACGCAGCCATCAGCGTAACCTTTGTAACTATATCGGCAGGAACGTAATCCGAATATTGATCTGACGCTTGGTATAGGACTCTCGCTATTCCTTTTCCGGCGACAATCACTAATCCTACTGGGCCGTTGAAATTGAATGACAAACCACGTACCGAATCTTTGACCGCGGGTATCACTGCAACAAATGCAAACATTTTCGTCTTACTAGTGATTGCCCCGCGATTCTACATTGTCCTTTATTAGATAACGGATGTGACAGTACCTATCGATGGTCGAACTATTACGCAGGGCAAATCTTCGGAATAATCGCTTATCACCTGTTCCGCCAGTCGCTTGCTGAAAACGTATGTATTCGCCATGCAGCCCAGTAATCTATAACTCAGAAGGTTTTTTTATTTTTATGGAGTGAGAGCAAAGCGAGCGATGGCGTTCGAGACGGGCACTCACTTTGGAGTAAACGCTTGCAGGATCTGTTCGTCCAAGGTTCCTACTGCCTGAATAGCATTTTTCCAGTTGGTTAACGGTGGATACACGATCTCTTCGACCACCGGCTTGTCAGCATGCGCGTACGCGGTGCTAACGTACACCAGAGCCTGAGATTGGAAGCAATGTCGTCTTTTATATTGCAAATCGCGGGTCATAGATTAAAGAAAACAGTAATTTCTTGTAAGAAAGCTTGTACTTGCCACCAAATTTTTCATGCTTTTGGCTAGGATGCAAACGTCCCTAGTGGAGCGAGTATTGTTGAATAGAGCCATCTTAAGACTCATGTTGAAACGTACGCTTGCTGCCAGGTGGAAAACTACCGACACCCTTTCGACAATCGTCCTTCTATCGATGTCGGCTATAGCTAGGCCTTCGACGCTCGTGTCACCGTGAACGGGAATCAGTTTTTCGAAACTTGATGGGTTCTTCTTCCGCAGTTTGTCGAACAACTGTAAATGAAAGAATACACGCTGATGTATAGCTCGACAGAAGCTTTGAAACATCTGAGGTTCGATGTACTCACCGGAGACCGGAGCATTTCCCTCTGTCTGTCGTGAATGGACAGATCCCTTTTTGGTCGTATGAGTAAAAATATTTCTCGGACATCCGAGCATGATCGCAGTAGTTTCTCGACCACGAGCATACCCAAGAAACCAGTGGCTCCAGTCACGAGAATGCTGCGTCCGGCGTAGAACGCAGCGATTGAAGTACTCTCATCCGAGGTTTGCTTCTGCTCAATAGACATCTGAAACCAAGCTGTCTTGTATCGAGAATATTTTTTGGTATGCACGTTCTTCTATTTCGAAGTATTAAATCAACAAGTAATTTCAATATGCTTACAAACATCGTATTACAAATAGCACCCCACAGCGGCTGGATCGTGAGTGTGATCAGAGAAGCCGGTGCACTGTACTGCAATATAGCAAGAAATGGTGTTGCAGCTAAGGTTACGGCGATGCCATTGCTTAAAGCTATGCATATTTGTATTTATATTCATCTATACATCATTCATCGTATTTTATTGAGCATATATGCACTGTAAGGGAATGTGTTTTCCTTCTTTGTATGCAAATCGTTTTCTGCTGTGCTGTAATATTCACTTTTTGCATTCGTAAATTTTAATATTTCGTAGGATGTGTTTTATGTCATATCTTATTTATGCCATTCAGTACCTGTTGAAAGTGCACTACTGTATATTTTTCTATGTGTGATATTATGAATTCCCATAAATAAAAAAAGATTAAAAAGAAAGTAGGTTAACATAGTTTTTGGAGAGAAATTAAAAACCCCTGCGAATGACTTGTTACATCCGCCGCTACTTTCCCAGTCCTTCTTTCGTAAAGCTCGATGTTAGCGCATACCGCAGAATTCCTCGTATCTTTGTGCAAGTTGAACGACCATAAAACAGTAACTGACGTTCCCGTGAAACCCCTGACGGTACAGATATCGATACGCGATCTTTCGTAGAAACCTACTGACCAAGTGACCTGGATCAGTTGTATTAACATATACGACACCTTAAACATGGGTCGGGGATTGCTTATTCTCGTTATTGTTGTTAATCCTAATCAGTCGCGATTCCATGTCCGGGTAAACTTCCGCAGTCCTGCGCAAGCGGTAGTATACAGTCTCGTGGAGTGCATCATCTCGCATTCGCACGCTCGACAACATAGGTTCGGCCCCGGAAGGGAGACGCAGAAGAGCCTCAGGACTGAACAGTATCCGCCCTACAAAACGTGCCATCGCCCAGCTGCTGGAGTTTCCCTGTACCATAGCGACGAGGTCTTTCGAACATCTTTTGCACCGCACAGCGTCTGAATCTTCGACTGATATGTCTACTATGTAAAGCGGTACTACAGGGTGATTCGCCAGGAAATTGACTTGAAAGAAGTGCCGCTGCCGAAATGTCTAGAACTCTTATCCCATCCAATCCCATGTAAAAATTTTGGACAATGTTTAGGCAGCAGCACTTCTTTCAAGCTTACTGGTGGGCGAATCACCCTGTATATTCATGTACCATGTATATTTATGATCTTCGGGCCAGCGTGCTCTTTGATATCCTGCACGATGGGGTAATATGCTTTTCTCGCAGTCGCGCACGGTGCAGTTCAAACATTCCTCGCTGTGACATGAAATTATGTAACTATTGAATGTCACCAAATTTATAGGTTATGCAGATAACATGAAAACAGTTTGACGAGACTGCGCGCAGCCTGACGTTGCATTGTGTTTTATAATACTGTTCTTACAGGATATGGTTTCTACGAAGTGGGAACAGACCATCTTAAGCCGCAAGACGCATACCTCACAGCTTCCAAATAACGAGGGTTGCGATCGGAAAAACGTGATCGAGGCTGTCATATGTTTATATTATACATATATGACAAAACGCCTATACAGCGTAAATGCTACGGCGCAAGCTTGGGGGCGACTCGGTGGACATAGGAGGTGCTTTTACATTTTCTTCATTTTGCCATTTGGAAATTGCAACGTTGAACAATTTTCGTCACTTTCAGTTTCTCGGATTTCACGCACAATAGCTATTGACGCTTCGTTAACACGAAATACGATTTTAAACGTTTGCATAGTCGGCATGCATTTGCAATTAAAGCAGAAAATTGTCGTGCCGTTCAATTAAGTAAGACATCAGAATACAATAGAAAATACAGCGGAAACATGCTCCCAACACGATGAATGAATTCCCAATGTGCATAATAAAGAAATAAAAGCCCAACGCTATGATCTATAGGTTCAATGATATTATCGTGGTTATCGACAATCGTGGAATGAGAATCATCTATCCCAAGCACCAGTAGAAATACATATTAGCCGACACGCATGTGGGCCAAGGAAATGTTTAAAGCTGATTTTCTCGGAAACGACGCCTCAAATGACAAAATGTTATTCTACATTTTCAACTTACTTTTTTACATAAATTTCCCCTGTTCTCCCGAAATATATATACATACATTATACACACAATATGCATATATTGTTGATAATTTGAATATCGGATCATTGAACCCCTCCTTCCCATTCCTGACACTACACACAATGTGTGCTTTAGCACTTTAAACTGTCCAACCGCTGCCAGAAATAGTCAACGCCAAAGGGATGTGCAGGGTGCCCCATAACGGGTGGTACGACTGAACAAGGGAGGTTTCTATGTAATCGGGAGAACAGGGGAAATTTATGTAAAAAAGTAGGTCGAAAATATTTTGTCATTTGAGGCGTCGTTTCCAAGAAAATCGACTTTAAACATTTGCTTGGCACACATGCGTGTCGGCTAATATGTATTTCTACTGATGCTTGGGTTAGATGATTCTCATTCCACGATTGTCGATAACCACGAGAATATCATTCAACCTATAGATCATAACGTTGGACTTTTATTTCTTTATTATGCACGTTGAGAATTCATTCATCGTGTTGGGAGCATGTTTCCGCTGTATTTTCTATTGTATTCTGATGCCTTACTTCATTGAACGGCACGACAATTTTCTGCTTTAATTGCAAATGCATGCCGACTATGCAAACGTTCAAAATCGTCTTTCCTGTTAACGAAGCGTCAATAGCTATTGTGCGTGAAATCCGAGAAACTGAAAGTGACGAAAATTGTTCAACGTTGCAGTTTCCAAATGGCAAAATGAAAAAATTGTAAAAGCACCTCTTAATTTCACCGAGTCGCACCCACGCTTGCGCCGTAGCAGTTACGCTGTATAGGCGTTTTGTCGTATATGTATAATAAAAACATATGACAGCCTCGATCACGCTTTTCCGATCGTAACCCTCGTTATTTGGAAGCTGTGAGGTATGCGTCTTGCGGCTTAAGATGGTCCGTTCCCACTTCGTAGTAACCATATCCTGTAAGAACAGTATTATAAAACACAATGCAACGTCAGGCTGCGCGCAGTCTCGTCAAACTGTTTTCATGTTATCTGCATAACCTATAAATTCGGTGACATTCAATAGTTACATAATTTCATGTCGCAGCGAGGAATGTTTGAACTGCACCGTGCACGACTGTGAGAAAAGCATATTACCCCATTGTGCAGATATCAAAGAGCACACTAGCCGGAAGAAAATACTATCACGGAGCTGCGTTAACCAATGCAAATTTTTAACATTATTATTGCTAGAAAACTGTTGACTTGCCACCCGTTGTCCTTTGACACTTTCTATCCTCAGGATGAGTAGAATAAAATAGCATGAAAAAAAAGTTGGACCTTAATTTTCAAGGTTAACATGAATTTTGCGGGAAGCTTCTTTTACAAATGTCCACCGATTCAAACGTGTAGAATCGCGCTATGATAAAACTTTTGTTTTTCAGGTACCAATGGTGAGATTTATAGTATAATTATTAATATAACTCCTCAGTTTCAGGGATGTTTTTGTGTTTCAAGCTCTAATGATGAAATGTACGATATTGAATACATATATAAATACATATATCTATAAATGTGGGCATCTTTTATCCCGTAATCTGAAGAAACTTGAATACTTAATAGTAAACCTTGGTCATTTAAACAAAGACGTGATTCTGATGCATTTCCTTTTCTTTTTCTCTCTTCGTTTCCTGTCTTTACGCGGGTAGACAAAAGCTGTCGTTGGAACCATAACGGGAAGGCGTCGTCCCGCATCCCTCGCGATTCCATGAATCGGCCGAGCGTAACCACGTGAGCTTTATTGCACAGTATAGGAATAACCAGTAACGACACTCCCTCAAAATCATGTCCAAGATGGCCTCAGTTTCCCTCCATAGCATCTGTTACGTCCCGAATATCGCAATTCCCTTGAGCGAATTTCGCGGGGTTGTAAATCCCGTTACACCGTCGTGACGATATACATATAGAGACGTTTGGCTTAAAGATTTAAGCCGCATTGTGATGGCAAGATAAATTGTTTGTGATCTCGTCTTTGTAACAATACCGTATGAACAGAAATATTTGAAGGTGCTGTTACACTGTTACGACTGAGTTGTGAATGTTAATTGTATGAATAGTTGCTTTTGAATGAATCCTTTACGGTTGCGGATGTCTCCAGGAAGTGTCTCTTTGACTTCTTGGTGGTGGTGGAACTTCGGGAATTGGTTGATTGGTCGAACAGGGGTGTGTCTTTTTTGCGATGTGGAGGTGGTGTGGCGATAGTGGAGGGAAATTATGGTCGGTTAGTTTTATGGCAGTGTTTTTTCTGAGGTGGTGAGTTTTTCGGGTTTTTCCCTTTATAAAGGGTTACGGTTTCTAGCGGGAGTCGTCCTCTTTTGTTTAGGTACTGGGACTGAACAGCATCTATGTTTTCCTCGTGCGCATCCACGCCACGCAGCGTCATTTTGTGGCGTAGCAACAACCAATCAGAACAGCAACAACCAATCGCGCGCTATTACATCAACAACATGGCCGCCTGTCACGTGACATCGGACACCAACATCAAAGGGACCGACACGGTGCCGTTATTGGGTATCCTTATTCTGTGCTTATGATGACAAAAGCGTTAAGAGGGCAAATTTTCTCGAGGCCGGCAGCTGGAAAAAGTTTACAGACGTTTTTATTAATATTTTCACACTTGTAATTCAAGTTAAGCAAACAGGATTTTTTTTCATTACGTATGAGTGTTACAATTAGTAGAGAGACAAAATAACATTTGTCACTCAGACAGTAAATAATTTATTTAATGTTATTTACACGATGGAAATGTTGACATCCGATCGCAGGTTCATGCATGTAAAATGCATTTATAGATTAAGCTTACATTTAATTGCTTGGCGCAATATACATATAGCGTTTAAGTTATCTCATATCAATTAATAATAACACAAAACAAAAAGGAATCAAGGCCATTGATTGCATCCGTTTCATTTTAACGAATCGCATTGGTCTAACCAAGCGAACATTTCTTTTAATTCATAACATTTGTAACTGAGTTTGTACAAATATATGTACATATGTAGTAGTAAGTTTGATCAAATAATTCGGTGCATAAGTATGCTTATAGCTGGAAGCACGTTTTCGCATGTCCTACTCTAACACTGTCACGTTGTCAGGTAGACTTGCATTAACATTTGTGACGAGGCGGACACGCCGTAGTAACATTGAAGAGACAGAGCCTGCGGAGATTGAAATAATAGTAAGAACCGGGAAAATGCGGAAGGCTCCAAAACGTCAGGACAATTTCACAATTCGCGAAATCAAGAAATATCCCTTGGCAACGCCGTGAAAAATAAAATAAAGGGCTGTACTTCCGAATGGGACCTGTTGTCGATCGACATGAAATTTGGATGAGAGGTGAGGGGCGTGGGGAGAAACCCAAATCTAAAATTTTAGGTGCGGGTATTTAATAGTTTCCGAGATATTAATTAAAAACTTTCGGTACTATATATTGAATTCTTCATATACAGACACAACTAACACAACCGTCTTCGCTGTAGCAGCCATCGTCGTCAAGTGTTCAGTAGCTGATGACACAATCAGGATACCGCCCTCAGAATTTATAGGGTGTTCCACGCAAAATCGACTATTGTAATTTTAGCCGCCCAAGGAATGTTTCTTATTTACAATACGTATACCTTTTTCCGAAATATTGTTCCATTTTAATTTCAGATGGAATATATTGAATTGCAGTACACTGTACTTACTATAATTTTGTATAATAGCACCATGTCAGCTTCAGATCCCCGGATAAACAATTTGGATTGACCGTAGAATTTAAATTATCCCGCTATACGACATGCAATTCGAGCTATGGACGTATTATTTATACGAAAAATAGGATATTAATTAGGTTTGGGCATATAATTTTCGCGGCCGCCGGTAGGCGGCCGGCAACGCTTGGACAGTGGTTGCCTCATCGAAATTGTTTGCCGCAAACTGTTAACACTTAGGTTAGTATACCTGAAGCCATATTGCAGGTAGAGAACATCCTTTGCGCGTCAGAAGTTATAGTAACCGATTTTGTGTGGGTCAACTTATAGATTCTGAGGGCGGTATCCTTATTGTGTCAACAGCTTCTGAACACTTGAGGACGTCAGCCACTGCAGCGAGGATCGAAGTGCCATCGGCCACTTAACACTCGAAAACGACGGCTACTCCAGTGAAAACGGTTGTGTTAGTCGTGTCTGTATATGAAGAATTCAATGTATTGGACGAAAGTTTTTAATTGATATCTCGGAAACTATTAAATACCCGCGACTAAAATTTTAGATCTGGGTTTGTCCTCCTGCCCCCTACCTCCCCTCCAAATTTCATGTCAATCGGCAACAGGTCCCATTCGGAAGAATATCCAAATAAAGTTTAGATTTACCCATTCAGCTTATACAATTAAGGCAAGGAATTACACGCTGTCCTCAAGTACAGGAAAAATAGCTGAAGCTTCGTTTTTATTGTATGCCAATTATGTAACTCTTCATGCAGCATAAATATTATACATATACGTATGTACATATGGGAAAGTGCCCTATGTTGGACCCCTTGAAGAAGAAAGTACCTCCATAAGCCGGAGATGGGCTCACAGTTTTTTTCACAAACATTTGGAAATAATGTCAGCACTGTAATTGATACATATATGTAACACAAAATACTGATATGCTATGTGGTTGGTCACAAAAAAATGTTTTCGGAATAACGTCAATGGAAACCTATAACCTATAACCTATAGCCTAGGAAACCAGTTTCCTGGATTGAACGACAGGTATCTCAAATTGAACCACGTTCATCTTTCACTGTTTTGCATAAGAATTTTCGCTTAGAAATTTACGTGCATTCTATAAAAAAAAAAATAAAAAAGGAACTCTGAGAAGCAGTTTATCCTGTACTAAGACAAAATTAAGTATACGTATAATTGACAAAATATTGGGTTGCTAACAGACTGGCAGTTTACGTGTTCGTAATAAGATCGGTGGAGTGACAATTCCTTATACCCGCTTTGTTCTTTACATTTTTTTTCGTCAGTCTACGCTGTAACATTTTTACGCTTAAGAAAGATAAGTTAAGTGACTCAGATCGGTCCAACTTAAGAACCATTAGGTGGTCCGATTTAAGAAACTAACATAATTGCAACATTTAGGTATAATAAAAAGAAACTAGTGTAAATATCATATAAGTGCTATGATAATATTAAAGATATGTTTGTTCTTAAAAAGTTAAACCCATTGGAATTCAACATTTTCCTACCAGTCAAAAGTTACAGCTTATGTAATTTGCAGGCACAATTATATCAGCCGATATAAAAATTAAACATTCATCACGCACATTCTACAGTGTTTGGTTTTCATGCTAATGTTAAACAATATGTGAACTATAATCTCGTGCAAAGAAATGTAGCTTAAGTTAATTAATACGCACATAAAGACGGTGATCCAATTTAAGCGCCGATCCAAGTAAGGGAACTTTCTCTTTTGTATAAATAAATGATGAGTGTAGACGTACAAATGTCTTTACTTCTTTCACTTTGTATTGTACGATATTTAATCAAACATAAATGGGGCCTCATATTCGGTACTGTTGTCTACGTTTTTCGTGACGAGTTATGCAGCATAAGATGAAACCATGTATCAGCTTGGTGGTGGATTTTTAGATCTTGGGGTGATGTTTGGCACGGTTGCAAGTATGCATAAGCCTTATTTATAGCGGTGTCTCCAGGAAAGTCGACGGATTATCATCGTTGAAACTCAACAGTTTGTATACATGCGGATACATGTGGGCAAAAATGAAAGGGCTAATTCTACGGGCTAAAATAAGACGAAAAAACAGAACGTATTTTTTTCGTTTGAGGTTTTGTTTCCGAGAAAATTGAGTTTGAAAAATTATTCAGCGCATGTGTACTAATGAAGCTACAACCTGGTGCAATCGAAAATTGTGCTAAAACCAGAAAGAAGATGATTATTCGCGTCAAAATGCGTCGAAAACAAAGAATAAAATTCATTCATATCACGCTTCGTTTTCAAGAAAATTACATTTCAAAATTCGCTAAGTATGCGTGTATTCAAGTAGCGGAAATCTGCTAAAATTGGCATCGTTCAAACTCAATTTTCTTGAGAACGAAGCATCGTACGGAAACATTTCATTATTGATTTTCAACTTATTTTGTAAAAAAGTCTATTGCATTTTTTTCGTCTGATTTAAGCACATATAATTTCCCCTTTCATTTTTGCCGCCCATAGCCGAACACCTTGTATAGCAGATCGGGACAACACGGTTATTTCAAACGAAAACAAGTACGCGATTCTGTACTATTTCAGAATTATCTCGGAAAGCAAAAATCGAAACTCAAAAACGTCAATTGGGACATGTAACAAGAAGCCAATAAAGATTTAACTTGCTAAATTAAACAATTTAACTTGTAATGTGCAGTTTACTGTTTTATTGGCTCAATAATGGAAGTTACAATGATATTCCGTAACGTGTTGCTACCGATAGCGAAATTATGATCCTGGTATTGCTTTGTTCTGTTAAAATTGTTTCAGACTTCGCATTGGAAAATTACTTAACTCCGACCCCAGTCGCATTCAACAAAACTGTTCGGTCGCGCATAAGGAATCGACATACAATGGAACGTTGCACCACCAGCGGAATTGTTTCGAGTTGGAGGCTTTAGGAAAATAACTTAAGAGGAAGAGAGTGAGAGCATGGGACGGCATGACAGGGGGAAAGCGAGCGAGCGAGCGAGTGAATGAGTGAGTGAATGAGAGAAAGAGGGAATCTTTATTGGCTTCTTGAAACGTAACTTCTGTGAGATTTACTTGTCAACAAATCTATTATAAACTACTCACATCACAACATGGGATATGGATATGGTATTTCACTATAATCTATTTATGTACTCACAAAAGATAGAATCTTATAAACCTTTGCATCAAGCTATTAGTATGGCTAAATTGCTCATACTTGTCACATGATCATGGAAGTTTCTAGTTAAATTTTTTTGCTGTGCATTTGATTCAATCAAAGTTAATCGCAATATTACTAAAAATAGTATACTATGAACGATTAAATAGTAGTAATCGTAATATTACTAAGAATACAAAGCATGAAAAATATACAAGGAATCACAAGCGAGTCATTTTGACCACCATGCTAGTTCTATTGTTAATATGAAAGCCACGCATAAATGCATGTATTAGAACGCACTTGGAATTCAATTGCATGTAACATTTAAACGAGCCTCCACTAAGGTTCGTTTTCCACGGTTACACGATAGTTTCGCTTTCCATTACGTCTCGATGTCACGCTCAACTATTATTGCACAATGAACTCGTTAACATGTACATACAGGCCGCGTAACGGAAGAAGCTCCGTTTCGGTGTATAACCGGCAGCTTTGTCACCAGAGAACTTTCTGGATAGTTCTTGTAGAACTATTAGTTTCTTTGTGTATGCACAAAGTCTCTTACTTTCAGCTCGGATGTGTATATCTTTAATGATAGGTTAGAATACAGTTCCAAATATTAACAGTACACCTATCATCAGAACCACCCTAACCCCCGGACTAAATGGGCTATAGCACCGGGACGTCAGCCTTTTGGATTGGCAATTTTTTTACAACGGTGAAAGATCTTTTTTCAGCACTTAAAAGAATAAGAAATGATTTACACTCTTCTTTGGGACAGGGCAAATTAAGTGATTTAGGTATTTTGTCCATAGAGAGAGATTTATTGAATTATTTAAATACGTGTGATATTATTAACCAATGGTCATGTGATATTATTAACCAACCATTTTGCCAAAGAAAAAGCTAGGAAAATAAATATTTAAATTATACATATAATAAGTTACATTTGTTTTTTGGTTATATAGTTTTTCTTTGTTCATATAGGTGATTTATTGGTAATATATTGACGTTTTCTAGTTCTGAAACTTTGCGAAGCGTCATCGGTCACCCCGATCCAGCTTCCCCTTTCGTGTATTTTCTTATGAAGAGGAGCTCATTGTTGTTAGTGGCCCACGGGCGCCTAATATCTTAGAACGGTCCTGCCTATCATAAGGAAGCCAATGACTTTCGTCTTTCGAAACTAATTTCGTTACCGCTGGATTGCTATGGCCGTTTCAATTAACCATAAAGACGGTTAAGTGAACAAACGTCTTAAACATACGCCTGCTGTTGAGCTAAGACTATAAATCTCCACCCTCGAACGCACGCGATGGTCCTGATAGCCTTTAACTCTCCCTGTTTCCGCCGACAATAGACAAATCCTGTTACCCGAAAAATCGGGAAATTCCATGATCCCTCTACTGACTCTATCTCCTTCTCCATGCCATTGCACAACCAATGACCAATAACAGCTACACTTGTATCAATAGGCTTTTCCCTATACGTGTTACCGTCGGTCGGCCTTAGTTTTCAAGATATTTGCAAAAAAATATCGTCATCAGTATAATGAATTCTACCCATAATTGTGCGTCTGTGTCAGCTCGTGCGTCTGCATTGTTTGCTGCTAACCCAAACGTATACACTGCGAGGGATCCCAATGTCCTCGCCGAGAAGTCAATCGCAATGGACGATAAAAGTATTTTAGTTTCTGGTGTCTTTTCTTTTTCTAAAAATGTCAGATTAAGGTTTTTTGAAATATACGACGTAGGCGGCTGGCCGCAAAGAAAGATACTGCCAAACCTAACCTCTACCTTAAAATTAGGGTTAAGTTTGGAGGTAGCTGTTTTAGAAATCATTATAAATCCTTGATTTGACATTTTTAGAAAACGATGTAGCAAAGGAGACTACCTTTATCGTTTCCCGGTTGATTTCTCGTTTTAGTGATAAAATGAAGCTATTAAAAACAAAACTATACTGGAATAGTCAAAATTGAAGAAAGCCGCTGAACTGCATAAGTTTTTTGCAAATATCTCGAAAACTAAAGCCGAGCGACAGTAACGTGTAAAAATATTTCAAGCTCATAATGATTGAAGCTGAGTCCCTTATTGTCAATATTTACCAAACACAATATAAGAATTAACAAAAGACCTTAAGCTTTGACAAACTGGTTTCCCAAGTATTGAATTCATTACAGTTTAAAGGACGAACTGCTATTAAGGCCTTCTGCTGGCAATGTAGCTCCTTGCATCACTCTGATCGCATAGAAATGGGCATGCGTACATATAAACAAAATAGTAACTAACACAATCGTACTTTCAGACTTCGCTGATACCGTTGTTTTAACATAAACACGTCCTTATGCAACCAAAAAAGTTAGTTTTTATGATTTCTTTTAGGGGCCCATATTATCGTCACTTTTATAAAAACGCCTAAAATGACTTATGCTCATAAAACATGTTAAATTGGATAAAATTGTGTTTCTTTCACTCCCAATTTTTATTGCATATATCGTTAATAGTTTAACCACGTTTTAGCTAAAAATTTAAAACAGTTTAACCGATTGATCAGATTTTGGTATACAATATAAAACAGAAACCCATTCTTGTACCTTATACTCGAGGTGTCAGAAATTTTTCGACTTACTCGCGATTTATTCATATAAAACATTGTATACGATGAAGATAATTATTTGCACCATGCAAAGGAACATGTATGCCATTTACGCGAGTAAATACCGAAATAATGTCTCCATAGCCCTGTTAAGTTTAAAGTCGATAATGCAAGCACCTATATTCCTTCGCGTATACATCTATAACTTAAACGACGGTGTAATTCTTTCAGTGACGGGAGTCGAGGAGGTCGCAGTTGTACTGTAAATCTCAAAGTTCGTCGTCGCCGCTAATTCGAAGTTGGGCGCAGTTGCTGCTCTATAGCCCTACGAGCGTGCACACCTACGGCACTCTTAACACACGTGCGACCATCGAATACACAGGAAGGAAAGTACGAGTCGCGCATCGCACGTACAAACCCTGTGTTACCCATAGAAGCCTGCTGGATGTAAAGAGAGCGGGTAGAGATGGGGGCGTCTTTGAACGGAGTTCGCCGGAGATCGGTGTACGCGTTTCCCTTCGGCTGCGAATAATTGCCCAGAATGATGGCGGTGAAGGGGTGGCAGTGATATTGAGAGAGTGGGTCCGGCGGCAAACACGGCTAAACTCCCCGCTGATAGTCAAGTTAGCGACCAACTGGCGACAATAAAATTTTTTCTTCAGAATTTACGAGATTGAGTATTTATTAATCTATCTTTTGATCTACTTGTAAAATGACTGAACTCGTTAATGCTTCTCATGGTTACGTCGTTAATACATATACAGTGTGTCCCACGTAACACTTTCCACGATTTTTCAAGTACTTACGATAATCTGACAAAATAATATTTTAAATTGGCTGTACATTGAAATAAAAAGAAGTTCGAACACTCGTTTTCATTATTGTCAAGGCCACCTTCATTTTTTTAAATGGCACTTTGTATTTTGGACTTAACAGTATCAAGACGAATTCAACGACCTAGTATACCATGACCTTCGGATGACCTTGAAGGTAAAGAGTACCGGCATTGCCTTCCAACATTTTCACTGTTGGAATAAATCTTCTACAAGTTAATATTAAACTACGATTTGCTCTCGTGACAAGTCAAGACTAAACAGAAGAACTGTCTTAAGCTCTAGTCACCAACTACCTTAATAACTAAGCCATCACATGTTGACATTTTTCCTTTGTTGTAAATTGTCAACAGTTCGTAGATAAGTTTCTAGTCATACAACATTTAATCAAGGTTCTGAATTGAATGTAATTTCGATTTTTAATAATAAGCACAAGTTATTATCACCCATTCAAGCAGATTGTCACTTTTTGTTGCAATTTTCACTTCTTTCCCTTCAAGGTCATCCGAAGGTCATGGTATATTAGGTCATTGAATCCGTCTTGATATGGGCTATAATATTGTTAAGTCAGAAATACAATGTGCCATTAAAAAAAACGAAGGTAGCGGTGACAATAACAACAAATTTTCGAACATTTTTTTATTGCAATGTATAACCAATCGAAAACTGATCAACTTTTGTTTAAAATATTTTTTTGTCAGATTATCGCAAGTACTTGAAAAATCGTGAAAAGTGTTACCTGGGACACCCTGTATATATGTGTGTATATTAATATATTAATTTGTCAATGTATGTACATAACGTATCGTGGTAATGTTAAATGTTGCACATGCATAAACAAATTTCATTTGCGCCTTTACTAAATAATTGTGACGAAAATATGATATAATATACGAAGAACACTATAACCAACTTGCCGTTGCTGTGATACAAGATAAAAATAAATTGGCAATCAATATAATTAAGGTAACTATAAAAAAGAACTACAAAAAAATGTGTTAAATTGGCACGGGAGACGAGTGAATTGAATCTGCGTGTGAGGGTTTTGTTCTTTTCGCGGTTAAACTTTTACGGAATTATTGCCAGCACTATTTTTAACGTCATCAATAGTGAATGATGTTCTAGTCCCTGTTACAGGTAAATATAGTCCGAATAAGATTACAGTTTAAATCATTAATCAAGAAAATCTTACAGTCATTAGTACTTTTGATAGCCAAGTATGTTCGAACAAAAGTTGTAGCTAGAAGGTAACGAACAGTTCACAGCGTGCATCGTTGCCAACAGGACAGCCAACAAGGGGCCAGCCGTTGGCAACTTCAGCCATTTAATTCACGGGTATTGAACTGGTGGCTCGTAGTGATGGGATTCGTGCAAGAAGAGACTCGGAATTTCTCCTCAATACCCTTGACTTAAATGGTGAAAGTTTCCAATGACTGGCCGCTTGTTGGCTGCCGTGTTGGCGATAAGTTCGTTAACCCTTGACTATGAATTTTCTACCGGACGTCGATGGTGCAAATTTTACTCGGCTTTTGCAAACTGTTGTTACTAATTGTTACTAAACGGCTGCCGATTGGCATCCAACTGGTTACTAAAGAGAATAGCTGCAGAGAAATTTAATAAAAAATTGAAAGATTCCAATTTCACTGTTGGCTGATCCATAGAACGACCAAATTATTCGTTTTAGCACATTGAAGACCAATCTCTAAAAATTCAAATGTTTCTTATGCCCTCCGGTCTCACTCCCTGTCACGTTACATTTGATAAGAAAAACGGTGCTCGTCAAGGCTGAAGGAAGAACTATGGAACCATATCGTTATCACACGTCGGAGTTGTACCGTCTATAAATCACAGTACTCTTAATAAATAACAAAATAATGACGAGTAAACGTATGCGCAATACATGCGATATAGTAAAATAAATAACGCGGTTCTGATTTTACAAAAAAAAAATATATACTTTCATGATCGTAGTTGCAACCTTAGGAGTAAGAGTCAAGTCCTGAACAAGACCTATTTGGATGCAAATGAGTTTGATGCAGAGATCGATGCGAACAAAAGCTTTCAACGTATTAGAAGTTTTTTCACACGAGAAATCGCTTTAAGGATTAAAAGTTCGAAGACGTTCGGGCAGCTTCATTTTACCTTAAATCTTGAAGGAAATATCGTTCCTTTGCAGTTAAAGTGAAATTGAATTTTTGTTACTTTGCAAGTTTCCGTCGTCCTAGAATACAAGACATTTTGCATCTGACCAATTGTTGCCAAATTGTACACACTTGTACATATTAAATTTCGTTATAAATGAATGAATAAGAGAATGAAATATAATTAAAAAAATAATAACTACACTGCGGGCTTTTATGCATTTATAAGGAATTTAAAGGTGAAAAATTGCAAAAAATGCATTTAATACGAATAAATATACAAAGTATCCAAATTGTAGTGCTTTCTATAATTCCTGGTGGGTAAAATGAAATCCTACCAACGTTTTGCTTTTTTTTACTATATTATCAAAAATATGAATTTGCATAAAAATCCGCAGTTTAATAATAACATACCAATATGAGAAATGAGAAATAAAAAAATGAAGTAGAAACTGACTGCAGTTTAACAAGCATCGTTTCTGAACTTTATTTCACGGTCAGCAACAGTATAGAAGTAAGGAAAGCAAATTTACCACTCTATTAACTGAAAGACCGCTCACCGTTTTCCCCCACAGTGATGTAGGTATTTTTGTGCCCGCCGAATGTTGTATCGCAATCTAGTAGCTCTGGTTCAACATATGCGGCCTAATATATTTATGATTCATTTCTGCGTTGCGATTTTATCAATACTGTCGTGCTACTATAATTCTGATTCCAAATGCACAGACATATAATTATGCAAGAATTATTTGTACGGCACTCCGGTATCGTGATATCCTATTTAAATAATGTGCCGTCCGCAGAATTTAATTTCACAATACAGATAAAACTGATCATGTAGACAAAATGTTTGCACTAGCAATATCCATCCTTGTGAGAAAAACGCAACAACGTGTGCGATACGACTATAACGATATTATTGCCACTTGGAGAAACTTTCAGTACATGCAGAAGATCGTGTGCTTTTAATAAAACATGGCCTACCAATTTTCAATGTGAAAATCAGTAAAAATTGCATGAAGTAACGGATAATGTTTGTCAGTTATCCTGTACAGACAAGTACACCCTACACATATTTACTTTGATTCTGTCTAGTCTCGCTCGGTCTTGTTTGGTTTCCTTCGGTCTCGTTCGGTTCCATTCGGTCCCGTTCGGTTCCATTCGGTCCCGTTCAGTTTCCTTCGGTTTATTTTGGTTAGAACAGAATATAGTATGTCAATTTTTAAGTTAAATATCAATAAAAATTACAAAAAGCAACGGTTGAAGTCAAAATGATGAAAATATTACTTTACCTTTTACCAAGAAATACACCCTACACATGTTTAATTTGGTTTGCTCAGGTTACGTTACATCCATGTACACTCTATACATATTTGATGCAATAACTTTTCCATCACGCTTATGCGTGTGACGGCTTCGAAATAACATTAAATAAAAAATAATAGTTTTCTTGAGTTATTTTATTTAACTTATATTCGGCATGCAGTCATACCTCAATCACCATCATCCGAAACGAGGGAAAGGGAATCAGCGTTGTTGCAGATGAAAATGAGGAAAAGAAGAAAAACTTTCTTGCAAGACACTCTGTAGATGGCCGGGGTTAACAGCGGGATGGAAAGGAGGGATAATTGAATACAACTTGATCGAGCCGCGCGTTTCCACCCCATTAAATCTGGCTTAAGTTCGTAAGAGAGAGAGAAAAGGAGTCGGGGGTGGAATCGAGTGGGAAGCAAGAGGCTAGAGAAGGATGAGAGGGAAGGGAACAGGAGCTAGCAGAGGAGGGGGATAAGACGGAAAGGATCGGAGAGGGTGAGAGATAAAGAGGGATTGGCAAAGGGGTACGGAAGGGGAGAGTAGCGAAAAGGGGATAGTCTTGGCTGCACGACGAAAAGGCGAGAGAATGTTTACTGCTACCCCAGCTGGGGGCCAATCAGTGTGGCCCCTTACACCCTTCCACGAAGACTCTCAACCCCTGCCACCCTCGCCGCCGCCGCGGCAGCTTCCACCAGTTGTACAGTAGTACAATAGAAACGCGGCGGCAATAGCTAAGCTGATGTCGTTATACAGCCGGATTATTCCTCAGACCGGTAGAGCTCCGTTATAGCGATAATCAAATTAACTCGCTCCGAATTTTAAAGCCGCCGCCGTCCCTCTGTCGATAGACCCCTGCGAATTTCGCGTCTCGCGGCCCCGCTCCGATAACTCGGTCACCCAATTACCGATACGGTTTTCGCCTATCAAAATCTAGCCATTGCGTGTCATAAATTTGGCCAAGCTAACGTATTGAAAGCAATCGGTCATCCCAGAGAAGATGGAACGAAGATTGAGGCTTTCTTGTACCCCCCTCCCCCCACTCCTGCGACAGTTCACTTGTAGCGTTCAAGTTCATCGATCAGTGTTTTCAGTGGCAATGTATTGCCGTCGCTTCTACATGAATTTTCTTATTTGATTGATATCAGTAGCAGTGATTCATTTCAAGAATATATGTATGTTACATGTAAAAATTTCTTCTGTAAAATGTACGGAGATAAGTAGAAATAAATTTCACGTTGTAGCATTCTCTTTGCCTCTGAAAATCACGATGCTCATTTCACTTATAAAGGCATTCCACGTTTTACTTTTACTGTTCTCGTTCAGAATGAATAATTTGAAGTGAAAAAAAATACTTGAAGATCTTATGCAAGTAAATTCATTAGTAATCTAACCTAACCTAACCAGATGCACAATTGTTTCAAGATCTAACCTAAATATAACCATTTCTCAAATATTTTATTTGCATAATGCCCGCGCCTGCCGCACAGTATTTAAAATGTAAGCGAGTCTTGTGCGCCGCAATTCTTAACATGCGGCGAAGTGACGTAGTCTGTCTCGATTCTTTTCGAAGTTAAATCCGGCGAAGTTTCTACCTTGCGCTCTTCCGTATAATGCCCCGGAAGTGCAGCGGCTTGCGTTTAGAGGTATTGTTCCCGACAACTAAAATTCCCCGGACGTGCATGGCATTACAGAATGATCCGATAGACGATGAAAAGTAATTGGGTCGCGATGAGTGTCCGTATCTTGAGATGGTTGTCGTATTTGAAAGAGATTCTACCCGTAATCTGTCTGGTATCGAGCGTAATGACCTTTTCTCCCCGCAAGAAAGGGAAATCTCGTGTCGAATCGATCTTTCAATGTGTCGTATCGATGTGTTCCTGCATTCCCCGCGTCGGTTCTCCCATTTAAATGCATCATGGAAAGGCCTGGTAAAGAGACTACAAACGTTCGTATTAACGCACCGTTGAGTAATGTGTTTGCCTAATGTCATCTGCTTATTTATTGTCGCGTTTGACACATTTGTGCCGAGATTTATTTGAGATATAGGGGTTTCGCCATTTGCATGTTATAATATTGTTAAAGAAATAGAATTGAGTTACACATTCATAACCTCAAAATTTCAGTAAAAAGGTTGGTGTGATAGAATGTTTTTTCGAACAAGGCCTATTTTTATAATTACGCAATAATAATACGGTGGGTACCTCATGTAAAAATGTGCCGAAAATAAAGAGTAACATTTTTTTAATATGACGCTTCGTTTTCCTGAAAATCGAGATCGAATGTTCATTAAGTATGTACTCAAGTAGCCGCAACCTGGTACAACCAAAAATTGTGGTACGATCGGAAAGAGGATGATTTCTTATCCAAAAGAAACCAGAAATAAAAACTAAGTGATGAAACATTGATGATGACAAACTAACATTTTTTTATTTGAGTACTTAGCGAATACTCAAACTCAATTTTCTTGAAAGTGAAGTGTCATATAAAAAAATGTTATTCTTTATTATCGGCTTATTTCTACATGTAATACCACCCATCTTCTAGTTGCACTGCCATTTCTGATTGTAGCAGGCTATGACTACTTCAGCTACTTAAGGAATACTTAAACTCGATTTTCTCAAAAGTAAAGCATCATATCAAAAACTTATATTCTTTATCATTGACTTATTTTTACACGAGGAATCACTCCTTTTCTGGCTGTTTCGTGATTGTGAAACATCTTGTATAAATACGTACATACACGTTACATGTCATTTAATCGGAATAACCTGCTTTGATTGATCACTCCGGTCGCATCTCTTAAATGCCCCTGGCCCACCTGCAGCAAACAACATTACCAAATGTGCAACATCCGGTGCAGATTTGATTATACACCATTAATGCGGTTATTAAATGATCGTATACAATTGGGGTTATCAATTTGGGGTTATCAACTCCGCTCATACTTCGGGAATAAAGAGATTAGGATAGATAAAGAAACACATGGTAGCAGGTTATAGTCGATCTCGAAGCTGTCGTTTTCTAGGCAGGTCAATCTGAAGCGAACTGACAATCAATGGCAGAACGCAACTCGCATGCAAGAAAATCTGGAATTTCACGGAGATTCTATTTTGCAAGGTAGCGATCCGTATCGCCAATCAAGTTCTTTCAATCCCCGGCGATCCAATCGTAGCGCTCTTGTCTCAGCCCCCTTTCGTTTCCGTCCCCAGCTTACCCCCTCGGGCGATGCGCTCCTACCGATTCACCTCGGTTCTTAGATGTAGTATTTTATGTATATTCATCTTGAGAATTGTCCTTGCATATGAAGCTCCGAATAATACATATGTACATACATATATATGCAATGCCTTGTGCTTGATCGTGCGAATATTTCTCCCAAGTTTTATCGGAGTCCAAAAATGTCAATGCATATTTATTATTAGACTGTAGATGTTTATGCAAGTGCATGTTTTTTCTGGGATATAGGTAAAAAAGTGAAACAATTTCAAAAATGTTTTTTATTTTGCATATTTCATACATTGCATATGTTCAGCAATTTTTTAAAAATAGGAACCTTGGCTTGGGGCAGCTATATTTTATGCCACGCATTTGGAAGATACCAGTAATGTAGCTGAATTTTTAGATGCGGACGATACATTAGAAATTAAAACAGCGCAGCATGTTCTCCAAAATGCATCGCTAATTCAAAACTTAATGCTTATCAGAACTCATTATGAAACTTTCCCCGGCAATATAAATAAACTAAAAACTATTGGAATATATTTACCTGAATCGACGAAAGTAGTGACTGATAGTCATCAAATGTTTAGGAACGTTCCTTAAACTTGCGGAGTAATAATTGTGTCATAATGGTATGTAGTTTTAACAAACGGTCCCGATTTCTAAACAATTTTGAAAATTAGTGCAATTTTTCGAGGTCAGACAATTGAAGAACTGAGGAATGTTAAAGCATGCTACTGAAACATATTTAAATGTCCCTATAGATTACGTCTTGTAATGTCGCTTATAAGTTGATTTTAAGCAATAACCTTTATGAATTAACGCTCGATAATCTTGGAAAAATACTTGTAACTTATTGTAATTTTAGTTGTAGTTGTTAATTATTACGTTTAAACAGCAAAATTGTTATAGCATATTTTCAATGTATGCTGTATACATACATCCCTGTATATATTGACATATTATTAATGCATATTCGGCATGTGCTATTCATCTGAGAAGAGACACACTATGGTACTTGACACATTAAATTTATTCCAATGTAAGTAGTTAAGAGGGGAATTGTATATGCATTTACATATATAGAATTGCGATTCTAATAGTGACAAAATATAGTGAAGTTAGGTTAAGTTATAACCTAGACCCAGCCCAACTTATCTATTATTTGCGAGGTAAATAACAAAGGTTTGTCGTTTTTTCTGGCGTGGCAAGATATATTATTAATCCTATTCTGATCACATTAAGAACGGGCTGTTGTTCTTATTTTTGTTAGAGTGGTTAACTGAGCTACTACATTACGAAGTTTAACTGAGCAAAATGTTCGATCGTGTGAACAAATCGAAATGAGAAAATCGGTAACAAAAGTGACCTTCCCCCTAGGTCACTCGTGTGAGAAGATCATGGATTTCGCCCCCACTGATCTTCCAACCAATCGAGGTGGAAACTACAACACGTAGGGACTCGAGGTAAAGATCCGAGTGTATTGTATATAAGCTGGAGGGGGGGGGGGTGGATTAGAAGAGGTCTAGAGGCTTTGGCGGATCGGTCGGACTTGTGTTTAAGTAGCCCACGTTGTAGGATACCCCGGCTTCTTGGCCGAGATTAGCTTAGTTACAGATAACTAAGTCGTGGCTCGACGGAGCCGGAGATACCAGATGGAAGAAAGTAGACAGAGAGATGAAGAAAACGCTGGTCAGGATAGGGAAGGGACAAATGAGACTCGGATCAGGACCGATAGAATCAGCGACAATCCCGAAATCAGTTTACCCCTACAAGCGAATTAAAGTCATGTATGCACGCACAACGCCAAATAACCACAAATCGTCGGTAAGAAGTTTGATTACTTTCCCGGTCGCCTACAAAAGGCGGGCAGACATCGACCGGATATTTCCGAGGCGAATAGAAGGATATTGTGATCCCTACGCTGAAACAGCCGCCGGCTGAAAGCAGCCCTTTTACGTACATCTACGTCTCGCAATACTATACGGTTACAGTATCCACCGCGAGGGCTAACAGACGATGGAAGGTCCAAGGATGGCGCGTTGAGACAACCAAACAGGATCTCTGTTTTCGCAACAGAGTTAATTACCTTGCCAACGTAGGATTAGCAAATTCACGTGCAGGACTTGCGGGCCTCTCTCGTGGTCGCTTGCTTACCTTAACCGGCGTTACTAACTTCACTTTAACTCATTTCTTCCCAAAGTTAGAAAAAGTGGTGCCAATTATAAACTGCAGATTTCAAGCAACCGACGATTTGGCGGATTTCAGAATTCATTCTCACATTATAAATATTACATTTTCGTATTAGCTTCGATCGATATAATGATATATGCAGGGTGTCCAAAAAGGTTGGGACCAAACTTATACTACATATTATTGAAATCAAATAGATGGAAAACGTTCATATAAACTTATGTCCGAAAATACTTTATTGGAAAGATATAAGCATTCAATATTGCATGATGTCTCATTGGAAACACGCTATCAAATTTAGTTTTCACATGATAGTGCCCCGCCATATTTTGGACGGAATGTACACGTGATATTCTTAATAGACAATTCCCTCAACGTTGGATCGGCCGCGACGGACCACTCAATTGGCTTTCTAGATCACCTGACCCAACGCCTCTGGACTTCAATTTATGGGTCACGCAAAAGAGTTGGTTTATAAAAATACGATAGAAACAGAAGATGAACTTTGGGAATGCGTTCAAAATGTATTTACTATTGTTTCCAATACAGTTGGAATGTTTGAAAGAGTTCGGCAATCACTAATTCTACAAATGGCAGCCTGTATTCTTGCAGAGGGAGAAATTTTCGAACATCTCTTATAACAACTACCACAATAAAACCATAAATATCTTTAAAAGCACATACATACCGTATATGGCAGCAGTTCGGGACCGTCGAGTACCAGTTAGAGAGGTTTTCGGCTATGTTTTATCACGAGAACGATCAATTGCTTGCGGCTTCGTAGGCTTCCCGGCAACAAAAAAAAACATGACTAGCGGTGTGAACTGCCTAGAGGAGCAACAGCAAGTAAAAGGAAACAGGAAACAGAGAGACGCAATCCTACATATAGAACGGCTATTGACAATTCGTAATGCAATAAAATAACTTTTTAAATTTTACATTTTTGGGTCTGGTAACATTTTCAATATATTGGTGAGGTTCTTTCTATTAATATAATACCAAACGCGGCATTATTCGGATTATGTTTACTAAGTTGTTTGATTAATTAACCCGGGCACATTGACCGAGTACATGTTAAATTAGATTTCTCAAAATATGCCATACGTTGTGCAAGAATCTCTAAAATGTTTAAAATGCACCTTGTTGTATTTTTTATAAATGCTTTTTATTTCTTGCTTATTTTTATGACGTATTATGTATATTGTATAATGCATTATTATACAATTATTATTTATCAATAGTTCATAAATTAAATCATTTTGAATAATATTTAATTTTAACTTTGAAGAGAGAGAGAGAGAGGAAGAGAGAGAGAGAGGGGGGGGGAGAGAGAGAGAGAGAGAGAGAGAGAGAGAGAGAGAGAGAGCTGTTGACATTGCTTATGTTCAATCCATTATTACTTACCGTTGCTTAACTTAAAATTGTCGCAAAATCTCCGTGTTCGGTAGCATTTTGATCAGCAGAATGTATTTTAACAACATGCTAGAAGGTATTTTATGCAAAAAGATTAAAGTTATACAAAATAAATTTTTAATTAATGCATCGTTTCTCGCATTACAAGGGATTGCGTTTAAATACCAACCGCGGCTCCATTTTAAAGTCGTCGGTTGACTCGTCTGCTTAGATTGGGAACTGCCATCGGAAAGACCCCTTTTTGGATGCGAATAAAGCTCACCACTTAGAGAATAGTTACGAGATTGCCATATAGAGAGACAGTACTTTATCTTTCCAATGAAGCATTTTCGGACATGAGCTTATATGAGCTTTACGCACCTATTTGACCTCAGTGGTACGTAGTATAAGTTTAGTCTCAACCTTTTTGGACACTCTGTATGTACATACATCCTAGTTCATTCTAATTCACCATCATGACTCTTGAGTAAAGATTCAAAATGTATGAACGAATTGTCTTTTTGGTAAACCATTTAAAAGATAAGTAGTAATTGAAACGAAGTGTTTTGTCGATAAAACTAAATTCACTTATTGTCTTGTTACAAAAATGGAAGTTGCCTATTTACTATCTGACGCTGCAATCTAATTCTATTCATCCAGTCTGGCTTAACCATACGAATTAATTGGTTCACTTTTGTCCAACATTTGAGCTACAACAACTGCCTTTCTAAAAATCCATAAATAGATACATACTCAGTGACCGTAAGTCGAGTGTTGATTCAGCTCAATTTTATACAAGGTGTTTCGCTACCTCATGCAAATATTTTAAGGAACGATTGCTGAGGATATTCTAAACAACTTTTCCTTTACCAAAATGTTGCCTAAGGCTTCGTTTTTGAACGATTAACGTTTTTGAATGATTAACGAAAAGCACTGACCAGCCAGGACGAGCGTAGAGCGCACGTTCAACCGCGAGTATTCGAGGCCGCGGTTGACCGTAAGACGATCTTCCTTCGGTTGGGCGCGCGTTCTATACCCGCTCTGATTGGATAGTGTCTTTCATCAATAATTCAAAAACGAAGCTTTAACCAACATTTTGGCAGAAGAGAAAGTTGTTCAGACTTGCCACAGCAATCGTCCCTTCAAATATTTGTAAGAGGTAGCGAAACACCCTGTATAATTAGGACTCTTTGGATTAATTCTCTTATTCTGCTACTTTAAATTAATTCTCTGAGATGTGTTAATCTTACCTTAGGATCATGGCGTTTTAAATATTCCTTGCATTTTTGCATTTTTTTTATATAGTTATCCCTGTTTTTAGATTGTTCTTTTTTTGACCTTACCTTGTTCTACGTGTTCGCTGGGTTCCTATGCTTTTTGAGTACACACGCGGCTGCACTTTTATGTGCTGCTTCTATGACAAGATTAGTGCTACACGTTTTTTAATTTTCCTTTTGCTAACGGTAATTTCGATGTCGATTTTGCTCTCCATGGGTCACCGTGATTTTGTAACGCTCCGGACTACGTTGGGATTCCCGATTTCAGTGCGACTGTGCTCTGTGATGAATAGCATCTCAAGCTCCTTGAGTAGGCTCTACACGGTGTACCGACTACGAACAATAGAACACAGCTATATCGGCGCCAGCCAGTTTCGAAACCCGCGGAGTTCTAGCTGACAAACTTTGATTAGTAGCTAAGGGGAGTAGAAAATTTAGCTACATATTACAATTATCAGTTTCTGCCTTATATTTTTCAATTCTTGTTCTATGATATACAATGTTGTGAATAATAATTTGTGATTAGTATTGCTCTGTTTTTATCTGCACAAATTGCTTCTTCGAGTCTATTCTCCTTCGAGATGTATTAATTTCCATAATATACTGCCCGATTTTTGATATGTAAATAATTATTGTAAAATTTATAACTTTATTTTGTGTAACATGTGTGAATAGTATAAAACAGATTCCTATAGGTGCTTGATGAGTAGCATTATGGGCGACAGTTGAGGGATCTACGCCCCCGTTCGCTCCCAAACGAAAGTCTTACAAGTGTTAGTTAATTGTTGGGTACGCGAATGTAATTACCCTAGAATTTATATTACTGAATTATATCGATGTTTCATATGGTAATTTCCCGTCAAGTTTCGTTTCAAATTTTACTGATATTCTGTCAAATTTTTCAATTTTACAAAACATGCGGAAAATGAATAAGATTCACTTTCCCTAGCGCGCGAAACAGCAGAGTAGTGCAAGTTTGTGCACGATCGGGTGAAACGTTCATTCATATGTGCAGTAATTCCACAAGTGCACCCGACAATGAATCGTCGTTCTATGCAGGCGGTTTCCAAACCGAACACGCGAACAAGCGTGATTTCTTTGATGTAACGAAAATTAGCACGCGTACACCGCATCGGCAAAATCACCCGCGTGTACCTACGTCGAGCACCCTACGGTGCACGTTTCATGCGAATTTGAACCAAAAATTAAACCGTGCATGGGCTATCGACCGAAAGTATGAAAAACTAATCGAACGTTCGCATGCAGTTTTCTTCAAAATTCAGATTTTAGTATTTTAAACACTTTTTTTATATCCTCTAATAGTAGTAAAAAGATAGAGCCACGTTGTTCTTGCATTCAGCCTTTCAATTATTTGTAGAGAATATTTCAATACCAGTTGACAGAAGTGATTTTCTTATTTTTGTTACGAGGTAATTTTTGTTCTCTCATTCAATTGCATCCTTGCGTCTCGTTGTCCGAAATTTAATAGCGATACGAAAATAAAATAAACGGTACTAAAGAATTAAACTCACTGTGCTATATTCCATTGCATTAACTGTAAACCATATTATGGCTGAAAATAAAGCTTGCAAAGTCGCTTCAGCTATTATTTTTGTGTTTCCTTTTTGAAGAACATTTTGGTTACGATTTTTCTGCTGTTGGCGAGTACATTCATTCTTCTCCTCTCAAATGTGTGTATTTTGATCTACACATTTGGAAGTGTGTCATGCCAATGCAATGGAATATTATATTCATGAAGTCAGAAAAGGTAAAGTTAACCCAAATAATTTGCGGGTTCGCCCTTTATTTGAATATATGATGACCTATATGCAACAATGATCAAAATTAAAAAAAGATTATACAAGACACTGTGGCAGAGCACCGAACTGATGGCCCCTTTCTCGAGTAGATTAGGTTAGGTTAAGAGAATTCCGTTTTGGATTATATTTTATCATTAAATATACTTCAATATCTTATAATATAATACCATTTCGGAGCTGTTTCTTTATTTTTTTTAAATTTCATGGAATGGCGTAGCTTTGAAGCATAAACGTCCATTTTCGCTTTGGAGATTTTTACAAATTTCTTTGTAAATCGAATGAAAAAGCATAATGAAAAAAATTTTGCTCTTTGGTTTCACATTTTTAAGACATAGTGTTGAGGTACGTTCTCTTATCATCTTCTTTTTATTTCGACAATTGTTTCTTATAGTCCATAACATGTTTAAATAAAATAGAAAACCGCAAATTGATCGAATGTTTTTAGTTCTAGTATTACAATCCGCATACGAAACTTAGCTGCTTTTTCGGGCCGTCACAGTATCCTAATCTCTTAACAGATTGACCGTTATATGTATAATGGGTTAGAAGTTGCTATGAGGAGTTCTCAGCTGTTTTAACGCATACACACATGAATATGTAGGTACAGGATAACTGCACCTAACATGAAACACCTGATTCCCCAACCCTACCAAAAATAGGGGAACACTTTTTTCAGGGAAAGTAACGTTAAAGCACGGAGAAAGTAATATACGGGGTGTCCAAAAAGGTTGGAACCAAACTTATACTACATATTACCGCGGTCAAATAGATGAAAAAGGTTCATATAAACTTACGTCCAAAAATGCTTTATTGGGAAGATATAAGCATTCATAGAATTACGGGCAAAATTCGTGTTACAATCCGTTGTACACAATTGAAACGTTGAAACGTTGGATTAGACGCGGCAGACCACACAGTTGGCCTCCTAAATTACCTGACCCAACGCCTCTGGACTTCTATTTATGAGGTCACGCGAAAGAGTTGGTTTATAAAAATACGATAGAAACAGAAGATGAACTTTGGGAATGCGTTCAAAATGTATTTACTATTATTTCCAATACAGTTGGAATATTTGAAAGAGTTCGACAATCGCTAATTCCACGAATGGAAGCCTGCATTCTTGCAGAGGGAGGAATTTTCGAACATCTTTCCATAAAGCATTTTCGGACATTAGCTTATATGAAATTTTCTCATCTATATGGCCTCAGTAATACGTAGTATAAGTTTGTCCAAACATTTTTGGGCACTCTATAATATTTGTCTGTTAATAGTCAATTATGCAAAAGTTTAAGTGTCCTGAACTTACAGTAAAAATGCAAAAAAAGTAAAAGACGGCAAGTCAAAAAAATGGTATTAATATTTTTACTATGAAGAATGAATATTTATTTAAATAGGAAGACCAACAAACAAATATTCGTTGCTTTAGTGTATATAATATTATAGTATTTTTTTGTTCTCTATGCTTTGAGTACCTAAATGACGCATCTAAAGCGCCACATTCTTCGTAATCCCAGTAAAAGTAATGAATTAGCTAGACATTTAGCCCATCTTCCACTATTATCATTTTTACAATAATGTACGTATAATGGTAAAAACATAATATAACACTATACGTGTTGCAAACATGTTTAAGGATGAGTTATGCAACAGTCGTTGCTACTGGAGAAAGTTGCTACTTGAGAAATGTAACTTACTTTCGCAAAGAATTGCACTATTTAACTCGTCTCACAAAAATTGTTATATGCTTTCAAATACAATAACATACTCTCGCATTCAGGGACGGACCTCCAATTAAAGTTCAAATGTAATTATGTTTTTTTTTTCGTTTCGAAAAAATATCTTATACATATACTGCGGTTGTCCAGCACTAGGGTACAGTTACTGTATACTTGAAAGTATCCCTTTTGACTTTGAAAGTACTCACGAAGCACTCAAAACTTTAAGGTTAGATTCGAATCTACTTGCGACATACTTGATTCTATCGCTAGTGATCACAGGTTAGTTTCGAAAATTGGAAGAACTGCATTTCAGAACACTCATACAGGGTCAGTTAAATCTTGTTTCCGTCTTCAAGTGTGTGCTGTTTCGCGTACAGGTACTAGTTACACCAAACCGAAGAGAGGGGCAAGCGAATGGTCGAGAATAGGCTGCGCTGACATTGAAAGATGGTAGCACTCCTTCTCTCTGGCCGCTGCTTCCAGCATGATATAGCACCATCGAAACGCGCTGATAGATCCAATTTACAGGGCGCCTTTAATACACCGCGCAGACCCACGGCTGAAACTTCAACTTCCACCCCAGCTTCGTTCACAGGCTTGAAGACAATTTTTAACTTCCCGAACCCTCCTTCCTGTTCACCTACCGAACGATGAGGAATGATATCAGCATTTTCTTTCCATTGCCTCTGGATTAGGCTGTTCCTTTTGGTAGAATTTAATTCAGCTACACAGGAATGTGATGCAGTACCAACAAAGCAGTTTCAACCGTCTCATCATTTTAATACTTATAATAATTCTATTAATCGGATCAGACATATTACATATTGCATAAGGATATCTTTATTTATAGACATAAGATTCGAACGACTAACTCGTAGCGAGCAATTAGCAGTGCGGACCATCCGACAATCGAGACACGGGCCTCGATTTCAGACTCTGGAGGGTGGTCCAAACACCTCGTCACGCTAGACGTGCCTGCGGCTTTTGTGAGCCCAGCTGACCCTCGACGATTAATGGTAAACTTAATTATTGGACCTACCATCCCAACTTCACGTTGTACTACCCTCACCCACCCGTATCCCGCGTCCATCTACGCACTGAAGTGCATGCGTCACGTAAATAGAGCCGACTGTGCAACTACTTTCTACGTATATAACAAACACAAAAAAAACATAGAATGATTTTCAAATGGTTTATCATAGATTCCAATTTATTAGTTCGAACACTGAAGGTATGCATTTCTTACTTTGTAATTTTATAACAAATTCTTGTTATGGGCACTGATTGCTAGAAATGGCATTCGGGTCATCAGAATTTTTCTGGTTCCTAAGAATCAGGCCCAACCAGATTTCTTGCAAACCCGTCCCAAGCGCTGAGTTCCCTAAATTTTCGGTTTCTCGCACACCTCTTACAATTATTAGGTTAGGTTAATAGTATGATCTTACAAGTATTAGGTTAATATGATCTTACAATTATTAGGTTAGGTTAACATTTTTTATAAACTACCGCACTTTTGAAATACTTGAAAGATTGAAAGTCCTGCAATGCACAGCTACCAAACAATACCAACCAATAAATATGGAAAAGTTTATTTTTTGTAGTACACAAATGTTTCTCCAAGGCTATAATTATAAATATTACTCTTTGACGCAGTAAACCAGTTAACATCTACAAGAATCAGGAAGCCACGTGAAATATGATGGAACATTCAAACCAATTTCCATCGGAGCTTATTCAGGTTCTTTTTCAGCCTGCAGTCTCACCCTTGTATGTAGAGGAATAATCCTATAAATAAGGACGAATAAGGACGAATAAGGACGCCGCGTGAGATATGGTGGGATATCCAAACTAATTTCCATCGAAGCTTATTTAGATTCTTTTTCAGCCTGCAATCTCATCCTTATATGTATAAGAATGATTCTATAAATAAGGACAAATAAGGGTACCATGTGAGATATGATGGAACATCCAAACCAATCTCCATCGGAGCTTATTTAGGTTATTTTTCAGCTTAAGATGTAGAGGAATAATTGTATTAAAATGTACAAATGACTATATCCAAACAGATCCCTATATTGCACTTTTTATGCAAGGAGCAATTTTCACTTTACCCACGCGCAGCAGTATTCGCTGTGAAAAGCACAAGGGTTCTGAATGAAACCGGCGGGTGGGCCGGATCGAAGTGATTGCGACCGCATTTCGTGGAAGAGCGCACGAGGGATGTACTTGACGTATTGCTCGAGTGATCGGATATCTATTAGTCGGCCACACGGCTAGTTCACAACACCCTCCACGAGTCGTAACTTGCACTCGAATGCTATTCCACTAATTACCAAGGCGACAGGGACTACTGTGGCTGGCACTTCTGACGGTGGATCTTGACGGTTCCACGCATATGGCCGGGGTGGACTGTTGAGATTATCGGCTAGACGTGTGTGGTTAATCACTGACCGGTCGTTAAGGTACATTATCCACCTTCCTTAGGCACCGGCGTTATCAGTAGAATCTTTTGTAAATTTTCCGCTAATTTTACTCTCTCGCTGTATATGCTTGAACCTCGTGTTAACCATCACTTTCGTTCGTATGTACACTATGAATCGGCTGTAACTTGTAATATGTGGCTTGTTATTACGGATTGTCGGAATTATTAAGCGTGTTACTGGTTTTTACGAAAGCTTAGCGAAGACAATTGCTTCGGTTAAGGGTACTAGGCAATCGTTTTTGGTGAAAACGTAGAGAAATGCAAAAAAGCAAATTAGTAGTTAGTACTTTCGAAAAATACAATTAAAAAATCAGTTTTTAACTGCCTAGCACCCGCCCTTAAAGCTTGCGTCGACAAATCTCGGTTTAATATTTAATGCTTAAATTTCACATAAAATCGCATTATGATATAGTAATGTGCTATACTACAAGACATCATTAGATGTAAAGATTTGTTAGTCTAACACAAACACTAATCTTGTAACAATGCGTGTTCCAAGTAAAATGTATTGCATTAAAAAGTGTCTTAAAGAAGTGCTAATGTTTCAGCTAAAATTCGATAATAATTATTATTTACCACCTAGTTCAAGTATGTTTAAAATAATTACGAATTGGTACCGCGCTTCCTATGAAAATGATTTTTCCTTCAATTTTCCTAGAAACATATGAAATAGTGAACATGTGTAACTCTTTTCATACAACTAAAAAAATGTGTTTTTGAGGGAAAGCATAAAACTATCATTTTATGTCAGTTCAGAAATAGCTTTTTGCTTTTCCTTAAAAACATACTCTTTTTTAGTTGTGTCACATTTGAAATGCCTACATTATTGTCCTATACCGCACGCTACTGGTAATATTATATGCTCTGACATGCAAGCAATTGCAGGACGATAACAATAAATCGTTACGATGGACATTTTCACTGATAAGATGGAAACGATAAATCGCAATCCTCAGAGTAAAAGGTAGTACAATTATAGTACAATATGTAATAAAATGGTTGCATGTATGTTGGTAGTATGTTGTATATATGTATGTAGTGCAATATATAATTGTAGTACATAGAATCACCCACCTCTAATCTGATCTAAACACCATTCAGTTACCGGTTTTATCAACTTCGATAACTGTCTAAACTTTCTGGACGGCAGTAGATTTATATCAGTTTTTCTCCATCCCCTCCCCTCTGATCGTCAAATCCTGCTCGAGTTCCGCCAGTTTATCGAATTCTTAATTTCAGTTTCTCAATCCCTTCGCAATTAACCTCTTGTGCTCTAGTTTCCATTTGTTTTAGGATACATCCCGGCTTTAATTAACTTTGAGAAATTCGCTTTCGATCATCCTATTTCACTGCCAATGAATAACAGCAAATCGGTATTACTTTGCACCCGAATTTTAAATCGTGCGCGTCGTACGTCGTCGTTATATTCTCAATTAGTAATGCTGCGTTTAATCTTTCACCGCTTTCCGCTTATTTACGTATTATATTTATAACGCTCTTTCATAGTATGTATAAAGCTAACAATAAAGGAATACAATGTCTTTTTCAACTGCCTCCACACATACGATTATGTTTCATCCGGTGCCGTTTCTGGTCTTTCCTTCGTCCCCCCTATCTTGAACTCCTAACGCTATTACGTACCAAGGTGTCCGTTGCAGACGCTGCGTCGTCGACTGTTACTAACCCATATCACGCGGCTTAGGAATTGCGCAGGTAACAAGCCTGAGGCCTTGAGATTTTCCGCCGAACGATGCGAACCTTCCGACACCCCGAACCGCCCAGATAGGTGAGGCGCCTTGCGATCTCGAGAGAGTCTGATTTGGACGGTAACGTGAGTAGGTTCTAGAGTCGCGACTGTTAGCTGTAGCTGCGAGTGGTCTTGATCGAGGCATTTTGTAAGGATTGATCCACTAGGCATCGTGTAATTAGTTTTCGCAACCGCGTGCGTAGAACAAGCTATCGTCGACCGCCGAGCTGTGGACCTAGCTTAGCCCCTACACGAAATTCGAACCTTCGCACGAGAACCGCCGGTGAGAGCAATACTACGCCAGCTGACCGGAGACCATCCCGGACACCTAGCACGTCAGCATCTCGGCCACACGGACCTGCAATAACATTGATATCGTAACCGACGATCTGGTATGTCAAATTTGTAACAATTCACTAATATTGGTATTAGAATATATGTATGTCATAACTTGCACCGTAAATGCTAAGTGTTCTGATCAGTGCTACCCTTCTCACTCTTTCCATCTGTCTCTGGTAGCATACCCAGGGTGCGTCTCAGCGCTTTAATTCAAGACCGAACCTACGACTCATGTTCATTACCAACCGCGAGCGTATATCCCGCGAATCGGCCGCGAGAAAGAGTAGTAACAATTACATCATAATTTCAGGTAACCAAAACAGTTCTGCCACTCCTCAGCGCATCATAGTTGGAACAATCGTTTATACTGTACTCAGAAGTAGTAACTTGTTATCTACTTATTGATATCCGACTAATAAACTTCCCTTTTTTGTTCATTTATTAATTGCATACTTTAACTCTCCAAAGTGTATGTCAGTAATAGCTGAGCTTCTGCTGACTCTTTAAACACATATTGGAAGTCTTATGATCCAAAATGTTCAAGGTAATAACTGGAGCTAGTCATCTTTTGACTAGAAAAAACTGTTACGAACTGCATAATTGGACGAATGCAACGTCCGTTTGTATTGAGTCATAAGGGGATAAAAGTTTTGTCCGTGACATTAAAATGTAAATTATTTAATCGGGTATTTACACCAAGCACCGTTTCTACTTTCATTGACTTAGGCGAGGTATCAGGTTTTAATGAGCACCGGGCCAACGCTTCGACTTACTGGAAATTTAACTTCCACAGTTTCTGGAAATTTTAACTATCGGAAAAACAGTGAAACTTTGTCGCGCCCTTTACCTGCCGTAATAAAAACGGAGCTTTATGTTTCTAATTAGCGAAACATTAACTGACACATTTGTTCCCTAGCTTTTGCAGAGGTCTTGTGATTGCGTACAGTCTGTTGCACAGGAGCGTGGACGCGATTTCTGCGAAATTTGATGCGCAATACAGCAAAAATTGTGCCAGTCCAAACATACAATGTCTCCTCTAATACGCAATAGCCCCAATTCTCTTAGTATAATTTCTGTCACTGAGAAGTTCAAGTCATTTCGTGATGAGTGCCGTATACGCTAAACGATTCGAGGCAGTATTCTTGTGCCAACACACGAAACGGCCAAAAATGAGTGTTAGAAATGCAGCAAAATATCTGCACAATGCTCGCGAATTTGTAAATAAGTGGGTGCAATGTTATAAAGAGACAAATTGTGTCGATGATCTCCCTGACCGAGGTTCGAAGCGAGCCACGACAAAAAGGGACGATAAAGCCATTCTGCAGCTTTTTTCGAAAAATCCGACACTTTCCTTACGTAAAGCGCAAGCAATCTTAGAAAAAAAGGGCATAAAAATAGGAATAGTAACAATTAAACGTCGGTTGGAAGAAAATAAAGTTGCATGGCGTAGTACACTATCGAAGCCGTTGCTTTCAACAAAGCATGTCGAAAAACGGTTGGTGTGGGTACATGAAAACGTTTGTCGTGATTGGAACAATGTCGTGTTCAGCGACGAGTCACCTTTTTAGGCTTGGACTACTATAAAACGAGCCTGGTCTGCCCATGGAAATCCAGTCGTCCAAAGAAGCATTAAACACCCAATAAGAGTTCATGTTTGGGGGTGCTTCCACAGTCGGCGTTTTGGAACATTATGCGTCTTCACAGATAATTTAAATGCCCAGAAGATGATTAATCTGTCCCAAAAGGGTCTCCTAGTAACATTGGTTTAAAAGAACCAGACACCATTGGATACTTCAAGAAGACAACGACCCCAAACATCGAAGCCGCCTTTATCCGGAATTGAAAACAGCGAATGGTGTCAACGTGTTGTATTGGCCATTTCAGTCCCCCAATGCCAATCCAATGGAAAATGTTTGGTCTCTCATGAAGTACAAATTCCGAGGAAAGCGCATTTTAAAATTGAAGACGCTAGTTCGCCGTATTCGAGAAATATGGAGATCTCTTCCTGTCTCATACGCTGCAAAGTTGGTTGAAGGTATGTCCAGACATTGCGAAGCAATAATTGCTAATGGTAGTGATTGGACACATTATTAACCAAGTGCGTATTAGTTCTTTAGATGTACTTTCGATCTATACAACATTTTTTACAGAAAACATTTATTTGCATTCAGATATAGCGTCCGCGCTCTTCTGGAACAGACTGTATATTCGAATTCCGAGCACTTGTTCACCCTTGTAGCTATCAACAATTTAAATTAACTCAAAAGTAATTGTCAATAGGTACTACATCCATGTTTAGACCCTTCGCGCAAGCAGATAATTGAAAGTTACGCCGCAATTTATATGGGGTTAATTTTACCTTGAACATCATCCATCTGCGAATATGTACTATTCGCGGCTAGAATGAAGTCTCCTGAGACGACAGGGGGGTAAGACGGGTGGTACGCAGCGCACCCACGTGTAGCGCCAGAAGCTCGAGCCTGATAGGTTACGTATGCTTTTTTTGCAATATACGTAAAGGGTACAGATATCTAATTGGTTCGAATTCGGCTTTAATAGAATCTGACCTTAATAGAATATGTACATATATCATTTAATTAAAATAACAAATTAATATACAGGGTGTCCCGTGACTGCTGGTACAACAGAAGAGGGGATAATTCTATGTGAAAAAGTAGGTCGATAATGTAGAATAACATTTCTTCATTTGAGACTTCCTTTCCAAAAAAAATCGACTTTAAACATTTGCTTGGCCCGCATGCATGTTGGTTAATATGTATTTTTACTGGTGCTTGTGTTAGATGCTTGTCAATTCCACGATTTTTGAGAACCACGATAATATCATTCAATCTATAAATAATAGGTGTGGATAATTTTTATTTCTTTGTTATACACGTTGTACAAATCTGAAGAGGAAAGTTCGTGTATGATAAACTTCATTATTTCAAAAATGGTTAAAAATGTTTGTCATTGTGTTGAGAACATGACTCTGCTGTATTTTCTATTATATTTTGGCGCCTTACTTCATTAAACGGCAGAACAAGTTTCTTCTTTAATTGTTAATCCATGCGAACTATAAAGTTGCGCCAAATAAAAAACATTTATATTTTACATTTTCGATTTTCTTTCACATAATATTACCCCTTTTCCGGTTGTGCCACCAGTTATGGAACGCCTTGCATAAAACTGCGCCGTTTTGTGAGTCGCCATTGGGCGTCGTATGCACTTAGTGGCACATAATATCACACCCACTGTCAGGTTAACCAGAGTCCCTACTTTATGAAATTTCGTTCAGATCTTCAAATTTTACTAATTGTAAGAACACGAAAGATGTTGGAAACTGCGGACGGTCCTAATTCGATGAACAGGAGCTTTAATGGGCCCTTGTGAGCGATAATTCCTGGACCGTGCTGTTGGCAGCAATTCAACTCCTATTATGTCATTATTAGTGTCCATGTTATTGTCCTTAGTATCCACAATATTGGTCAGATACAGGGTGTTTCCAAACTGGTAATACAACCCGACAGGAGATGCTTCCTCGTGTAAAAATAAGCCGGAATTGAAGATTAGAAGTTTTCGTGTGACGCTTCTTTTTTGAGAATATCATGTTTCAGTATTGGGTACCCGGTACAATTCCTTATATAAAAGTGAGTCGCAAATAAATACAATTTTTCATGCGACGCTTCGTTCTCAAGAAAATTGAGTTTAAAGAACATCGATTCTTGAGTAAACTAAGCACATTGCGGTTACTCTCGTACTCGCATGCTTAACATACATCGAAGCACAATTTTCTTGGAAACGAACGATCGTATGGAACAACTTTATTCATTATCTTTGGCTTGCTTTTACATGAGGAATCACATTCCTGTTGAGTGTAATTACCACGATTTCCAGATGTTCTGGGTTGTGGCTATTTGGGCACAAATGAATATGCATGAATATCACGACATAATCTCACTGCTTAACTTAAACCAATTAGAAGCTACCACTCTCAAGGATAAAAGTATTATTATGTATGAATATTCAATTTGAATTTTCTCGAAAACGAAGCGGCATACAAAAAAACAAAATTCTTTGTTTTCCACTTATTTTTACATGAGGAATCGCCCTTTTCCAAGTTGTACCATGATTTGGGAAACACACTGCATTATTTGCGTATTTTTTCGACAACTTCATTTCTTCAATGTCCTATTATTATCTTAATAAATCGTTGTTCCACTCTTATTACATCAAACACATAAATCATCTTGCTAGGGGCAACAAGATTTTATGGGACTGTGAATCAGGTGATCTTCCATGACGCGCTACTGAATTTTGGATAAAATTAACGGTTACGCGATATACGTACTGTTTCTGCTACACGGTATGTTACATCAGAAATAAATTTGATCCTCTCAGTGTCAATCATCGTGCCTAATCCGTTGACAGACCTTTTCATTAAATATATGAAGAACGGACGATGAAGAGTGCGTGAAAATTCCCGTCATTCCCCCTACACGCTCTTTATTTGCGATCGCAAGCAGCCCAGCGTACGGTCATCACTCTCGCGTTCGGAAACTCGAATTTACTCCTAGCAGTTTATACAGACGTCCACTTGTCTTTTTTCTTGATTCTGATAACTAGCCCCGAGATATGTCGGAATTAGTTACTATGGTAACCGCTTATTTCTGTTTCGATTCGTATAAGTGCATAACATACATGCCATATGTAAAGATCTCTTAAATTGAACATTGCTTATAAATAATGTCTCCCGACAGGTTCATGCAATCGGCATAACCTTGAAGCTTGTAACTTTTGACTCTGACGAGACCGATCGTTTATAAGCAGCAAACAAACATTTCTTTTTTGTCGCGACATAACCTCACTACTTAATTTAACCTAATTACAAAATTCCTTGCCCTTAATGATAAAAGTATTTAATCAATTGTTACGATTATTTCGTGACCTTTCCCCTATCATTGTTGTAGTCAAACTTTGCCTTTTTTATTTTTTATTTCTTAATAAGGAAGGATGTTAAAAATGGGCATTTTTGTCATCGCCTGGAAACGAAAACTCACTCAGGACCGTTAAGCGTGTCTGCCAAGGGACGAAAAATGACTTTGTCACTTTCCCGAAAAATAATGGCGAAATTGTAAAAAATGGATGCAAATATGCAAAACTAATAGTGATCGAACTCAACTAAGCGTTATGTTTCATTGTTTGGTTCTTCGAATATTTAACCGTTTTGAAAGTGGAAATCGATGAGAAAGTATCTTAATACAATTATCATGAAACGTCATTTGTGAAAATATACTCTAACATAAATGAACAAGGAATTAATGAAGTTCCTCACTTTTCATTAATTTGCCAGATACTTTTGTGACCAACTGTATACAGTAGATACATATAGAGAGTACATATACGGTATAAGGCAGGGATTCCCAAAGTTTTACCTGGGTGGGCCAAATTGTAAATTCCAAAATATTTGGCGGACCAAATGAAAAGTGTTGTGAAAAATACGTTCAAATCAACAAAAAGTTGGACGTAAGGGAAATATTTATACCAATTGTATAACACAATCGTTCTTTATTTATTACAATAATTACCTTTTATTACAAACTCTTTATTAACACATTTCAAAATGTAATTAAACAAAAATAATTAAATAACTTCAAATAAAAAAAGAAAAATATAATAAATATATCCGGACAATACTGTATACAGGGTGTCCCAGAACTATCGGAAGAGCCGAAGAGGGGCGATAGCTGAGGTGATTCTGAACACCTTTTTCCTTTGCGAAAATGTTGTTTGAGGCTTCGTTTTTAAATGGTTAACGAAAAACATTGACTAATCAGAGCGCACGTAGAGCCCGCGCTCAGTGACGGCGCACGACGCGTCGTGCTAGGTAGCGACGTACGACCGTCGCCCCGAACAGAACGCGCTGGTATAGCACGAAGCAAAAGTTAACGTCGAATTATTCATTATTTATTAATGGAAATTAACTAAAATACAATCGAAACCAATTTGTCGTTATCAGTTGAAGAAAAAAGAATTAGAATCGACTGACTAACGAGTCTATCAAGTACGACGTATGTTACATTTTAAACAATTCACCAACTATTGGAATTAGTCTTACCTGTTTCTCCAGAAATGAACCTGCTTCGACGAAAATGGGTCACTGTCATTCTACCGATCATTCGAAAACGTAACACGAACTACACAACAGCTGATTTTACGATCAGGTCAACGAACTCACTGCACTTGACACAGCTTACCACTTGAACGATAACCGTCACTGGATCATTCTACCGATCCGGATCATTCGAAAACGTAACACGCGGTTCACAACAGCTGATGATCCACGGCCAGGTCGGTCATCTCACTTCACTTCCCGAATTTTACTTTGCTGCACGACCGTTGTAATTTTTACGAGGGCGTAACACAACCTTCTGCAAAAATTTTAGGGGGTGATTCTACGGGCCAAAATAAAGCGAAAATCAAGAACGACAATTTTGCATTTGAGGCTTTGTTAACAAGATACCGGTGTTTGAAAAACCGGGCAGCTGCGTTCAGTGGCAGTCATTCGCTACATGGAAGAGAAACCATGACCTACCGCACCGTGTAATCTGATACCCAAAAGGCACACGTTTTACGTCGCACAGCATTCAACCTGCTTACTTGTAAAAATCCACATGGGCATATCGAAACCCGCCCAATGGGATTATCAAGTAAAAAGGGTGACGGCCTTCAATCCACAATTTTTCACGAGGGATCCAACTACTAACATCCAAATACTATGCGTACACGCGACTGTCCTATCTGCGAGTGTCCACGATTTGCACTAAACTTATTATTCCACTAGAATGCTTAAATCGTTCCGCATCCGACGCCGTACAAGCAGCAACTGTCTCGATCGACTAGAAATAATGATCTACCGATGCATGCCGAATCGTCGGGAGTCGTATTTGCGTCGTCAGCAGAAAAGGGCAACACTGTTGCCCCTTTCTACGGCTGAAAGAATAACAAATGCCGCCGAACGATTTACCTAGACGCGGCTCCCGACGATTCGGCATGCATCGGTAGATCATTATTTCTAGTCGATCGAGACAGTTGCTGCTTGTACGGCGTCGGATGCGGAACGATTTAAGCATTCTAGTGCAATAATAAGTTTAGTGCAAATCATGGACACTCGCAGATAGGACAGTCGCGTGTACGCATAGTATTTGGATGTTAGTAGTTGGATTCCTCGTGAAAAATTGTGGATTGAAGGCCGTCACCCTTTTTACTTGATAATCCCATTGGGCGGGTTTCGATATGCCCATGTGGATTTTTACAAGTAAGCAGGTTGAATGCTGTGCGACGTAAAACGTGTGCCTTTTGGGTATCAGATTACACGGTGCGGTAGGTCATGGTTTCTCTTCCATGTAGCGAATGACTGCCACTGAACGCAGCTGCCCGGTTTTTCAAACACCGGTATCTTGTTAACAAAGCCTCAAATGCAAAATTGTCGTTCTTGATTTTCGCTTTATTTTGGCCCGTAGAATCACCCCCTAAAATTTTTGCAGAAGGTTGTGTTACGCCCTCGTAAAAATTACAACGGTCGTGCAGCAAAGTAAAATTCGGGAAGTGAAGTGAGATGACCGACCTGGCCGTGGATCATCAGCTGTTGTGAACCGCGTGTTACGTTTTCGAATGATCCGGATCGGTAGAATGATCCAGTGACGGTTATCGTTCAAGTGGTAAGCTGTGTCAAGTGCAGTGAGTTCGTTGACCTGATCGTAAAATCAGCTGTTGTGTAGTTCGTGTTACGTTTTCGAATGATCGGTAGAATGACAGTGACCCATTTTCGTCGAAGCAGGTTCATTTCTGGAGAAACAGGTAAGACTAATTCCAATAGTTGGTGAATTGTTTAAAATGTAACATACGTCGTACTTGATAGACTCGTTAGTCAGTCGATTCTAATTCTTTTTTCTTCAACTGATAACGACAAATTGGTTTCGATTGTATTTTAGTTAATTTCCATTAATAAATAATGAATAATTCGACGTTAACTTTTGCTTCGTGCTATACCAGCGCGTTCTGTTCGGGGCGACGGTCGTACGTCGCTACCTAGCACGACGCGTCGTGCGCCGTCACTGAGCGCGGGCTCTACGTGCGCTCTGATTAGTCAATGTTTTTCGTTAACCATTTAAAAACGAAGCCTCAAACAACATTTTCGCAAAGGAAAAAGGTGTTCAGAATCACCTCAGCTATCGCCCCTCTTCGGCTCTTCCGATAGTTCTGGGACACCCTGTATGTATATATATGTATAATAGCAAAATATATTACGTATAAAATTTAGCATTTTTTTAACTGAACAATTTTTAATTATAATATGGCAAAAATTTATTTTTGTGTAAATATTGGAAAGGGATTAAAAAAAACAGAATAAGGACTGTGAATCTCTTTTATTACTAATTTAGCACGGAAGGATGTCTTGCCGCATTGTGCGTTGCATCCGAATAATACGTTATAAAAACCTATAAGGAAAACAGCAGAAAGTCTGCGGTCCACATATGAAAGAAGGGAGACTAGGACTGTATACAGTCTATTACTCAGACCCTTAGACATAGCATAAAGTCATTTTTGCTCACTTGTTGAAGCATTATTTATAATAATAATCCAATAGTAAAAATATAAATTATGTCAATAAATTCAAGATCGCAGTTGACATAGCGAGTTGCGTTGCTAGGGCTTGCGGGCCGCACTTTGAGAACCCCTGGTATAAGATGCACCTACAAATGAAGCGCGGATCGCGGAAGCGATTCTTTTGTTCGCGTATGCACATGGGTTGGGTGCACATAAATTCTACGTCGGTGTTTCTTTGAACGAAAATAGAGAAGCGAAGTGTTTTAAAATGCTTGAAAGGACTGAAGTACATATTTTAAGATGTGATTTATTCTCTTCTAGTGTCGGCGCAAAAAACTAATCATATTGTGCTGTAATCGTGTTAGTACATACGTTACACTGAGCATGCATTGTGAAACCTTCTGGGTACAATGCTCGAACCGCATTTTCACATAAATCCTCCGCTCCCGATAGAACAATATGACAGAACTTAGCTGGCGAGGCTTATGAGATGTTCACTAAAGAAAGGATACTTTTGAAATAAAATATTTCTTCAGTTTTGTTTCCGTGTAATATTATTTAAGGTATGATGCCTTGAATTGGTAAATATATAAACTTTTTCTATATTTTTCTTGCGTTTATTTAAGGAAAGATCACGCAAACCAATATCGGCAAGTTTTTGCTGTAAAGCATTTTGTAATTTACAAAACTAGGTACATTTAGTTTGCAGCAATCAATACAACAGATTCTAGAAATCGCCTTTAAAAACAACCTATAAAACCACTTTGTTCCACTTTGTACGAAAAATTTCCATTCCGTTAACATATGCATATTCTAATCGTGTTACTGCAGAGGGACGATCGAAAGTGGTCAGTATCGGCAACAAGCACTGTGTCCCAAGTGGTCTCGACGATGCTTCATGGAAACAGTACAAACAGGGGCAAAGAAGAAGCTAAAAGACAAAGCGAGTTGCATAAATAAAGTATGAACACTGTAAAATGTATTCGCCATGCTCTTATCCTCTTTTATGTCCATTTTATTTATTCACGTTCAAGGCGTAGAAACAAACAGTTAACAATGTCAAGCACAAAACACAAGACATAATCAACACAAAACAAATTTGTAATTTCGGACGACCTTCCCAGTGAATGAACACACTCCAGTGAATGGATATAATTCGAATTAAACGGAAAAATAATGTGTATGATGCCCTTTTCATGTTGAAATTTAGACAGTAATACTACTGGAAGTTCGCAGATGTCTCGAGAAAGCGATCTCCTTTTTATTTATAATTTGTTCGGCACTGTATTTATTTATTTAGCAGTTCCAACGACGTTGACGAAATTTGGCCGTCGACATGCAGCACCACATTAAAACCTAACCTAAATGGCAATCAACTGATCGCAGTGTTTCGTTGGTTGCCAAAACGCAAGCAACTTTAACTGTCTGAATCAGGGTTGTCGAACTGGCGGCTCTTTCTCAGAAGCGTAGGAGAACATAGGAAAACGTGTTTTTTCATACCCACTTCAGTTGGACGAATTTCTCTTCGCACGAACCCGAAAATCGCAAGTCGCCAATTTGATACAACGTACGCTGTGAACAGTTGATCGCCGTTTAGGTTTTTATGTGGCGTTGCGTGTCAACGACCACATTTGGCTCAACTTCGGCCGATACAACGTGCTGACCTGTCCGACTCGGCTATCAGGGGTATGCATGACGGATTGGCAAAAATTTGTCGACTTTATTAGGTGCGACTTTAGTTATTACATTCATGCAGTGGATGCGAGATAACCACAAATGCCAATGAATGAATAGGCCGTTGATTCGCTGGAAAACGTGTTCATTTCTTATGTTACAAAGACTTTAATGTTCATCTTATTTCAAAAATATTGGCTACACATTTCATGCTCTAACACGGTTTATAAATATTTCATACAAGCAAACAAACGGGGGGCTTTGATAAGGAAACCTGCTTATTCATTTATTGGTGAACTCTTGTCCATTTATTCAGGGGATTAAATAACAATTTGCTAATAATTAGTTTTACAATCATGCAGCTTAAATATTCATTCACTGGAAAGATTATGTCCCTTACAGAATAATTCTTTTAACTTTTGTTCAATGTTTTTGGATTTGACTGATCACCTTCGATGTAAATAAACGGTAAACATATAAAATCTAATCTACCTTTCAATCCATCAATCTATAAACGTCTGAAGAAACATACGACTTGCGTTGATTGTTAAAAACATCTCGTTTAGTGAGAGATGAACGAACAAAAACATACTGAACAAGAAAAACCTCCATTGAAAATTCTTCATTTCACTATAACTCCTCGGCGAGGCAAACTTTAAGTGCCACGATCTCATTCATTTTATAAAAAAAATGGAATAATACGTCCCATCTAATGTTTCCGTAAAATAAAACGCATTCATTATCAACATATCTTTAATTTCTTTTTCGCCAACAATAATGAGACGCGTAATTAATAATTGTATAAATTTTAACCCTCAAATGACCAGAAGGGTCCAACGGGTCCTTTAATAGTAAAGCTTATGTAAAAGTAAAATACGAGACATGTTTGGAAATATCATATTTATGTTATTATTTATATTATAAAGCGAATTAATAAATTACTTTTAATAAAAATTTTATAATAAACAAATTTATTACTTCCTTTTTGAAGCCATGTTTCATATGTGGGTCCGTTGGACTCGTTTAGTCTTTTACATTGCTTTTTTTTGTCGTTTGAGGCTTAAGAGAACTGTAACAAGACGCGGATCTACTACAGCCTCGGTGCTTAGAGTGTAAAGAGATAGATTTGAAATTTCCATGTTATCAGTTGAATGAGCTATCAGTACGTTACGTATGTTTAAGAAAAAAAATCTGGTAGTCGTGGCGATGACTTGCGATATGGCTTTAGAACGTATCTACGTCAGTCTTTGATCATTCTTACTCGGTGTAAGTCAGTAAAGAACGATCGTAATATTCACATCGACCATATTATTGTAAAATTAATGAATGTGCGTGTTTATAAATTAAATACGATATACGAAGAAAAAGAAAAGAAAAAGTGGTGAATCAAAAATTTAGGTAAGCATTAAAGGAAGCATTTCTGCTCATTATATTTTTTTATATTTGCTAATGCCTAATGTTTCTAATGGTTCAATCTGACTTAACCTAACTTAAACTAACCTAAATTCACAATTAGACGAAGTGTGCTCTTTAAAAATTGAGAAAAATACGTGTCTTTAATTCTGGTTAGTGAATAAAATCATTATTAAAATACTTGTTTTAGGACTTCTAGTATTCCTAATAGTATTCCTAAGCACACATATACAGCCTATTATGGAGGTTCCTTTATTATAATATTGATGATTACAATAACCACACGTAATATTGTGTAATGCATGAGACATAACTGTACAAAGCGTGTAAGATTTTGTAATAGGTTGTTAGTAATCAAATCTATGCAAATTAAACACAAATTGTGAACCAAAGCGAGTAAGACTTGGTGCTCAGTACAGTGGCTCGTGAAAATATTCGGACACTCTTCAAAGTAGAACAACTTTTTTGTATTAGGACCAAACGACTTGACCTTTTGCAAAAAGATAGAAGGACTAGTTTACTAGATATCTTGTTTGAAGTGCTTTATTCTATACTTTCGATGTATTTTTTCTGTAAAATATTATATGATATAACATAGTACAGAATATACTTTAAGATTAAACTGGAACTGAGGGAATCCGATTTTTCTGTCGACTCAGTGCTTCTGAAAAAGAAATGTGTACAAAGTATATTAAAAATAACTCTGCATAAAAAGGTGAAAAGTATTTCGTACCATAAATGGCCATGGCCAAACAAGTGTTGTACATATTGGTGTGTTCCATTTCGTGGCGCCATCATATAAATTAATTTGTTGTTTCATCTGCAATTTTACCTCTCAAGCATATAAATATTTATAAGTTATATATACAACTTATATATAAAAGCCTATAGGCTTTTGCCACCGTAATCATGATCGGGCCGGTGTTCCACACCGCTATGTACTCAAATTTCGAGCAAAAGACATTTTCTAATTGTAGATATGGTTTAGATGCCATACACTTTGGCCATTGTTGGTTCACGCTAGCCTGTAAGGCTATACGTTGGACAAAAGGATATGGAGCTACACTCGTGAAGTGAAAGAGCTGAACAATCAACCCAATATGTAGAATACTTTATCACAACTTTTTTTAATGAATGAATTTAGGCTAGATTTTACTTGTGGGGGCCAAAAACTATTGATTTTTCTTAGCAGCTACCAGTTTCGTTACGAGTATAACCTAAAAGCACAAGCTTTTATCTAAGAATTCAGTAATCCAATAGTTATGCCTATGTAAAGTTCAGCATTCTGGAATACTTTTCAAAGTAGTGCTATATGAAAACCAAATTAAAGCTCATTTACATTATTTTCACATAAGGTAAGCGGTAGCCGAAATCAAATGCTTACGTCAGGTTACAAATTGCTACGGATACAGCTAATATGGCGTTGTACTAACTGTAAAGTATTAATATAGCAAATTGCTGAACTTTACATATAGGCATAATTTTTGCATTATCGAATTTATAAACTTACCTAAAAAGGAGTATTAGAACCTGGTAATAGGAATAAATTAATATAACAAAAATATTTCTAGAAATATATTAGTAAAAAAAAGTAGAATTTCGGTAGAAAATTATTTTTCATCTGCCTGGTAATGTAAAACGCACTATGATTCGGATATTTTGTATATTTTTTTTCACTTTTCTTGCATTCAACGCAATTTCCCCAGATAGCACAAAGACGTCTGACTACGGCTATTTAGACGTCTTAAAGATGTCTCGAATGTCCTAGAAACAACCCGAACACGTCAAAACATGTAAAGAAGGACATCGTACTAACAGCTTATAAACATCTTACGAATAGCTCATAGATCACTTATACATATGTCGTACAAATGTTTTAAATAATAAAATAATGCTATTCTTACGTAAAATGCGTATACTTTCAGGAAAAGTAAAAAAAAAAAAGAAAAGACAAAAAATTAAGACCTTCTCTGTTGGCTTCGAACGTAAGGCTTGTGATTTATATTAGGTTCTCTACCGCCGCACCGTAATCATCTTTTCTCCAAACTATATTTTACGTATCTGAAGAGTATGTACGAATAACTGTGGACAGAATTTATGACAGCCCTTCATCTGACACGCAGATGCAGTATAACGAAAGCACATCCGATGTACGTCTTTTTAAGACATTTTAGAGACATAATTTTCAGACATCCTAACGACGTCTTGCTGCGATCGTCTTCAAGACGTTTTTAAGGACGGATCCCTCCTTTAACTATATCATGTCGATTATTCAACCAGCTTCGAATAACCATGTATAAATTTTAAGACATTTAGATTTATTCATTTTTTGTTGTTTAATCATTTGTAGTTATTCATTTTAATAAGTTTATTGACAAACTTTTCATAACATTTTTTCTTCTTTTTACCTATTAAGCCCTCGCATTTTGGCCGCTTCAGTTTAGGTCACGCTGTATAATATGACACAAGATTTGAAAGCATTTTAAATAGGTTTTCATTCAATAAAAACCTTCGCATTGCGTGCTGTACGTATAAACCTCAAGCTTTAAATGCATGTTTCATTCACTGTGAAGTGCTGCCACCTAGTATAAAATATGACTAATTTGTGATACGTCCTAGGAAAGTTGTGCAGAGACGGTCCATATAGTTTTTATAAGTAAGCAATACAATTGTTTTAATACGCTTCATTGTTGATAGAAGGTTCTAATTTATGATGCCATTGCCTTTTTCACATAAAGTGATATTAATATTGTTCTTACTAATTTACTCATTTATCAATACCACATTTCAATAACTGATTATTTTACTGTATATTTGCTTGAAGTACCTATGTAATTATGGTGTGGTATACTAAGAAGTATAATTAATTATAATTATGTATAGTATTACTATTCCTTAGGAGTATCATATTTAATCGGAAGTGCGCGTCACCAGACGTTCCCTCAAAACGTTTTTGTACCGAAATTGTAGGTTATATTTTTTCGGAATAAATGTATTAAATTTGCTGAATTTAAATGACACAAATGAAAATACACATGTGTTTTGCTGTAAAATTCTTAAAAGAAATAGAACTGCACAACAACACACTATACTTGTATAACATAAAATGTGTCAATATTGGACAATGAAAAAATGTTCTATAAAAAATGTGTAAATCAGTTGTATTACCAGTAATAAACTGCGACCAATGATTAAAATAGGTACATATACTGGATCTCCCAGGTCTGAGGTGCTAGTCTTTGTCAATGCATTGTATGAGAAAAATTTACATAAACATAGGTTATTTAACCCTTTATTAAAAAATTATAAACAGAAATATGAAGTTAGAATGGAAAGGTAACAGACGACATTACTGCGATATAATAGTGGAATAGATCAGCTGACTTTAATACCTGAATTTAATTTGTTAAGAAAGATTTTGAATGTAATTTCTGTCAGTATCATCAGAAATGTTATGTAAAGTATGTATATGCCAAAAGAAAATTGATTTAACCATACAATTGGGGTTTACGCTAGCTAGGAACTACGGCTGAGTGCCGAACGATGCTTTGTATTTGTATTTGTACTGGTATTTATATTTGTATTTAAGTTTTTATTGCATTAGTATTGTTTCCACTAATTGCAAATCCATTACCTTTTCGTTCGTGTCTCACATTTTTGTTATAACCGTTTAGAACAGGCAGTCCCGCTCAACTTCAGCATCCCACATATCTCGTTTATTTTTTATGTTAGGGGAAAATGTTAAAGAAAAAAAATGTTTGGTTTGAAGGGGTAGGCAAATAAATTGTCGCAAGGTCAGTTCCATCGAGATTTTCAAGCCATCGAAGTTTTTTTAAACGACGGTTATATGTATAAGGAAAAGTTGTTCAAAATGTCATGCTTGAAAACATATTTCAAGGTCACTGAAATGCGCAAAGTGTAACCTTTTGAAAACAATTACCAAATCATACGTCAACATTTAAGAGGTCACTGTAAAGACCTTAGAACTTTAAAAACTTTCACTCCGTTTTACAACAGAAAGCGGTTATCAGAAAAATGAAGTACGAGACTTTAAAAGTAGAGGCTTTGTTGTAAGATCGGTCGAGGTAGATTGCCGTACGATTTTTTTTTAAGTTACAATAATTCAAATATTGACAGTTTTTCAATCGGTGTGTAAGGGTCTTTTAATTTTATGGCGTAGTGTGGGTTTAATGGCTATTATTATTAGGATCAATTACATACAGGGTGTTCTGCTACTGCATGTCAATATTTCAGGGGGTGATTGCTGAGACAATTCTGAACAACCTTTTCCTTTGCCAAAACGGTGATTAAAGTCTTGTTTTTGAATGATTAACGAAAAACGCTGACCAATCGGAGCGCGTGTAGAACGCGACCTTAGCCGAAAAGGCGTTCAAGGCTGCAGTTGATTCGTCAGTGTTTTTCATTAATCATTCAAAACCGAAGCTTTAACCACCGTTCTGGCAAAAGAACAAGTTGTTTAAAATCGCCTTAGCAATCGTTCCTTAAAATATTGACATGCAGTAGCAGAACACCCTGTATCTGACAATAACAGTACGTGAAAATAATAAACACCGCATTGCATTATTTATTTGAGCCATGTTTTGACTTTTTGCAAAAGGTTTCATCCTTTTCATAAATTGGTGGAAAGAACATATGTAGGTTATGATGTAGATGTATATAATATTAATATTATTCATGTAATTATTATGTCAGCTTACTCAAGGATGTGCAATAAAAAATATTGGGTTTCATTGAAAAATTTGAAGGTGACCTTCACTGGACTCCCCAAGGTTATCACAAAGTTAAATAATTATCATCAGCACACGTCCTCCTTGATACCGTACAATGTACAATATTCGTCTTGGAAATTTTGTTTGCATTTGTAGCAATAGCGGAAATAATTGTGTGTAAACATATAAACCGGATTATACTCTATGTATGTATTGACAGGAACCTCTTGCATATCATGATTTACTGAATTCTTCTTGCAATACAAGGATTGAAGCTATGTTGAATAATGTAAGCAATTTTAGAATTTTAGCCATTCAAGAAGTTTCCATTCTCAATTGTACGTTTTTATAAATACATACATATCTATTTAGACAGAGCATTGTATAGACTATAAGTAGCAATTTGACCAACATTAAGGCTTGTCTGTCATGATACTTGCGCGTTTTAGTAATTTAATATTAATGTCCAGTGCTGCCGTCTACGCAATGAGGTTAGTTAACTGTTAATATCATGCAAACGAAATCTGCATACTAAAAAGTTTTATTTCAATTAAATAAAGTTGCAAATTGCTGAAACCTTATAAGTATACTTCCAATTCCGCTCCGCCAGAGGTCAATCTTGCGGAGTGGAAAAGACTACGGTACAACAAACTTAAAGTTGAAATAATCTGAAATTTGAAAGAGTTTTCTCGTAGATAAGATTATACTTGAAAGTTCTTAAATAAAATAATAACCGCACGATTTTTCGTCTTGTATCTTACGACAAGTGGTTTCTCGTTTCTAACAATTAACTTTTTCGGTTAATAAACTCCTGCATAATGAAAAAAGAACGTTCCTTTCATTGGAGGAAAAATGCGACAACTGTATCGAATTTTTTAAATTAAAATTATGTATTATTTTTTAATTAGAAATGTGGAGCTATTAGAGCGACCTCTATAAATTTACGCTACTACATTAAAGTAATTAATTAATTATTCAAGTAATTAAAGCAATTTTTTAATCAAAAGATGAAGTATTTTTTAATCAAGGACTAATAACATTGATTTCATTTTATTATTTTGTTAAAGTACTGATGTTAGCGAATTGCAAATGTGCACTTGGTAATACTATAAGAAACATTATCCTGTAGCATACTTAAAAAACATATTTTCGTATTGCGGCTTTAATAATTTGATCATCCACTGATAGCATTGACATCAATTAATCGCCATTTCTAATATTAAACTAGATATTTAAACTTGAGGCATTCCAGTAGGATTTACTTGCTAAGTGATTATTTTATTCGACATAATTTCATAACTTGAAACAACACAGGATTAAAAGATATCTGCTTACACAGATTTTAAGCACATTCCTTGAAATATTTTGGTACCACGGAACGAATTATTTCGAAATATATACTTGGCATGAAATAACATGTTCGAAAAGACCAAGGAAGGAGTATTGAATGTATTCAACGCGTATAACTTTAATGGTCTCTGTTTCGAGCTCAGTGAAACAGCGAATCTTGTAAATCTGTTTGACAGAAATATAGGGGCGGCATAGGGAAACAGGTAGAACTCGCTCAACCTAAAAGTGAGAACCGACATCAATGAGGGAAAAGACCAATATCGCGGAACGCCGTGACGATTATTATAAAAGAGACCATTACCGTAACCGGTTGTTAAATTTCTACTCAACTACGTCAGCGAAGGCAATACGTCTGTGTAGCCGATTTTCTAACTGGATGAACATAGTCGTTTTTCTGCGTTATTTTGCGAATGCCATTATCATGATCTGCACCTTTGCTCAGTAGACGTCTGTAGAAAAATTGTAACATATGCCCGAACAAGACTTGATTAGTAGACTACGGATTTTTATGCGAATTCATATTTTTGAGAATATAGTAAAAAAACCCGTAAAACTTTGATAGAAAATGATTTCACCTATCCAGGTGTCATAGAAAGGACTATAATTTACATTTTTTTTATGTTTTTCCATGTTACGTGTATTCTCTGCAATTTTGCACCTTTAAGTTTTCTATAAATGCATAAAACTCCATAGTTTATTAATTAGTAATAAAAACAATTGAGATATATAAATATTTAGTTATAACGAAAGAACATGTTTCCTAGGTCGATTAACTCAAATGGTGCCAATGTAACAAAGACTTTTTACGACGACTTAAATCTCACGATATTGTATTTTAATTAACGTCGAAAGTATATTACCTGAGGCATAGCAATAAAAGTCAGGAAATTCCAGATGCATCAAATATTCTAATAAGGATCAAATGCTTATTAAATACTGCACCTTCCTTTCGGGTCAAATTGCCCTGCACAATACACAAGGGTTAAAATCCAAGAGACATGTTGTATAAATATGTAAGTACCGGCAAATGATTGTTTTACACAGCTCGATGAAATTATATGCACACGGTACTAAGAGATATCATTAATCAGGTAATTTTCATAGAAATTTTTGTGAAACAGTAATTAGTATTTAATAGCATCTGATATAAAGGACTGCAATATCTCAGCAAATAAGTAACACAATTACCAAATTATAGGTTAGGTTCCTTACCTACGTTATTGCCATTGCCTTTTGGTAACCTAACTAAATACAGACTCTTTTAATTTTCCAGATATTCGCAAAAATATTTTGACCACTATGTATTTTAGTTTGCTTTGGTTTGGTTAGGCTACTAACTAAACCAAATACTAGTTAAACCAAGTTATTTATATATCCAAATACTAGTGGGGTTAAGCTATTAGGCTAACTTAACTAAACCAAACCAAAATACATAATGGTAAACATATTTTTTCGAGTATCTCGAAAACTACAAAAGTTCGCCTATTATATGTATAGTAAAAAGTTGCTCAGAATTGCACAGAAGGGTGACCTTGGCAACGTATTTCAAGGTCCCTTAAATCGGAGCTGGCTTTGTTATTCTGCGTATTTGTGTAAATAAGTACTCATCCTTCGTAGTACGAGCAAAATTTGCCTAATTTTTTTTTTTACAGCTTTGTGCATGGAGTTCCATATTAGGTGGGGGGGGGGGGGGGGGGGGTATACCAGACCAGATTCATATAGAGACAGGTTGATACAGTAAAATTATTTGCACACCTTGCATAACGACTAACTTCTTCGTACACAGTTTACGATGGCGTATGCTCCACCGTAAAAAAAAAACAATTCTACAACAAATTTTAGGTATCTGACATAATCGAGCACTATACACCGTGTTCAAATGTTCAATGTATCATCCTACCCCTCTACCAATTTGCCCCGGTCTCCCCTACCATTTCTTCCAGTCGTTGATTTGGCTTTTTTAAAACATATTTCACCGTAACATCAGGACGCTTAAATCGTTGCACTATTAACTATTTCAAAGTTGGTTTCATTAAAAAAATTCCCCTATTTTCATTTGCCTTTTGAAATCAGTTGTTCCGTATTAGGTTGAGGAAGCTATACATCACTAAAGCAGTACCGTTTCCTCGATTGGGTAGTGTTATTTATTGTTCGGTCCTATGAATGTCATTTAAAATTTCGATATAAATTAATTTAAGGGGGCAAAGGGGTTTCGCGGCTGGCGCAGCGGGACGGGGCGTAATGGCTCGGAAAATGAAGTTCTTGTAACCGGCTGAGAGAGAATCTCACCCCCTGTATTTCACTCTTCCGCTCTTACCCTTAGCCTCTTCCGCCTCCGCGGCCATGCAACCCTCGAGCAACCGTTTCTCTTCTCCTCGGGATTCCCTTCTCCAGCTTCCTCTTCTATCGCCGCGTCGTTCGCCGAGATCCTATCCCTCCTTGACGGTATTCGGCTCGCTGCGTTCTTTCCTCGTTCCTCTTCGTCTGCCATCTCGCGACGAGACTCGACATTACCTGCTGCTGAAATATCCTTTCGCCTTTCCCCCACTACTGTGCCCATCTACCCACGACAAGCCCCTCCGCTTTGCTATTATCTTAAGTAAACAGGCTACCTGCGAGCTCGGAATTTCCAGATAAAGTCACATGTTATCAAAATCCCGAGGCTGCTTCGAGCGGGCCGCTGCGTTTGCATCGCGCTTCCGCCGCTGCCGAGCATCCGTCCTCCACCGTGCATTGCCGACACTCGCGAACGAGACACGATCTCGTTAATTCCGTTAAGTCGTGGCCTTACGTTAATACGATCCGGTAGGTGGGACAATCAAGCTCAATTGCTAGCGACATCTTAATGTCACCAGTCATTTTTCCACGTAGAAATGCATTGTTTCGTAGGTAACAATGAAAGTAATGGCGGGGTGATTTGTATAGAATTATTTGCGAATATCTTTCGTTTAAAGCTTTTCTCTTATGCCGATTAAATCAGAGCTTTACGCATAGAGAAGTACAAGTCTTTTGTGCTGTCCTGCAAATTAAATCTTTCCAAACGAAGATGTTTATCGTACATTTTAAGAAGAAACTAGTTTCATCATGCATCATTTACTTATTCTTGTAATATCACTTTAGAGAAATTTATTTGGCTGGACTTGTAGAAAAGCTACTGTCTCTTCAATTTCGGTGATTTTTAAACATGTAGAGATCAACATTTGGAACAACGTTTTCGTCTATCGAAAATGTCGTATTCTTTACGGCTGCCGGACATTGATTTCCATTAAGCTGCAGTAATAAACCTAAATACCTAACAATATTCTTTTCTCTTTCTGTGTTTAAATTGAAACGTGAGTGACATAAACTCATCGCGGTACGAGCTTGTAAAATATAATCACGCCCATAGGTAAACCTAAACGTAAATTATACCGAACACACATTAAAGTAAAATTAATATCTCGTAAACCAAAAGCCGAGCATTGGTTAACCGGGAGGTTTTACAGCGTGTTCCGTAACTCATAAAAGAGCCAAATATGGGAGATTCCTGAGGCGATACTGAACAACTTTTTCCTTCGGAAAAATGTCGTTGGGACTTAGTTTTTTAATTATTAGCGAAAAACAGTGGCCACTCAGAGCGCGCGTAGAGCCCGCGATCAGGGACGAAATGTCGCTGAGCGCTGAATGGTTTGGCCGGTGCCCCGATTCAAACTCATCCTGCTATAGCAGGGAGTAAAAGTTGTATCGAATCAATGCAATGAAGAATAATGTCGAGTTATTCGTTATTCGTTATTCGTTATGCGTTAATAACGAATAAAAACGCTATATCGACGTGTTTGGATCGGGGCACTGACCGAACGGCACCATCCAGCGCAACACGACATTCCGTCCCCGAGCGCGGGCTCTACGCGTGCTCAATGTTTTTCGTTAACAATTCAAAAACAAAGCCTCAAACTCATTCCTCTTTCCAAAGGAATAAGTTGTTCCTGTGTTGCCGCAGAAATCTGCCATATCCGCCTCTTCAATGAATTACGGGGCATCCTGTACAGGTCACACATACGAACAGGGTTAAAGAAAGGATCCGTAACTTAACGGGGCTTATAGTGCTAAACAAGGGGAGTAGAAAAATTCTAATCAACATTGGCCCTAAAATCAAGCCTTTCGTTGTAAAATTAATTTTTATATCCTATGCCAGCTTTGCGTTGAAATGGAAGGAAGACATATTAAACGCACATTGAACATTGAAAAAAATTTAGAACTCATGCAGTTCTAAAATTCCTTTGTATACAATCAATTTGTTGCGAGGAGACTCGCTTATGATATCAAACTCACATAGGATATAAAAATTAGTGTTACAACGAAAGGGTTGATTGTAGGGCTTATGTTGATTAACAACTTTTAACTCTTCTCGGCGAGTACTGTACGCTCTTGAAGTTACGGATCCTTTCCTTAACACTGTATGTATTGGACAAAAATGATTGCATAGAATCGTGATCCTGACATATCTTCAAAAATTATTGTATAATCCAGGATGTCCCGTAACTGGTGGTGCAACCGAACAGGGGATGATTCTATGTGAACCGGTAAGTCGAACATGTAGAATACATTTTTTCATTTGAGGCATCGGTTCCACGAAAATCGATTTTAAACATTTGCTTCGTCCGCATGCATATTGGTTAATCTGTATTTTTACTGGTGCTAGCGTTAGATGATAGTCAATTTCACAATTGTCGATGACCAGGATAATATCATTCAACCTATAAATAATAGCTTTGGATAATTTTTATTTTTTTATTATGCACGTTGTGCAAGGCTGAAGAAAAAAGTTCGTGTAGGTACAATAAACTTCATTATTTTATAAATTATTCAAAATGTTTTTCATCGTGTTGGGAACATGAGTCCGCTGTATTTTCTGTTGCATTTTCTTGTACCTCACTTCATTAAACGGCAGAACAATTTTCTGCTTTAATTGCTAATGCATGCGCAAATGTTTAAAATCGCTTTTCTTGGAAATGAAGCACCAAATAAGAAAATTTTATTCCACATTTCCGATTTGCTTTTTCACATAGAATTACCACTTTTCCGGTTGTACCACCAGTTACGGAATACTCTGTATAAGTCACAAAATGTAGATCGATGCAAAAGTGTCGAAAGGAGCGATTTAGCGATGTTTCATCTCGAATATAAGAAAACTACGTAGGGAAATATAGAGCTTAAACTACCTAACCTAACCCGTATACACACGCTTGTTCGCACAAGAAGTATAAGTTGTCGGTCCAAAGAAACGCCTGATAGACATACTTAAAGTGCAAGAGTTTCTTACCCCCCTTACAACTTGGAACCAAATGCGTTTGGCATCAATGTTTATGAAACATTCTTTCATTATTTCAAACTGTTGTACATATCTTAATATCTTCATGTATAAAGAGTACAAAGGATATAACCGAGTAAGGGGATCAAAACTGCCTCTAAACAAAATTTGATTTGCCTTGTGTTATTCGATAGCTTATGAAAAAAGAACAATGTGTGCCAAGTTTCAGCTCAGTATCGTGACTAGGGGGGGGGGGGTAATAATTGGCAATTATAAAAAGTTATAGTTCTGCTCAATTTTTCTCATCTGCGTTTATAAAAAATTCGTAGAAAAATCAGAGACACTTTAGTTAACCAGGCACACATTGAAAAACGCATAGAAATGAAACAGATGCCGGTTTGGGATTGAAGGAGGCACGGTACTAGATTCATATCTTTTGTGTAACTACATATTATTGATACTATTATACTGAACTTTGTTCAGATTTTTCGGTTTGGTGCGCCATAGTTAAAAAAATCAAACACTAACTTTTTTCTTGTTTCTTGCTTGTCACAGTCACTTGTACGGCGAACTTTTGTATATTCTTTATGAAATAAATGTTTTATGCAATGGTTAGTGTTTTTACATACAACAAACTAACACAGGAATTAATTAAACCATGTAAACCAAACCAATTGAAGTTCTATGTGCGTGATGTTTTGTAGTATGAACAAAATTTTCAAGAGTGTCGTGGTCCTGCGGCAAAGTACGTAAATCGCGGCCCACTTTTTATGGGTTCGAATCCCCCTTAAGTTCACCTTGTTTTTTATATTAATTATATTGTACTCCTACAACCCCAAACCGACATTTTTTATCATTTTTTTTATTTTTCACCGCTTAGCTTTTCAATTGAAAAATCTGAAAAAATGCTATAATGTGTGCTTGGTTAACTAATGGGTTTCTGATTTTAGATAGAAATAGAGCAAAAATATGATTTTTTTATTTTTGCCAATTACTAACCTCCCCCCCCCCCCGAGATAGTGAACTGAAACTTGGCACACATTGTTCTTTTTTGATAAGCTATCGAACGACCCATGGCAAATCGAATTTGGTTTAGGAGCTCTTTTGACCCCCTTATCCGTCTATACCCCTTCTTCCGTTTTTTGACATCTCACAATTTTTCTACAAATGCTTTTACTCATCATAATTTTATAGGTATGTGTCCACTTATCTTTGTCTCCTGCTAGATAGCCATCATTTTCGTGAAGTACCGCGTGTTTACATAAAGATGCAAATATGAACTTCAATTATTCACGAAATAATGTACATACCATAAGGATATATAGTAAGTTAAACCTAAGTTTATAACAGTCACGTTAATTCAATTAAACTTCATCTTTACCTATTTCCCGTAACCGTCCACTTATTTTTGTCCCTGACTGTATCTCCTTTCATCTCTGGAATCATTTCGGCGAACGAGAGTAGCAGAAAGACTCGTTTTAAATAACATTAAATTTCATTCCCTTGTACGCCGTGACGCGGGCACAAAGAAACATTTTCCATGCGCACATTACAGCGGGAAGATTCAATTTTACATTTTAAAATTCATTTCGAGATAGAACTCTTATTCGGCGCCGCGTTTTAAAAATTCAAGACAACTGCGAGGTTCGCGCGAATTAATTTACGCAACAAAGAGCACTTTTGTAACGTGTTGGTGCGAGTGCGGGACGGTGGGGTTGAGCGGAAGAGAACTCTTGCAAAAGCCTTCTTCCCTTGTTCCCACGTAAGTCAGTTTTAATAGATTTTTGAATACGCTTCAACTCTGCCCGTGTAGAAATTTCGGTTCAATGGAAAAGATGCACGCTTTTCCCACATAGTGATCTTTCATTCCAGAAAATGTTTACGAGCCGTTAACTATGACCATTTAAATGCGAGAAAAAATTCGCCATTTAATTGTTTCGGGCTGCTGTAAGAAATTAAGTTACTATGTGGTAGCTTGGAAGTACATTGTATCTAATAGTCCGGTAAAAAAATTATGAAAAATATCTACTACGTAATACTGTTAAATTTAAGAGGTCGTGGATGTAAACGCTGTACCGCCGCACTAGAAGACCATCGAATTGTTCGTAAATTCCGACAGGATCCAGCGATTGCATCAAGCAGTATTGCAGAAATAGTGGGCTTTAAAGTTTCAACAAAAACAATAAAACGAGGACTGCGCGAGGCTTTAATTAGATGCTGCGGGGCTAGGAGCGAGCCACGCATCTATAAAATATATTGAGAAAACGTTTAGCATATGCAAAAAAATATGTGCACATGCCACTAGCATTCTGGTACAATATAGTTTGGAGCGACGAAAGTAAATTTGAGTTGCAGCGATTAAAAAAGTCGCACCGAGTCTGGATAAAACAAAAACGTATAAAAAAACATTTATTACGCCCACGATTAAATTTGGCAGCGGATCATTCATAGTGTGGGGGTGCATTTCGTGGAATGGAGTTGATACATTGGCATAAATTAACGGAATTACGAATGCGGACAAGTATATTGATATTCTAAGTCAAAATTTAGAAGAAGCAGTGGCAAAAATGGGCCGCAACGACGAATTTGTCTTCCAACGAGACGATGACCCCAAACGCACTGCTAAGAATACTAAACAATTTTTTATATTAAATTACTTGAATGGCTGTCCCAGAGACTCGACTTGAATCCTATGGAGAATTTATGGAGTTTACTGAACACAAAAGTTCCATTGGACCAGCGAAATAATGAGGTCGATTTTTTCAAAAGCCTACAGCATGCATTTGAAAAAATTAGTAAAGATTATATTGAAAATTTCATAGAGTATTTTCCCCGACATCTGGAAGCAGTAATACAAGCGAAAGGCGGAAATACCAAGTAGTAATTTCATTAGATATCTCATTTATTACGTATTTTATTAAGTGTCCACTTATATTTGTCTGCTGATTTATAGCTGTCATTTTCGTTCATATGGCATGTTTACGCAAAGATGTAAATATGAACTTCGATTATTCGCTAAATAATGCATATACTACAAGGATATATGTATAATAAATAAACCTTAAGTTTATAGCGGCTACATTAATTCGACTAAATTCCATCTTTACCTATTTCCAGTAAATATCCACTTATTTTTGTCCTCGACTGTATGTCACTAATTCTTGAACACTCGCAAATTGTGCGCGACAGAAACCTTATTTGGAAAGCGATTTCTTTGTAGGGCTATGTGTACATTTATGCCTTTATAATCATTAATGCATTATTTTTATTTGTCATTTTTAGTGTTTCGGATTGACCCACAATGAATAATCTAGAACACTGCACTCACAATCATTTTGTTTTCAATCACCGTGTGTAGTGGACGTATTACAACGTTGTACAAGTAGCGCGAAAATTTACGTTCCAACTTATTTAGCAATCTACACGAAACGAAAAACGGAATGAAGTCTACTGGCAAGTGCAGCGTCTAATATACCATTAAGGATTAAGTGCAGGGTCGAATATACCATTTATCGCTTGCAGGACATAAGGTTTTTACGATTGGTTGAAAATTGCATAAATTATTGGTTTATATGGTGCTTGTTTTGATTAAAAAATTTGGTGGTAATTATTATCCAAAACGGATGACCTAAACGAACCCAATGACCTTGAAATATATTGCCAAGGTCATCATTCTGAAGTGGAGGTTGGGCTCTTGTTCCTGAAAATTGGTTTTGATTTAAACTATACATACATATTGTGTCGAACGTGCGGAGTAATCAAACAACGCGAGCGATTCCCCTATTAACTTTCATAAACCTTGTCGATCACTGGTGTTGCGGATGGTGTGGTGTCGATGAAAACAGTGTCAGTTAATTCTATGCCGATGAAATGATACAGGCCTTGAACTTCGCACAACCTACAACCCGTTCATTTGTCTTTTTTATTGTTTGTGTTCGACTATAGACGAATAAGGTTGCAGAACAAATGTTTTATTGCGAATATCTTTGAAACTAAGGCCGAGCGAAAACCAAGATGTATAAGAAAAAGTTGTTCAAAATTATGACATGGAAAACATAATTAGAGATCATTGAAATCGAAGACGTTGTGCGCTTTGTAAATAATTAGCTGCATGTATACAATGCAATTCATATTATGTACAGAGTATATAAAAAATCAATGTCACAGCTATCATAGCACTATTCTACACCTTTGAATCGGTGGAAATTTGTAAAAGAAACTTCAAGCAAAATTCATTTTGACCTTGAAAATTAAGGTCAATATTTTTTTCGTCAAAGGTACCATAGGTCGCAACTCAACCGTTTTCTTGCAATAATGATGTTAATATTCTGCATTGGTTAGCATAGGTTATAGTGAGAAAGAGGGAGTGATCGTCTTGCACCCCTTCGCAGTGCTAATTCGGCCTGTGCGTTGCTCCTTCCGCGACGCTAGATCGGGCGGTACGGTGCTCCCCCCCTCTCTCTCATCCTCTCGCTTTAAACTGTGCTGACCAATGCAAAATATTAACATCATTTATGGAAGGAAAACGGTTGAGTTGCGACCCATGGTTCCTTCCACACTTTCTATCCTTATGACGAGTAGAATCCGATAGGCAAAAAAAAATGTCGGCCTTAATTTTCAAGGTCAAGGACAATTTTGCACGGACTTTATTTTCACAAATGTCCACCGATCCGAAGATGTAGAATCATGCTGTGGTAGTGATTACATATAATTCCTTTACACCCTATACATATCATCATTCTACATTGTATAGCTTCCCTTTACCTCTACTTCTAACCGAGAGTTAAATTGCTCGACATTCTTGGTTAACGCAGGGTTAAACGTGAACAAATTTTTTTTAATTGCGCCCTTAGCTATAACGTAGGGAGCGCACTTCAGCAAGTCATAAGTATTCCCGGGGTGTCTAGGAACGCCGCATGAAACCAAGAATCGCCGGTATGCGGCTGGTGTGTCCCAGTATGGCCGCTACAATCAGAGTGGCACGCGTCCTCATACCCTGGATCGTCTTCCCCTAGCACCAAATCTGCGTTGGAACTAACCCCGAACACCGACTTCCAGTCAGGGTAGTTCAGTGATTTCTGAGAACGCATTCCGGCCTCTTCCTCAGCCCACTGTGTTCTGCGTGGATATTCGAAACATTGCTAAACCGCAATGGATAGCCCCGATAGGTGACTTAACGACACATCATATCTCGTGTATTTATAAACTCGCGTAATCGTATAAGCTGTTGCAATTTACTATGTACCTACATTATTGGGAATTTGGTATCATTACGTGCTTGATCATGTGTAATACATTGCATATTGTTCTCTGATGGACTGAAATTCCCTGAAGGAGAGGAAGATAAAACGTTTACAGCACAAATTGGAACCTTCCATTTCTCAAGATCAACTTACAACCTATGCGTATCCTATTTACGTTCCCAATTACGCTCCAGGGACCTGCATTTCGCGCTTCAGTGACTTTCAGGAACGCATTCCATCTTTTCCATCGTCTATGACTGTTCACGAATACCTAACATATTCAACTCGACGCCATAGGAGCGTTCCATATGTATTATTTAATACCAGAGACAATCGTATTACAAGATAGTAATACAAAAGATATTTTATTTTCTTTCTCAATTGCATCCAATCGAAAAGAAACAATTTTGGGCAATAGATGTTTTACTTTTAAAGACTGAATATTTTGATAAATATTGACAATAAGGGTCCCAGTTTCAATCAATTCGACCTTGAAATATGTTGGCAAGGACAGCATTTTGAACAACTTTGTCCTATACTTGTTACTGTCGCTCAGCTTTAGTTTTCGAGATATTTGAAAAAATATTACTACAGTAATGTCTCGAAATAAGGCACAACTTTCTGCTTCGAAATAAGGCAATTCCTATCCCCCCTTCTTTGTTTGAAGTCGCCGGGCTCACCGAGAAATCGGATACCGAGAGAGAGGCGTGAAGTCGTAAATCTTTACGGTCGAGCGAACAGTGACGTTTCTTAGTAGAAGGATAGAAAATGTAATGCTTCCTCACTTCGTAACGTGTTATGTATATATTCGGTTGTTTCCTCACATCTGATAACTCGATTTCCCTAATTATTAAAATAATTGTCAAATAATAAGAGCGTGTGTGACATGGAACTAATGAATGGGAACGTACTTCATTCATATGATTCTACTTGCTCCAGAATCGCTTAGGTTAAAACGAGAGGGCATGTCATATTCTATCCTCTAAAGTATCACATTTCGCCTCGACGGAAGCCTTTAATATTTTGCCGCTATCTCGAGCCCTTCGCTCGTAAACCGTGTTCGCTCACGACCCCTTCGAGATCAAAGTCATGCCGAATAGTGTACTGATTCGATATAAGGCACTGGCCGGTCCCGAGCCAGTGCCTTATTTCGAGACATTACTGTAGTTATACAGTGTGGAAACTTTCCTCAATTTTGGCTATTTAAGTAGTTTTCTTTTAATAGCTTCATTTTGTCACTAAAGTGACATATCAACTGGGGAATACGATAAAAGTACTCTACTTTTTTATATTGTTTTATAGAATGTAAAACCATGTTTCCTGTGGAAGTTACGACATAGGCGGCATAAACCTTAATTGCAATGTACAAGTTAGGTATGGTAGTTTTTTTCGGCCGTATACGTAGTGGCTTTCCCAAAACCTTAATTTGACATTTTTAGAAAGAAAATTGAGTTCCGTTACGGCGTACACCGCTAGGTTAGCAGCAAGCTAATAAAACTCATTTGTAAGGATGGCAGGTGAAAAACACAGTTATGTAAGAATAATAATGCATTTGATATAATGAATAATTGTTATAAACATTCGTCGTACGCAGAGGGAGCGGCAATGCTCGCATCGTTTTTTCTATTTTCTATTGTTTTTTTTTTAATGCATTGCATGCGCACCGATCACGTTCGATAACGCCTCACGTATCGTATGCACACACGCATCTCACACTTGTATACGCACACTTATACACATTGTAGTGGTACCAATACCCTTTTACAAATACCTTAAAAACTGAGACCGACCTTCGGTTATAGGCACAGAAAAAAGTTGTTCAATATATTGGATTATTATAGCATAGGCGACCGCTTACGACAAATCAAGTGTACTCGCGATTTAAGTTTAATAAAAGTTTCTTGCAAATATCTCGGAAACTAAAACCGAGCGACGGTACATGTATAGGATAAAGTTGTTCAAAATTATTACCTTGACGACATATTTCAAGGTCGAACTTACGGTAGTTGGATTCCTTATTATCAATATTTATCAATACTTTTTTTATAACAAAGATTATTCTTTACTCAACAAGTGTGTATGCATAGATAGAACTATTCTTTTATTTATAGCAATTTGACTCAGGTTTTGAAAATGATGTATGCAGTAAATTTCTTGTCGTACTAGAAGAGTTATTCCGAAAGTGGGTGGTACCGCCCGCTAGCTAGCGCTATGACCGATTCAGAAGACGGTAGTGTTCTCGGCTGCAATTGAGAGCTGTTGAATAAAGAAAAGATAAGAAAATGCTGAAAAACCAGGGCGGTGCTGAATAATTCTTCTTTTAATTATTTTTCTGTGGTAGGCCAACTAGGTTTGGGAACCTCTGCACTGAGAGGATAAAAGCTTTAGGGTAAAATCGATCGGCTTTTAAATCTTGTTTTGGCCGCCAGTCCCATAAAACGGTTACTTTGTTCGTAATCTGCTGGATTTGTTTAAACAGGTGCCCTATTTGCATGACGAAGGCCATCGATTTTTGGATCATGGCCAATTTGAGAACTCAAAGGAAAATTAAAATTACTATAGAATGTGCATGAAAATATCTGCAAGCATAGTATAACCGACAAACGTTGCATTTGCTTCATCCTTACAACAGGATGATAAGAGAAACTCGCTTTTTTTCCCAACAGAATTTTCCTCATGCGAGAGAACACATTCATTACTGTAATGTTGCAGTGGCTATAGATTTGGGCGATGAAAGTTATCATTTATCGTTCCTTGGTGCATATTGTTTGGCAAGGACATTTTAAAAAGGATCGAGATGGGATTTCCGTACTTGCGGCTGAAAAATATCGAAAAGGAAACTACAATGAGTAATGTGGTAAAGTTGAAGGTACAGGTGTTGAGAATCCTGCAGAAACGTTGTGCGCCATGTAGGCTAATAGTATCTACTATGGAACAACAGAATATCTCAGCAAATAAGTAACAAAATCAACCGGCGACTATGAAAGATATTTTGTGTTATTGTGTTTTAAAGCGTTAAAAAGTTTTTGAGAGGCGAGACTTTTTAGCGATTTTTTTTTATCAAAAATAAGTTAAAGAGTACTATTTTTGTACATTTCATACTTAAACATGTTTGTTTTTGCGTGTACAAAGTTTAAAAGAAGTTTATCGTTAAATGTAACATTTAGGTACATTTATATTATTTTATTTTATTAAAATAAACGTACCCTAATAGTCACTAGGTCGCCATTGACCACAATGGCAGCACCACCGGCCAAAATCGAGCCGATTTCGCTGCCGACAGCGCCACGTTAAACGCCTAATGATAATGGCAATCAACTTTTCTCAGCGTTTCGTTGGTTGCGAAAATGCAACCAATTTTTACTGTTTGGGTCAGGGCTATCGAACTGGCGGCTTTTTCTCAAAGCCGTAGGAGAACATAGGAGAACGTCTTCCTTCATACCCACTTCACTTGGACGAATTTCTCAGCACAGAGCCCAAAATCGTGAACCGCCAGTTCGATACAACATATGCTGCGAAAGGTTGATCGCTATTAGGCTTTTAACGTGGCACTCCATGTCGACGGTGAAACTCGTCTCGATCTTGGCTGGTTCAATGCGTGGACCTGCCTGGCATGGCTATCAGGGTATGTACCTAATATGAAACGCGTATAGCATTATATTATGTTTTTACAATTATAAGTACATTATTGTAAAAATGATAATAGTGAAAAATGGGTCCATTTGCTACTTTTACTAGGGTTACGAAGAGTGAGGCGCTTCAGCTGTTAGGTTAGGTTCAGCATGTAGGTATCTAACCTGTGGAAAATTTAATATACTATAATATACATTAAAAAAAAACGAATAATATTTGTTTTCTCGTGTCATTTATTTAAATTAATAGTTATTCTTCATACTAAAAATAACTTTTTTGGACTTCTCTACATTTCCTAGGTATCCCTCCCATATTAGCTATCGTTTTTCCGACTCGCCATTTTATACTTTCTTTACGTACTTCCCGTAAGTTCGGGACACCTTTAAACCTTTGCATAGTTAATTATTAACATACAAATATATATATATATATTAATTTTCCCATATCTCAGCGTTTCTTTCATTGAAATAAAGCATTCTCCTATTTACGGTCTTACAGATAAAATGGCCGAATTCAACTTGAAAGAGCCAATGACTATAATATTATGGAAAATATTTATTGCTCATTTTTGGTAATAATAATACATCATTGATTATCGTAAAAGAAAATTGCAGGAGCAACCTAATGGTAATGTAAACATGCAGGAAAACACCTTTTCCTACTTGTTTAATATGAAATTTCGATGTAAAAACGAATGACCCTAAATGAGTATCTCTCGCGCATTATCTATTTGTTAAATCGAGCCTATTATCAGTGATTTAGGCAACGTATAAAACATTTATAGCAACGTGTATAGCTTCCTGCATCGCAATTTAAATGCTGATCTGACTAGGGCGTTTATGGTATACGAGTTTTTTCTACGTACTACTGGAATCTTCAATCCAATCTCGCATCTACGTCAAAACTGAACCTGAACAACGATTTCTCAGCTCTCTGACTTCCAAGAATGGATTTCTAGTTCGCATCTCACCGTTCCACTCTGCTCGCAGAATATTTGAAGGATTTCCAATAGGATTTCAGAGAAAAATACCTTGGCATATATACGTTACGGAGAAATATTGATATGTTCGAGTGACGCGAAATAGTCGTCTCTAAATTATCGTATTGTTAGAAGTTATGTCACAAGGCCATCACGGTATCGTGCAATTTTTATATAAAATAGGTCAGTTAAGTATTTGTTAAAATGACGTTAAATGGTTACAGGAAAAGGAAACATTGCACTGGTTTCTTTCCTTAATTCATTGGGGAGAGAATGTAGGATTTTGAATTTATCTGAAAATTCATTGTTCCGTCATTTTAAGATGGTGATAAGTATAAGATGATATCTTAGCTCTTGAACTTAGGATAAAGGTACTTAATGTCGCCTTGCAAAACTTAAATCGCTGTTAATTAAATAATAATTGATGTTTTCGAATGTACTCTGCTTCAAATTAAGGAAAAATTATTTATGTTTCACGTAGTATAAGTCAGAATCGTGGAAACCTACACATTTGTAATTAGAATTTAAAAAACGTAAGACGTGCAAAATCGAGATCTGAGAAAACTGTTCCCAGTCAAGAAATGTTGATTAATTCCTGTATACATGGAATTTTATAGTTATTTTCACATGTGTTATTATTACTTTTTGCTAAATAACTGTTTTTGATCAATTTTTTAATTAAAGTTAGATGTAAAAAATGTTTTTATTATGAAAATATAGAAATTCGATCTTTTTAATATTGGACGAACAAGCTTAATTTCAGTTACTGAGCAAATTTCTTGATCCCACCTATAACAGGTATTGCATCGAAACCGTCGTATTGGGAATTATTTGGGAGCACTAATATTAGACTATATTGGGAATACACATTCCATAAAAGGAAAAGGCTGTTTCCATTAGCAAAAACATTTAAATCAATTAAGTTCTTCAAGTACATCATTAGTTAGGTATTTCTAGTAGATATTCTTGCATTCGTAGAATTTTTAAGTTCGCCTTTTCCGAATGTCGTGCCAAATTGTCGCAGCCCAATAAGCTTTTACACTATTAAGATTCACTAAGATACTTTACATCCCTTTCTGCAATTGTTAATAACATGACGCTGCACTTACAGTATGTTTTCCTACATAATATACAGGGTGTTCACAGATTAACTAGCCAACGTTTCTCTCGTAAATAGTAAATACTAGAGAAAAATGTTAGAGGGAAAATTTTTCTGTTTTCTATAGGCTACATATTAGTGTACACGAATTTTTTTATATAACCCATATTTTTCGAGAAACCTTCAGTTCAGAGTGACCTTCAGTTTTTTAAATGCAATAGTACATATACATATTTTTACATTATATGAAACCGCATGTCAAGATGAATTCATTCATGTGCATGATTATGACCTTCAAGATCAGACAAAATCAGTAATGAAGAAAACATTTTGCGTACTATCACATTAAACACGAATTGTAAACATCTAAATAAGAAATACATAGTAACCGTATGCTATGCAAAATGTTTTCTTCATTACTGACCTTGCATGTTTTATGACCTTGAAGGTCATAACCATGCACATGAATGAATTCGTCTTGACATGCGGTTTCAAACTAAATCCAAGCGACGGTGACGTGTATAGGAAAAGGTTGTTCAATATGATGTCCTTGACAACATATTTCAAGGTCAAGCTGATCGGAGGTGGGTTCTTTATTGTCAATATTTATCAAATAGTGTAAGTTGATGTGAAAACGCAAGTTTATAATGTATTATTTATTATTTAATTTATTCATTGATTTATAACACATGTACTAACCAATACAAAATATTAACATCATTATTGTAAGAAAACGGCCGAGTTGCGACCTATGGTCCCTTTGACGCTTTCTACCCTCATGACGAGTACAATCCGATAGGACAAAAGAAACATTTTATCCTTAATTTTCAAGGTCAAGGACAATTTTGCAGGGGCTTTTTTTCACAAGTGTCCACCGATACAAAGGTGTGTAATCACCCTGTGGTAGTCTTTACATATAATTTTTTTATACCCTGTACATTACCAGGAATATATAAAATGAAAACACATTTCATAAAACCTAATATTTTTAAATTCGAGCGCAATAAATCTCGTGGACCTACATCATAATGTGCACTGCCTCTGAGGGGGTTGATCACTAAATATCAGCGAACCGTGTTCCCTGCAGAGAATCGCCTCACCGGCTTATGTCAAAGTGGAATCGTATCGTTCCGCTCTCACGACGTGAAAACAAAAATATTTTTCCACCCTTCGCTCGTGTTCCCTACAGGCCGTCTAGTCGATACCGAAGAAAAACAATTTGTCAACGAGACGTTTCTGCCCTGATGTCGAGCTTTCCTTCCATCTTCACCAACTTTTCGCCAATGCGCAACTGCCCGATAATTTAATATTATAGCCCCGTCCGGCTCGAGCTTTATTCTTAGTTAAATAAGACTGGATCGCGTGATAAACGTCATCCATGCATTCGAGCGACCGATATTTACAGCAATTACTCGTCCAAACAGTATATTACCTTACAGATTATTACCGCATTTTATTTTTGGCCCTTGGCAATTAAGCTTTTTTTATGCCTTCTGTAGTTGCACGATTCGTACTGGATAATTAAAAAATATTCCTCTAAGGAATACCGCAGATATTCCTTTTTTCCTAAAAATATTCTTGTAAAAATATTCCTTAAGGTTAAAAGAAATCAGGCTCGTATTTCTGATTGAACGATCGTTAAATTACGTTTAACAGGTGAATCATTCAAGATCCTCGTCAAACAATCTATTTCAGCAAATACCATTGGCAGAAACCAAAGTCCACGCATCGTCCCACGGTTGAATACATATCGAGGCCTATCCTACTATCGTACAATCAGCAGCGAAAGTTCAAACTAATACCAGCATCGAATCAATCAACTGTCCCAGCAAAGCCCTCTGTCTTCGTTAATAAAAATGATCATAGCGCTATCTTCAGACGAATTACCATGGTGCGTAACGATAATAAGGATACGAGACTTGTTACCCGCAATTTTTCGTTTCGAACTGGAAAGAATGCTTTTTACCCTGCTGCTAAATATGTCTAGTATAATATTGTAAAAATGCTGCGCTTTATACTTGGTATAATAGTTTGAGTATATCTACCAGTTTTACGCAGGACACTTCCCCATCCCCTAACTCCATTCTTTATTAAGTTATAATACGAAAAGCATAAAGACTCATTAAGCGATGAAAATGCTATAACTTAATTTATGAGTTACAATACAAATTACTTATCGCATATCAAATTAGAAGTTCTCTGGCGAAGTAGACAATAATATATTTGCAGTTATTCCGATATGATCCCTAATAACCACTAAGACGCCATTAGCGAGACTAATAGTAGCAACACCAGCCAAAACCGAGCCAAGTTTAGCCGTCGACATGCAGCACCACATTATAACCTAAATGGCGATCAACTGCTCGCAACGTTTCATTGGTTGCCAAAACGCAGCCAACTGTAACCGTTTAAATCAAGACATAGGAGAACGTCTTCTTTCATACCCACTTCACTTGGACGAATTTCTCTTTTCTCTGCCAGTTCAATACAACGTACACTCCGAACAGTTGGTCGTCATTTAGGTTTTAACGTGGCGCTGCATGTCGACGGCCAAACTTGGCTCAAATTCGGCCAGTACAATTTATTGACCTACCTGACTTGGCTATCAGGATGCATAAAAATTACACTGTGATATCTTGAAATATAGTCAAACTTTGTACGCAACATTTTAAAATACTTGACCTATAATAACGTAACCATTTTTAAGTCATGAATTGTCTAAAATTCACAGCTCTGTATGGGTTTAATATGATTTGTTTTAGGTTAGGTTCGGTTTATTCGCTTTTATTCTGTTCCTACAAGGCGGCCGGTTAGTTTTTCATGAATATCCATCTGTATAATTACTAAAATGGCAATGGTAGAAGCTCGCTAATTCTGGATCTGAATTCTGGAACGAAAGTTTTGTATGGGGGAAGATTCTACATCTTATGAGGAACTCGAATACATAGTAACAAATATAATACAATACAAATACATAGTTATTTACTATTTATTTAAAAAGTTAAAAAATATGAGCTCAAACTTCGAAATATTATGCTTAATAGAATTTGTTAATCATACACACCGAAACGTTGCGCAAACATTACATATTTTTACATATTCTGAGATTCAAATGGTGATTTATAACATTATTTATTAACTTCCTGGTAAATGTTTCGTATAAGCGTTGTTCGCTATTATGAGTATATGTATCCATAATGACGGTGCACGGATTGTCGATTTTTGCTTTCACGTAACAGCAATTGTATGCTTTTTTTTTAGCAGGGTTAAACAACTATTGAATCTTCTTAATTTCTGAATCATTATATTACTGATACATCGAATAATTGATCCAAGGAAGATAATGGCAATTAACAAATTCTATTAACGACAACATTTCGAAGTTTTTTTAGCTGTTTTTTTTAACTTTTCTGTCCTACCGAGGGTAAATATCTAAGAATTTATAAATTTAATATAAATAATTTTCGGTTCGTTAAAACATGTAGAATCATGCGCCATAAATAATTCTCGTTTCCAGTCAGGTATAAAATTAGCCAATTTCTATCATTGCCCTTTGTCCATTTTGCCCATTACGTTTTTCTTATAATGTGGACTTTAAATCCAATGACCGATGAACGATGTTTAACGAATGGCTTCCTTTTTCGTAATACGCCTCATTTTAACTACTCCATCTTATCAGATGTAATGTTCAAGCATAAAATTATTATGGGTGGGAATAATTAATGGGTACTTTATCAAAAACGTATTTCTTCATATATTATAAAAAAGGAAAGATGCACAAACATAAGAATGGAGTAATTATAATAAACAGCACAAAAAATATTATAGGTACAATGTTACATCGTACTATCCCCTCCGAGTTTTAATAAAAAACATAGCCGCGTATTTGTTTTTTTTTTTTCAATTTTTTATCCTTAGCTCAAACATTTTATATTTCATAAATTTTATTCTTACATAATACTTTATTATATAATTTTATGTTATTTTATTTCTATAATTTTATTGTTACATAATACTCTATATTATAAGAATTACTGCATACTACTAAATTATATGCCAAATGTATCTCTCTGTTTTCAGTACGCACTGTATTACTGCCTGAAGAGCATTCAGCGCCTGAAAAATGAGAATACAAGATAACATATTACACGGTTCACCGGTGACAACCGTACCGAACATTTCTCTTGGACAGTACGTGTTCGGTAAACTACGCTCCAATAGTAATCAAATTATTCAAGTAAGTCAAAAATTGATTTAAATATAAAGCGATCACTTAATAAATAGCTGGAATCATACAATTTACTTCTTTAACCCTTGAGTGGTATTATTGGGACCGCTGCCGTCCTCAGAATAATTGAAAATAAAAAATTCCTGAGACATGTATCCCTTATTTTGGTCCATAGCTCACATACGCAAATTTTCATAAAAATGGAATAACACTTTGCAAGAAAAATTAATAAAAAATTAAAAAATATATATTGTTTAAACAGATATTTTTATGTGACTAAACTGTCCTTTCAAGAACACACAATTTGGAATATATCGATATAGGGTTTTTCCATGCCGAATCGATCACTTTTTAGCGTCGACATCAGGGATTTTGTTTTAAGTGAAATACATATATTGTAGTTCATGTGAAATTAGGGGGGGGATGGGGTTAAGTCATCATTTTAGCTTTCTTCGAAATTGTTTAAAAAATACGGATCTTTGAATTTTGCAATTTTTGGCCATTTTGGAGAAAACAGACTGTTGTAACGCGTCGTCGATATAGCGAGTGGAAAACTTCCAAGACCGGAAGGCCGCTCGGTACGTAGCGTCCGGTCAGGTAACACAAGCCATAAAACCCGGTTTCCCCATGGTCCGCGGTTTTCCATAAAATGCCCGATTTTCTACGAAAAGGCTGAGTTTTTACTCACAACTAGTGACCCGTACGCAAGTAGCGAGCACAGTGGACAACGCTGACTCCTGAACCTTGCCCCGGCAGATCTAGCATAGTGCAGAAACTCTACTCGAGACGTAACGGAAGTGTTGGCGTTGGACGAAGCACGGCTGACAAAGCTGACTTCTCCAGCCAGTTACGCTCTTCAAATAGTCTCCAGTCCCGCTTTTAAAGAATTCGACTACCGGCTTTCGTGCGACTCCACGACCCGACGCTCCGGACCTCTACCCTAAAGGACTTTTCGCTGTTCGCCACCAAGCGACAGGACGTTTCTTTACAACTGGCGCCCAACTCGAGGCCAACGCGTTAAAACACGGCGTTCTTACCACGAAAGAGTCCACGAAGCAATATGACGGCCATCCACCTAACGGAAGAACAGTTCCTACGGATGATGAACAGCCTAGGAACCACCCAGCGATCAGGACGGGCCGGAACAGGAGGAAGTTTTGCAAACTGCACAGCCCGTTTCAAAGGAGAAAGGAACCGGGAAAAAGTGCAAGAATTCATCAACGTAATCACCATTTATAAGGACATCGAAGAAATAAGCGAGGAAAATGCTATCAAAGGTCTACCCTTGCTTCTGGAAGATGAAGCCGCTACCTGGTGGAGAGGGGTACAAGAAGAGGCAAAAACGTGGAAACTGGCAACGGAACTGCTGCAACGTGCCTTTGCCCCACAGAAGCCGGCGTATCAGACATACGGCGAAATTTTCGCCACAAAACAGTCGGAAGATACGCCCACCGACACCTTCGTCGCGCAGAAAAGAGAACTCATCGCAAGCCTACCCCACACGCATACGGAGGAAGTACAAATCGACATGATATATTCCCTCCTACGATTCAAAATCAGAGAACGTGTTCGACGAACGTCCGTCACGACGTTCAACAATCTAATTGATCAAGCACGGACCGTGGAGGAGTTGGAGCGTGAGATTCAGCGATCAAAACGTCTCACCACCACTATCCCTGCGACGAACGACATCAGGAACACGGACAAGAAGCCCCGCTGCACTTTCTGCAATTGGAGAGGGCATACGGCCGAAGAATGTCGGAAGAGGAAGAACACGGAAACCCAGAAACCCAACCAGGTCAATGGGCTGATTTCCTGTTACGGCTGCGGAAAACCCGGGTAGGTACGGGCAAAGTGTCCTAACTGCAACAGGACGACAGCCGCAACTACCGAGGGACCTTCCTTTTGCTCGATCAGTACGCAAGGACCGCGCCAGCGACCGGTAGTCGACATTACTATCGAGCGGCAGAAAGGGTTTGCATTTTTTGATACCGGAGCAAAGACGTGTGTTGCAAGCGAAAGCCTATACCGAGTTCTACAAGCGAACGGTGTACGGTTTGCGCAGCAACGAATGCAAATTGCCCTCGCCGATGGACACCCGCGAATGCGCGATGTATTAACCTGCAAGGTAACAACTGAGCTGAAAGGACGGCGAATCAGGACCACGTTCGTCGTACTCCCTTGGTCCCGGAACAACCGAACCCTGCTTGGAATGGACTTCCTAGAAGAAGCAGGAATTATCATCAATACTCCACAGCGAACATGGTACTTTGTAGAAAACCCTGGAGCACAATACCAATTCGCCAAGGAGCCGCCTCTTGTCGATACACCAGTATCGATGAAGGAAATTCGGGCATGCGAAGCAGATTTCAAGCCATGGAACGAGCTCGTCGAAGTCCCACGAGCGGTCAGCCCGATGCGCTCACCACCTCGACAAGAAGCGGAATACATCGACGAGTTGTTCGAGCGTTGCTTCGCGAACGCCCAATACGAGGCGATGGACATCGAGATCGCAGCAGCGGACATCGACATTGCGGAACTCCGCGCAGACGAAGCCGAAGATTATTTCCCGCCACAACGCGAAGCTCTCTCGTCCCTCCTCGCCGAGTACGAGGATCTCTTTGCGCCCACCGGACCGGCAACCACATTCGCTGAACACCACATTGACGTGGGGAAACACAGCCCAGTCGCAACACCGCCATACCGGCTATCCCCAGAAAGGCGAAATCTACTGCAAAAAGAATTAGATCAGATGTTGCTACAAGACATAATCGAGGAAAGTGACTCACCCTGGGCATCACCGGTCGTACTAGTACCTAAACGGGATGGTACCATTCGCGTCTGCGTGGATTACAGGAAGCTAAACGCGATAACGACGACAGACTCGTATCCACTTCCTAGGATGGATGATTTATTACACGCCGCCAAGAACCCACACAGCCTAACGACGTTGGACTTACAGTCAGGCTACTGGCAAATTCCGGTGCGAGAAGAAGATCGCGACAAAACGTCGTTTATAACCCCACAGGGAATGTACAAATTCAAGAGGATGCCGTTCGGCTTAAAAAACGCCCCCGCGACATTCCAAAGAATGATGGACCGTTTCTGTGCGAGTGTGAGTAAGCACACCATCCTGGCCTACCTAGATGATCTTCTGGTGGTCTCGGGATCATTTGAAGACCACCTCAGTATCTTGAGGGAGACCTTCGGAAAATTACGATTATACAAACTTCGCCTGAATCGTCAGAAGTGCCGTTTCTGCTGCCAACGAGTCGCATATTTGGGACAATACTCACTCGGGAGGGGATCCACGCAAATCCTGAAAAGGTTTCAGCCATCGAACAGAGGACGCAACCCAGGAATTTAAAGGAACTGCTAAGTTTCCTGCAAACCTGTTCATGGTACCGACGGTTTGTGCCGCTTTTCGCGGCAGTGGCGGAACCTTTGACACGCCTCACCAAAAAGGGAGCTGTATGGAACTGGACCCTGGAACAGGAAGCAGCATTCCAGAAGCTGAAACAACAACTCGTTACCGCACCAATCCTCAAACCGGCTGACGAAACGAAACCATATGTTATTCGCACCGACGCTAGTGGGTATGCACTAGGGGGAGTTATGTTACAGGGGGAGAAGGAACACGAGCACCCTGTGGAATATGCGAGCCGACTCCTCACTCCGGCAGAAAAAAATTATCCCACAACGGAAAGGGAGGCCCTCGCCGTCGTCTGGGCAATAAATAAATTCCGCGGATACATAGAAGGATCAGAAATCGTACTAGAAACAGACCACCAACCCCTCAAATGGTTGATGTCTCTGAAAACACCGAGCGGGAGGCTTGCCCGCTGGGCTCTCGTTCTGCAATCATACAATCTACAAATCCGTTACATACCCGGACGTGCTAATCGGATTGCAGACCTACTATCGAGGCCACCACTCCACGAGGAAGAAACAACGGAAGAAATCGCCCTTGTAAGCATCACCCTCCCAAGCAAAGGAGCATCGGAAACGAGAAAACAACAACTTGAAGATACGGAGTTACGGAAAATCATAGAGAGTCTCGAGAAGCAAGGAGAAGAAGAAGAATACGCGAGATGGGTGTCTCGCGGCTATCTCATGTCGAACGGAGTACTGTATCGCCATGCACCCGAATCAGAGTCCGAGGACGTGCAGCTCATGATACCCAAGCAAGAACGCATGAAAATTCTCCAAGAAAACCATGATGCGTCCACCGCTGGCCACTACGGAGTCGACCGTACCTTACGGCGAATAAACCAACTATACTATTGGCCAGGATTGCAACAAAACGTACTGGAGTACGTTAAAAACTGCCCTAAGTGCCAGCGTTACAAAGCAAGTAACCAGAAGCCGGCAGGACTACTGCAAACACCTGTCATGCAGCAACGTTTTGAGGTCCTCTCAGTGGACTTATTCGGACCACTCCCTCCCACCGATACGGATCAACGATGGATCCTGATCGTAGAAGATTGTGCCAGCAGATGGGTGGAGTTATTCACAATGGCTACCGCAACCGCCGAAGTATGTGCCCACACGCTGATGAACGAGATATTCCTCCGCTATGGATTCCCAAGGAAGATCATTTGCGACAACGGGACCCAATTCGTCAGCAACATAATGCAATACATACTCCATGTCTGCAACATCAAGCAGGCGCTTATCCCGGTATACCACCCAGAGGCCAATCCTGTGGAACGAAAAAACCGCGATTTGAAAACTCAACTGGCCATTATGCTCGACAATGATCACTCCAAATGGGCAGAGAAGCTGCCTGCTATACGATTCGCCATGAACTCGGCTCATTGCAGCAGCACTGGGTATACCGCTGCCTATTTAACCTTTGGCCGAGAGTTGAGAACCCCCGGTGAAGTTCAACGTGACTTAAGAGCGGTCATTCAGAATGAAAACTTTATCCCAGAAGTCACTCCACGCTTACTTCGAATCGCTGATGCCCTTCGAACGGCCCAGGAAAACCATGAACACGAGCAAGATCGGCGCAAGGAGGCTGCGGACACACGCCGCCGAAGCGCCCCATCATATCAAACGGGTGATCTAGTGTGGATTACGACGCACGCACTAAGCAGCGGAACTCGTCGTTTCACATCCAAGTTTGCTCCCCGAAGAGATGGGCCATATATAATATTACAAAAGCGAGGTCCCACAAGTTACGAGATAGCAACCCGGGAGCAGCCAAACACTCCCATTGGTACCTATCACGTCTCCGCCATTACGCCCTGCCAAGGACCGATAGATGCTGAAGAGAATCCTGTGCAGCCAATACGCCCACGAGGACGACCGAGGAAACAACCACCACTCGCAGGAATCCAAGGAGAACCACCACTCCCTAAGCGTCGAGGCCGACCCAGGAAACACCAACAGCGCACATCATCCCAAGGAGTATCATCCGCCCAACCAGATCCGAACTCTTCACCGAGACGTCTTCGAGTTCAGAGGGGGAGGATGTAACGCGTCGTCGATATAGCGAGTGGAAAACTTCCAAGACCGGAAGGCCGCTCGGTACGTAGCGTCCGGTCAGGTAACACAAGCCATAAAACCCGGTTTCCCCATGGTCCGCGGTTTTCCATAAAATGCCCGATTTTCTACGAAAAGGCTGAGTTTTTACTCACAACTAGTGACCCGTACGCAAGTAGCGAGCACAGTGGACAACGCTGACTCCTGAACCTTGCCCCGGCAGATCTAGCATAGTGCAGAAACTCTACTCGAGACGTAACGGAAGTGTTGGCGTTGGACGAAGCACGGCTGACAAAGCTGACTTCTCCAGCCAGTTACGCTCTTCAAATAGTCTCCAGTCCCGCTTTTAAAGAATTCGACTACCGGCTTTCGTGCGACTCCACGACCCGACGCTCCGGACCTCTACCCTAAAGGACTTTTCGCTGTTCGCCACCAAGCGACAGGACGTTCCTTTACACTGTGCTTTTAAATTTTTAACTCGAAAACTACTCAACGGATTGGGATCTTCTTTTTTTTCATTTTAATCTGCAGTCTTCGATCTATCGCAGTGCATTTTTTATTTTTTGGGACAAGCAATTTTTCATTATGAAAATTGTAAACAAAATCTTTTTTTGCAAATATCTCCACGAAGGCCATCATGGGTTTAAATTTTGAAAAAAATATTTTCAGATTTCTTGAAGTCTTAGCTACAAAATAAGCACTGGATCAGGATGGACACTTGAAAATTAACGTCACAATGAGCTGTAAAACGTCTGGTGCGCCCCCGTTTCCGGTAAGCGGGCCGCGCGCTAGCAGCGGGTTCTGCTATTACAGTCGGCTGCCTGTACCGCTCGTACCCCATAATACTTCCAATAAAATGTAAAAACAATATCGACAAGATTAGTATACGACTAAATGATCCTATTCACAGTTAAAGAAGAGTTTCTTTAATTGATGTTTCTTCGTTTGGTAACTGAGATGGCCCTGGTTCAGCTAATGGAGCTTCTCTTTGCTGTCTTCTATTTTCGAACTATACTTTGAGGCGACAACTATTACAAATCAATCGCTTCTTGGGAAGAGTTGGAAATAATTGACGCAATCGTAATGTTATACATAGGAGTCTTTTCGCATCAACGCTATATCCTTTTCGTTTAAAAGAATTACAACACCTTCGATGCACCATTTTCGGCAATTCACTCACTTCTCTATAATAAGTAGTGTACGATGCGAAAATGTCGCAGTGACTGAAAGCTTGGAAAAATGATGCCCGAATATACATATAGGAAGTTTCGTATCCGGGGAGTCCCACAGTACCTATCATTTATTGTTAACATTGTACCGAGTAGACGCAAAAGTAAAAGGGCTACATAACAAACTTCAAAAGTAGGTCCAAGAAATACGATTCAACTGCGTTCAATCAGAATATTACATGGTTCTAAAAGCATTAAAGATCAACCTTATTTACATTCATATCCACAAGATTAAAGAAACTCTTCTTTAACTGTGAATAGGATCATTTAGTCATAACCTAATCTTGTCGATATTGTTTTTACATTTTATTGGAGGTATTATGGGGTACGAGCGGTACAGGCAGCCAACCGTAATAGCAGAACTCGCTGCTAGCACGCGGACCGCTTACCCGAAAGTGAAACACGCCGGATCTTTTACAGCCCATTGTGACGTTAATTTTCGTGTCCATCCTGATCCAGTGCTTATTTTGTAGCTTAGACTTCAAGGAATCTGAAAATATTTCTTTCCAAAAAACAAAAAATGCACTGCGATAGATCGAAGCCTGCAGATTAAAATGAAACAAGAAGATCGCAATCGGTTGAGTAGTTTCCAAGATAAACATTCAAAAGCACAGCCTGTTTTCCCCAAAATGGCCAAAAATTGCAAAACTCAAAAGTCCGTATTTTTTAAACAATTTCGAAGAATGCTAAATGATGACTTAAAACCCGCCTAATTTCACATGAACTACAATGTATTTCAGTTAGAACAAAATCCCTGATGTCGACGTCAAAAAGTGATCGATTCGGCATGGCATGACCCTGTATTCCCTTATAAGATTTTTTCTGGAAAGAATGAAAATGTTTTACTCTTACTCTTTACTTATTACTAACTTTTCCTTATACAAGATGTTTCGCTACCCCATGAAAATATTTTAAGGGATGATTGCTGAGCCGATTCTGAACAACGTTTTCTTTTGCCAAAATGGTGGTTAAGGCTTCATTTATACATCACCGTGCCGTGTCCGGGACGTATCCGGGTTTTCGGAGAACGACGTACTATTATAACATAACAAAAAACTATGCGATTTCTGTCGTGTTTGATGTAATTTTAACTGCAAAAATCTCAGGAGTACATTAAAATTAATTTCATAAAGACTAAACAAAAACTAAAAGAATTGTATTCCTTATGTACACAAAATGCTCCTTGTAACTTCTTGAAGGCGATCTTGTCAAGAAGCTGTCCGTGCCCCGTCCGAGCCACAGCCACAGTTTTTAACCTCCGATATTTGGATGTGACGCGGACGGGACACGGACAGCCTCAATTCTTTTAGTTTTTGTTTAATTTTTATGGAATTAATTTTACTGAACTCCTAAGATTCTTGCAACTAAAATGACACCAAATACGACAGAAATCGCATTGCTTTTTGTTATGTTGTAATCGTACGTCGCTCTCCGGAAACCCGGACACGGCACGGTGATGTATAAATGGACCATAACACGTTCACAGTCCGCTGACTCATATACAGGGTGTTCGACAACAGATAGGAGAAACTTTTAGGAGTGATTGCTGAGGTGATCCTGAGCAACTTTTTCCTTTGCCAAAATGTTAGCTACGGCTTGATTTTTGGATTATTAACAAATAGCACTGACCAATTAGCCTACTTTAGTTATGCCTGATATCCAACCATTTACTTGTACCACTTATGATTGACATGTACTACTTAAATTACTCTAAAATTATATTAAGTTATATTAATTACATTTATATTTGCATTAAAAATTTACATAAGTGTCAGCTTTAAGATGTAATATAAATGAATTTATAAGGATAGTTAATACCAACCAACAAAGTTGCCAATCGAAAATTTTGGGAACGCAGTTAGCACTAATGTTGCCAAAGTGGTGTTTTTCCAAAATTTATCTCAATTTTTTGACCCAACAAAGTTGCAAAAGTGTACTTTTTCACTAATTTCTGAAATTTGACGTCATTTTCCAGAAAATTCCGGGAACTTCAATATTATCGGGGATTCCTGAAACTTGACATCATTTTCCAGCACTTATCTCGAACTTAAATTACTAGGAGTGAACAGGTGTTAAAAAAATGAAACCGGTTGCATTTCTTTTGTGAAAATTTATTGAAAAATTGCAATAATGTACAAATTACAAAAATGATAATATTTAAGCTTAAACTACTACTTCTTATAGATTATTCTAATAAATTACTTTGCAATACATCTTATAATTAAATAATAATGCAAATTTCAATAATAATAATAATGGTATAGATTTAAATATGCTACACAAATGTTTTAGAAACTAAAAACTATTACTTATGAACTATTTTTATAAATTCATTTATAATACATTTTGAAGTTGACACTTATATATATTTTTAATGCAAATATAAATATAATTAATATAACTTAATATAATTTTAGTGTAATTTAAGTAGTATATGTCAATTATAAGTGACACCAGTAAATGGTCGAACATCAGGTATAACTAAAGTGGTATTGGTAAAGGTACAATACATCACCGTGCCGTGTCCGGGTTTTCGGAGAGCGACGTACTATTATAACAGGACAAAAAACTATGCGATTTCTGACGTGCTTGGTGCCATTTTAATTGCAAAATTCTTGGGAATTCATTAAAATGAATTTCATAAAGATTAAAGAAAAACTAAAAGAACTGTATCCCTTGTGCACAGAGAACGCACTTTGTGTATACAAATTCGCGTGACGACCGTAACCAATCGAAGGAATAGAGATACGCCAAGGGGTACAAATGGGCCTTTCGGAGGCAACCTTTCCAAGAGGCTGTCCTTGCCCGGATTTTAATGTACGCCTGAGATTTCTGCAATTAAAATGACACCAAACACGACAGAAATTGTATAGTTTTTTGTTATGTTATAATAGTACATCGCTCTCCTAAAACCCGGACACGGCACGGTGGTGTATAAATGGACTCTAACGCTTCGTTTTTAATCATTAACGAGAAACTCTGACCAATCATGGCTCGCCCTCGGCTGCGGTTGAATGTATGTATCACGATCTTCGTGATGCTTCACGATCCTCGGCTGAGCGCGCGTAAAGCGCTTGTAAAACCGCTGACCGAATTGGTCAGCGTTTTTTTGTTAATAATTCAAAAACGAAGCCTTAATGAACATCTTGACGAAGGAAAATGTTTCTCAAAATTGCCTTGGCAATCGCTCCTTAAAACATTTTCATGAGGTAACGAAATACCATGTATAAAAGCATCAGCTTGGCGCTTATATCACCAGCTCGAACTACGAACCGCGACAATGATTTAATTTAGCGTTTGTTTACTACTATTTTTAGACAGATGTTCGCACCGGTCAATACATCACAAATAAAGATGTTCTTGAAAACAGCATAGCATTAAGCACCTTCATGAGAAATTATGGAATCAACGTCGAGGACAGAATCTCCATTGTAAGTGAGAATCATCCAAATTACGTAATGACAATCTGTAGTACACTCTTCGTTGGGGCAACATTTGCACCACTGAATCCAACATACACGGAACGTAAGTAAAAGTTTATTATAATGTAGTCTTAGGACTTTTCCGACTAATAATAAAGAAAGTTTTCTAAAAGTGCACATACATATAGGGCGGCGCACATAAACCGTTACAAACGATTTTCTCTTAAGATACAGGAAATTTTTGGGGCGCCCCTTTTGGTCGAAAAAGTTCCACCCACCATTTTCTTTAAATGGGATGTCATATAAATCTTGTGTTATTTAGATAACTGTCATCGAAGCTAATAACATTTACATGTAACAGTTCATGTGCCCCGCCCTGTATAATGTACTGAAGTCATTGTAGTGTGAGTCAGCATATGGGATAATAAACTGAAGTGTAAGTGTTGTAAAATGGATCATTATTTTTTGTAATTTGTGTTACAACAATTAAATATTATCTACATAGATACATAGAACAGACTTAACGCAATATTTTTATGTAGGGGAATTTAGGCACATGCTAGGAATTTTGCAACCGCGAGTGATATTTGTATCCCAACGCACTGAGGAGCTTCTTGCAAAAATTGCATCCACCTTAAATTGGACTATAAAGTTGATACAGATAGATGACATGGCTCTAGATAAAAACGTAATAACGTTAAAAGAAATTGTGGAGAGGCATAACAGTGTGGTGCATTCATCTACGTTCGTACCAACACAAATAGACGACACCAGAGAAAGAATGACGACCATATTGTGTTCCAGTGGTACAACTGGCTTCCCGAAAGGTGTAATGCTGTCTCATCGAAATTTAATGTCTTTTATTTGTGGCAACAGGTAAAATGAGGCTGCACTTCTACATACATGGTGTCCCGTAACTCATAGAAGAATCGGATATGAGAGGTTTTTGGGGCGATACTGACCAACTTTTTCCTTTGGCAAAACTTTGTTTAAAGCTTTGTTTTTGAATTATTAACGAAAAATATTGGCCATTCAGAGCGCGCGTAGAACATGCGTTCAGGAACAAAATGTCGCGTCACGATGCATAGTGACGTTCGGCCGGTGCCCCGATCCAAACCCATCCGAAACTAACTGGTTTAAAAGATATTTCAACTTTAATTTAGTTCAGAATGATTGCCAGAACGTGAATGCCAGAACACCAAGCGGTGCGGAGAGATGTGTTGAGGCATAGACCCGCAATGGCCCCTGCAATGGTTTCGCCGCAGTGTCTTTGGGCGACTTTTCTTTTAAGTCAACCAGCAGTTGAATCACCCATTAGAACTTGCAACGTGTAAGACAAAGAAAGATGTAAGGCAGTACCCTTCTCTTGATGCTTTCTTTGTTTCACACATAGTAAGATCAATCAGATAAAGGTTGAAATGTCTTTTAAACTAGTCAATTCGTGATTATGCTACCTTATCACTTTTTTATGGAAAAAAAGTAAAGTTTATTTCACATAACTTTTACTAAGGTTCACTAGCTAACTTTCACTAGGTTATCATTGGCAAGACTAATGGCAACAACACCGACGAAAATCGAGCCGGGTTTCGCCGTCGCCATGCAGCGCCACATTAAAAGTCTAATGGCGATCAACTGATCGCAGCGTTTCATTGACTGACAAAACTCAACCAACTTTTACTGTTTGAATCGGGGCTATCGAACTGGCGGTTTTTTCTCAATGGCGTAGGGGAACATAGGAGAACATCTTCCTTCGTACCTGAGTCACTTAAACGAATTTCTCTTTGCACGAATCCCAAAATCGCGAACTGCCATTTCAATACAAACGTACGCTGCGAAGATCTGATCGCCATGTAGGTTTTAATGTGGCGCCGCATGTCGACGGCGAAACTCGTCTCCATTTTATTGAGTGAACGTGTTGACCTGCCTAACTTGGCTATCAGAGAATAATAACCTCAAAGAGTAACTCCTTTGAAACCGTTCAATTAAATCAAGATGTCAATATTTAATGGATCACCCTGTATTGTATAGAGTATAAACCACCAATTTTCAGTTTTAATTCTCCGTTCTTCGGCCACGTAAAGCCTGACCATTTTTGTATTTTTAATTAAAGTGACCCGCCGTTTCTGGGCATGCGGCATGGTGATCGATTGCTACTTTTCTTGCCAATGTTTCACGGCTATGCGTTTGCAATGATGCTCTTTACTATATGTTGCGGTTTGAATATGTGCATAATGCAGCATTTCGACCTCGAAGTCTTTTTAAAGTCGATAGAAAAATACAAAGTTACCCATTTACTGTTGGTCCCCCCAATTTTGGTAATTCTGTCCAAGCATCCATCGGTGTCAAAGTATGACTTCACCAGCGTGAAGGATTCCGTGTGCGGCGCGGCAGCACTTCCAAAAGACGTAAGCCTTTCCTCAAAAAAATCCAACAAATTATTGTAATTGAGAGAAGAGCAAATTAACGGGCAAGAAGTATCGGAAATAATTATTGGAATATGATAATTTTGTTCAAATGGCATTATATTTGACGATGTATCGTACGACATAGTGATAAATACATTCATGAAACATTTATTTAAAACGTAAGAAATGAAAAAATTGAGATAATATTTCCTTCAAGGTGCTTTAGGAATAGTTATTTAAAATAGTGTTTTTGTGTCCAAGCTTGATTGATCATTCGTATATTATTCTTTGTTATTATTATTCAAGGAGGGCAATAAGTAAGTATGAAAGAACCAAAAAAGGTTGTTTAGTTCAGTAGCGTGCATCGAGTCATACAATTGCGTTCAAATATTACACGGCTTCAAATATCTTAAAGTCGTTGATTATTCGTTGGTCCCGAAGAATGTCCAATTTTTAATAACAGTACGTTATTAAAAACAATACATCATTGTTTGGCTGTGTAAGGAATGATTGAAGTTACGGTAATTATCTAGAATAGGATTTTCATATAGGTCGTTATATTTATTTTGAAACGCTCTGTTATAAATAAAAACCATACTATCTCATTTAAAAACACACTGGTTGCATTTTTTATATTTCGTCTACGCCCCATCTATGAAAAAATTAGTTACATCACATTATGTGCCTTTCGAAACCAAGCAAGTTCAATCTGAGCGAGTTATGTAGGTGACTTGTTTCAAATGTCCCGCCTTGTATAGTTGGTTGTACACGAAGCTTTTCTTGGAGGGATTCATAGAACGCCTAAGCTATGGTAGCATGTACATACAGCGAAAAAGTTGTTCAGAATGCTGACCTTGACAACATATTTCAAGGTCATTGAAATCGAACATGAAAACCCTATTCTAAATAACAATTATTTTGCCGTGTTACTTTGCTCTGTTTGTAAACTAACTTGAAAATTTGCTTTATCTAATGCCAAATTGAAATTTCAATGGCGTCGAAAATTTCTATAAGACTACTTCTGCAATGAAAGTATCACATAACCGAGGAAGTTCTAACTTTTTCTACGACCGTAAACTACGCTGTGTACAAACATTTCTTTCTTTTAAAAACTATGGTTTTTACAAAAATGACATTCAGAAATACTATTTATGTATGAATAATATAAAACGACAGAACTTTCTTGGTTGACCAACATTTCTATGACATCTGTGCCCATTTCTTCCAGAGTCTGGAGGAGGTAAAGAGACGTACGGGATTGAAACATGTTCGGAACGGTTACGGTATGACGGAATTGACAGTTGTATCAAACATAAGCGATGAGACGCATAACGATGACACTGTCGGCCCTCTACTGCCTGGCCTGAAATGCAAAGTGGTTGATACGAAAACGGGCAGGACGCTTGGTCCAAATGAGACTGGAGAGATCTGCTTCGCGGGAGAACAGATAATGTTGGGATACTTCAAAGATCCTAAGAACACTGCGGAGACAATCGACAAGGAAAATTGGTTGCACACGGGTGATATCGGATACTTCAGCGAAGAGGGATGTTTATATGTTACGGGAAGAATAAAGGAACTTATCAAATACAAAGGTTTCCAAGTTTCACCGTCCGAGATCGAGGCGATACTATTAACACATCCGTGTGTGAAAGACGTGGCGGTGGTAGGTAAACCCGACGAACTCAGCGGAGAAGTACCGATGGCACTGGTTGTGAAACAACCAAGCAAAAACGTGTCAGCTAAGGAAATCGTGGATTTTGCTAACGGTAAGCTAATTTTCCTGTTGCTTTGAATTAGAGGTGTGCGGGTACAGTAATGTTCCGTAAGAAGCGACTGACTTCAGACTCGAAATAACCGAATCGCTATCCCCACTTCTTGGTTTGAAGTCGCCGCTCTGAGCGAGAGAGAGAGGCGCATGAAGCGTGAAGTCCTTACAGTCGAATGAACAGTGACGTTTTTTAATAGAAGATGCTCCGGAATTGCTTAGTGTTACAATAAGAGGGAATGTCATACTCTACCTTCTACAGAATAACACTTCGCCTCGACGGAACCCTTTATGGTTTGCCGCTACGTTGAGCCCCTCGCTCAAAGTCAAGCCGAATAAGTATACCTGTTCCGTAAGAAGCGAGTGGCCGGTCCCGAACGTGTTGCTTATTACGGAACATTACTGTACTCGACAGTTCGAAAAAGTGCGGGCGAGATCAGGCGGGATCCCAGTACCCTTGAATTGATTGGGAATCCCAAATGTTTCGAATCCCGAGAATCCTCTCAGGACCAGGCTTGTCAGACCTGGGCACAACATGACGTAGTAGGTAGTAGTAGAGGGGAGAAGCATATGATGTCTGAATAGTGACTCATCGCGATGCCACATTTCGTCTTATTATTTCTTGCTTGTTATTTTGTGTTTCCTTTTATACATATTTAGTCAATATTACCTATAGGGTGTTTCGCTACATGTGGGCAAAAATGAAAGGGGTGATTCCATGGGCTAGAAAAAGAGAATAAAACAGAATAAATCTCCTTATCATCTGAGGTTTCGTTAAATAAAATTCTCCACTGTGCAACGCCTCGTTTTCAAGAAATTTGAGTTTGGAGGAAGCCATTGTAAGCAAATTGCGGCTACCTGAGTACACGCAAACTTGACGAATATTCAAATTCAATTTTCTGTTTTTAATGAAGCGTGACATGAAAAAGTAGTATTGTTTATTTTCGCCTCATTTTGACAATAAGAATCTCCATCTTTCCAGTTTTACCACAATCTCCGGTTGTACCAAGTTGTAGCTTCTTTAGTGCACGTGCACTCGATGAATTTTCAAACTCAGCGTTCTCGAAAACAAAAACTCATACGAAAAAAAATTATTCTACTTTTCCGTCATATTTTAGCCCACAATATAACCCCTTTCATTTTTGTCCACATATGTATAGCGAAACACCCCGTCTATTTCAGTTAATTTCGTTAAAACAAGGGACGTTTACATTTGTAAAACGTACGCAATTAATAATATATTGTAGAAATTAACATATACAGGGTGTCCCACGTAACACTCGATTAGTGTATGTAAATAAATCTATTTTGACGTCATGTTGTCTCTACGATTGACAAGCTTGGACGAAACTCAAGCCTGAGCGGGGGGCAGTTCATATTCGGAACGAATAATGAATAAAAATCGAACGTAATCGGTTTTAGAAGCAGAGTAGCAACACATCTTCGGAAAAGCTTATTCCTGCATAGAAATATTCACTCTTGCTAAGGAATTCACAAGAAGACTGTGTTATCAGTCATTCTTTCGTATAATTAACGGTATTGGATCTTAATTTGGAGACCCGGTATATGAAAATGCGTGGAATGAAATAAACGTGTATTCCATTACATAAGGAAAAAACCCATCGGGTAATTTAAAAGTTAATTAATGTCATTAACTTCGTAAACACGCTTCGCGAGGATGATTACATTATTCGATCGTCGTAGAATTTCTATTCATGCTTATGCACTTCAAATGTGGTGTCGTACACTCTCCGTTCCAACATTACATTCATAACCTTTCTGTTTACTTTAGAGCCTATTAAAAGAAACAACATTACTGAAGCTCATTAAGAAGTAATTACTTTGGGTAATTACTAATTACTTCATTAGAAGAAGAAAAATATGCGATGTGGTTTTATATTCTGAGTACTTTGTTAGAATTATCTCCCAATTGAAATTATCGTTATTGATTTGTTGAAAAAATTAAATTAATTTTTATATTTGTCTTTGGTGCCATTTCGTTCATTTTAAATAAATTATTTGTTTTATTCGTCGTACTCGTTAATAAAATTACAATGTACTCGGTACAAGTTCTTTGTTTTCGCTAAGAAAAAGTTAGCAACTTCTTTCCAATTAGGAGGGAGTGTTGTAGTTACCTTCTTTTTCAATGTAGAGACACAACATAAAGGTTTTCATCCGACCCTCATCCAATTCGCTAAATTGAAATGAGAGCATTCTTTGATTGCTCTTCGAATCTTACGGTCAAGGGGAAGACAGGAAATTCTTTCCCTCTCTAATGTATCGGTGCAGAATGGTATTAAGATGCTGCATTCAATACATGTACATATGTATAGTGCAAGCGTTTTCTTCTAACATATCGGTTAATAAACTAATTCGGTAAAGTTTTTCGATAGATTACATTAAATAAAATCGCGGTGTTTCACTATTTTAACAAATCCTATGTTGCGCAAGCATGCAGTTTCTCGAATTTTTAACCGCTTCTCCCGGTAAAATTTACATATAAATTACAACGGATATGAATAAGAAATGCACTTTTTATCCATATTTGAAATTTAATTGAAATTTATGAAAAAGTTAGTCGAAAATATTCAGAATAGTGACATACTTTCCATTTCCTGCTACCCGTAATTCACGGACTTCTTTAACTCATCCTTGTTATTTATAATTCGTTCACTTTTTATTTCAAAAAGATACGATTGATCAGTGTATATCTAGGTGGACGAAAAGTATTTCACAGTATTATTAAATTGATACCTAATTGTTCGATCTAACAATTGCTTCCGTAAATAATCAAATTTGTATTAATTAATTACTAACACAATAAGTAGAAAATTTGTCAGCTTCGTACTTAAGTAACAGTAGAACCACCGATGCTTAAAGGAGTAAATAATGCAAGGGTTAATATGTTTATTAAAACTCCTTGGATTCTGTTCAGTATGGAGCGGCAATAAATGTAATATTATGAGATGATAAATGGCACTTAAAATATTCTACTGTAAAGATTAAGAGGTAAATGAAAGAGACGCAATTAGAGATATCACAGTTGTGTAATTTTTACCACTCTTATAGTTCTAGTGTTAAGTAAAATAATTTAATAATAAATCAATAAATACTATAAAATAATTGCATCTCGAAAGGACGAAATTATAATACTTCTGTACCAGTTCTCAAGCAGTAGATACCTCTACTAAATACGAGGACTATAAGCCTAGGACTAATAGTCCCAGTATTACACACAAGTAGTATAACGCAAACATGAAAGCGAAGAGAGATTAAATTGTTAATACAACATTTTTACAGGGCATTTGTCACCCCAAAAGTGGCTAAGAGGCGGTGTGAAATTTATTAGTGATATACCTAAGACGGCGACAGGTAAAATTCTTCGCCGGGAACTAGTTAATATGATATCAAAATTATAGACAATATTTTCTAATGGTGCCACCTTTGATTACTAATTGTAACAGCATTATTATTGTACATAAAAATTGTCCAAATAAACGGTTACTAAAAAAATTTATCGATATATTTGAACTTGCAACCTTCGGCCCTCGTTTTCACACTCACGCTCCAGTTTAGCCTAAACGAAAACACGCACTATGCAACGCTACATGCCCCTCATCAGAACGGGGTCAAAACTTCCTTGATCTCATGATAACTAATGAAATCCCAACAGCAGTTCGTTACTTCGGCTTTTTATTTCATCATAGAGAATCGTTTCTAGATTTGTTTGCAGGCACTTCGGGACATCCTGTATAGTCATAAGTAGACTGCGGATGTTCATGCAAATATATATTTTCATAGAAATCAGATAAGACAACAGTTTAGAACGATGGGTCATTTTGCGGTATATTGAAATTGTATGAATTTTATCATTGGAAGTTAAAAATTTCAGAACATTTTCAAGCTGGAATATATGTATAGAAGCAATATTAATTGTTATCAGTTCCTGCAGTATTAAATCCGAATTAATGAATCCTTAACTCATTTTGAGCAGAATGATTATTAAATCTCGAGTACGGTTTTCCAGCTTGATTTTTGGTTTGGTATTTTAACAAGTTCTTTGAAATACATTTTGATTTTTGTGTGCTCTACTTACTACTTTATGAACAAGTAATAAATGCTACTTATATTTCATAATTTAGGCCCCTTTATAACATAAAATCGGCGGCATCGAAATTTTACTATCAGCGAACGTTCAGTGAGTTATGAATTTATTAAATGGTTTTGTGACTACATGTATACTTGCAAATGTGACTTATGATCAAATGGTCCGGGCGAGGCTGACCCTGACCTGCAGAACCAAGTTAATGACGCGTTAACCAAATCGGTTAGTTTGGCCTTGATTGTTCAACCAATGGGGCGAGTGAAAAATAAAGAAAAAGAAAGTAGGAAGAGATTAACGTTGACGGGGTGACTATCACTGATAAGTAGATCGATAATTGGCCGTTCTCTTAGAGGAACCGTCAGAACAATCGTGTTATCTTCGTTAACGAGAAAGTACGATAGGAATTTCCAGCAGTTTTACCGGATCAACGGAATTAGCGGTATCCGCTATTGGAAAAATTTAAATTTCACGCCGTCGACTGTGCGCTGAGGCCACGTATCTACATGCCTGTACTACTCATCCATATAGGGTGTCCTGCGAATCTTTGGCGATCATTCAAACTTTTTATCAAGTTCAACGCACTTTTTCTCGGGAGCATACAAATTTAAATATATTAATTAAGTTTGCCGTGGACACTTTAAATATTGTACTATGTGTCCTATATTAATTTGTGTCTTGTGCCAAGTACAATAAAAACAGATAAAAACTTATTTGTATGGAAATTTTATCAAAAAGAAGAACTAGTCATTTCAAAAATATGATACAAATGATATGTTTTACGATAATTATTAGTCGATAGTCGTCAGGCAGGTCAACACGTTGTACCGGCCAAACTTGGCTCAACATGCAGCGCCACGTTAAAACCTAAATGGCGATCAATTGTTCGCAGCGTACGCTGTATTGAACTGCCGGTTCGCGATTTTGGGATTCGTGCAAAGAGAAATTCATCTAAATGAAGTGGGTATGAAAGAAGACGATCTCCTATGTTCCCCAACGGTTCTGAGAAAAGCCGCTAGTTCCATACCCTCGATTCAAACAGTTAAACATGGCGAAAAATTAATCGCCATTTATTTTTCAATGTGGCGCTGCGTGTCGACGGCCAAACTTGGCTGGATTTTAACCGATGTTGCTCCTATTAGTATCGCTGCTGGCAACCTAGTGGATATTAGTGTACGTATATGTATTCTTAATAATTATTACATGCATACTACTACATATACATTTATTAATAAAACATAAATTACATATTCTATAACACCTTCATAGAAATCCTTTTGCGGCGAATGAATCGAAATCAATAGCGGCTGATTTATAATACACATTGTACATGGAACGGGTTTCCGAGTGCATACCTATCTATCACCGGTTACATTGTACATAGATGTATGTGTATATGAATGGTGTTCCTGTTAATTTCGTTACGAAGATCACCCTGACAAATCTAATTGCTGTGCATCAATTATTTGCCGGACGAAGTCCGTTTCACTCCCTTTCCAGTTCCCAGCTAGCACGGTTTCCCGGTAATTTCATTTTTCACTACACCTTTTACCGACACAATTTCACTGACCATTATAGAGTTACATACGTATATGTCGACCGTGGTCCCTAATTGTCAGATGATTAGAAAATTTCACATTTCACACATTATCACATTCCGATTGTACTACTAAATTACAAATTAATGTACTGTAGAGATAACAGCTTTATAAGCTTGATAGCCAAGATAGTATGTCCGGGGAAGACGTTGTAACGACCAAAGACGAGCAACATGTGCATAGTCAACATTCAGCGTCAAATTCACAGCCAGGTAGCAACCACCTGTTCGCAGCGTACATTGATGCCAACAAGCAGCCAGTCTTTGTATAACTTTAGCAGTTTATATCAGGGATATCAAACTGGCGGATCGCAATAATGGGGTCGTGCAAGAGGAAGTTCAAAAATTCCCGTAAATAACCCTAACTTAAATAGCAAGGCTGCCAACGGCTGGCTGCTTGTTGACTGCCATGTTGTCATTAACGTTCGCTGCAAACAGTTGGTTGTCATCTAGCTGCGAGTTCGTTGCTCGCCTTTCGCGTCTAATGCTGCCAACTGGCTGGCGATTGGCACCCAACTAACTATTAGAGTAGTTACCGCCGCTCGGCCTTAATTTCTGACATATTCAAAAAAAAACTTTTGTTAAACATAGGTCACGAGCACGCTTTATTCTGAAATTAGACAGTAACCGTTAGGTTAGGTTAGCTATATAAATGTAATTACCATATATGTATTACAGAAACACTTAATATCTAAGACATTCCGAAAAGTGCCGCCTCAATGATCTAAAATGAAGTTCTTTTAATATCCCAATAACAGTAGTATACTGCGACTTTCGTTCTCTGTTGTAAGGGACACAACAATTCGAACCATTCGCAAATAGTCGCCCGTGACGGAAACACAGGCAAACTTTCCGACTTACGATTATATACGTATAGCAAATAAAACGGACAATACAGATTGGTTGGTTCGGCGCGTCGAGTGGTTCCGAAAGTTCGCGAGACTCGGAGTACACGGGTCAGATGGCGTAGCTGCAACCGGAAGAAGACAAAACGGGCAGAAGCGATGCAGTTGGCCGCAATGGCGATAGAATAGCGAGGCAGCGGCATAACGCGCATAATAATGCGCGCTCGAGGCCTTCGCAAAATGAGATACCGCGCGACGCCGCGGGTAGGCAACGAAGCGGAGAAAGGAGGCGGCAAAGAGCCACGGGCATGAGTGAAACGGGACGAACAAGATGGATAGACGCGGGGACACGGTGGAGGGTGTGCCTATCATTCGGAGAGATCCAATACAATGCGAACTATTGTACCTACGTTCGCCATCCACTCCAATTCCTAGGCTGCAGAGATATGCAGCTAGCTCGATCCTGCACTTGCAGCGCGCCCTGCATACACGTGCTTCAACTTTCCACACATAGCTGCCAGTTCGCCCATGGTGACTCTTCCACGACAATGCGGAGGAAGTCAAAAGAAAAAGAAATCGACGGATCCCCGCCTCTGCATATACCTTGGCGAAACGAAGTGCTTTATAATTTCGATTCTTTGGCTGCACGCGCGTACAATGGTCCTTTATTAAGCGTGCTGTTGGATACCCAAGGCGAAACTCACTCATGAATTGCTATTGAAAAACTGTACTACCTTGTTAAAAAATTGTGCGAGTAGTTCATCCCTACCATAAACGTATTTTTGTTTATATTGTTTACCCATTTCAGGAGGTGGAATCGTCCCTTAAAGGGACAGACTCCTTTGGGGTCTACTCCGAGTCGATCAAAGCGTTGTTGCGAAGAAAGGTGCATTAGTGAAAACACAATTTGTACATGAGGCATTTGACAATGTGAGATCTAACGTTACCTTGTTGAATTATAAACGAGAAGTGCGAAGGCATAGCTGCCAAGTCGCATCGTGGAAGAATTCTGTCACACTATTGCTGCATCAATTAATTTCTACTAAATACGTCTTGAGCCAATCTTTTGATTCATACCAAAGATAGGAAAGGACAGCGCGAGCGAGAGAGAACGAGTATCGAGATGAAACAATACACATTTTCTGCAACGTTCAAACCGCTTTGGGTCAACAATTTTATAACGCTAATAAAAAAATAAAAGCAAACATTTATTACATAGGTTTTATGCGAGTTATGAAGATGTATATAAATATTGATAATTTTGTAATTTATTGCATTCGCTTTTCTTCTCATTATATATACATATACATATATATATCGATGCGGTCCAACGAATATGCCTTCTCAGTTTTTATTTATCATTCCGTACGATGATCGTGGTAATGAGAAGAAAAGCGAATATATGTATATATATATATTTGTAGCCAATATATTGTTTTCGATTGAACGCATTAGTATACATATGTATTGTTACATTCGTGATACTCTTTCTCCCACGCTCGCGCTGCCCTTTTCTATATTCAGTAAGAATCAAAATCTCGGCTGGAGCTGCATTCATTCAAGTTTACCTCATGGGCAGAATTGTAATTTGTAATATGTACATGTATCTGGCAACAGCGTGACCGGACTTTCAATACGTTTTGGTAACTAAGCCTTTCTTGCATCTGTATTCACGTATTTGATGAATCGTTGTAAGGTGTTGTCAAGTACTAGATTACATTTACCGACTGATCTGTATTTTCATCCACAGACCAGAGTATAGGATAGACTGTACAGACAATGCTTTTTTTTGTCACCTGAGACTGGGGTCCTAGAACCCCATTACTTACGCCAGTGTTAGTGTTAACGTTACCGAGTCAGTACAGGATGGTAGAGAACAGAACTCAGGCATCAGTAGTGACGGGAACTATAACTAAATACATTTCATATACATACTGTATATGAAAAGGCATTTCGTAGACGAGGCTAACCTTCATAGCTGTATAACGTCCCCAGTATGAAGTTATTCAGAGAAAATTCGTGTCTGGCTAAGCGATATCATATCAGCTGATCATATGATATAATATACGTGTAATTCATGTATGTATGATGTACAGATGTATCAGTAGTGACGTCTATAAAACATATAATAAGGAATGAAATTAGATAAAAATCAACGATTGTGCAAGACTTGCTTCCAGATTTATAATTTTCTATTTCAATAAAGCCTCTAGATTAATAAATACTTCACGTTTTATATGTATGTAAGTATATTTGTACACTATGCACGCTGTACATGTGCATGTATGCACATACAGGGTGTAACGTAAAAAGTGTAGGACCCGGAAATGGGAGATTCCTGAGGCGAAACTGAACAATTTTTTCCTTTGCCAAAATGTCGTCTGAGGCTTTATTTTTGAATTGTTAACGAACAACACTGGCCACTCAGAGCGCGCGTAGAGCCCGCGCTCAGGGACAGCCCACGGCGCGTCGTGCTAGGTATGTAGCGACGTTCGACCGGCGCCCCGAACAGTACGTGCCGGTATAGCACGGAGCAAAAGCTAACATCGAATTATCCATTATTCTTGAATGGAAATTAACTAAAATATAAATGATATTAATTTGCCGTTATCAATTGAACAAAAACGAATTATAACGGACTAACTAACGCGTCTATCAAGTACAACGTTCGTTAAATTTTAAACAATTCGCCAACAATTAAAATTAGACTTATCCGTTTCTCCAAAAATGAACCTGCTTCGACGAAAATAGGTCACTGTGTCATCCTACCGATCCTAACCATTGCAAGTAGGTATCCCGTAGTGCAAGACAGCTGATGTTACGGCCAGGTCAGCGAACTCACTTTATTTGACAAAATTTACTACCTGCACGGCAGCTATCACTGGGTTATTCTAACGATCCTGGCCACTCGAAGAACAAACACGTGATGCACAACAGCTGATGTCTCGGTTGGAACAGTGAAAGAACTTCGTCTCACAAAATTTCCATCATTGCACGATCACTGTCACTTTGCTCTTCAAGATTTGAATTTACGAAATAAGTTGTTCCCACGTATGAATAATTGGTTGCCCCGAGAGGGGCCGATTGTTTTTAACTTTGAAGGGGCTCGATATGGCCGCTGCTACTGTTAAATACACTTTTCCACGTTCGGAAATTTCGTTGTCTTGTTCCCGAGCCTGTAGTAACTCACGAGCTTTGCGTCTTAGAAGTTCACTCTTATTTTATTCAAAGTAAAAACAGCAATTACAGTGTCGGAAAGATCTTTACTGCTGGGCGTTCGGACTGATTCTGTCTTGAGAAATTGTGACGCGCTTTGCTACGGTGGGCAAGGGCTAGTTGGAAAAATGTTATGAGGCAGAATCAGGGAAACATAATATGCGAGTAGTTATTTGTCGACACATAATTTTACAGAGTTCCTCCTGCTTGAAATCGCCAAAATGTATGCCCATAATATTGTAATGTATAATTTAAGTAGTATATGTCAATTATAAGTAGTTCAAGTAAATGGTCGAACGTCAGGCATAACTAAAGCAGTATGGATCAAGGTATTGACATATATGATTGTCGTCTGATTATATACTTGTAATACTTATGCTTGACATATACTACTTAAATTATACATGACAATAGTTACACTAACAAGAAAATAAATTTAATGGTAGACTTCTTTCGAACACTAAAAAACAAACCTATTTAAGGATAAATTATGCATAAGTAGTACTTTGGAACTCGTATTCGTTAAAAAATTTCATTATTGAACTCGTCTCTAAAGAACTTTTTAACGCTTTCAAACACAATAATATCTTCGCATTCAGACAACAGACTTCCTACAGTAGTTGAAATGTAAATACTGCTTTTTGTTTATAACGTTTTTCACAATTGTCGGTTCATTTGTTAGTTATGTGCTGAGATATGCTAATGTTCCAAATTGGGTACTGATTTATATTAAATACGGTTGCCCTATGCTTGGTTTAATATGCACATCGCAGTCGCAGTCACACAATGTGATAAGAGACTGTAAGTGTGATTATACCTTGAAGCGAAAAGCTGGCGAAAATTCAGAAAATCTCATAGCGTAATGTATAAATTCGTCGGATGAAATGCTGCCAAATTGATTGAACACCATCTCCTGAAGTACCTGATGAAACTAAATAACAAACTTCTTAATAGTTTTCGTCCCAGAAAGTACAATAATATTGATGGATATATACACAACTGAAGGAATTTATTGAATCACTCTACAATTATAGTAAAATGGTTGACGAGTGTGTAATAGAGTATTTAACGTAAGTATAGCTTACAAAATTAAGTATAAATAAAGACGTATGTATTGAGGATAAGCTAATGAATTCAATTCCACGCCAATTTAAGCAATAACAAAATTACTGATTAACTAAATGAATTACGTACCTATATACTTACAAATTATTTATAAATTAGTATTTAACTGGAGTAATTATCTGTATATTCAATATTATTTTGGCCAAGAACTGCGTTTATCAATTTGTCCGTTTTTGTAAATTGCAATTCTAGAGGGTAAACATGTTAGTTAAATAGTCGAGTGTATCAGATAGGTGAATGTTGTCTTGATTCGTAAGAATAATATTACGCAAAAAAATTGAAGAAAAGTAACATGAATCATTACATGCGAATGTTCGATAGAATTCAACATTTTTCCCAGTAATCTACGATCTTATCATTTGCAGAAGTTTGAAATCTATTGAAGTCTTAACAATTTTATTGGGCAATAAAACAAGAGTTAAAAATGATCCAAGAGTATTAAACTCTTCAAAGAGGCTAAGGGTTTAACAGGGCTTTGAAGTGGATATTATAGAAAGTTGTAGCAGTAAAGAGGAATAAAACAAGTAATCAAGTATTAAATAGAAAAGTACAAGTAAAGATAAAGAAGCACCTAATAACGACCTTTTTTCCTTTATCTACATTGTTTTTTCACCTTATTAGTACAAGTTTCAAATAAGCCAATATTTCTTTTAAAATATTGAATGCTGTAGTAAGAGGCTAAAAGTAAACTTCGTAAGAGACCGAAAAGTATTCAGACTCCATTCAAAAGGTGGAAATGAAACTAAATGCTACATAATACAAATCCCTCTTAACGTTTTCTTTTCTCTTTGTTCTTGGTTGTTAAACTCTTTGTCGTTCCCGTATCAAAATTCATAAATAAAAGAAAACGGGGATCTGAACTGTTTTCTGCTATTGCAAGCGTTTTTGCGATTTTTGTTCTGGTAAAATGAACTTAAACCTCTTCGAAACAGTTGAAACTTTGGCAGTGTATTTATTGTTAACAATTGTTCAACGAAGATAAAACTATTTCTACATCTGCATTTGTTCCAGGAAGGCTGATTGAAAATTTAATGATTACTTAGTAAATATTAAATACCAAGTGATACCATTCGCGCCACACGTTCCGTTTCCTCCATATCAATGCCTTCATGTTCATCCTCTTCGTTGGATGTCAGTCTACGCACCGCCTCGATTAAATCATTCAGCGAGATTTGATTGTCACCGTCGAAGTCTGGAAATGAAGGGATTATTAGCCGTGCTGTTGTTCGTACAGGGTTATCCTACTCTATTCTATATGTCAGTTTTGCATCCAGAGAGTCTCCCTTTGTGTGAGACATTCGTGAGACGGAAGTACATACATCTGTATAATACATATACATATCTTGAATTTATCTGAATTGTGTCACTGTTATGAGGGTTTCCTGTTGTGGTTTGGTACAACAAAACTCTTATCTTCATTTGCGTGCACAGGGTGTCCTGCAACTCACAGAAGAGCCGGGATGGGAGATTCCTGAGGCGACACTGAACAGCTTTTTTCTTTGGCAAAATGTCGCTTGAGGTTTTGTTTTTGAATTATTAACGAAAAACGCTGGCCAGTCAGAGCGCGCGCAGCGCCCGCGCTCAGGGGCGGAATGTCGTGGCGTGCTGAGTGGTGACGTTCGGCCAACGCCCCGTTATTCGTGAATAACGAATGAAAACGCTATACCAACGCGTTTGGATACCGTCCCTGAGCGTAGGCTCTACGCGTGCTCTGTGTGGCCAGTGTCTTTTCATTAATAATTCAAAAACAAAGCCTCAAACGACATTTTGCCAAAGGGAAAAGTTGTTCGATACCGCCTGAGGATCTATCTCCGGATATATCTCCCATATCCGGCTCTTCTATGAATTGCGGGACACCCTGCATATACGCTATTGCCCAAAGCTATTTGAACGCCATTACAATTTCGGAGAATCGGGTGTTGTAACCGATAAGCCAAATATTTGTTAAGTCAGATTGCTTTAAATAGTGATTTTAAACTGCAAATCACAACAAACTATAGTGTTATAATATTAGTTATAAAGGCTAAGGGGGCCACAATTGTTTAGCCCTTGTGTGGCCAATCAAAATGCCACTCAAAAGTCGCTTAATTTCATATTTGAGTATTAACATCTTTTTACATTTTTTTTAATTTTTAAAACATCAATCGACGTAAAAATATCTATAGAATGGAAATCCAAAATCGGTTTTGCGTTACTTTTGTAAAAACATTAAGAATTTGTTGAAGGAAAAAAACTGAAGTAGGTACAAGAGTATTGCGTACAAGATTGTTCACACAAAGGTTAACGATATATCTGCTATATCCCTCTGTAATAGCTATATCTCGATATAAGTCGCAATATACATATTTAGTATATCTTGCAAAATAAGCGCTAACATTTATCGAGCTGAATTAGTATATAAATATATGTAGGAGGACATACTGCAAGTGCAGCGTCATGTGATTAACAATTAAAGAAAGAAAAGCACTTTAATGGATCTCAATAGTGTAAGAACTTATTGGGCTGCGACAGTCTTACGCGACATTCGGAGATGGGAAGCTTAAAGATCCTATGTATTCTATGCGCAAGAATATCTACTAGAAATACCGAATTAATGATGTTATTAAAGAATTTAATGGACTCCAATGTTTTTGTTAATGAAAACAGCGTCTTTCTTTTATCAGAATGTATGTCTCTACTTACCGCCTACCTTTAATTTAGGTTATGGTTTCAATGCTGTGCTTGCCGCATGTGGGATCACGAAATTCGCTTAGCAAACGAAATTGACATTGTTCGTCCAACATAGACAGTAACAAACGGTAAAATATTAAAGTAAATCGAATTTCTACATTTTTATAATAGAAACATTTTTGTTGCATATAATATTAATTAAAGAAGTGGTTAAAAACATTTATATTGCAAATCTCATATAATCAATATTTCTTTAGTCGGCGACGCTAGAAGCACTTTTTTCAGATCTCGAGTTTTGCATGTTTTCATGTTTTGTAAGTCCTGATTAAAAGCGCGTACGTTTCAACGATTGTGGCTTACGCTACGTGAAGCATACACAAGTTTTTTTGTAATTTGAAACAAAGCGTATGAAAAAATATCAATTATTATTCAATTTACGGCGATTTAAATTTTCCAAGCGATATTAGGTTGCTTTACCATAATACTCGAATTAATTTCTGGAAAGCGAATGCTATAAAACTACTCATGGAATTTCGAAAATCAATAGGGTAGGGATTGCGTTTAATATTTTATTGATTGGTCATGAATAATTAAAGATCCGTCCAAAGATCCCCGAATGTTAGTCCCAAGTACACGTGGGAAGAAGCCCACCGGCCGATGATGTATATCAAATTTCCTAAATTCAGGGGTCTTTGGACCGATTTTTAATTATTAATAACTAATCAATGAAGCCTTAAATGCAATTCTCCTACTCGTGATTTTTGTCTTATTTTAACATGTAGTCGAATATGTTTTCCACATATAGTCGAACACCCACTGTACTTTATAAATTTTTAGTGCATTAGAGCTTTTTTACTTTTTTTTCATTTATTCTGTATCTTTCTTACACATATGCCCTCCCAGCTTCCGCCTCTGCCTACACACGCATTCCTCTTCCCCCAGCTGCGCATATGCAAGCACCCTTTACCTACCCCTAGCCCCTAGTGTTCCACTGCTTCCACGAGCATTGATGTGACACCGCATGCACCGTGAAATTAAACGGTCTCGATTAACGAAATCGAGCGAATTCCACGTGCGCCTGTAGTATTGGATAGGCTTTTGCAACGAGGGGGAATCGCGAGTCGTTTCTATTTGCCCATTGTTTGAATTCGTGTTAATTCGTCAGAATTTAAATTAGTTTGTGCTTCAATTTCTTACTATTTCAAAGGTATGCAAAATAGTTATTGGGAAGAAATTATACAGTACTTGCAATACATAAAAGATATATTTCTTTTACGGCGTATTATTATGTCATTCGTAAGCTATCGAAGTCCTATTCTCCTCGAATTATTGCTTCGGGACACCACTTACTATTTTCATTAAGAAGTAGACAATCTTAGCGAAAAAATTAAAAAAAAAAGATGGATGCATTTATATTAAACTTGTATTCTGATTTGTTATTAACCTTAACTAAACAAATGTTGGATCTATTAATAATTAAGTATTACCTTTCTCGTATTAAGTAAATACGTTTTCCATTTTTGGGAAACTAAACTAAATGAACTGTGATAATATTGAGCGAATATATCAGGAAGAGTAAATCTAACCCGAATCCAGAATGTAGAAGCTTGTAGAATTAAAACTCAAAACAAGAAGCTCCGAAACAAAGTAATTGATACAGTATTACTAACGTGCGCCAATCTGTTAAATTTTATAAGCAAACATTTAATTCTTCAACCATAAATAATGCCTTACCAAAGATATGAAATGTCCAGGCTGCACGAACGTCGGCAGGACAATTTTCAGAGAAGGCTGAGTACAAGTCCACCATATCCTCCAAACTTAAATGACCATCCTTTTGCGAAGAAAAAACTCGATACACTATGTCACGGAATGGGCTGCACTAAAATAGATTGGCATATTATCGCCCACGTTTATCTATGTAAAGGACTTCTCAGAGCTCTAGAACGTTTTTTATGCAACAAATTAAACATCAAAATAGTAATTTCAACGATTTTGCTCTGAACATAGATGGCAAAATGTATTTCGAAATCGTTTAGCTTTTCATTATTTAATTAATTGAATAGTTAAGTTTAGATTACTGAAAGTCTGCACTAATTTCTATAATACAAAAATAAATTTTAAAGAGTATAGAGGTAGCGTGATTCAAAATAATTTACTCGAATTTGCGGTAGCATTGCTTCCACCTGTTCGGTGCTGAAACGATGCTGAAGATTCACATGAATTTTTCCCGGGTCTACATGATCAAGGAGCTTGGCAATGCTGTGCAAACGTGTCGAAAATGGGAGATGTCAATTTTAATGGAAAGTTAAAATTTTGGGTTCATTGGAGATACATATTTCTTTTTCTTTTTACCTGTTTTTTTTTTGTATTATCTTGACAGTGCATTAATATTACTCATGTACGAATTATCATACAACCATTTTATTGCAACGGTAACAAGCAGAAGAAAGTTCTGCTTACAGAATTGACTTTACATATAAAATTTATACACACGACATAATCTATCATTATTAATAAGTGTTCAATGTGTTTGAAATGAATTGAAAATTTATCTTATAAATACGTACACATACATGTAAATTACTAATATGCGCTAATATTTTAACTGTTCGTTCAAGTACAATAATTTTAACTATTATGAGTTTGTAATGAAATGCTTAAATAAATATAGTTACTATTAAAATCATTTATCAGCACCGAAGAAAATTTTCTGAAGATATGTCTGATCTCCATTTATTTCCAATTCTCTGGAGAAAGTATTACCCTAATAACCACTAGGTTGCAACTAGCGAGACTAATGGCAGCATCACCGGCCAAAATCGAGCTATGTCTAGCCGTCGACATGCAACACCATAATTATAACCTAAATGGCGATCAACTTTTTGCAGCGCTTTCTTGGTTCCCAACACGCGGCCATCTTTAACCATTCGAATCAGAGGTATCGAACTACTGGCTTTTTTCCAGAGCGTAGGAGAACATAAGAGAACGACTTCTTTCATACACACTACACTTAGACGAATTTCTCTTTACACGAACCCCAAAATTACGAGTCGCCAGTTCGATACAACAACGTACGCTGTGAACAGTTGATCAGGTTTTAACGTGGCACTGCTTGTCACGGCAACCTATTAGGATAGGAATTTAAATAAGCTGTAGGTAATCGATAATTTGTGCTACCGATGTAGTAATAGAAAGAAATATGTACCTTTCTGTACATTCTCATTATTATTGATTCAGAGTTGCATTCGGTTTTACAATATACTACGTTGGTTTTAAGTTACTATCTTACGTTATCGCAAAACGCATTTATAAATGTAATTAAGCAAACGTTGTCCTGTCTTACTGCAGTATTTCACTTTTACTCAAGTACGATAGTTCCACAAAAGTACCGAGTGTATCTTCGTCGAGGATATGGTTAGATGAGAAGTTTCCCATGGTGATGCACGAGTAGTTATGAATTTCAACAAAACAATGTGCGTATTGTCAATCGTGTGCATTATACTGCGTTATCGATGGCGATAATCTACGCATTATCTGTTTCAAAGTAATCCTTCAGATATATTACGAGCAGTATTTGCAATAAGTTTCGAATACCGATAAATGTGTGCAATATAACATTATACCAACTGCAATATTATACCCGTAATATTCAACAATACATTAGTGTTATAGTGCAAAGAGTTGTTAATGCACCTTAAATGTGGAATCAATTCTTTCTTTTTCTATTATGAAATTCACGTTTAATTTTCAAAATTGTATTTCTTAATACTGTTGGGACCATTCTAATTAAAATTATGGCTTTCGAATCCTACCTCCAGTACGCAGGGTGGCCCACCTAACTTGAACATCCCAAATATTTCGCTTATTTTTTATAATCGAGGAAAAGTGTCAAAAAAAGAAGATATTTGGTCTGAAGGAGCGAACGTAACGGTGGGCAAAAAAATTAATTCAAGGTGATTATTGTTCGAGATTTCAAACCATTGAAGTATTTTTTAGCAGGACTACATATTTCTGATATGGTGATATGATAGCTAAGGTTCAGGCGGTTCTAACGACCTATGATATTATGACCTTCAAGTGACCTTGAATCCGAAACATTTATAAAATCTGGATTATTGATGTAAATGGTGAAATAACTGTGATTAGATGGGCAATGAGGGAAAATTAATTTTAATAGGTACTCAAAATAATGTTAATCGACATCAATGTATTTCTGCAAACGATTTATGAAATATTCTCCGGCTCTCCTTATAATTTACTGATTGATGTCGGTACAGACAGTCCTGATACGTTCTTTCATGACTTCTGGTGTTGGGACGTCATCATAAACTAGTGCCTTAATCTTACCTCACAGCCGACTGTGAGCCAGATCTACGCCGGCTGCTGGAGAAGATGTACAAACTGTTGTCTTGGCTGCAATAAGCTATGATCCCACTGCAAGGTGTCGAAAGAGAGAGGACAGATCGCGACATCAAAAATATGTAGTTCCATTTGAAAAGACTTTAATGATTTTTAAATCTCGAGAAAAATGACCTTGAGCACATTTTTTGCGCACCATTTACGTATTCACCCCTTCAGACCAAATATTCTTTTCCTTTGACATTTTTCCCTATCATAAAAAATAAGCGAAGTATTTGGAATGCTCAAGTTAAGTGGGTCATCCTGTAGAGTACATTTTGTGTAAAAAAAGATTGGGTAGCGTTTTAGTTAGATATATAGGTATTGGCTTTTTAAACATAGAATATGTTATACGGCTCGTTTGGCTGCAAAAAAATGTAACCTGACAGATGTAATGAAGATGTGTAACGCTGGAAAGTATATAAAAATAACGCTAGACGGCGCTTGGGGATTACAGCGCTCAGAGTAGTGGAGATGTGGCTACATTAAGGAGCTAATTGATCAGGCGATTAGGTATGCTGGAACTATCTTGTGATTACTTTCGTTCAATTATGTCGAAATCGCAATTACTCGCTCTTATATCTGTGCAAAGTGTATAAATGACTTTTTTGTATTAATATTCCAACAAGAATTACTGCAGTACAGCTATGTATACTCAATAGACGGCTAAACAAATTTAAATCTAATATTATATTAATTAACAGTAGGTTTAAACTTAAAGCATTAGTTGACTGAATTCTTTATACGAGAAACGTTTTAAATGTTCTAAAGCAGACTACTGCGCAAAATGAGAATTTTTTGTCAGAGTTACTTCAAATTGAAATCTGCAACACACAATGAACGAAACATGATTAAATTCATGTCGACTGGTGGTTCATTTGTTCAAATAAGTAATGCTGAGGCCGTTTAACGGGTGGGCCATCAACTTTTGCATCGTGGTAGTTCATTAGTCCGTCTTAAAAAGAAATGCATATTCATGAAATACATAAATAAGGGTAAGAGATTTATATATTCAACGGGCATGCTGGCTGCGTACACACAAAGCTTCAACGATTCGCTTAGAATTAAGCAGCGCAGAGTGCAGTACATAAATGATTAAACCGATTACACCTGGAATGCGGGGAATTTCCGTAGATAGGGAAGAGGTTTAATTAGAACGTCAATGAGTGACTTTACTGATTGGAAAACGGTCGTATCGCGCGAGTTGTACGTTCGTCAGGAATGATGTATGTACTTCAAGCTCGAGGATTCGCTGATATCGATCCGGTCAAATTTGTAATGTACGTGGTACATGCAGATTGTCATTACAGAATTCCCTTTCCGATTATGAACACAGCGACGCCGGGCTTCAACGTACATTATCATTATACAGAATGTCCAAAAAGGTTGGGACCAAACTTATAGTACGTATTACTGAGGTCAAGTAGATGAAAAAAGTTCATACAAACTTATGTCCGAAAATGTTTTATTAGAAAGATATAAAAATTAATAGATTTACGGGCATGATGATGGCCCGCCACATTTTGGACGGAATGTATGTGATTTTCTTAATACACAATTAACTCAACGTTGGATCGGACGCGGCGAACCACTGAGTTGACCTCCTACATCAGCTGACCCAACGCCTCTGGACTTCAATTTATGGGTCACGCAAAAGAGTTGGTTTATAAAAATACGATAGAAACAGAAGATGAACTCTGGGAATACGTTCAAAATGCATTTACTATTATTTCCAATACAGTTGGAATGTTTGAAAGAGTTCGGCAATTACTAGTTCTACAAATGGCAGCCTGTATTCTTGCAGAGGGAGGAATTTTTGAACATCTCTTATAACTGCCACAACAAAACCATAAATAACTTTAAAAGCACATACAGTACTGTCTCTTTACATACCGTATATGGCAGCAGTTCGGGACCGTCGAGTGCCAGTTAGAAAGGTTTTCGGCTATGTTTTATCGCGAGAACGATCAAGTGCTTGCGGCTTCGTAGGCTTCCCGACGACAAAAAAAACACATGAATAGCGGTGAGGACTGTCGAGAGGAGCAACAGCGAGTAAAGGGAAACAGGAAATAGCGAGACGCAAAGTCCTACGTATAGAACGGCAATTCATAATTCGTAATACAATAAAATAACTTTTTAAGTTTTACATTTCTGGGTCTGGTAACATGTTCAATATATTGATGAGGTTTTTTCGATCGATATAAGATCAAACACGGCATTATTCAGATTGTATTTACTAACTTCTTTGATTAATTAACCCGGGAACGTTAACCAAGTACACGTGAAAATATCTTGCTCGAAATATGTCACAATTTGTGCAGGAATCTCTAAAACGTTTAAAGAGCACCTTGTTGTATTTTTTAAAATTCTTTTTATTTACTGCTTATTTTGATTATGTATTATATATGTTGTATCATGCATTGCTATATGATTATTATTTGACAATAGTTCATAAATTAAATTGATTTGAATAAATATTTAATTTTAACTTTGAAAAGAGAGATAAAGAGAGGGGGGAGGGAGAGAACTGTTGATTTTGCTTATGTTTGATAAATTATTACTCATCGTTACTCTAACTTACAGTTGTCGCAGAATCACCGTGTTTGGTATCATTTTAATCGAAAGAAACCTACCAACATGTTAGAAAGTATTTCATGCCCAAAAAAATTAAAGTTATAAGAAATAGACTTTTAATTAATGCATCACTTGTCGCACCACAAAAGGTCGCGTTTAAACGCTAACCGCGGCTTCATTTCAAAGAAGGCCAAAGTCGTCGGTTGACTCTGCCTGTTTAGGTTGGGGCCTGCTACCGGGAAGGCCCCCTTTTTGGGTGGGGATAGAGTTTGCCAATTAAAAATTAGTTACGGGATTGCCATATAGAGAGACAGTACTGCATCCTTTCAATAAAGCATTTTTAGACATAAGTTTATATGAACTTTTTTTATCGGTTTCATCTCGGTAATACGTAGGATAACTGTGGTCCCAACCTTTTTGGATACTTTGCATAATATCTGCTTAGAACCAGTGCTGTTAAAATTGGATGAGATAAAGCCCTGTTTGTCCCTGCTTATTATGATATTTACAATTTGTCCAAGCAGATATTTGGTAAATTTGTTAATTCTTTCGTTCACATAACACAATTTGCCCATATAACTCGCCAGCATACCGTAAATTATATTTTTGCATCCCATAATATTGTCACTTAACAAATTCGGAATACATGCGGGTGACGTTGCTACTTTACTGTTCATGTTTGCTGTCATCCCCCTGTTTAGCGTCTCGTATCATTTTCAGAGGGTTCACGAATACACATGCACATTTTATAACCATATTTTATTGCGTTATACAAGCGGCGCGTTAATTAATTATTCTCGCGTTATCTTTTCCATCCTTATTTTACAACAAAACTCTATCTTTATCTGAAATACAGATTGTACTTTATAACGTTTAATGCGAGAACAGATTTGAAGGTATCTCACGCTGTTTTACTCATTAACAGGTTGACATGTTTTACATACACATATACACGTTCAGTGGTTGATTACCCCGTAAAATACGAAACAGATTCGTATCTGGTAAAGAGTAGTTAACGATAATGGTATTGTTTGCCTCGAGTCGTTGATCGTCCGATAACGTCGGTATGGCTAATAATGAATCATTGTGAATAACGATCTCGTTTGAACAAGAGGGATTACTATCGTTCAAGGTTTGCATACTTGCTTTATTACGGGCTCGAAGAGGAACGCTTTACAAGTATCAGTGATAAAGCTTTTGAGGAATTTCATAAAAGAATTATGGACTTATATTTCAATGAAATTTCTTTCTTACATTCGACAATTGATTTTTTAAATACAATTGTACTAAAATTATTCAGCCATTATTCAAATCGAATCGAGTAAGTAATATTGATGATATCAGCTGCCTGGATGACTGGGGACAATTACATATGGGCAGCAGGCCAAGCGGCTGATGGATGATATTCATTTTTTTATTTTTAATTGCTAAGAACATATTAACGAAGTAATTCTGTCGCTCTTGTTTTACATCTTATTTCAGTCCCTAGACTATCACCGCTTTCATCTGTGCTCGCATGTAATCCGACACCCTGTATATTCGGGACCATAGCAAGCTCTTGATCCAGCCATGAATGGAAGGGGTTCCTTCATTTCTGGTGTCTTGTTCACAAATATGGCAAGCACGAACTAGAAATCTGTGTATCGTAATAAGAATATTAAACAAAAAATGCCTACTGTTTGGCATCATTGTCTTTGGTAAAAGTGGCGTTTTGGGGACCCACCTGCGATGATCTTGGGCTTCACATATGCTATCGAGGTCATCCGCCCGAATCACCTCCGAAAGGTTTTAGCCGTCGTTCGTTGTTCGTCAAAAGGTTACTAACAACAGAACTTTCACAAGCAGATCGTATCTTTTGGACACTGGGTATATTTAAGGAGTTAGCATGTTGTCAATGTTCTTCCCGTTATATACGCATGATAACAAATAATTAAAGAAAATGAAAATCCTTAAGGACGTGATATTCTGAAATTAACCCAAAATATTTACCTCATAATTTTTTAACAAACAACGAGCGACAATTGAAACTTTTTGAGGGTCGTGCAGCAGGGTGACCGTGATAACATATGTGAAGATCAAGGTTGTTGAAAGTGGGTCTCCTAAACCCCGCTTTCACCTTGCTTTTTAATGAATATCAGATACGATAATAAAGAAGTCAGTTGATGGTAACAGCAGTAAACGAATCATATGAATTCGTTGCTTCTGTTACTTTTATTTCATTTTGCAGCATCTAGACAATACGAACTCTTCCACAAAATTAAAAGAAGACTGAGTTTCGACCGAAAAAAATTGTCGAACTTTGAACTGCTGTAACTTCGTTAAAAAAGAATTATACGTCGATCTGTCTGAACCTATTTTAAAGTGTACAGCCTCTACTTTAACGATCCTAAAGTCGATATCTCTTCATAAATCGCTTTTTGCCGCAGAATAGAGCGGAAAACTAAGGTTGCCCTTTTTCTGTTGAAGTTTCACAAATGCAGACGATTCTACGGAGGACACAAAATTTTGAGGAGAATTCGCTTTAAGATGACTTTGCAGGTTAGAAAGGAAGGTTAGATTAGGTTAGGAGATTGAAGAAGTACGACAATTTTCCGGTCGAAATGTAGTGTTTCTTTAATTTTGCCGAGAAGTGTATTATGTAGAATGTAGTAATACTGAAAACTTCGCAAGGGCGCTGTAGAGGTTATTCCGGCAACTTAGCATGCATGTTAACGCTCCGCACATCGGTATTATGATAGAGAGTCTCACTGTCAACTATCAGGCTATTATTAGGTGGTTAACGCGGCAAAATGCTCACGATGATAACTGACAGGTTAGTGAGTGGCGGTGGAGTAGAAGAGTGGATTCGAAACCCGCCAATAATTATTACACGACTGCGCGAAGCGGTTATTGTCCCAATTTGGCGGGGGGTCGCTTTGCGGATAATGGCTGTACTAGAGAGGTCATGCGAGCCTGACGTTCCAGCATGTCAACAGCAACTATGCATCATCGAATGTCCGCCGCACGTAAACGCCTGTTCCCTCCGAACCTTGCATCCACCCCCTTCCTTTTCGTTCACTTCTCTCATCCGCGCGAACCATGCATAATACAGCGGCTCATATGTTCGGCCGAATATTGGTGAATTATTGTGCTCTGAGTGGTTCATCTCGGAACGGATGCAGGATTTTGACTTAGTTGGGTTCGTGAACGGACAATGGATTGGAATCCATCAAGCGAATTTCAATAACACTTAGTTTATTGCAGGTTTTCTTGAACTTGACAGAGGCAACTTGGATACGTTGTGTAATCGATTGTGGTAAGTTCGAGAGTGTCTCTTCAGGCAAGACAAAATTGGTAGTAGAAGTCACGCGGTACATGTCATGTATGTTCGCTTGGCAACAACTTCAACGTGATGGAATAATGACGTTGGGCTGAGTCTACACCGATTGCAATTCCGCTTATCCCATAGCTCGGTTTGAGAATCCTCCATGCTGATGTAATACTGTCAGCTATTATACAATATCGGGGCACAACAAAATTTTAAGAATCACACGGAAAATATCTTTACCCTAGAATGAAATAAAATATTATTGCTAATAGCGTCTTGTCCGATTTTCGCTCTTGTGATTTTGCGGACAGTCCAAACCTTTCGTCACGTAGGTATTCTTTCAACAAATGTCTCACATCCGACAATTATTTTCAACAGGGTTTCCACATTAAACTTGAATGACCTTGAAATATGTTGTCAAGGTCACGATATTTCAACACATTTCAAGATCATCAACCTGGCCAACATTTCATATTATACATGTTACCGTCCGTGCCATACATTTCACTCAAGTGAAGAGTCCGCAAGGCCGATTCACCAGAACACGTTAATCATGTATCACGTTAAGGAATAATGCAACAGATGGACAGACACACCAATTCAATTACTCCGAGGGGCTAGTTTCGAGATCGATAACTCGTTGCTAACTAGTTCACCTGCTGTCTGCCTATTATAATAAACGACACATATGACCCGCATATTTGATTGTGTTTGCATGGACAAGCTTAAACGGCTGGGCTGATAGAAGGGACGAGATAAATTTCGGTAAACAGTGACATTACGATACTAGCGGAAGGAAGAAGCAGAGCTGTTCAAATAAATTCTGGAATAGCCCCAGGAGAAAAAAAAACGGTGGAGGAAACTTGCTATAGATGAAGGTGAAAGTGTAAAGTGCAAGAAATAAGGAATAAGATGATAAAGTTGCTTGAAATCAAAAGAATCAACGATATGTGATTAGGTTTGCGCAAAAGAGTTGACACTACAATTAGAACTCCTGAGTCCTGCGCTGCGCTGGCGCAATCCGAACGACTTGTCGGTTCGAGCTCATTGATAAATGCATTTGCAATTGTTACAGCAATTCCAGAATAGTTCCTTTTGTTTCAACCCATAGACAATGTATTCAATAGTGGTTAGCCTTGAACCGCAAAAGACTCAAAATTAACCCTTCATCAATGATGATGTCTACTCATCCTAGATCAATGAAAAACTGCCTGCTGTAGGGTCACGTTAACTTAGCGCACGGCTTTACCACTTCTCTATTTCGTGGTGTTTGTATTGGACGGAAACATAGATCAGTCTTTGTTTGTTTCTAGCATGCCCTAATAAAACTAAAGGAAAAAAGGAGCGATATTATCTCCATGAAACAAAAGATCAATAGCAAATCATAGTAGATAGCAGCAGTCACCAGACTATACTTTCCCGCCTCAAGATACCAGGGAAGCAGAGTGATGGTAAATTAGTGCGCCAACGTGGACCAACTATAATTATTATAAATCTCCAGTGTTGGTTTACAAAAAACAAGATAGACTTATCGGACATTTCTGTTCCTCTTTTAAAACCCAAGCCAACCGGATCTAATTTGTAAGGTGGCGGAATATCACAAGGCGTGACGGTATCAACTTCCACCCAACACTATTCCATTCAAAGTACAATTGCCGCTAACCTTACTTGTTGGAAGTCTGCGAGCGGCGTAATTATGCATTCGTTAACATACAAATTAACAAGGCAAGTTAGAATACCCAGAAGTTCGATAAACGATGACATTTTGTGTGCAAGTAGAGTATGTCATCCATAACACGATCCTGTTTTGGTAATTATGCAGAAGAGGGATGCCCAAATATAATTCTTTGGAATTGCCGACATGACGTCGAGTCATGAGTAATACGCAGTTTGTCCGAGGCGTAGGTCGGTCGTGGTTAAAGGGTTATGACAAAAATAAAATGATACTTGTTGCATGATATTTACGTCGATACACCCTGATATTCAAACTGTTCGCACAAGATTTTGCCAACGCCTGCTACAAAGTTTGGGTTGCAGGCTTAATACAGTATTTAGTATACTTGATGATGTTAGTAAAGTGGCAGGTAAAATATTACAGATCCTGTTAAAATAACTTGCGAGCGAGTTGGCTGCTAGGGTATATTACAAATGTTGCTGCCAAATGGCTGCTGACTGACACGCAACTAGTTCGACCAGGCTATCAGAGCAAGTGTTTTCTGTTATCTACCTTGTAAATAATAAATGAGTTATAACTTAACCTGGCCTAACTTAACCATAGCTTGCCACTGTTAATATCGTAATCCTATGCAAATGCATATGCAATTTCAATTTTAGCTATTTATATTGACATAAGTGTAATGTAACAAGTACAAGTAATTACTCACATATTTTGCTCGTGTCCTAATGCTACCCTTCGGGGGTGAAACCACACCTCACAAGAAGGACAGAATTTTCTTGTAGCATATTTTTAAAACGGTGACAGGTATCGAAAAAGAATCTTAAACAAAAGTTGCATGTTTGTAAAACTACGTAAAATGAATAATTGGAAGTTTGAATGTTTTTCAAATTATATCCACTAAGAGACTTTAACATTAATTCTTTGAGGGGACAGACTCCTGTGCCATGAGCTGTGTGCGTGCGTTCAACAAGCAACGAAAGTCATTCACGTATACGCGATGAGCGAGAGAAACCAGCGGTTTCGCATTTTTCGTTATTCGTCTCGATACTTGCATAAATGAATTTTTTGCAGGTGCAACACCCACAGGTAGACTTCACCACAGGGTGGTCTGGTCCGTTTAAACTCCAATAAACACCATATGTTGAGAAAAATGTACAACTGGAAACTGTAAGCACGAGACAGACGCTGCTGTAAACTAGCAAGATGGGTGCCAGAAGTAATAAAAAGTGACGTTTTTCAAATATCTCACGATTTAACGGTTTTTCTACTCATATCACACCAGACTACCCTTCCTTGAAGTAGCACGATATCGTGGAAATGCGATTTTCGTCAATTTAATACTTCTTGAAGGCATATAATGAAAAATGCGTTTTTATGCGTTTTGGCACAAAAATAGTTCAACGATTTTCCGTTAGGGGCGTTTATGGTATAGTTTGGCCGATTTGGCCATGTTACCATCAACGTCGATGAAAACACAGACCGGAGTACAGGATAGACTGCGCGTCTTACGGGATTGCGTGTCACCTATTCTGAAATACCGATCCTAAAAATAATGGCTGCTTTTCGAGCATCCTCTAAGCTCTAGAGTGGCGGTCACAGGGATTATATTAATTTGCGGTCCTTGTCAATAGTGAAGGAATCAGAAAACAAATTCGTATCGGGAAACTCGCAATTGGCGAGAAATGCGCAACTATGCATGGAATAGTCCACGTTACATAGCATAGGAACAGCAGTCATAAACATCGATCCTTCTTTAACTTGGCATACGTATCTATTGAAGCTATCGTACCAACAAAATATGTCGAATTCTAGCTTTCTGTCTCGAATGGTTTAAAGTTATTTAACGCAAAAGTTCTGAAAAACTTCATGAAATGAGGCGACATATAATTATGTCAACCGTAATATATTAGCTACACTTGGAGCTTATACATGTATACATATATTAGAAAATAGGTACCCTAATTAGGGAGCGGTAGCGACGCTGACCCCGTTCGTGGGAACGCTGTGCGAGTGGCGCCCTGATGCCCAGAAATCTGGTGCGCCTTCCCCGAAGGTTAGTCTCCAGAAGGGAGCTGTTGAGTGAAGAGGTGCGGTCTTAGTTACGCACGCAACTCGTGGGTGTAAATATTTCTAGAACATTCTACCCGCCGCTCCAAATGACGCATTCCCGAGTTAATTAAAAAAAGTAATAATCTCGGCGTAGATAACACATCCGTGTTGAAGGGGCGAAAACAACACTCGAAGCTGCAAACCAAAACACTTTATTCAGAAAACACAATTAAAATAATTTGAAAATCATCCATATTATCAGCGCAATCCCACAGGCATTGAATAATTGATCGATCCGCTTCAACCTAAAAATGTATTAACATATTTGTAATCTTTCTTCGAAAATCACCGAAAACTCGACTTGGAGCTCAGATTGCTACATGCCTAACGTATCCTAATACAGCAACGATTGGCAATCGACATCCGGCGCTAAAATGACAGCCAGATGGAAGCCTAGCCTAACCAATGTTTACCATGTGGATACGTATTTGGCGCCGGATGTTCACTAGCCAACGTTGCCCTCTACAACGTCATGTGCGGACAGAATTGACAATCAGGATAGTTGGTAAAAGAAACACAATTCCCTCATCGTGAATAGATTCAGCTAGTAGATAGCACATCAGTGCCGTGGAAAAGGTAGTACACTAGTATCTACACACCGAACACCGAACGTATACCAGTTCTGCTATTGCGTAACAAACCCATTGTAGAACAAAATTTCAGCGATACCTGTTAAAATGCCGTTTATTGCTCTCCATTCGACAGGGGTTGCCATTCAAAAGGTATCGTTAGATAAGAAGCCCCCAATCCCTGACAGAAAAAAGACTAAATCAGACTTTTTCAATGTTTAGGATATAAAAAGTGAAACGACTTCTAGAGCATCCCAATCGCATTTGTTGCACTATTCGATCGTTAAACTTTCATTACTCACCGAAAGTATGATTCCGAGAGGAAATCGGAAAAATCGCAGCCAAACGTTTCTTGCTCTGCTGAAGAAATCGCCGTGGCTAAAGTATCCAGCATTTTGGAATTATAGATCGGCCACTCATTGTGCGTAAAATGCTTTAGGCACATAGAGGCGTTATGAATCTTCTTTTGGATGTTTACGAGCCTGTGCGAATAGGATATATTTGATTGCATTGGTAAATAATGATCGGAAAGAGCGGCGCATTCAGGCATACAGTCATGTGAAGGGCACGCTTACATGGGCTTACGTCCTATCAATCTTAGGACAACGTCAATAATCAAAGCCGGTAGCACGTGAAGAAACCACAAAAGTATGGAATAAATGAAAAGATTACTGGTTACGAACGCTCGGGGGTACCATATTGCTCCATCCAGAGGCACTTCTTTGTTTACTTTTAATGAACGTGTAATCAACTGTTTGGTTGTAATACGACCAATCTGATAATAATAGCTGGCGTTATACGCGTGAACGCTGCGGTCCATTGTTATCCTGAAAGCATCCGAAATATTTTTAGCCACATACCAAACTTAGATTTCAACTATCGTACGTTTGTATTCCTCTTTTCCACGCAGCCATCAGCGTAACCTTTGTAACTATATCGGCAGGAACGTAATCCGGGCATTGATCTGGCGCTTGGTATACGACTCTCGCTATTCCTTTTCCGGTGGCAACCATTAATGCTACTGGGCCGTTGAAATTGAATGACAAACCACGTACCGAATCTTTGACCGCGGGTATCACTGCAACAAATGCAAAAATATTCGTCTTACTAGTGATTGCCCCGCGATTCTACATTGTCCGTTATTAGATAACGGATGTGACAGTACCAATCGATGGTCGAACTATTACGCAGGGCAAATCTTCGGAATAATCGCTTATCACCTGTTCCGCCAGTCGCTTACTGAAAACGTATGTATTCACCATGCAGCCCAGAAATCTATAACTCAGAAGGTTTTTTTTATTTTTATGGAGTGAGAGCAAAGCGAGCGATGACGTTCGAGACGGGCACTCACTTTGGAGTAAACGCTTGCAGGATGTGTTCGTCCAAGGTTCCTACTGCCTGAATAGCATTTTTCCAGTTGGTTAACGGTGGATACACGATCTCTTCGACCACCGGCTTGTCAGCATGCGCGTACGCGGTGCTAACGTACACCAGAGCCTGAGATTGGAAGCAATGTCGTCTTTTATATTGCAAATCGCGGGTCATAGATTAAAGAAAACAGTAATTTCTTGTAAGAAAGCTTGTACTTGCCACCAAATTTTTCATGCTTTTGGCTAGGATGCAAACGTCCCTAGTGGAGCGAGTATTGTTGAATAGAGCCATCTTAAGACTCATGTTGAAACGTACGCTTGCTGCCAGGTGGAAAACTACCGACACCCTTTCGACAATCGTCCTTCTATCGATGTCGGCTATAGCTAGGCCTTCGACGCTCGTGTCACCGTGAACGGGAATCAGTTTTTCGAAACTTGATGGGTTCTTCTTCCGCAGTTTGTCGAACAACTGCAAACAGAAGAATACACGCTGATGTATAGCTCGACAGAAGCTTTGAAACATCTGAGGTTCGATATACTCACCGGAGACCGGAGCATTTCCCTCTGTCTCTCGTGAATGGACAGATCCCTTTTTGGTCGCATGATCAAAAATATTTCTCGGACATCCGGGCATGATCGCAGTAGTTTTTCGACGGCGAGCATACCCAAGAAGCCAGTGGCTCCAGTCACGAGAATGCTGCGTCCGGCGTAGAACGAAGCGATCGGAGTACTCTCATCCGATTTTTGCTTCTTTTCAATGATCATCTGGAACCGAGCAGCCTTCTGTCAAGCATACTTCTTGGTATGCACGTTCTTCTTTTTCAAAGTATTAAATTAACGGATAATTTAAATAAGCTTACAGACATCGTATTGCCAATAGCACCCCACAACAGCCGAACCGTGAGGGTAGTCAGAGAAACTGTTGCACTGTACTGCCACGTAGCAAGAAATGATATTGTAACAAAACTTACGGTAATGTCATTGCTTAGAGCTACACATACTGGTATGTATATTCGCCTGTGCATAATTCATCGTATTCTGTCGAACATATACATATGCACAGTAACTAAACGCGATTTGTTTCTTTGTATTCAAATCGTTTCCTAAGGTGCTGTGACATTCGCCTTTTGCACTCGTAAGATTGAATATTTCGTAGGATGTGTTTTGTGTTGTATCTTCTTCATGCCATTCAGTACCTGTTAAAAGTACAGTACTGGGTATTTTTCTGTGTCATATTAGTAATTTCGATAAATAAAAACAGGTTAAAAAGAAAAGAGGTTCAAATGATTTTTGGATAGAAATTAAAAATTCCTGTGAATGACCCTTGGTTTATGTGGTTTTCCTACCTTATATTCCTGTAAAATTGCACGTGTTGAAGTTTTACATATTTTTGTACATGACCGATAATTTGGTGCAAGAATCAGCATATTGGGTAATATGTATTTTTGCTAGTGTTTGCATCAGATGATTGTCAGTTCCACGATTGTCGATATCTGCGATAATCTCATTCATCCTATAGATAACAGCTTTGGATAATTTTCATTTGTTTATTATACACGTTGTACGAAGCTGAAGAAGAAAGTTCGTTTATGATAAACTTCATTTTTTTTCATAAATTGTTCAAAATGTTTGCGTTTGTGTTGGGAACATGAGTCTGCCGTATTTTCTATTGTATTCTGGTGCCTCACTTCATTAAACAGCAGAACAATTTTCTGCTTTAATTGTATATGCATTCGGACTATGCAAATATTTAAAGTCGCTTTCCTTGGAAACGACGCGTCAAATGATAAAATTTTATCCTACATTTTCGACTTGTTTTTTACGCAAATTTACCCCTTTTTCGCTTGTATCGCCAGTTACGGGGCACCCTGTATATAATTAATTGAATGTAATTGAGTTTTATTGTAAAAATAAATGGTTTTGATACTTATGAGAAACAGCACGAATTTATTCCTCAACCCAATAATTGAGGATAAAAAGTGTTTGTTATTTAATATTTTCCTTTCATAATTAGGAATGCGATAATTGTTATGAAATATTATGAGCTGAATTATTGCAAGTTGTGAAAGATTAAAAACTCGGATCATCCAAATCCGAAAGGCATGGGAAAAAATAAATAGAGTACAATACACAGTGTCTGACATAAATGCTTAGATTTACAATCAGGCGATCTGTGACATTGTAGTTAATGTGTGATCGTGGCCTGTATTCCTCATTCATGTTAATACATAACATTCTTTGAGGTTACGAGTTCAAATGTGCAATCAGTCGTTGCATAGCTATTGCATATGCTATCCGAGATACTGAAAGTGACGAAAACTGTTCGACGTTGCAGTTTTTAAATGGCAAAACGGAAAAATGTAAAGAATAAAATAAGTAGATTTCGCATACTCTAACTTGTATTCGATGTACGATCAAATCCTGTATATAAGGTTTTATTTTAATGTCAGTATCGCTGCCAAAGGAAGTTATTCTTGTAAATTTGTGTTATTAGTTAAAGGGTATAGCCGCAATTATCGTGGGCCTAAATACTGTAGAGCAGCCTGGGGCAATAGTGATTTATACCCGAGATCCTTAGCACTATTTGGCTAAACGGGCTACGATATTATTTCTGCACCTGGGCGACGAGCAACCCAGGAATGGGCCTGTGTCTATACAGAAATGTAATAAAAACGACTATGCTGGTAATGTAGGAAACGGCATTCCCACAAAAACTTTCGCAAAACATTTTTCCAGTTGCTAAAAGTTTTATTCGCAGTCATAATTTCTCTGCAAAATGAGCCTATCTTAAAAGTTTGAGCCAAATCAGGAGTGACCGGTTTTCGAAAGTTTCACCAATTATTGTCTTGCAGTATTGTTGAATGTTTGCCTGACACATTTTTAGTATTAACCATTCCTTAAAAGATATTTACGCATTACCAGATATAACGGACACAGTGTATAAGTGAATTGTAGTTTCATTCATTTGTTTACCTGTTCATGAAGAAATGTAACTCGGCGGATAACCTTCTGAAAACTAAAATTTGTTGTAATTTCAAATACTGAATTTTCACTTCTATTACTGCAAATGGTAACAGACTGAACATGACGGTGGGTAACAGGAAAATGTTGGAAATGCAGACTACGTATTACCCACCATCGTTACCACAACAATTCATGGGCGCTTACCCTCCAACAAAGTTGGAAAAGACTGTGCATGATCCCGGAACCGTTAATTATTTCCAAAATTATAGGAATGATACTCTATCGAAGTTCTCGGTAAGCTGTTGACTCGAATCTTGTGATAACAGACTATTTTTCATTCATCTCTTATATTGCTCGTCATGATTTTTTGATGTTGGAATCTTTTATGCCAGTATTTAATGATTTACGTACTACACAATATTAAAAACTAGGTAATGCGACTTGACATAGATTCCCTAAGAAGGATGATAATAACAGAAATGCATATGTTTCGAAAATTATGTTTTAAAGAAGTACATACATTTTGTAAAGCATCCGTAGAATTTTATTTTAATTTAGAATTTATTTTACTTGAAATGAAACTCTGGGATTGTTAAAACTTGCAACTAATAAAGAAATAATATACAGGGTGTTTCGCTACCTCATACAAATATTTTGCGCAGTGATTGTTAAGGCAATTCTGAACAACTTTTTCCTTTGCCAAACTCTTGGTTAAGGCTTCATTTTTGAATTATTAACTAAAAACAGTCACCAATTACATAGTAGAGCGCTCTCTCTACCAGCGCCCTGATTGGTCAGGATTTTTCGTTAATAATTCAAAAACGAAGCCTTAACCAACATTTTGGCAAAGGAAACAGTTGTTTAGTATTGCCTAGTAATCGCTCCATAAAATATTCGCATGAGGTAGCAAAACACTTTGTATATTATATCATTTTTATTGCAAAATCACAAAGTTTGTCGTGAATTGTGTTGTAAAGTAACATAAGAATATAAAATTCTACGTATACTTAAAGCAATGTCCTGCCCCGTTTTTTGCAAAGTTATGTATATTATACAGTTTTCCTCTTGTATGTATTTCGTGTAGATACCGTCATACAAATGGGGAATGGAAAGTACGCCTTACAGTCCAAGTCCTGATGCCGTCGTAGGCAAAGTGCGTCAGAATATTAATCGTGCCTTGACACTTCCTTCGAATGATATTTCAACAATTGATCACATACGCATGCAGGAAGTCGATGATCTGTATAAAGTAATAAATGATTCAGCTTCTTTGTACTTTATTTTTCCAGAGAAACACTTTTCAAGACAACTTTAACATTCAATCATTGCGTATTGTTGAACCTTTCTACTGCTTTTCTCTTTTGTTCATTATTTTATCTTTATATTGATTTTTCTGGAAATCATGTATAGGAAACAAATGGAAAATATAGGAAAATAGAAAACGTTCTTAGACGTTGTACAGCCGTTCGAATTTGTGAGATTTGCAAACGAAGAAAGCAATTTTAGTTTTTTACTCTAATCAGCAAAAAAAACATGACCTTCGAAAAAGTAAATTTCGAGAGTGTTAAAGTAGAGCCTTCACGCTTTAAAATGAGTTCACATAGACTGTTGTACGATTTTCTTTTTCGCAGTTATAGTAGTTCAAATATCGACCATTTGTCGAACGTATTCCTTAAGGGGGCCGACTCCTTTGGGGTCTACTCCGAATCGATCGAAGCGCTATTGCGAAGAGACGGGCATTAGTGAAAACATAAGTGTGAACACGAACCATTTGAAAATGCGACATCTAACAGTATCCTGATGAATTACAAACATTACAAACAACAAGTCCGACGTAGTTGTCAAATCGCATCATAGGAGAGTTCTGTCACGCTGTTGGCGCATCAAGTACAATTTTATCCATCAGGAGATCTCGACTGAATAGGGCTTGAGCCGATATTTTGATTTATACCGAACGTAGGACGGTGCGAGCGTCGACACTATTAATATTTACTACCACGTTCAACTGAAAAAGTTTTACTAATAGAATTCGCTATGCGTCAATAATTTGTTAACGATACGTATGAATACAAAGCAAACATTTATCAGATAGATTTTATGTGAGTTATGAAAATGTATATAAATACTGATAATTTTGTAATTTATTTCATTCACTTTTTTCTCATTGCGATCATCGATTTTCTCATTTCTCGATCACCGTACGAAATAACATGAAAACTGGGAAGGCACCTTTACTGAAACCTTTACAGGAAATCTTTACTGAATATGCCTTGAGCCGGTATAATAATTTAAGATGAAAATAGAGAAGGATGGCGCGAGCGTAAAAGGCGTATTGAGGATGAAATTTTTATAAATTAAAACTGTAAAGTGTATTGCTTAAAACATTGCTTAAACATATCCATTAATAAAAGCAGACGTGTATTGCACATATTACCCGCTGACCTATTCAGGAGTTCAAAATGATTGAAAAATTATTAAATACGTTCGACGTCGCACTGCGCTGTAAAGTGCAGTACCATTGACTTTGTTAGTGGTTGACAATTGCATGTAATCGCAATTGTACTCGTGGATCAAAAGATCACGCGAATTGCTCGATGCCGGTATGCACATATTAAATAAAAAAAGGACACCAAATAATCAAAGGAAGCTCTCAATTGAATAATGTAAGTATGCAGCAAATTGTAAGATATATAAATACTTATCCATGTTGCTGTTTTTGTTTCAACTAAAAAATTTGTTACAGATTTTACAAGGATACATTCCCGAGGAGAGCGTTTTAGTGAGCACGGTGCTTCTTGAGTAGCGGTAACTATTTATGTGGTGTACACATCGACAATTTATCAATATAGTAGTATAAAAGTAAAATAGCGCCGTCCCCCCTATCTGCGTGTACAAGAATAATTATATATTTTATATTTTATATATTTAGATATAAATATGTATTGTATAATAATTATATATATTTATATTCTTTAGTTTGTTACAGATCCATAAAAAAAGTAAATGGTGCATGTTAGAGCAGTACGGCAAGAGGGAGGCCACTTGCTTCTCCAACTTCTCCAACACTTACACAATTTATTTCAAAGCAAAAAATATACATATACATATTTCTATGCATAATAATCAGAATAAGACTAAAAAGTTCTACTGTTACACACCGCAATAGTGTCTCATCAATCACTTGTATCTCCTCTTGAACCTCCTCTTTTTTCCATTTTTCTCTTTATAAAATCATTGACGCATAGTGATTTCTATGTATAAAAGCTTTTCGATTGAACGCATTAATATATATGTATTGTTTAATTCATGGTACTCTTTCCTTCTAGCTAGCGCTGTCCTTTTCTATGTGTATGAAGAATCAGAAGCTCGGCCGGAGTCGCATTCAGTCAAGTTTCCTTGATGGGCAGTATTGTAATATGTAGATATCCATATGTGGCCACAGCGTGACCAAACTTTCAATTCGGTCTGGCAATTCAGCCTTTCGTTCGCGCTGTCAAATTCTAAATTACATTTACCGACTGCTCTGTATTACCATCAACGCTGATGGTAACACGGTCAAGTATACTATAAATTCCCCTAAAGGAAAATCGATAAACTATTTTCGTGTCAAAACGTGTGCAAGCCCATTTTTCGACTTACGCCTTCAAGAAGTGTTAAATTGACGAAAATCGCATTTCCATAATATTGTACTTGTTCAAGGATTACTGGTCTGGTGTGCTATCAGTGAAAAAGGCATTAAATCGTGAGATAATTGGAAAAATGTGACTTCGGCAGCCATCTTGCCAGTTTACAGCAGCGCCTGTCTCGTGCTTACAGTTTCCAATTTTACGTTTCTCTCAACGTATAGTGTTTATTGGAGCTTAAACGGACCAGGCCAGTTTGTGGTGAAGTGTACCCGTGCATGCTGTACCCGCAAAAAATTCATTTATGCAAGTGTCGCGACGAAAATCGAAAAATATGAAATCGATTGTTTCTCTCGCTCATCGCGTATACGTGCATGACTTTCGTTACTTGTGGGAACGCACGCATACGATTCACGGCACTGGAGTCGCCCCCCTTAAAGTTATGGATGGCAATTAACTGTACTTTTCAGGTGCATATCCCACGAGCTGCGCGTGCCGCGTTAGGGCAACACACGTCCCAGCAACTTTCCTTGATAGCCCACACGCGTTAAAGCATGGTACGCATCTGTGCCCCTTTGAGCACTGGGGCCTTGTGGGGGCCCGACGCGCGGCGCAGAACAGGAGTCGGTGCCCCTAAAAATCGGCAGGAAAGTGCAGTTAATTCCCAAGCCTGCTTTAAGTAGTTGTATAATGTCATTTGGATTATTTATATCTATTGATAAGTACTTATATGTACATATCGTAAATATTTAATACATGTGTATAGTATACTTGTATCACACCTTCTACGCTCATATTTCACACATTTCATTTGTACATGCCACAGCATATTTTAGGTGCACATTCATTTATAGTCCATTGATAACTTATCGGTAATAAATATCATATTTCGTTGCAGGGAGTGCAAATTCATCGCAATCAATACAAGGATCGTACCGGTAGTTCCCATCCCTTACAATTCTTTATAGCTGAAAAATATGAATATCAATGCGCTCCAGGAATGACAGTGTCGTATTTGAACAAATACCTGCAAAACTATATTAAATACAAAACACCCTCGGTTCTACCTCTTTCTTATGAAAGGCGCAAACAAACACCTTATATTCCAAAATTATCTCTTACCGGTATTTACAGTCATGGAAGTTGTATTGCTTACAAACGATAACATTTTATTTTTAATCGCACTTAAAGCACGAATAGGCATGTTGTGTTAAAGAATATACAAGTAAACAACGCAATTAACATTTTCCTTAAATTATTTGTATTTTGTACAGTTGACTGAGGAAAAAGAATAAAGTTGTTCTTAAAGTATCTTACCTTAAAGTTGCAATATTAATACAGCAAAAAACAAATTGCTTACAGAACCTAGTTGTTTTGTTTGAATTACATTATCGTCAGTGCTTGCAACTGTCCTTAATAATAGAAGTGTATTCTTATCTAGCTTCTTTAGCAAACACGCACTCCATGAATTTTCAAATTCAATTTTCTCGAAAGCAAAAGCGCAAGCGAAAAAAGGGTAAATATTCACAATAAGGAACTCAGCTTTAATTTGACCGTGAAATATGTTGTCAAAGACATAATTTTGAACAACTTTCTCTTATAGACGTTACTGTCGCTTGGATTTAGTTTTCGAAATATTTGCAAAAAACTCTGGTAATTATGTAGTTTAACGGTTTTCCTCAATTTTGACTATTTCAAGTCAAGGTACTGATACGTATCATTGACATATACAACTTAAATTATACATGACAATATTCTGGGCTGATGCTGCCTATTCAAGAAAGTGGAGAGACGCGAGATGGTGCCACGTACACGATGTCAGGAATATTTCCCAGAACCTTTCAGAACATGATTTTACAGAATCCCTCGCGCTTTAAATCGTCCATTTCTATCAGGGAAACATAATATGCGAGTAGTTATTTGTTGAAACATAATTTTATAGAGTTCCTCCTGCTTGAAATCGCCAAAATGTATGCCCATAATATTGTAATGTATAATTTAAGTAGTATATGTCAATCATAAGAAGTTCAAGTAAATGGTCGGACGTCAGGCATAACTAAAGCAGCATGGGTCAAGGTATTGACATATATGATTGTCGTCTGATTATTTACTTGTAATACTGATGCTTGATATATATTACTTAAATTATACATGACAATAGTTACACTAACAAGAAAATAAATTTAATGGTAGACTTCTTTCGAACACTAAAACACAAACCTATTTAAGGATAAATTATGCATAAGTAGTACTTTGGAATTCGTATTCGTTAAAAAATTTCATTATTGAACTCGTCTCTAAAGAACTTTTTAACGCTTTCAAACACAATAATATCTTCGCATTCAGACAACAGACTTCCTACAGTAGTTGAAATGTAAATACTGCTTTTTGTTTATAACGTTTTTCACAATTGTCGGTTCATTTGTTAGTTATGTGCTGAGATATGCTAATGTTCCAAATTGGGTACTGATTTATATTAAATACGGTTGCCCTATGCTTGGTTTAATATGCACATCGCAGTCGCAGTCACACAATGTGATAAGAGACTGTAAGTGTGATTATACCTTGAAGCGAAAAGCTGGCGAAAATTCAGAAAATCTCATAGCGTAATGTATAAATTCGTCGGATGAAATGCTGCCAAATTGATTGAACACCATCTCCTGAAGTACCTGATGAAACTAAATAACAAACTTCTTAATAGTTTTCGTCCCAGAAAGTACAATAATATTGATGGATATATACACAACTGAAGGAATTTATTGAATCACTCTACAATTATAGTAAAATGGTTGACGAGTGTGTAATAGAGTATTTAACGTAAGTATAGCTTACAAAATTAAGTATAAATAAAGACGTATGTATTGAGGATAAGCTAATGAATTCAATTCCACGCCAATTTAAGCAATAACAAAATTACTGATTAACTAAATGAATTACGTACCTATATACTTACAAATTATTTATAAATTAGTATTTAACTGGAGTAATTATCTGTATATTCAATATTATTTTGGCCAAGAACTGCGTTTATCAATTTGTCCGTTTTTGTAAATTGCAATTCTAGAGGGTAAACATGTTAGTTAAATAGTCGAGTGTATCAGATAGGTGAATGTTGTCTTGATTCGTAAGAATAATATTACGCAAAAAAATTGAAGAAAAGTAACATGAATCATTACATGCGAATGTTCGATAGAATTCAACATTTTTCCCAGTAATCTACGATCTTATCATTTGCAGAAGTTTGAAATCTATTGAAGTCTTAACAATTTTATTGGGCAATAAAACAAGAGTTAAAAATGATCCAAGAGTATTAAACTCTTCAAAGAGGCTAAGGGTTTAACAGGGCTTTGAAGTGGATATTATAGAAAGTTGTAGCAGTAAAGAGGAATAAAACAAGTAATCAAGTATTAAATAGAAAAGTACAAGTAAAGATAAAGAAGCACCTAATAACGACCTTTTTTCCTTTATCTACATTGTTTTTTCACCTTATTAGTACAAGTTTCAAATAAGCCAATATTTCTTTTAAAATATTGAATGCTGTAGTAAGAGGCTAAAAGTAAACTTCGTAAGAGACCGAAAAGTATTCAGACTCCATTCAAAAGGTGGAAATGAAACTAAATGCTACATAATACAAATCCCTCTTAACGTTTTCTTTTCTCTTTGTTCTTGGTTGTTAAACTCTTTGTCGTTCCCGTATCAAAATTCATAAATAAAAGAAAACGGGGATCTGAACTGTTTTCTGCTATTGCAAGCGTTTTTGCGATTTTTGTTCTGGTAAAATGAACTTAAACCTCTTCGAAACAGTTGAAACTTTGGCAGTGTATTTATTGTTAACAATTGTTCAACGAAGATAAAACTATTTCTACATCTGCATTTGTTCCAGGAAGGCTGATTGAAAATTTAATGATTACTTAGTAAATATTAAATACCAAGTGATACCATTCGCGCCACACGTTCCGTTTCCTCCATATCAATGCCTTCATGTTCATCCTCTTCGTTGGATGTCAGTCTACGCACCGCCTCGATTAAATCATTCAGCGAGATTTGATTGTCACCGTCGAAGTCTGGAAATGAAGGGATTATTAGCCGTGCTGTTGTTCGTACAGGGTTATCCTACTCTATTCTATATGTCAGTTTTGCATCCAGAGAGTCTCCCTTTGTGTGAGACATTCGTGAGACGGAAGTACATACATCTGTATAATACATATACATATCTTGAATTTATCTGAATTGTGTCACTGTTATGAGGGTTTCCTGTTGTGGTTTGGTACAACAAAACTCTTATCTTCATTTGCGTGCACAGGGTGTCCTGCAACTCACAGAAGAGCCGGGATGGGAGATTCCTGAGGCGACACTGAACAGCTTTTTTCTTTGGCAAAATGTCGCTTGAGGTTTTGTTTTTGAATTATTAACGAAAAACGCTGGCCAGTCAGAGCGCGCGCAGCGCCCGCGCTCAGGGGCGGAATGTCGTGGCGTGCTGAGTGGTGACGTTCGGCCAACGCCCCGTTATTCGTGAATAACGAATGAAAACGCTATACCAACGCGTTTGGATACCGTCCCTGAGCGTAGGCTCTACGCGTGCTCTGTGTGGCCAGTGTCTTTTCATTAATAATTCAAAAACAAAGCCTCAAACGACATTTTGCCAAAGGGAAAAGTTGTTCGATACCGCCTGAGGATCTATCTCCGGATATATCTCCCATATCCGGCTCTTCTATGAATTGCGGGACACCCTGCATATACGCTATTGCCCAAAGCTATTTGAACGCCATTACAATTTCGGAGAATCGGGTGTTGTAACCGATAAGCCAAATATTTGTTAAGTCAGATTGCTTTAAATAGTGATTTTAAACTGCAAATCACAACAAACTATAGTGTTATAATATTAGTTATAAAGGCTAAGGGGGCCACAATTGTTTAGCCCTTGTGTGGCCAATCAAAATGCCACTCAAAAGTCGCTTAATTTCATATTTGAGTATTAACATCTTTTTACATTTTTTTTAATTTTTAAAACATCAATCGACGTAAAAATATCTATAGAATGGAAATCCAAAATCGGTTTTGCGTTACTTTTGTAAAAACATTAAGAATTTGTTGAAGGAAAAAAACTGAAGTAGGTACAAGAGTATTGCGTACAAGATTGTTCACACAAAGGTTAACGATATATCTGCTATATCCCTCTGTAATAGCTATATCTCGATATAAGTCGCAATATACATATTTAGTATATCTTGCAAAATAAGCGCTAACATTTATCGAGCTGAATTAGTATATAAATATATGTAGGAGGACATACTGCAAGTGCAGCGTCATGTGATTAACAATTAAAGAAAGAAAAGCACTTTAATGGATCTCAATAGTGTAAGAACTTATTGGGCTGCGACAGTCTTACGCGACATTCGGAGATGGGAAGCTTAAAGATCCTATGTATTCTATGCGCAAGAATATCTACTAGAAATACCGAATTAATGATGTTATTAAAGAATTTAATGGACTCCAATGTTTTTGTTAATGAAAACAGCGTCTTTCTTTTATCAGAATGTATGTCTCTACTTACCGCCTACCTTTAATTTAGGTTATGGTTTCAATGCTGTGCTTGCCGCATGTGGGATCACGAAATTCGCTTAGCAAACGAAATTGACATTGTTCGTCCAACATAGACAGTAACAAACGGTAAAATATTAAAGTAAATCGAATTTCTACATTTTTATAATAGAAACATTTTTGTTGCATATAATATTAATTAAAGAAGTGGTTAAAAACATTTATATTGCAAATCTCATATAATCAATATTTCTTTAGTCGGCGACGCTAGAAGCACTTTTTTCAGATCTCGAGTTTTGCATGTTTTCATGTTTTGTAAGTCCTGATTAAAAGCGCGTACGTTTCAACGATTGTGGCTTACGCTACGTGAAGCATACACAAGTTATTTTGTAATTTGAAACAAAGCGTATGAAAAAATATCAATTATTATTCAATTTACGGCGATTTAAATTTTCCAAGCGATATTAGGTTGCTTTACCATAATACTCAAAATAATTTCTGAAAAGCGAATGCTATAAAACTACTCATGGAATTTCGAAAATCAATAGGGTAGGGATTGCGTTTAATATTTTATTGATTGGTCATGAATAATTAAAGATCCGTCCAAAGATCCCCGAATGTTGGCACCTCGATGTACACCATTGTCTGCTCAGGCGAGTGCGGACAAGTACACGTGGGAAGAAGCCCACCGGCCGATGATGTATATCAAATTTCCTAAATTCAGGGGTCCTTGGACCGATTTTTAATTATTAATAACTAATCAATGAAGCCTTAAATGCAACTCTCCTACTCGTGATTTTTGTCTTATTTTAACATGTAGTCGAATATGTTTCCCACATATAGTCGAACACCCACTGTACTTTATAAATTTTTAGTGCATTAGAGCTTTTTTACTTTTTTTTCATTTATTCTGTATCTTTCTTACACATATGCCCTCCCAGCTTCCCCCTCTGCCAACATACGCATTCCTCTTCCCCCAACTGCGCGTATGCAAGCACCCTCTACCTACCCCTAGCCCCTAGTGTTCCACTGCTTCCACGAGCATTGATGTGACACCGCATGCACCGTGAAATTAAACGGTCTCGATTAACGAAATCGAGCGAACTCCACGTGCGCCTGTAGTATTGGATAGGCTTTTGCAACGAGAGGGAATCGCGAGTCGTTTCTATTTGCCCATTGTTTGAATTCGTGTTAATTCGTCAGAATTTAAATTAGTTTGTGCTTCAATTTCTTACTATTTCAAAGGTATGCAAAATAGTTGTTGGGAAGAAATTATACAGTACTTGCAATACATAAAAAATATATTTCTTTTACGGCGTATTATTATGTCACTCGTAAGCTATCGAAGTCCTATTCTCCTCGAATTATTGCTTCGGGACACCACTTACTATTTTCGTTAAGAAGTAGACAATCTTGAGCGAAAAATTAAAAAAAAAAATTGTGCATTTTGTGACGCCGGACATTTGAAGAGACTTGTTTTTTAAAATAATTCACTTTATTTTACGTAGGGAAGGTACAGCTGACTGTTCCAGGTCTTTGCTCTCAAGTATATAATGTCCGGTGTCGATGTCTCTGGTCTCTGATTCCCTTTCTCTGATTCTGATTCTGCCGTCGCTGGATCCGCTTATACATATACTCCTTGCCGATTACGTCTTGTTTTTTCGGCAGCCCTTATCGCTTGGCCTTGCTCAATTATCTCTTTCGCGACGGTTCCTTGTTTCGTCTTTCGAATTGTCTTCTTCGTATTATTTCCTTTCGAGATTCTTCCTTCCTGTCCCGTCCCAATCTCCCCCCCTCGGTAGAGGTAGGTCCGCCGAGCTTTCACGAGTTTCCGTATATTCTTGGTTCTTCTTACAGTTTTCTGTATCTTCTGCATTCTTTTAACCTTTTTCTTCATGTTGTATTGAAGGATATCATGATTTTTACATAAGCGTTCGCGGGTTGTTGAAATACATTGTTCTTTGATGTAAGGAGTTATACTTCATATAATTATTGATAAATATTTGTTTCGTTGGTATGGCTTAGTGTTTGGTTCGGGGTTTTCTATTATTTCTAAGGTCCCATTGTGTCCAGTGATACCTTTTCATTTGGACTCTTAGGTATGTCCGGTAATCCTGGTTTCGATTGGTATCTTTCATATTTCTGTCGTTCTCTTTGACAAATTTTACATCCTTTAATGTATTCTTCCACTTGATTCTTCATTCCTTCCCAGTTATATTTTCGTCGTAAATTTTCCATTGTCTTTTCTATTCCTACATGTCCAGCTATGCAGGATTCATGTGCCTCTTTTATTCTTTCGATTTTTTCTTCGTTAGAATTTGGTTCTTTGTTATTATTGATATAGATTGTTAGTCTATTTTCTCCTTGCAATCTTGAGTGCAAGAATTTTATCATTTTAATGAGTTCTTCTCTTACATGAGGTTGTTTAATTCTGAGCTCGACTGAGGTCTTTCCTGGGAGCTTTTTCCTCAAGTGGACGTACCAAATGATTCGTTCGTCATATGGATCAATGAATTCTCCCTTTGTATTTTCCTCTGATGATAACAGCAATCCTGTTTTCTTGACTGTTCCTTCTTGAATATCCACCTGCGAGGTGTGATCTTCTTCGGAACATGTCAGGTATTCATCGTAAGTTGGTGCCACTTCTCTATCCTCGAGGAATTCCTGTATTACTTCGTCAGGATCTACTTCCTCAGATATTGAGCGGACACCGCTTGTTCCCGGTCCTTGCGAAGGAGCTGGGATGTAAAGGATTAATTCCTTATTCGGAGAGTTCTTTAGATGAATGTATTCAATCATCCTCCGGATCTCCTTTTGGAGGGAAGTGCTGTTAAATAGAAGTCCCAGTTTATTTTTATTCTTCATATTACTTCTGATATCAATGAAATGTAATACCGGGTTCTCCTTTTCCTTAAGCAACAAGCCTTTCGCGGAAAGTTCTTGTCTATCTGTCAGAAGGAAGATTCCCTCGGCATTAATTATTTCTTCTTGTTTTGCCTGGACTTCTTTAATTGTTTGAGACACACTCATGTTCTGATTTTCTTTAACGTATTCTTCATATACATATAGGTCTCGTTTCTGGTACATAATCATCGAATTCCATTGGTGTATCCCTTCGTTCTTCCATCATGTTAATTCTTGACAGTGCGTCGACATTGGTATTTTGTTTTCCTTTCTTGTAAATTATTTCATACTCAAATTCTTCCAACTTCAATCTCCATCTCATCAGTCTGGATGTCGGATCCTTCACATTCATTAACCATTGCAGTGGTTTGTGATCCGTGACTATAAAGAATTTCTTTCCATATAAGTATGATCTAAATTGTTTAGTTCCCCAAATGATTGCTAATCATTCCTTTTCAGTAGCTGAATAATTTTTCTCTGCTTTGTTCAACATTCTAGATGCAAATGCTATTGGTTTATCTCTTCCAATTTCTCCTTGCGACAGTATTGCACCAATAGCTATGTTGCTTGCATCCGTTGTTAAAATAAATGATTTAGAATAATCCGGATATTGTAAAATTGGAGATGATGTTAGCAAGTTCTTCAGATGCTGATATGCATTTTCTTCAGCTTGAGTCCATTGCCATGGGGTGAATTCTTTTAATAAATTAGTCAAAGGCTGTGCTTTCTTTGCAAAATCTTTAATAAATTTCCTGTAATATCCCATGAGACCCAAGAATCGTTTTATTTCTTTTTGGTTCTTTGGTTTCGGATATTCCAAAATTTTCTTGATGTTATCTGGGTGTGGTTTAACTCCATCTTTTGATATTATATGGCCCAGGTAGCTTAATTCTGGTTTAAGAAATTCGCACTTATCAGGTTGAAGTTTTAATTCAGTATCCCTCAGCCTCTGGAAAACCTTTTGTACATTTAAGCGAAGCATGCTGTGCCAAGTAGATCTCGTAGTGCAGTATTTATCATCCCTTGGAATGTTGGAGGAGCATTCTTTAATCCAAAAGGCATTCTATTATATTCATAATGTCCTTGCGGTGTAGAGAAAGCCGTTTTCCATTTGCCAGATTCCTTTACTTCAATTTGATGAAATCCGGATGCTAAATCAAATGCTGAGAAATATTTTGCAGATCCCAGATTATCTAATATTTCTCCTATATTTGGCAATGGATAGGCGTCCAATAATGTGTTTTCGTCTAATTTCCGATAATCAATTACAATACGCCATTTCCTTTTCCCAGATGCATCCAATTTCCTCGGAACGACCCAAAGCGGCGAATTGTATGGGGAAGAACTTTCTCCAATTATTCCTTTATTTAACATATCCTGAATTTGTCGTTTAATTTCCTCTTCATGAATTTTAGGATATCTATATTGCTTCACATGGATTGGTACATTATCAGTTAAATAAATTTCATGCTGTATTATACGGCTTAATGGAAATTGATCATTAGGCAATACAAATATGTCGTGAAATTCCTTTATGATTTCCCAAATTTCTTCTTTTCCCTCATTAATGTGTTCCAACCTAACATTTTGTTTTAATAATTCTTCTCTTTCTTTGGTGAGAGTTAATAATTTTGAAATATATGGTTCACTTGCTTTGATTGATTTCACTTGCATTGCATTTATTTTAAGAATATTGAAAGGAACTTTAATTTTTCCATTTCGCACATTTACTAATACGTCGTAGTTCGGGAACTCAATCTTAGCTGGTCCATTTTTTATGGTCCCTATTTCTATTTCTTGTAATGCAATTTGTTTATTAATTTTCTTTTCTTGTTTTGAATCTTTATAATGTAATTCAAATGATTTATCATTTAACTTTAACATCTTTTGAGTTAATTGGTAATTGTAATTTTATAGAAAATCTATTCGCAATATACCATCTTCTGCTTTCAGCTCTTTGTAGGTCACAACTTGAAATTCAATTGATTTTGCTAAAAATTCCGTTTTCCAAGAACCTATCGTTTGAAACGAATTGGTCAAAGTTTCTATTTCCTTTCTGTTTAACTTATTTAATTCGCGAATGTTCTTTAATAATGACGCTTTAATTAATGACGTAGAAGAACCGGTATCTACTAAGAATGTTCCAGAATATGCGTTTCTAAAAGTAATTTGTACATGAGGCAAAACTATTTCTGTTCTCTGTTTTGATTTTTGGGAATAAATTTTCTCGGAGGAGACTTTCTTGACTCTAGAACCTTTTGCAAATTTGTCTGTGCACGATTACCGTTTAATCTATTTGAAGTATTCGATTTATTAAATTTACATGCAAATGTATTATGTCCCAACTTACGGCATATTGCGCAATAAGGTACAGTACGTAATTCTTGCGTTCTATATAATTAATTATTGGCTGTCGCGGACCTCTAACCGGTTTAACAAATGTTTTCTTTTCTAACGCATCCAATTTTTCCAATTCGTTACGTTGTTCTATTTCCATTTTAGATTTAATAGCCTGACTAATTGCTTCAGTAATATCACGCGGATTTGATGATTTTACAAGTGGAATCAATTGCATTTTTAAATTTCCAACATATTCGTTTACGCCTCTCCTTCTTTCCTCAGTTATTAAAATATCTTTCGAAGGTCGCGGGATACTTTGGTGAATTATTGCCTGAATTACTTTATTATGTTTCAAGCAAAATCTTTTCGAAAATTCTTCTACCTTTTCATTTGGATCTTGCAAGCAACGTAATCTACCCAATTGATAAACAGAAAGATCAACTTGTGTTCCATAAAGCCTTCTTAAAGCTAACTTTAACTCTGCAAAATCTAATATACTGTCAGATCTGATGTAATATAAAACATGTCCCGCTATCTTCTGTGCAAGAACCATTCCAAGAAACAAATCATGATATTCTTTAGGTACCGTATGGAGAACAGTCTCAATCTAGTATAAAAATGTATCAAAAGGTATTGTTTTTCCATCAAATATGTGGATTGTCTCTAATAAATCTCGGAGGGATACTCAAAGCGTTGTTGGATAATTAAAAGAGCATTCCTCCTGCTAGTTATTTTCGGACTTCACGGATCTATAATCTTCTTCTTCTTTTCTTTTATTTTCCAAGGTAATATTTTGTATTTGATTCGTTAATTCATCAAGCCATTGTTTCACAATGCTCTCCATAAAGAAATCCATCTTTATTATAGAGAGTAAACTTCTTACCTTGGATTGAAGTATACCTCCTTTTACAATAAATCAAAATTTCTGGGCTCTGCCTCGTAGATAGGAACGTGCGACGTTCGTATATGTATAATTGTTGTTGGTAGTCTTCTGGGATTTCCTCCCTTTGCGGAAGAAAGGTATCCCACCGCTGCCACCAATTGTGACGCCGGACAATTGAAGAGACTTGTTTTTTTAAAATAATTCACTTTATTTTACGTAGGGAAGGTACAGCTGACTGTTCCAGGTCTTTGCTCTTAAGTATATAATGTCCGGTGTCGATGTCTCTGGTCTCTGATTCCCTTTCTCTGATTCTGATTCTGCCGTCGCTGGATCCGCTTATACATATACTCCTTGCCGATGACGTCTCGTTTTTTCGGCAGCCCTTATTGCTTGGCCTTGCTCAATTATCTCTTTCGCGACGGTTCCTTGCTTCGTCTTTCGTATTGTCTTCTTCGTATTATTTCCTTTCGAGATTTTTCCTTCCTGTCCCGTCGCAATTTATATTAAACTTGTATTCTGATTTGTCATTAACCTTAACTAAACAAATGTTGGATCTATTAATAATTAAGTATTACCTTTTTCGTATTAAGTAAATACGTTACCCATTTTTGCTGTAGCTGCTACATATTATGCACATTATAATACTAAATGAACTGTGATAATATTGAACGAATATACCAGGAAGAGTAAATCTAACCCAAGTCCAGAAAGTAGAAGCTTGTAGTATTAAAATTCAAAAGAAGAAGCTCCGAAACTAAGTAATTGATACAGTATTACTAACGTGCGCCAATCTGTTAAATTTTATAAGCAAACATTTAATTCTTCAACCATAAATAATGCCTTACCAAAGATATGAAATGCCCAGGCTGCACGAACGTCGACAGGACAATTTTCAGAGAAGGCTGAGTAGAAGTCCACCATATCCTCCAAACTTAAATGGCCATCCTTTTGCGAAGAAAAAACTCGATACACTATGTCACGGAATGGGCTGCACTAAAATAGATTGGCATATTATCGCCCACGTTTATCTATGTAAAGGACTTCTCAGAACTCTAGAACGTTTTTTATGCAATAAATTGAACATCAAAATAGTAATTTCAACGATTTTGCTCTGAACATAGATGGCAAAATGTATTTCAAAATCGTTTAGCTTTTCATTGTTTAATTAATTGCATTGTAAAGTTTAGATTACTGAAAGTCTGCACTAATTTTTATAATATAAAAATAAATTTTAAAGAGTATAGAGGTAGCGTGATTCAAAATAATTTACTCGAATTTGCGGTAGCATTGCTTCCACTTGTTCGGTGCTGAAACGATGCTGAAGATTCTTACGAAGTTTTCCCGGGTCTACATCATCAAGGAGCTTGGCAATGCTGTGCAAACGTGTCGAAAATTGGAGATGTGAATTTTAATGGAAAGTTAAAATTTTCCGTTCATTAGAGGTACATATTTTTTTTCTTTTTACCTGTTTTTTTTTTGTGTATTATCTTGACAGTGCATCAATATTACTCGTGTACGAATTATCATACAACCATTTTATTGCAACGGTAACAAGCAGAAGAAAGTTCTGCTTACAGAATTGACTTTACATATAAAATTTATACACACGATATAATTTATTATTATTAATAAGTGTTCAATGTGTTTGAAATGAATTGAAAAGTTATTCCTTTATTAATTACCTTTCAAGAATAATGAATAATGCGATGTTAACTTTTGCTCCGTGCTATATCGGCGCGTACTGTTCGGGGCGCCAGTCGAATGTCGCTACCTAGCACGACGCGCTGTGGACCGTCCCTGAGCGCGGACACTACGCGCGCTCTGAGTGACCAGTGTTTTTCGTTAACAATTCAAAAACAAAGCCTCAGATGACATTTTGGCAAAGGAAAAAGTTGTTCAGTTTCGCCTGAGGAATCTCCCATTTCCGGGTCCTACACCTTTTACGTTACACCCTGTATGTGTACATATTACAATACTGCCCATCAGAGAAACTTGACTGAATGCGACTCCGGGCAAGCTTCTGATTCTTCATACACATAGAAAAGGACAGCGCTAGCGAGAAGGAAAGAGTATCATGAACGACACAATACATATATGCTAATGCGTTCAATCGAAAAGCTTTTACACATAGAAATCACTATGCGTCAATGATTTTATAAAGAGAAAAATGGAAAAAAGAGAAGGTTCAAGAGGAGATACAAGTGATTGATGAGACACTATTGCGGTGTGTGTCAGTAGAACTTTTTAGTCTTATTCTGATTATTATGCATAGAAATATGTATATGTATATTTTTTGCTTTGAAATAAATTGCGTAAGTGTTGGAGAAGTTGGAGAAGCAAGTGGCCTCCCTCTTGCCGTACTGCTCTAACATGCACCATTTACTTTTTTTATGGATCTGTAACAAACTAAAGAATATAAATATATATAATTATTATACAATACATATTTATATCTAAATATATAAAATATAAAATATATAATTATTCTTGTACACGCAGATAGGGGGGACGGCGCTATTTTACTTTTATACTACTATATTGATAAATTGTCGATGTGTACACCACATACATAGTTACCGCTGCTCAAGGACTCACTAAAAACCTCTCCTCGGGAATCTATGCTCGTAAAATCTGTAACAAATTTTTTAGTTAAAACAAAAACAGCAACATGAATAAGTATTAATATATCTTACAATTTGCTGCATACTTACATTATTCAATTGAGAGCTTCCTTTCGTTATTTGTTGCCCTTTTTTTATATACTATGTGCATACCGGCGTCCAGCAACTCGCGTGATCTTTTGATCCGTGAGTACAACTGCTATTATATGCAATTGTCAACCACTAACAAAGTCAGTGGTACTACGCTTTATAGCGCAGTGCGATGCCGGACGTATTTAATTATTTTTTTATCGTTTTCAACCCCTGAGTAGTTCAGCGGGTTTGTATCGTCAAGAAACTCGCGTGATCTTTTGATCCGTGAGTACAACTGCTATTATATGCAATTGTCAACCACTAACAAAGTCAGTGGTACTACGCTTTATAGCGCAGTGCGACGCTGGCCAGTAGTAATATTTCTACTACTTTCCGAGTGAGACCTTTTTCGCTGCTCTAAGCATGCTCTCTCATCCAGTATAAATTGAGGCTCCCGAATGGGCATACCTCTATTATACCGGCTATCTATTAATTCCGGTAACATGCACTCCAAATAAAATTGGATTAACTTTGGTTCCATATTATTCTTCCAGAAGTTATCATCTTTGTCAATTCGAATATATTTTAATCCTTTTCGGGTCCACGCACAAAATAGGCAATACTTTCTACCTGTAATGTGTAGTTGTCCCTGCACCTGGTAGTAATATTGATGTGTTTTGCTCATTGCTGTTCCCATTTCATCCTGAAATATTCGCCGGACCGTTGCAACAGTTTTAATTGCCTCCTCCGGCGATAAATTTTCTGCTGTTTCCGGACATTTGATTTCCACAATGCCCTCTTCATCGATGACTCCATCCGGTGAAGCTCCCAAGAAGGGTATTGAAGCACCGATGAATAGCCCGCATTCCTGAATTTCGAGGCCAATGTTTTTACTTAGTTCTTCACGGGCAATGTGTTCACATTCCTTCCCGTATTCCATCGCGGGAGCACTAATTAACTTCGGATATACAAATGACTTTACTGCATTTCCGCAGAGTGTGCCACTTCTACGACGGCATACTCGCCCAAAATTTGATGCCGTCAAAAGCTTTGATTTATAATTCAACCACCGTGGATTTTTTCCTTGACCGATGGTTTCTTTCTGAACCTCGTTTCTTCTATTTTGCCAATTGTGGAGCATTTCCAGATGTTTCTCCTGCTCCATTTCATATATGTTTTTGTCCATGTCTAGTTTTTCAGCATTAGGTCCATAATTTGAATCCTTTGCTGTGCGGAATTGTTTTCGCGCATGTTTAGAAATTCTTCGTTCTGCCAGCTTCTCAACCTTATTCAGGTTTTCTTTCTTCCTCCTGTTCGCGAGGTTGCGCAAAATTACGGGCGGGTTCTTGTCCATTGCTATATTTAATCGCGACAACACTTCTTTTGTATTGTATTGCAAAACAGCAGCAGCACATCTTCCGGTGTACGATCCTCTCTCGCCGAAATTTAATCTTTTTCCGCCCGTGTACTTTGCTATAATTCCATTGAAGCTTTCTACGGCATTATTATTGCTGTTGTACAGCAAACTTTCCGCATGTGCTAATAATGGCCGAAGTATATCTCTTATTTGTTGATACACTCCAATCTTCTGTAATTCAGGAACGATGTTTCTTTCATCTTTTTTACATGTTCCATCGCAGAAGTAACGCAGTTTTGAACATTCTGCGTGTTCACCGAAAACGTGGCTTGGCACGTTCTGTATGTCACCATACAAATGTTTTATTTTCTCGGCCATTGATTCATTTTGACTGAATCTGTATTCTGCGGCTTTTACGATGTCCGCACGCATCCGCCGAATGCTGCTTTCCACGATTCGTCTCAGTGGGCCAGGTGGTGTCTTCTTTGCAATGTCTTTCATTTTTTTGCAAAAATCCCGTAATAAATGATTCGTGCATTCAATTTTTTTTTACACGAATCTGAGTCTTGTACGGGTCCGCATCTATAATCTTTTTGTATACGCTGCTCTCCCCGTCAGCAATTAGCGTTGAGTATACGAGCCCACGTTTTTCTACACTGCGCTTGAAACCTTCCACTATAGCATCGCTTTCCATAGCCGTCGATGCTTCATTTGTGCTCCAGTTCTTAAAGCACCTGTGCTTTCGAGGTTCTTTCTTGTTCTTCGCAGCACACCGACAAATTCTACACACTTTATTTCTCACGCTGGTAAATAAAACTTTCTTCGTGTGATATCCAATTATCACACCGACTCCAGACACAGAGTCGTACGTTCCAGTGCGGCAAGACCTCTTCATCCAGCTTCCATCGGCTACAGCAGGGATGTGCGGAATCCCGGATCCGGGAAGAACATCGCCTCTTTCGATAGCCAGGCGTTTTTCTTCCTCAGCCGCTGCTTTCATCTCTTCTTCTGCGGCAACAATGAGGGAATTTACTATTTTATCATGATGCTTTCGAAACTGTTTCTTCGACATGCAGGATATGTTCATTGCTGCGAGAAACTCCTCCATATGGGTATAACTACCTCCATTCAAAAATGTTCCAGCAACGGTGCTCTCGTTGATTTCCATTTTTTCCGTTTCGTCGGGTTCACTGTGGATTTCACCTTTGTAATGGCACATTGCGCACATTACACTGAGGGTGGTCCTCAGACCAGACCGTTTCCAGCCCGTTTATTTTTTCAGGTGTCTAATTCTACAGTCTTCCTTATTTATGGCATGGTCGCCAATTTTCTGAAATTCTGCAAAGATGTGCTGCATGTCTACGATACTCCGGTCATTTGGAACAAATGGTTGTTCCTCAGGCTTGTTCACAACTGGTTCCTGCGTGACGAATACATCTTTTTCGAAGATTGCACTTTCCAAATCCGTTTCTTCTTCCCTCTTCTCTCTTTCTTGCATTTCGACATGCACTGCTTCTGAATCTTCTGCTAAACTCGTCATTTCAATTGCGGGTGTTGACGACTCCTCTACATGCTCACGAGTACATTTTTCGTGACTTGTGCTTAACTCTTTAGTATGTAGAGTTTGTGTGCCGTTTTCCTCTTTTTGAAGGACCAAGCGCCGTCTCCTATCGCGATATCCTTTTCTTTTTGAATACCTTTTTGCACACAATGATAATTTTGAACCACGATTTTTCTTCACGTTCAATCGATTTTGTTCACTGCGACCCTCCGCTTCCTCGTCGACGCCTTCAACGAACATATTTTTTGCAACACTCATTACCACAATATTTTCAAAACACTTCCAAATACACCTCAATTCGCTTCACTTCACTTTCCTAGAATAAACTACGTTTTTTTTCAAAACTTGGGAAAGGATTGAATAATCCAATCCGTTTCGCGTCTTGAAGAAAACTACCGATGAAACGTAAAGCGCGAGTCTTCTGTTATTGAAATGTGGTGCAGGATGGAACAGCGCGGCAGCAGCCAGTTCACAATTGGCACGCAGCGGTAGTAGGTTAAAGTTGTCTTGAAAAGTGTTTCTCTGGAAAAATAAAGTACAAAGAAGCTGAATCATTTATTACTTTATAAAGATCATCGACTTCCTGCATGCGTATGTGATCAATTGTTAAAATATCATTCGAAGGAAGTGTCAAGGCGCGATTAATATTCTGACGCACTTTGCCTACGACGGCATCAGGACTTGGACTGTAAGGCGTACTTTCCATTCCCCATTTGTATGACGGTATCTACACGAAATACATACAAGAGGAAAACTGTATAATATACATAACTTTGCAAAAAACGGGGCAGGACATTGCTTTAAGTATACGTAGAATTTTATATTTTTATGTTACTTTACAACACAATTCACGGCAAACTTTGTGATTTTGCAATAAAAATGATATAATACACAAAGTGTTTTGCTACCTCATGCGAATATTTTATGGAGCGATTACTAGGCAATACTAAACAACTGTTTCCTTTGCCAAAATGTTGGTTAAGGCCTCGTTTTTGAATTATTAACGAAAAGTACTGACCAATCAGGGCGTTGGTAGAGAGCGCGCTCTACTGTGTAATTGGTCACTGTTTTTAGTTAATAATTCAAAAATTAAGCCTTAACCAAGAGTTTGGCACAGGAAAAAGTTGTTCAGAATTGCATTAACAATCACTGCGCAAAATATTTGTATGAGGTAGCGAAACACCCTGTATATTATTTCTTTATTAGTTGCAAGTTTTAACAATCCCAGAGTTTCATTTCAAGTAAAATAAATTCTAAATTAAAATAAAATTCTACGGATGCTTTACAAAATGTATGTACTTCTTTAAAACATAATTTTCGAAACATATGCATTTCTGTTATTATCATCCTTCTTAGGGAATCTATGTCAAGTCGCATTACCTAGTTTTTAATATTGTGTAGTACGTAAATCATTAAATACTGGCATAAAAGATTCCAACATCAAAAAATCATGACGAGCAATATAAGAGATGAATGAAAAATAGTCTGTTATCACAAGATTCGAGTCAACAGCTTACCGAGAACTTCGATAGAGTATCATTCCTATAATTTTGGAAATAATTAACGGTTCCGGGATCATGCACAGTCTTTTCCAACTTTGTTGGAGGGTAAGCGCCCATGAATTGTTGTGGTAACGATGGTGGGTAATACGTAGTCTGCATTTCCAACATTTTCCTGTTACCCACCGTCATGTTCAGTCTGTTACCATTTGCAGTAATAGAAGTGAAAATTCAGTATTTGAAATTACAACAAATTTTAGTTTTCAGAAGGTTATCCGCCGAGTTACATTTTTTCATGAAGAGGTAAACAAATGAATGAAACTACAATTCACTTATACACTGTGTCCGTTATATCTGGTAATGCGTAAATATCTTTTAAGCAATGGGTCATACGAAAAATGTGTCAGGCAAACATTCAACAATACTGCAAGACAATAATTGGTGAAACTTTCGAAAACCGGTCATTCCTGATTTGGCTCAAACTTTTAAGATAGGCTAATTTTGCAGAGAAATTATGACTGCGAATAAAATTTTTAGCAACTGGAAAAATGTTTTGTGAAATTTCTTGTGGGAATGCCGTTTCCTACATTATCAGCATAGTCGTTTTTATTACATTTCTGTATAGACACTGGCCCATTCCTGGGTTGCTCGTCGCCCAGGTGCAGAAATAAAATCGTAGCCCGTTTAGCCAAATAGTGCTAAGGATCTCGGGTATAAATCACTATTGCCCCAGGCTGCTCTACAGTATTTAGGCCCACGATAATTGCGGCTATACCCTTTAACTAATAACACAAATTTACAAGAATAACTTCCTTTGGCAGCGATACTGACATTAAAATAAAACCTTATATACAGGATTTGATCGTACATCGAATACAAGTTAGAGTATGCGAAATCTACTTATTTTATTCTTTACATTTTTCCGTTTTGCCATTTAAAAACTGCAACGTCGAACAGTTTTCGTCACTTTCAGTATCTCGGATAGCATATGCAATAGCTATGCAACGACTGATTGCACATTTGAACTCGTAACCTCAAAGAATGTTATGTATTAACATGAATGAGGAATACAGGCCACGATCACACATTAACTACAATGTCACAGATCGCCTGATTGTAAATCTAAGCATTTATGTCAGACACTGTGTATTGTACTCTATTTATTTTTTCCCATGCCTTTCGGATTTGGATGATCCGAGTTTTTAATCTCTCACAACTTGTAATAATTCAACTCATAATATTTCATAACAATTATCGCATTCCTAATTATGAAAGGAAAATATTAAATAACAGACACTTTTTATCCTCAATTATTGGGTTGAGGAATAAATTCGTGCTGTTTCTCATAAGTATCAAAACCATTTATTTTTACAATTAATTATATACAGGGTGCCCCGTAACTGGCGATACAAGCGAAAAAGGGGTAAATTTGCGTAAAAAACAAGCCCAAAATGTAGAATAAAATTTTATCATTTGACGCGTCGTTTCCAAGGAAAGCGACTTTAAATATTTGCATAGTCCGCATGCATATACAATTAAAGCAGAAAATTGTTCTGCTGTTTAATGAAGTGAGGCACCAGAATACAATAGAAAATACGGCAGAATCATGTTCCCAACACAAACGCAAACATTTTGAACAATTTATGAAAAGAATGAAGTTTATCATAAACGAACTTTCTTCTTCAGCTTCGTACAACGTGTATAACAATGAAATGAAAATTATCCAAAGCTGTTATCTATAGGGTGAATGATATTATCGCAGATATCGACAATCGTGGAACTGACAATCATCTGATGCAAACACTAGCAAAAATACATATTACCCAATGTGCTGATTCTTGCACCAAATTATCGGTCATGTACAAAAATATGTAAAACTTCAACACGTGCAATTTTACAGGAATATAAGGTAGGAAAACCACATAAACCAAGGGTCATTCACAGGAATTTTTAATTTCTATCCAAAAATCATTTGAACCTCTTTTCTTTTTAACCTGTTTTTATTTATCGAAATTACTAATATGACACAGAAAAATACCCAGTACTGTACTTTTAACAGGTACTGAATGGCATGAAGAAGATACAACACAAAACACAACCTACGAAATATTCAATCTTACGAGTGCAAAAGGCGAATGTCACAGCACCTTAGGAAACGATTTGAATACAAAGAAACAAATCGCGTTTAGTTACTGTGCATATGTATATGTTTGACAGAATACGATGAATCATGCACAGGCGAATATACATACCAGTATGTGTAGCTCTAAGCAATGCCATTACCGTAAGTTTTCTTACAATATCATTTCTTGCTACGTGGCAGTACAGTGCAACAGTTTCTCTGACTACCCTGACGGTTCGGCTGTTGTGGGGTGCTATTGGCAATACGATGTCTGTAAGCTTATTTGAATTATCCATTCATTTAATACTTTGAAAAAGAAGAACGTGCATACCAAGAAGTATGCTTGGCAGAAGGCTGCTCGGTTCCAGATGTTCATTGAAAAGAAGCAAAAATCGGATGAGAGTACTCCGATCGCTTCGTTCTACGCCGGACGCAGCATTCTCGTGACTGGAGCCACTGGCTTCTTGGGTATGCTCGCCGTCGAGAAACTACTGCGATCATGCCCGGATGTCCGAGAAATATTTTTACTCATGCGACCAAAAAGGGATCTGTCCATTCACGAGAGACAGAGGGAAATGCTCCGGTCTCCGGTGAGTATATCGAACCTCAGATGTTTCAAAGCTTCTGTCGAGCTATACATCAGCGTGTATTCTTCTGTTTGCAGTTGTTCGACAAACTGCGGAAGAAGAACCCATCAAGTTTCGAAAAACTGATTCCCGTTCACGGTGACACGAGCGTCGAAGGCCTAGCTATAGCCGACAGCGATAGAAGGACGATTGTCGAAAGGGTGTCGGTAGTTTTCCACCTGGCAGCAAGCGTACGTTTCGACATAAGTCTTAAGATGGCTCTATTCAACAATACTCGCTCCACTAGGGACGTTTGCATCCTAGCCAAAAGCATGAAAAATTTGGTGTCAAGTACAAGCTTTCTTACAAAAAATTACTGTTTTCTTTAATCTATGACCCGCGATTTGCAATATAAAAGACGACATTGCTTCCAATCTCAGGCACTGGTGTACGTTAGCACCGCGTACGCGCATTCTGACAAGCCGGTGGTGGAAGATATCGTGTATCCACCGTTAACTAACTGGAAAAATGCTATTCAGGCAGTAGGAACCTTGGACGAACACATCCTGCAAGCGTTTACTCCAAAGTGAGTACCCGTCTTGAACGTCATCGCTCGCTTTGCTCTCACTCCATAAAAGTAAAAAAACCTTCTGAATTATAGATTTCTGGGCTGCATGGCGAATACATACGTTTTCAGCAAGCGACTGGCGGAACAGGTGATAAGCGATTATTCCGAAGATTTGCCCTGCGTAATAGTTCGACCATCGATTGGTACTGTCACATCCGTTATCTAATAACGGACAATGTAGAATAGCGGGGCAATCACTAGTAAGACGAATATTTTTGCATTTGTTGCAGTGATACCCGCGGTCAAAGATTCGGTACGTGGTTTGTCATTCAATTTCAACGGCCCAGTAGCATTATTGATTGTCGGCGGAAAAGGAATAGCGAGAGTGGCATACCAAGAGCCAGATCAATTCCCTGATTACGTTCCTGCCGATATAGTTACAAAGGTTACGCTGATGGCTGCGTGGAAAAGAGGAATACAAACGTACGATAGTTGAGAAACCTAAGTTTGATATGAGGCTAAAAGTATTTCGGATGCTTTCAGGATAACAATGGACCGCAGTGTTCACGCGTATAACGCCAGCTCTGATCAGATTCGTCGCATCACAAACAAACAGCTGGTTACACGTTCATTAATACTAAACAATGAGATGCCTCTAGAGGGAGCAATGTGGTACCCCCGAGTAATCGCCACCAGCAATCTTTTCATTTATTCCATACTTTTGTGGTTTCTTCACGTGCTACCGGCTTTGATTATTGACGTTGTCCTAAGACTGATAGGACGTAAGCCCATGTAAGCGTGCCCTTCGCATCACTGTATGCCTGAATGCGCCGCTCTTTCCGATCATTATTTACCAATGCAATCAAATATATCCTATTCGCACAGGCTCCTAAACATCCAAAAGAAGATTTATAACGCCTCTATGTGCCTAAAGCATTTTACGCACAATGAGTGGCCGATCTATAATTCCAAAATGCTGGATACTTTAGCCACGGCGATTTCTCCAGCAGAGCAAGAAACGTTTGGCTGCGATTTTTCCGATTTCCTCTCGGAATCATACTTACGGTGAGTAATGACAGTTCAACAAGCGAATAGGGCAAGGAAATGCTGTGCAACAAATGCGATTGGGATGCTTCAGAAGTTGTTACAGTTTCGATCTCCTCACAGTAAACATTGAGAAAGTCTGATTTACTCTTTTTTCGAACAGGGATTGCATTCGTGTTTCGCAACAACACCTTTTGAAGGAGGACCTATCTCGAACGGAGACCAATAAATGCCATTTCAACAGGTATCGCTGAAATTTTATTCTATAACGGATTTGTTACGCAATAGCAGAACTGGTACACGTTCGGTGTGTTGAATGATTTTCCAGTATCGCCTCAGATACTAGTGTACTACCTTTTCCACGGCACTGACGTGCTATCTACTAGCTGAATCTATTCACGATCAGGGAATTATGTTTCTTTTCCCAACTATCCTGATTGTCAATTCTGTCCGCGCATGACGTTGTAAAGGGCAACATTGGCTAGTGAACATCAGGCGCCAAATGCATATCCGCATGGTAAACATAGGTTCGGTTAGGTTTCCATTGGGCTGTCAATTTTTGCATCGGATGTCGACTGCCAATTATTGCTCGCTTTTGGTGCGTGTTGCTGGCAATTATCACCCAACTGGCTATTAATATACGTTCAGTATGTGTTAATCTGGGCTGCCAGTTGATTTTTCGGTGATTTTCGAAGAAAGATTACAAACATCTTAATACATTTTTAGGTTGAAGCGGATCGATCAAATATTCAATGCCTGTGGGATTGCGCTGATAATATGGATGATTTACAAACTATTTTAATTGTGTTTTTGCTTGTTGGGGTTGAGTTCAAGAAAGTAAGGTTACGGACCTAAGGTCATGGAGCGTTCATGTAATCAGAATACTATAATGGTTATTCTTCTGAATAAAGTGTTTTGGTTTGCAGCTTCGAGTGTTGTTTTCGCCCCTTCAACACGGATGTGTTATCTACGCCGAGATTATTACTTTTTTTAATTAACTCGGGAATGCGTCATTTGGAGCGACGGGTAGAACGTTCTAGAAATATTTATACCCACGAGTTGCGTGCGTAACTAAGACCGCACTTCTTCACTCAACAGCTCCTTTCTGGAGACTAACCTTCGGGGAAGGCGCACCAGATTCTTGGGCATCAGGGCGCCACCCGCACAAGGTTCCCACGAATGGGGTCAGCGTCGCTACCGCTTCCCTAATTAGGGTACCTATTTTCTAGTATATACATATATAAAGACCGCAAAAGCAAAAACATTTGAACATTCGGGAACTAGTTCTCACGAACTTTTTTTTTAGTTTAATGCAGAATGAAAGGTATCAGAATGGAATATGACGAGATTAGGTAAAACCGTCATTAAGTTAGGTCTATAAACTATAATTGTTTATTTCGGCGCAAAGCTTAAAAAAATCCAATCCGACTTAATATCTACTGATAAAAATACTGATCCTCTTGTGAATCGCATAATTCGATATTAATTTTCGTGGGATTGTTAAGAATGGTAGTATCCCCTTTCAGTAGATCGAAATCTTTGTAACAAACATCACACTCATCAACTGTAGTACGCAAACTATGTATAGACGCAAACATACGAAAATCTGCACCTGAAGCTGCAAGGTCTTTTTTTTCAGTTTCTCGCAACTACGGAAATTGTACAATTCATTTCTGGAAATTTCAATAGCAAATAAATCGAGCCGATTTCGATAATCGCTTATGCAATTAATTAAATCCGAAACCATTTAGTCACTTTTTTGAAATTTTGAATTAAGACAATTGAGGTGATGCGTTAAATCCGTGACAAAAGCCAAATACTTGTTGGATTCCGGGGTGAAGGAATAACACCGATTGAAATAACAAAGTGTATTCCTTTAAACGACTCCCGGATACAACGTCGGACTATACCGAATTCACAGCGGATGACAAGCGTGTCGGAACAAAGTGCTACTGTCTGTCTCTCGAAATACTGAAAAACTAATATATATATGTATATGGTCGTATTTAGTGGAGGGGAGACCGACCTTAGCCCTCGCTGAGCCATCTTGACCAACACAGATCCTGACCCTTAGTATTGTTGACCATTGCCTTGGTCACTGATAGCTAAGGTAGGATCTGCGGGCCTTACATCTTATCGATGACTCAGGGGTAATATCAGTGGATTCTACGTTACACTGGTGATTCAGGGGTCGGTCATCCAACATACTCCAAAAACATTAAATCCCAAAATCTTGATAACACTTTGTCCGAATTCTTAGCATGCTCTCTAAAAAGATAGGTGTATCCTTCCGAAGAGCAAAAAAACGCTGCAGGGTTTTCTCTGCTGTATGCCACCAAATTTCCGAATATAAATTAATGTCATCGTAACTCGTGCACCCTTCTTCCAAAAAATATTGAAATTTCCGATGGGAGAATAATTTGTTGCCCCCACGAATCGTTTACACAACCTTGGTGACCGTCTTCATTGTTGAAGACAGTCGTATCACTTTCCAAAACAAATTTTCTTGGTGTGTAATGCAGTGTAGCATACTGGATTGTACACCATCTTCTCTTAGGTTTGGTCTTAATCCACATTGGCTTCCGATTGTTACTGGTGCCCCATCCGTCACAATAGCCGAACGTTTGTGGAATCTACTAATGAATTCGGTTACATACTTAATGAACTGCGTTAAAAATATCAATACTCTTGCAAGAATCATGCAAGGAAGTTAAATTTAAGAGTTAATTGAGAAATCGCTCTGAATAATATTAACAAATATTAACAATTGACTAACATTCGAAACGTCCGTACTTTCGTTCAAATACAAAGAATAAAAACGACAATTTTGTAACAATAGTTTTAAATTTCCTTGAATTTGTAAATCGATTGATTTTACCCGAGAAACTACTCTTTGATGCGAAAGAGCGACAGTTTTGGCGCCTTCTACCTCTACTTCGTTGTTTAATGCACGTGCCATTTCAATGGCGCAGCATTTCTCTTAAGCATTTTTTACACCGCGCGACTTTTAAAGAAACAGCAAACGAAGCTGTAAAGCTTTGCTGTTGAAAACTAATTGCATCATCAATGACCGGTAACCTCTATCATATATTGGGTCAGTGCGAAAGTTCTGTCAGTTTGGGTAATGAAAATATAAGAGCTGTTGTTAGTATTCTTATTTATTCTCTATGTCTACGTATTGTCCACTTAATTAGATGACTTTTTTTATTGAATTGATTTATACCTCTTCCGAAAAATTCTGAATCTTTAGAGACTGGATAATCGTTAAAAACCCGTTTGATTTGCTCCTCTTTCGTAAATGTTCGGCCATTTAGAAAATTTTGCAGCGACCTAAATAATACTCATTTTCTATTCACTAAACTTGGTCGTTTGATTTTCAATTTTTCATTAAGCCTTTTCAATTGTTAAACATACAGCTCTGCAGTAACTGTCATATTCTGTGAAAGTAGCTCATAATGCACAATTCCACGTGAATCCCACCAAATGCAGAGCATCACTTTCTTGGGGTGGAGTTTATTTTTTGCAACTGAAACTGGTGGTTCTCCTTTCTTACAGATTGACATTTTTCGTTTAATACTTTCATGTGATGCCCATTTTTTTCCAATCGATGTAAAAAATTTATCAATCGATGTTAAAAGATTTTTCTCGGACAGCTCATGAGGAATCCACGTATCCAATTTAAACACTATTTCAAGTGAATGAATTTTTCTTAAAATGGTTGTTCGATGTACCATCAACGTTTGTGCAATTTCTTCTGCTGTTTGATAAATATTTGACTCGATTACGGCTAATAATTCACTTTCATCATTGTCCGAGGGCCGTTCGGATCGTGATTGGTTTTCGAGCGAAATGTCCCCTGAACGGAAACGAACAAAACATCTTTGGCACGTTCTTTCATTTACAATTTTTCCGCCATACACTTCGCAAGTATTTTGCCAAGCTTCAGATGCACTGCTACTTTTGTTAAATTCATATAGCATACAATGACATATGTGAACTTTGCTTACGGTCACTTTATCGCTTAGATTTTTGACTTTCACTAAACAGGAAAACGCGATTTCTTGATTCATTGTTAAAGCAGGGCGTCTGTATGTATTATGTGAATATAACGTACTTTTCTGTTTAAGATAATATGTTTAATATAACCAAGCTATTAGTCTACAACGCAGAGACCGACAGAACATCCGCATTTATCCAATATTTGGATTTTAAATTGTAAGCGTATTTAGAGGACGGTGCCCTGTTGCGTCTCTCTGGCATCAACTGAGGTGTCAGAGAGTGGCACTTGTTTATAAGAGCAAAGGTAAGGGTAACGAGTGGGGAGACCCTTTGTTTCGGGGTACAACGTAGGTATAACGCATTCGACAGTCGGTCGAGATCGAAGCTGATCCTATACCCTTACATTTCTTTAGTGATCGATAAGTTTTTGTATATCGTGTTTATTAACGAAATATGTAATAAAGTCGACAGTCGGTCCAGATCGAAGCTAGCCCCATATCCTTACAAAATGTACGATTAATCGTAATCTTTCTTCTGGAGAAAATTGATGACAATTAACTTTATTATTATGATGTCGCGAAAAATTAAATAAAATAATCAGTTTCCCAATTGGAATAAAAGTGACCACACTTCCTTTTAATTTTCGCTACCTTCGCTATTGATAAGGATTTTTGTAAATGTAAGATAGGAATGCAAGAACAATGGAAGAACAATGAAGCAAGGAAAGGAACAAATTAAATGACGAATAATGTGAAGAAAGTCCTGTATAAATGGTGTAGAACGGAAATATAGATCGCTTCCTTTACCTTTATGTCGCGTCTACTTTATGAACAAATAAACAGCTCTGTGGAAACTTCTGTTCATACCTGCATATGAGGGAGCAAATTAGTTCTTCCGTCACGTTCGTTAACTTCATACCTCGGCGAATATCTTTTTAAAAAAAATATCACAAACGACCTTAAAGGACTGCTGCCTTTTTCGATGATATGGCCACGCTCGAAATTCGTTTGCAGAATAACAGAGATGACGGTTGCAGTACGTCTTTGCAGTAATACACACGCGCGCAATAAAACGCACAAGCACACACACACACGCATGATATACAAAATCTGCCCGGCACCACCTCGTGGCGCATACCGGTTAATACCAATATCGGTGGTACTTTACACATTTTGTACCGTTTACGACCCTTGCCGGCCGTCTGGCGACGGCCGAATTAAATGCAATCTAAACCATATTTAATACATTAATGATTTTAATTTTGGATAAGTGGACAGGTTGACCAAATTAACATCATTAATATATTAGGTTAGGTTCGGACTGACGGCGGTTGGCAAAGGTCACGTTTAATGGCGGCAAAATTCATAAACCGCAAAAAATTTGCAGAGTACCGCTGACAGTTTAGGCCTGATTTCTTCCTGCATACATATGCCGGTGTGAACAAGAGCACAAGTCTGGAGAGTACAGCGGATGAGGAAGAACCTCTCAGCCGAACTCCTCGATGACGGGGGTTCGGTTCTGTCATGTTGGCGGGCCATCTCACATCCATCGTTTGGACACTTTTTACGAATGGGAGGTCGATTGGAAAGCTCCTTCACACTCGTTAAGAAAGACTTAAAGGTGCTGTAAATACAATAACCTTGTCAGATTCTTGCACCAAATTATCAGTGATGTATAAAAATGTGTAAAACTTCAACAAGTGCAATTTTACTAAAAAGTGGATTTCTCCTGGTTTTGCACCAGGATCTTCAATTTCTTTTCATATTTCTTCAATTTTATAAACTCACATTGATGTGAGCATAATCGTTATGGACAATAATTACTATGTTGATACAATCATCATATCAATTGAACAATTACTGAAGACAGCAAAAAGAAGAAAACTGCCATAAGGGAACATAAAATAGGAAAATCGTACAAACCAAGGGTCACTCACAGAGGTTTTTAATTTCATTTCAAAAATCATTTCAACTTTTGCCTTTCTTAATGTGTTTTTATTTCGCGAAATTGCTAATATGACACATAGGATAAAAATACCCAGTACTGCACTTTGAACAGGTACTGACTGCATTAAAGAAGATACGATACAAAACACATCGTACGAAATATTAAAATTCATGAATCCGGACGCGCTAGGAATAGTGCATAAGACAGCACGACAGGAAGCGATTTGAATACAAAGGAATAAAAAATATTTCGTTACAGTGAATATATGTTCAATAGAATACAATAAATGATTTGACATTGCTAACATCATACCATTCCTTGCTACGTGGCAGTACAGTGCAACAGTTTCTCTGACTACACTCACGGTTCGGCTGTTGTGGGGTGCTATTGGCAATACGATGTCTGTAAGCTTATTTAAATTATCCGTTCATTTAATACTTTGAAAAAGAAGAACGTGCATATCAAGAAGTATGCTTGACAGAAGGCTGCTCGGTTCCAGATGTTCGTTGAAAAGAAGCGAAAATCGGATGAGAGTACTCCGATCGCTTCGTTCTACGCCGGACGCAGTATTCTCGTGACTGGAGCCACTGGCTTCTTGGGTTTGCTCGTGGTCGAGAAACTACTGCGATCATGCTCGGATGTCCGAGAAATATTTTTACTCATACGACCAAAAAGGGATCTGTCCATTCACGACAGACAGAGGGAAATGCTCCAGTCTCCGGTGAGTACATCGAACCTCAGATGTTTCAAAGCTTCTGTCGAGCTATACATCAGCGTGTATTCTTTCATTTACAGTTGTTCGACAAACTGCGGAAGAAGAACCCATCAAGTTTCGAAAAACTGATTCCCGTTCACGGTGACACGAGCGTCGAAGGCCTAGCTATAGCCGACATCGATAGAAGGACGATTGTCGAAAGGGTGTCGGTAGTTTTCCACCTGGCAGCAAGCGTACGTTTCAACATGAGTCTTAAGATGGCTCTATTCAACAATACTCGCTCCACTAGGGACGTTTGCATCCTAGCCAAAAGCATGAAAAATTTGGTGGCAAGTACAAGCTTTCTTACAAGAAATTACTGTTTTCTTTAATCTATGACCCGCGATTTGCAATATAAAAGACGACATTGCTTCCAATCTCAGGCTCTGGTGTACGTTAGCACCGCGTACGCGCATGCTGACAAGCCGGTGGTCGAAGAGATCGTGTATCCACCGTTAACCAACTGGAAAAATGCTATTCAGGCAGTAGGAACCTTGGACGAACACATCCTGCAAGCGTTTACTCCAAAGTGAGTGCCCGTCTCGAACGTCATCGCTCGCTTTGCTCTCACTCCATAAAAATAAAAAAAACCTTCTGAGTTATAGATTTCTGGGCTGCATGGTGAATACATACGTTTTCAGTAAGCGACTGGCGGAACAGGTGATAAGCGATTATTCCGAAGATTTGCCCTGCGTAATAGTTCGACCATCGATTGGTACTGTCACATCCGTTATCTAATAACGGACAATGTAGAATCGCGGGGCAATCACTAGTAAGACGAATATTTTCGCATTTGTTCCAGTGATACCCGCGGTCAAAGATTCGGTACGTGGTTTGCCATTCAATTTCAACGGCCCAGTAGCATTCTTTATTGTCGGCGGAAAAGGACTAGCGAGAGTGACATACCAAGGGCCAGATCAATTCCCGGATTACGTTCCTGCCGATATAGTTACAAAGGTTACGCTGATGGCTGCGTGGAAAAGAGGAATACAAACGTACGATAGTTGAAACCTAAGTTTGATATGAGGCTAAAAGTATTTCGGATGCTTTCAGGATAACAATGGACCGCAGTGTTCACGCGTATAACGCCAGCTCTTATCAGATTCGTCGCATCACAAACAAACAGCTGATTACACGTTCATTAAAAGTAAACAAAGAAGTGCCTCTGGAGGGAGCAATATGGTACCCCCGAGTGTTCGTAATCAGTAATCTTTTCATTTATTTCATACTTTTGTGGTTTCTTCACGTGATACCGGGTATGATTATTGACGTTGTCCTAAGATTGATAGGACGTAAGCCCATGTAAGCGTGCCCTTCACATGACTGTATGCCTGAATGCGCCGCTCTTTCCGATCATTATTTACCAATGCAATCAAATATTATATCCTATTTGCGCAGGCTCCTAAACATCCAAAAGAAGGTTCAAAACGCCTTTATGTACATAAAGCATTTTACGCACAATGAATGGTCGATCTATAATTCCAAAATGCTGGATACTTTAGCCACGGCGATTTCTCCAGCAGAGCAAGAAACGTTTGGCTGCGATTTTTCCGATTTCCTCTCGGAATCATACTTTCGGTGAGTAATGAAAGTTTAACGAGCGAATAGTGCAACAAATGCGATTTGGATGCTCTAGAAGTCGTCTCGCTTTTCATATCCTCAAGGTAAACATTGAAAAAGTCTGATTTAGTCTTTTTTCGGTCAGGGATTGGGGGCTCCTTATCCAACGATACCTTTTGAAAGGTAACCCCTGTCGAATGGAGAGCAATAAACGGCATTTCAACAGGTATCGCTGAAATTGTCTTCTACAATGGGTTTGTTACGCAATAAGAGAACTGGTATACGCTTGGTGTGTTACCTTCGGTGTTCGGTGTATAGATACTAGTGTACTACCTTTTCCACGGCACTGACGTGCTATCTACTAGCTGAATCTATTCACGATCAGGGAATTATGTTTCTTTTACCAACTATCCTGATTGTCAATTCTGTCCGCGCATGACGTTGTAAAGGGCAACATTGGCTAGTGAACATCACGCGCCAAATGCATATCCGCATGGTAAACATAGGTTCGGTTAGGTTTCCATTGGGCTGTCAATTTTTGCATCGGATGTCGACTGCCAATTATTGCTCGCTTTTGGTGCGTGTTGCTGGCAATTATCACCCAACTGGCTATTAATATACGTTCAGTATGTGTTAATCTGGGCTGCCAGTTGATTTTTCGGTGATTTTCGAAGAAAGATTACAAATATGTTAATGTCTTTTTAGGTTGAAGCGGATCGATCAAATATTCAATGCCTGTGCGATTGCGCTGATAATATGGATGATTTACAAATTATTTTAATTGTGTTTTTGATTGCTGGGGTTGAGTTAAAAAAAGTAAGGTTACGGACCTAAGATCATGGAGCGTTCATGTAATCAGAATACTGTAATGGTTATTCTTCTCAATAAAGTGTTTTGGTTTACAGCTTTGAGTGTTCCTTTAACTCCTTCAGCATGGGCGTGTTATGTACGCCAAAATGATTCCGTTCCTTTAATTCACTCGGGAATGCGTCATCTGAAATGACGGTTAGAACGTTCTAGAAATATTTATAACCACTATTTGCGTGCGTAACCAGGACCGTACCTGCGCACTTAAGTGCTCCCTTCTGGAAACCTCTACATTTGGGGGAGATGCACCAGATTTCTGGGCATCAGGACGGCACCCGCACAGCGTTCCCACGAACGGGGTCAGCGTCTCCTACCCCCTCCCTAATTTTGGTGCCTATTTTCGTGTACAAGGTGTAACGCAACCCTCTGCAAATATTTTAAGGGGTGATTCTACAGGCCAAAATAAAGCGAAAATCAAGAGTGGCAATTTTGCGTTTGAGGCTTTGTTAACGAAATATCGATGTTTAAAAAAACGGCGTTCGAACGCCTGCCGATGGGCAATCTGACGCGTGAGGCTCGAGTCAAACAGCTGCGTTCAGTGGCAGTCATTTACTACGATGCCGCAGGAACCATGACCTACCGCACCGTGAAATCTGACACTCAGACGGCACACGCGTTACGGTGTATAGCATTCAACCTGCTTACTTGTAAAAATCCGCATGGGCATATCGAAACCCACACAATGGGATTATCAAGTAAAGAGAGTGACGGCCTTCAGTCCACAATTTTCTTCTCAAAAACCAAATACACATGCACTACGATTGTTCCGTCCGCAAGTGTCTATGCGTACATGCGATTGTCCCGTCCGCGATGGTTCACAATACACCCTTCAACACAGAAATTTGCAGCACACGAAAATCACGATTCTAAGATTTGCACTAAACTTATTATTCCACGAGATGTTCCTCGTGTCCACCACTCGCTTGAATGCAGTGAGTCAATCTTTGACGCAAATCGTGTCACAGTTTTCGGAAGTCTGTTATTATTGTCAGAGAACATCATCATGTAGTCGTATTCCGCAAATGTACACGACCCTTTGGACACTTGGCACCACCACTATCACCGCACGTAACCGATTGTAACAAAAAGTAGCTTTAAAATTGAGATTGCGTATCTAGAAATTGAAATAATCAAGTTCTAAGAATTAGGCTTAATTAAAAATCGAGAGTAATAACAATAGAACTAAATGCAATATTTAATCTATGCCGAATATTAAAATTCAAAGTACAACTGTTAGGGCATAGGACTGATAGGGCAACACTGTTGCCCCTTTCTACGGCCGAAAGAATAACAAATCCTTCCAAACACTTTCCGTAGATACGACTCGCGACGATTCGGCACGCACCGGTTGATCGTTATTTCTAGACGATCGAGACAGTTGCTGCTTGTACGACGTTGAATACGGAACGGTTTAAACATTCCAGTTGTACTTTAAGGTTTAGTATTTAATATTGGTTCTTAGAACTTGATTATTTCAATTTCTAGATACATAATGCCAATCTTAAAACTACTTTTTCTTGCAATTGATTATGTGCGGTGATAGTGGTACCAGATGTCCAAAGGTTCGTGTACATTTGCGAAATACGCTAACATGATAATGTCCTCTGACAATAATAACAGACTTTCAAGCGGATGGTGGACGCGAGGAACATCTCCTGAAATAATAAGTTTAGTGCAAATTGTGGACACTCGCTGATGGGATAGTCGCGTGTACGCATAGACATTCGCGGCCGCGACAATCGTGGTGTATGTGTATTTGGTTTTTGAGAAGAAAATTGTTGATTGAAGGCCATCACCCTCTTTACTTGATAATCCCATTGGGTGGGTTTTGATATGTCCATGTGGATTTTTACAAGTAAGCAGGTTGAATGCTGTACATCGTAAAACGTGTGCCTTTTGGGTGTCAGATTACGTGGTGCGGTAGGTCATGGTTTCTCTTCCATGTAGCGAATGACTACCACTGAACGCAGCTGCCGGAGTCGAGCCGCTGCCCATCAAATTGCCTACCGGCAGGCGTTTTCACCGCGTTTTTTTGAACATCGGTATCTTATTAACAAAGCCCCAAATGCAAAATTTTCATTCTTGATTTTCGCCTGATTTTGGCCTGTAGAATCGCCCCTTAAAATATTTGCAGAGGGTTGCGTTACACCCTATATTAAGCAAGGAAGGAAACAAGGAAGGCTTGATATTAATTCATCCTTTCAAAATCTTCATGTTGCACTGTTTTCATCAATATTTTAAAATAAATTGTCCCTCGTTAATCATCTAATCACGGTTATTTCACCATTTACATCAATAATCCAAGTTTTATGAATTTTTCGTCCTCAAGGTCACGCAAATGTCATAATATCATAGGTCGTTGAACTCGTCCTGATCTTGGCTATCATATCGCCATATAAGAAATATGTAGTCCCAGTGAAAAAACTCCGATGGCTTTGAAGCTTCAAAAAAAAATGACCTTGAGAAAATTTATGTGCCCATTGTTACGCACGGTGAAATTGTTTCATAATTTTGATTCGTTCGGGAATGTGTAATCTGGGACGGGGGTCGGAATTTTCTAGAAATGTTTATAGTCATAAGACGCGTACGCGACCAAGCCCGCACCTGCACACACTTGAGACCCCTGTTCAAGGAAACTCGGACGCTGGGAGAGACAGAACAAATTCCTGGAAGGCGCCAGCTCTAGAGGAAATAGAGTCCGGAAAATCAGAAGACCACTCTTACAGCGTTCCCACGAAACTAGAGCAACTACTGTCATCCTTTCCCCAATTAGCGCCCCAATTTTTGAGTACATAAGGATCACGAAATTCAACCAAATTAGGCTAGTCCTGGTCGAGCGTTCGTTGCGTTCGTTGACACAGACATTGCAAGATCGGATTAAACCCCTTCGAGCAGATATCTCCTTCAGTACGTAGTTACTGCTTGGTTTTGTACTTTAATCTTCGGTGAGCCCCCGTATAAACATTTTACGTAAAACCCGTAAATTCACTGTGTATCGTTCAACCTTATGTAGTTTCAATTTTATCTTGAATATATCAATCATATCTTTACACAAGTCGTTGTTCCCTTATACCTCGTTCTAATACATAGAAAATCCTCGATTGAAACGGGACCCACAGTATACATCATAGTCGCTCGTGGTGTACGCCAGTTACGAGTTCCTTTTACCAATGCCCAACATCAACCTAGACCATCCGTGTTTATACGGCTACCCGGCGTGTACGTCGGCTGTCCGCAAACACAGACCTTCCTTGATCCTGGTGAGCCGGCTACGTAGCGCTTCACACCCGCCAAATAGTTCGGAGATCCGGAATCCTTCCGTCTGCGCCTATCGACTACCCGACGACGTCAGATGTCCAGAGGAGCACACTCTTTCCCTTTGCCGTGACTTTCGGCTAGCCGAAGCTTCACAACCGTCGGCTAGTCCTGGGAGAACACGGACCTCTTTCTAGGTCAGTTACTCAAGAGTAACCTGCTAACCTACTGTCTCAGTAGAAACCCTAGGTCTATTGGATTCCTCCAAGTCGCACCCTGCTGCTCGTGTAAGTCACAAACCATAAGAACTTCTCCTGGCCAAACTGGCCAAGTTCTGCCTCATAGCACCACCATTACGTTCGCCCCTTCAAGCCAAATATTTTTTCCTTTGACATTTTTCCCTAACATAAAAAATAAGCGAGATGTTTGAACATCACTGATTTTACTTTTTATTGTAGCATAGATCAAAATTTATAATAATCTTGTCCCTTGATAATCCATCGTAAATCAGTACCTCTTACCTGATGAGATTGACCAACCGCATACAGTTGAAGAGAAAACGTATCATTTCCGCAAGTTTGACGAAAGTGCATTAATACAAGATGTTTCAGTTGTAAACGATCGAACTTTATCAATATGTTCTACGAGTAGAAATAAGAAAAAAGAAATGTTATACATACACATAAACTGTCGTAACACTGCGAAGGGTAACGTGAATGCTAGGCTTTTAAAATTCTAAGTTCTAACTTTTTTATTTCGAACGTTGGACGAGTCAACCAGAGTCAACCTTACGATTCGGATGTTACAATCTTCCTAATCTTGTCTTTTCGAGACACGGTTTTAGCTAAAAACTAGAGAGAGTGCAATCGGTAAAACATCCACAAGCAGTGATGATATGGATATGGATAAAACGTGGCTTTCATAAAAAAATATCCCTGTGCTCCCATGGCCAGGCAATTCTCCCGACATGAATGCTATAGAAAATGTCTGGAGCCTACTTACAAGAATAGCTTATGAATCTCCAAGCACCACATTATCACAGTTGGAAACAAAAATTACAGATATTTGGTAAAATAATGAAGATATAAAGCATATGATCAATCAATGTATACGGAGCATGCCGGAAAGGATACAAGCTGTCACGAAAGCAAAGGGTGGAAATACAGGATATTAACATGTGTTAACAATATTATGTACAGTAGTAGTGTATTATGTTAGTAGTTAATAAATTATATCATTACAATTTCAACAAGCCTTTTAATTTTACGGAAAACGTGAAAAATGTTTAAAATTTGCAGTAGTCCTAATTCGATGGCCAGGAACTGTAACTACTGGATGGTAAGTGACAGGGCCAAAATGTCATTTCAAAGACATATGCCGAACTTCTTTTTTTTCGTACTTTCATAATATCAAACCAAAAATATGGCATCCCATTAAAAAAAAAAACATAAGATGACTTCGGCACGATCTTGACAAATTCAAGATAAACCTTTTTTTTATCACAGAGACATTCTACATAAAAAATGATAAAAGTGTTATAACATTATGTCCTATCACTTACCGTTCAGCAGTTACATCAAACGGCACTTGCCGCGAGGCGACCTGCATTTTCAGATAAATCGACTCAGCTCGCTATTTTCTTAACAAAAGTACTAGCACATTCGCGACCCTCAAATTTTTTCCGTTTCTAATACTGAGTACCGGCGAAAATAATGGAATTCTGAGGCTGGTTGCCGAATTGAGAAACAAAAATTGCAAGACGTGAATTCACGTCAGCGGCAGTCAGGAATAGAATTTGACAAGACGTGAATTCACGCCAGCAGTCGTGAATGTGTTAAGGTACTTGTGTCTAAAAACCAATGGTTTAGGAGATATTTCAACTTTAATGTAGTAGAATTTACCATGCGTAAGGCAAAGAAAGACGTAAGTATTATTGTCTTGTTGCTTTCTTTGTCTTACAAATGGTAAGGCCTACTAGATTAAAGTGGAAATATTTTTTAAACTAATCAGTTTTAGATCATATTACCTTAATACTTTTTTATGGAAAATGGCGAGCCGAGTCAATCTATGTGAGTAAAAATATACAATTCCATTTAAGAAAACACAGTTGACCTTCAAATGTCCATTACGCATTCACTCACGCAGATCCTAATTACATCCGTTAATGCCTCAATACCACTTAACTATCGTCTGAATCATTTTTCGATTTTGTTACCGATAACGGAGACATTCCACCGGGCAGTGTCATTGCCCCACCCCGTATGTCAGGCATGTCAAACATGCGGCCCGCCAATACATAGGTTGTGGCCCGCCGAGACTTTAAACAAATTTTTAAATATGAAGCTTTGACGCTGAAAGTTGGAAAGTTTAAACTTTTTGGTTGACGCTGAGCGTCGCGGGTGATTGCGTGATCGCTTGGGAAGCCGCGCGCTGCCGCGAGGCGTCAAACGAAAAGCGGCGGCCGAAGCCGAACAGAGATAAGAACACGAGATGATCAGAAACATGATAGGACGCGGAGCGATCTAATCCGACACACGACACATGTTTGTACAAGTCGTCACAAAGTGCAGTGTATGCTTAATCGTTTGGGAATGATATTTTGAACTCTAAAGTGGATTTTGGTTTTTATTCATAATAAACTAAAAAGTTATTTAATAAAAATTTAATGAAACTTCAAGAACAATGAGTAAGGAAAGATCAATTGAAGAGGAACATCGTAATCTTCAATGGAAAATGGGAACTGCAATATTTTTGTGTCCAAAACAATAATAAAATTTTATGCCTGATATGTAAAAACTCTATTTCAGTTGCTAAGGAATATAATCTTAAAAGGCACTATGACACAAATCATAAAACAAACTATGACCATACGTTACAAAACTTCGTGAAAACAAATTGTCGGAATTGAAATCAATTCTTCGAAAAGAACAAAGTGTATTCACTAAATCTGTTGAAGGCAATATAGCTGCTGTAAAAGTTAGTAATATATTATCACATTTAATCGCAGGCAGATCGAAACCATTTACTGAAGGGGAATTTATTAGTGAATGTTTGATTAAAGCGGCGGAAGTATTATGTCCAGCACAAATAAAAAATTTAAAAGTGTAAGTTTAAGTCAAAATACTGTAGCTAGCAGAGTTGATGAAGTAGCCGAGAATTTGACAAGTTAGCATAATTCAACAATATCAACGTTTCAAGCCTACTCTATTCCAATTGGTGAAAGTATAGATATTCGAAATATCGCTGAACTGACCGTTTTTATTGGTGGATGCGATGTTAATTTAAAAATAAGTGAAGAACTTTTGGAAATCATTCCTATGCATAATACAACCACTGGAGCTGATATTTTTGATGCACTTTATGGAAGTTTCGAAGAAGTATAAGTTACCATTGCAAAAGTTGGTTTGTCTTGCAACTGATAGTGCACCTACTATGACCCGTATTACTAAAGGAGTTGTTGCAAGATTAAAAGAAACACGCAAACAGCATGGTAATAATAATTTTGAACATTTTCATTGTATTATTCACCAGCAAGTACTATGCTCCAAAGTAGATATTGGACATGTTTTAAAAATAGTCACCAAAATTGTAAATTATATTCGAGCATGTGGACTTAATCGTCGTCAATTTGCTTCATTTCTGGAAGATATAGAATGTGAATACACCGATGTAGTATATTATATGGAAGTGTTCGATGGCTTTCTAGTCATAAAGTGTTGAAACGATTCTTCAAATCACTGGAAGAAATCATAATTTTCTTGAAAACAAAAAATTATGAATGTGCTGAATTAAGAGATGGGCAATAGATAAAGGACCTGGCTCTCTCAGTTGATATTATAAATCATCTTAATCAACTTTGTTACAACGTTATTTGACAATATTAACGCTTTCAAACAAAAATTATTACTTTGGCGAAAACAAATAGAAGAAGAAAACTTGTTTCACTTTGAAAGTTGTCAATATCTATTGCTTAAATCACCTAAATTAAAATTTACAGAATAAGCTCACCAAATTAAATTGTTAGAAAAGGAATTCGATCGAAAAATTTCTGATTTTAGAAGCTGTGAATTACCATTTCATCTTTTTACTTCTTCTCTATCTATCGATATTGAAATTGTTGATGAAAATTTACAAATGGAATTAATTGAAATCCAGTGTGACTCTTTGCTGAAGCAAAAATGTATGGAAGTTGGAATTCCAGATTTTTATACATATTTATCTGTAGATCGGTTCCTGGTGATATTCGGAAGTACTTATTTATGACAGCAACTATTTTCTTTAATGAAAAATAACAAAACGTCAAGATTATCCGATCAACATTTATCACTAATTTTAAAAATTACATGAGCTCAATATATTCTACCAAATTTTGATGGTTTGCTTTGTGAAAAACGATGTCAAATATCTACTAAAAAGTGATATAAAACTGTGATTTTGTTTATTTCTTATTATAGTTTTTTTTTTATTTTTTTTTTTTTATTAAAAAAATATAAAATATTTATGGTTTAAGTTAAAAAAATAACATGAAATATAAAACGACTATGTATAGGGTGTAAAGAAATTATATGTAACGACCATCACAGCGTGATTCTACACCTTTGGATCGGTGGACACTTGTTTGTGAAAAAAATTCCGTACAATATTATCCTTGACCTCGAAAATGAAAGTCAAAATTTTTGTTTGGCCTATCGGATTCTATTTATCATATTGTTCAGCACGGGTTAGAGCGAGAGAATGAAAGAGAGGGAGCGATGGTCTTGCTCGACTCTCGGTTACGAGGGCAACGGCCGACGCAACGCTAGATCGGCCGGTGCATTGCGAAGGGCCGCAAGACCATCGTTCCCTGTCTTTCATTCTCCCGTTCTAACCCGTGCTGACCAATGCAAAATATTAACATCATTTATTACAAAAAAACGGTTGAGTGTCAACCCATGGTTCTTTTCACACTTTTTACCCTCAGGACGAGTAGAATCCTATCGAACAAGAAAAATTTCTTTTCAGGACAATTTTGCACGGGATTTTTTCACAAATGTCCACACATCCGAAGGTGTAGAATCACGCTGTGGTAGTCGTTACATATAATTTCTTTACACCCTGTGCGTATACAGGGTGTTCTGCTGCAGCATGTCAATATTTTAAGGGGTGATTGCTAAGGCAATTCTGAACAACTTTTTCCTTTGCCAAAATGGTGGTTAAAGCTACGGTTTTGAATGATTAACGAAAAACGCTGACCAATCAGAGCGCGTGTAGAGCGCGCGCTCAGCCGAGAGAAGATCGTGATACGCTCAACTGCAGCCTTGAACGCTTTCTCGGCTAAGCACGCACTCTGCACGCGCTCTGATTGGTCAGAATTTTTCGTTAATCATTCAAAAACGAAGCTTTAACAACCGTTTTGGCAAAGAAAAAAGTTGTTCAGAATTGCCTCAGCAATCACCCCTTAAAATATTGATATGCAGTAGCAGAACACCCTGTAGTATATAATACATTGAGCTTGACATTGAGTCTAATAAATACATAATACATAACATAATCATTCTAAAAATCAATAAATACAAAGTAGATCACGTGGCCCATAATATTGTATAAGTTTGACATGCCTGCTACATGTATATTTTGTTTACTCTTCCCTCTAATATTTTAATAAAATATGATAGACTTTTCTATGTTTATGAGGCGGCTTATACCATAGCCCATTTCATAAATTGCTTTCCGGCACAAGTGACCGTTATCGATTGGTATAATTGATTATGATAAGGACTATTGGTGATTTATCACGTGTGATATCACGCGATATACTAAATATTAACAAAATTATGCTCGTGTTCACGCAGTTCGTGTAATTCCGATATGCAAAATAGTAAAACACCAAAACTATTACACTATTTCAGCTACTACTGTTACAAATCATTAAAAATATATATGAAATGCATAAAATTTGTTAGTTTACGATGAGCGACACGATATAACAAACGCATTGGTTCCAATGGACTTATACATATAATTACAAAATGCTGTAGCAAAATATATTGGAACATGAAATAAAACTTGTTATTAGGAAATATTGCTGCCGAGCATTTGACTTCAGAATTGCAAAGGTTTGTGGAGGGCTAATTTTTGCAAAATTGCTGTCGTGATATAAAATCTATAGACTCTAAAGAATCAATCAACATAATATAACAACACACGGATATAACAGTAATAAGCATTTGTTCTAAAATTGCTGTATCACTCAAATCATATACCACTGCGATTAGATTTATCTAGATTCTTAATTGTTCCTTGATATACAATCGAAAATACTTTCACTCGAGACAGAAAGATATTCTTAGCCTAACCATTGGTCAGACACGTTACTACAGACATATCAAACTCTGCTTTATCCATCCCCTCCAATTACCCGAGTAATCAGCAAACCTGTAGATTTAATTTATGAATTATATTCCGTTTGCGGCAGGTAGATAGCTGTTTTTCGTGAAAGGTGTGCACACACCGTGTTCCTGTCCTTCCGTAACGACAAGCACAATTTTTCTTTAGTAGTACACATTACTTTAAAAGTTAGTATTCTGTTATATAACAATGATTCGTGAAGGAATATTTATGCAAATTGTCTTGTACCTCGTGCTGTTTCGACAACTAACTGAAGCATTCCCTAAACTGGACTTGGTACAAGTTGTAAGTATTCCACCAGTTATTAACCATATAAACGAAATCCTCCCTTAGGCAGTGATCACATAGAAATACATATGTGTATATATAAACAAAATAGTAAATAACGCAATCGTATTTCCACGCTACGCTTTTATCATTGATTAAACATAAACATGGCCTTAGGGAGATGTTTTCCTCTTGATGACTAGACTGCGGATGTTTATCCACGATAAATACGCAAATATGCACGATATTAAGTGTATACTATATTAAGTGTCAGATTATTTAATGTCAGGTGTAATATTAAGTATCAACAAACATTTTATACTTATTCTGATCTATTATACTTAGGATGACAGTAAATTACAATCATTTGTTCTAAGTTTGATGGCGTTAGTTTTCGGTAAAAATTAACTTGTACGCCGAAAACAACTGCTTCACATCACATGATATTATCGGTGCATATTTAACATTATTCAAGCAGTGATGTCGCACATGCATCGACTCTTCTACAATTTCAGAAACACGTGGAATTTTTCTTAGTACCATAAATCCTGTATTTTTTCTTGCAACATAGCATTTAGTTTCCTTTTACTTTTCTCTCCGCAATCACCAGGGATGTTTTGTAATTGAACTGTACATTGCGTATATTGTATATTCCTGTTGAATGATCTAATGGTAAACTAATTTCTAAATCATAGCTGGTACGATGTTTAAACGAGCCTTTTAAACATTAAATTTTGCTGGAGTACGTTTTGTTGAAGCACTTTTTGCGCGGTCTTAATGGCAGCAGCATCTTTATAACTTTGAACTACCTATTAACATGAAAAACAAAATGTATGTAACGTTATTCAATTCTATTTAAGTTCATTTTACCATTTAGCTTCCGCTATCAATAGAATCCGGTTACGATACGAGTGCTGATTAATAGATTCAATTAATTTGACGAGTTAGATGATTTAGATGAGCACGATATGTGCATGTAAACGGCAAATAATATATGCAATATATTATATGTATATGTATATGTTTTTCAACATAAATATGCAAAACATATGCATTATGCAAAAAGTGAAAATGAAAAATATGTTTTTAGAAACATCTAATTACGAAATACATTTCTGTTTAGCCTCCATTGTTTTACCTGTTTTCTGTGAAATATTATTCTTATGAAATTCTCTACATTTCCATAAACATCCACAGTCTACTGATGACAAACAACAATTCCATCTATAGTCCTTATGTTCTCTCTAACACATTTAGTAGGAAACCAAGTAATTGAATGTGGCCTCTAAGGGCGAGAAAAGTTCATGCAATTTTTGACACTTTATCCACCATGCTTATTACTTATCCACGAATAACAAATAATTCGACATTATTCTTCATTGCACTGATTCGGTGTTCGATACAACCTTTGCCCCCTGTTATACCGACGCGTTTGGATCACGGCACCGGCTGAACGTCACCATCCAGCTGCGACGCGTATTCCGTCCCTGGGCGCGGGCTCTACGCGCGCTTTGAGTGGCCAGTGTTTTTCGTTAATAATTCAAAAACAAAGCCTCGAATGACATTTTGCCAAAAGAAAAAGTTGTTCAGTGTCGACTAAAAGTCTCCCATACTCGGCTCTGCTATGAATTGGGGGACACCCTGTATACCAACGCAGAATATACTTACACTTTCGATGTACTGAAAGAGCAAAAATTATATTTCTCTTATACCTCGTACTATCTTAATACCTATTCTAAAAGTCTCAATGCGAAAATATTTGAATTATACGTATTCAAAGATAAGAATTTCTGCAAGAAAGCATGCAGTAAATTTAGTGGAATCAAGAGTTGAAAGCAGGTATGTTAAGCGTTGGTAGTAACTCCTGACAATTTAACGCCTCGTCGTTAAACGTTAAGCTGGGTTTACATTAATCCTGTCGCTGGATCAAGTGACTGCATTTCAGTGGTTTGACTGGAAATCGGTAAACATCTACATCAGAGTGGTCCAACTGCTGCTCCCGAGAAAATTTCTCCTCCTGACGGTACCCCCACTATAGGACTCAAACGTCGTTCCGCGAATCCCGCATCAATCGCGCCTTACAGCCGAATCAAGCGTTGGCGCCACAGTCCCATAGCGGAGGTACTGCCAAGAGGGGTGCTTGGGAGCAGCAGCTGGACCACCCTGGTCTACATTATTCCAGTCTTCGTCGGTCTTCTTTTTCTTCACTGGAGTGAGTAGTTTAGATGATTCCAGTAACGTTTAAACGTCGTATTTTCGATGGTGGGGGTAAACGCTGGAATGAAAAGTAGAACTCGATTTACGTTAGTCCAATAGCGCACGAGTTGAGTGATCCAGGCCGGCACTGGATTTTAACTGGGATAATGCAAACATTGCTTTCATTCCAGTACGGTGCAGCTATTCCAGCAACCGATCCAGCTCAGCGATTGGATCGGAAACCCACTTTTTCATTCCAGTGTTTTCCCTCATTATCGAAAATACGACGTTCAAACGTTATCCGAATCATCTAAAATGCTCAATCCAGTGAATAACGTATACATTTACCGATGTCCAGCCAAACTACTAGAATGCAGTCACTTGATCCAGCGAGTGGGCTAATGTAAACCCAGGTTTATTCCAGTTGAAACCCAATGCCGGACTGGTTCACTGAACTGGAGTGCTACTGGATCAATGTAAACTCAGCTGTAAGAGTGACTATCGAAATTCAGGAAATTCAATTTGCTTGTGCACGCAGAGGAAAAGTTCTTTTAAATAATCGGAAATAACTTTTTCGGAAATAACTTTTTCCGATTATTCACTGTCGCTTGCGAATTTGTTTTCAATATACCCACGGAACGAGTTTCTGTAAGTTTGTATCATTAGTTGTAAACTGAATCGTTTTAAATACATCGAAAGACCAAATGGAAAAAAACAAACATTAGATATAGCGTTATGAATGTTCATATATCTTACTTATGCAGTTTTCAAATTTCTTTACCGCAGGATCGGTACTTCCATTGAACTAAAATTGTACTAATTTGTTTAAAAGTTTGTTTTATGCCCTATTAATAGAGTCTATTCGGAAACTTGCAGGTTTTTAGGCACGGCGATCGCACGCCAAGCAAGGGTGAGATATATCCAACGGCATCCCACAACCCTATTTATGAGACACTTGGCTACGGCCAATTAACCGAGGTAAGTACCAAACATAACTATTAAAATAACGGCATGTTCAATGCTATGTAAATGACCTAAAAATAAAATAAACAGCACGTCTTTTTCATTTTCAACTAATTACACTGTGCAACAAATTTGAACTTTTTTTTTCGTTTTGTAATATCCATTAGGTGATCCTTGTAGAGTTTATTGCCCTGAATACGAATCCGGAAACAGAATTGCTGCATCACGTATAATTTTGGAAAAACATGAACTTTTGTAAAAACATACAATTTTGGGCAAAAGTGACGTATTACGCGAAAACTAAAAACAATAGAAATTTACCTTTGGTCTTGAAAAATCGAGGGAAGTCTGCCTACGGCAACGGTATATAACTTTATTATTTTTCGTAGTTCTGGATGGTTATAACTGCCCACCAAAGTTTAAATATAAGGCAATGCGCGTTCTTTCCACTCACTACTTTCGTATTTTTACGAAAAACTAGAGGGCTAGCACAAAGTTGCTTCATAGTGGCGGATTCTGTATATTTTTTTGAAGCAGAAACTGTCGAGAGAAATTGCTGAAAACGATTTTTAATGTGGACGGACACAGAAAATATCCGGAAATGCGTTCACTGCGCTTTGCAGCCATGCGGCCATCGCTCGCGTACTCCGGCTTGTCAGGAACGTAACCACGCGTGATCGACACCGAATAGGGCCGCTTCAATGGGCACCCGTTTTCTAACAATACATGTTTCATTTCGTTCAAATGCACTTCTAATAATTCCGGAATTATGAAATGCGTTAAAATGTTTACACTTTTCATTAAGGAAGAGCTTAATAAGCGAAACGTGCAGTGTGAAACAGAAACTTACCTATCATTGATGTAAACAAATTAAAAAATATTTTCGCCTTGGTTGTCGCTTACATGTTGCATCCTTATTTTCATTTTGAAGTGTCCAGCAATAGTCTGCAAGCATTGCACACAGGTCTTTACCTTGGTAACGTTTTTCCATTTTTGTTATTTCGCCACTTATGTCACCGAGATTGGCAGGAAAAAAGTCCACATGAGAATGCAAAAAATGTATCTTTAGTGACATATTGCATCCAAGTTTTTAGAAGTTTTTTAAAAGTTTGTTGACCGCCGATACATAGTCCTCTGACTTATTTTCTTCAAGAAAATTTTTAATCGTTTTTACAAAAGAAGTCCACGCTACTTTCTCTAACTCATTTAACTTTTCAATAAAATTTGTGTCTTTCATTAGATGTTTAATTTGTAGATCAACAAATATGCCTTCCTTTATTTTAGCCTCAGATAAAGCCGAAAATTTAGTTTTTACATATTCAAACCCAGATCCTGTTTTGTCCATCGCTTTCACAAAGTTCTTCATTACACCCAATTTAATGCGTAGCGGTGGCAAAATCACATTTTCGCGTTTAATTAGATTTTTTTATTTTAAACTTTTGCTACCGGGGGTTATTTCCATTCTTGGTGGCCATTCTTCTTTTATGTAATGCTCATTTCTTACCCTGCTATCCCACTCGCAAAGGAAACAGCAACACTTCGTGTATCTGGCTTGAAGACCGAGTGAAATAGCAATTACCTTTAAATCGGAGCAGATTTTCCAATTATATTTCTCGTACTGAATTTTGTGTTACGAGCCAGGGCTTGGCGAGTTTGGCCGGGAAAAAGGTTCAAGGGTTATGGTTACACCTGATAACCGGGTAGTGGGTTAACAGGTCAAACTTGAATGACTGACCTGGGAAGAGGTCCGTGTTCTCCCAGGACTGGCCGACGGTTGTGAAGCGTCGGATAGCCGAGAGTCACGGCAAAGGGAAAGAGTGCGCTTCTCTGGACAGCTGACGTCGTCAGGTAGCCGATAGGCGCGGATGGAAGGATTCCGGATCTCCGGACTATTTGGCGGGTGTGAAGCGCCACGTAGCCGGCTCACCAGAATCAAGGAAGGTGTGTGTTTCCGGACAGCCGACGTACACGCCGGGTAGCCGTATAAACACGGATGGTCAGGTTGGGTTCAGGTAAAGGAACTCGTAACGTGCGTACACCACGAGCGGCTATGATGTACTTTGTGGGTCCCGTTCAAATCGAGGATTTCCTATGTATTGGAAGAAGGTGCAATGGAACAACAACTTACGAGAAAACTATGACTGGTATATTCAAGATGATATGGAAGTTACAAAGATTGAGTGTGTACAATGAATCCACGGGTTTTACGTATAATAATTACACGGGGGCTCACCGAAGATTGAGATATGGAAGCCAAGCAGTAACTACGTACTGAAAGGAGATATCTGCTCGAAGGGGATTAACCCGATCTTGCAATGTCTGTGTCAACGAACGAAACTAACGCAACGAACGCGTGACCAGGACTAGCCCGATTTGGTTGAATTTCGTGGTCCTTATATACTCGAAAATTAGGCTCGTAATTGTGGAAGGGGTAACTGCAGTTGCTCCAGTTTCGTGGGAACGCTGCGAGGGTGGTCTTCTGTTTATTCCTTGTAGGGCTGGCGCCTCCCAGGAATTTGGTCTGTCTCTCCCAAGGTCTGAGTTTCTTTTAGGAGGGGTCCTAAGTGTGCAGGTGCGGGCTTGGTTGTGTACGCGTCTTATGATTATAAACATTTGTAAAAATTCCAACCGTCGTCCTGGGTGACACGTTCCCGAACGAATCAAAATTATGAAATAATTTCGCCGTGCGTAACATTTGCATAGTACAATTTCTAAAGATTCATGAGTTCTTTTCATTCTTGTGGAATATGCTGTGGGGATGAAGGGATATATGTATATTTCCAACATGTAATAATACCACTTTTAGACTCGTTTTGGACGACTCTATAAATAGCCGCCATTGTACTGTTTTATGCTCAAAACCTAATTTTCTCGATAATGCAATTATGTCGCTGCAGATGCAAAGATCATCGATCATACAAAGATATTGCTGCAATGTGTGTTGTCGAGTTCTAAAATAGGTGATTTTCATCGTACTGTGCAACAGATTCCACCCTTATAACCGGGATCCTAACAGTTCTGCCTGCTCCTTCGTTAACTGCAAATCTCTTGCAAGATCGTTGAGGTCAAAATCTTGAATTTCTTCATTTCTTTTCCTCGGTAGCATCCTCAAATACTACAGGAACAGTTGCAGGAGGTTTGGGCACAGGGAATTTTTCAGAATGCGGAATCGGACGAATGGCAGAAGACACTTCGGAATAAATTTTCTTCTTTCCTTTTCTTGTAAAGCCAAATATTTTTATTAAACAATAACAATCTGTTGCGTGATTGGGCGGTTCTCTCCATGTCATTGCCACGACAAACGGAATTTTTCTTTTTTTACTCTTTATCCACGCTAGTAGAGCCAAGGCACAACGTTGGCAGGAAATATGCAGAGCTCAATCTTTGTCTTGGTCCCCAAGCGTTAGTTGAAAATAATTTTCATACGCAAATTTAATTCCATGCGTTATATTTCTGCGTTTGGACGCCAAAACTACTTCGCCGTAAATGTAGCAAAAGGAATCTAGCTTATTTGTACACTTTCGGGACATTGTACAGCAAAATATACACTATCAAATTCTGAACACTACTAAAAAATGTATATACACGGTTCACTAATAAAACACACACCTATATCATATACACAAAAATTGTTTTGATAGTTATTATAAGTAACTATAGTAAATAACTAAATAACTAAAAATCAAACGTTTTTTATGTCACGTTTTGTAACGTAGAAATGAAGACTTCGACTGCTCAACACGACTTACTCAGAGAATTTTCCAGACAGAACTGAGATCTGATTAAAAAGACACCGAAATTTCCACACGGAAAACTAGATTACTTCAAGATCATTATATTGAGTTTAGAAACAGGCGTCAAGTGGTATTTAAGTGTTGAAAGAAAGCCCGCGATAAGGAATTCAGTCTTCTATTTTCATTCTTCATACATCGCAAGATTATGTTACTTTCTTTCTTGCAGTATCTTTCAAAAATGTAACAAAATTATGGAATAACGAATTTATAGATCGAGTTTAAACAAACTTTACACTGCCTTTACAATTTTTGTAAACAGTAAGTTCCAAATATTGTATACAAATATAAACGCTTCTTGTACAACTATAATAATTATTACATAACAATAGTAAATAGTAATTGCTTAGACAATTAGTTCATTTATCTGTAAATTATAGTGCTTTACGGTTCTCAAGTGTATTTCAAAAGAATTGGGCAAGGATTTTGTTTTTAAAAAATGTGCAAATGATGCTTAGACAAATTTCGTATTTGTTTCCTACAATATTGTTTAATAAATTTTAAATATTGCTATATTTCGAACAGTGTTTTAAATTTCATACAATATAACATTTACAATTCTGTGAATTCCTAAAAATTTTTGTTTGCTTCAAACGACTACGTATTAATAAATCATATTATCATATATAATATATGTATTAATGTAGAAATACTAGAAGCTGTGTGCAGTTTGTAAGAGTTTTTTATAGTTCTAAGCTTATTATAAGAATATATGAACGAAATGAAACATACATTGTTAGAAAACGTGTATCCATGGAAGTGGTCTCAGTCGGTGTCGATCACGCGTGGTTACGTTCCTGGCAAGCCGGTGTACACGAGCGATGGCCGCATGGCGGCAAATCGCAGTGAACGCGTTGCCGACTGATATTTTCTCTGTCTGTCCACATTAAAAATCGTTTTCAGCAATTTCTCTCGACAGTTTCTTCTTCAGAAAAGTATACAGAATCCGCCACTATGAAGCAAATTTGTGCTAGCCCTCTAGTTTTTCGTAAAAATACGAAAGTAGTGAGTGGAAAGTACGCGCATTGCCTTATTTTTAAAGTTTGGTAGGCAGTTACAACCATTCAGAGCCACGAAAAATAATAAAATTACATACCGTTGCAGTCGGCAGATTTCCCTCTATTTTTCAAGACCAAGGGAAATTTCTATTATTTTTAGTTTTCGCGTAATACGTCACTTTTGCCCAAAATCGTATATTTTTACAAAACTTCATGTTTTTAATGGATATCGCAGATCAAAATTCGTATTGCACAGTGTTATCGAATGCTACTGCCTCACAAGAAGTATCCATTTTGTACATCGTTGCAACCTGCTCTTATCATTTGTCACAAATTGCTCATCATTCATTCATCTATTTCAATTGCATTGTCTTATACTTCTATTTATTGAGACAGCGCGGAACGCACAGTCCCTACCATGAATCTATTCGTTCTTCCACTTCCATGCAGCTGGCTCTTCTTTCCTTCTTCATCACAAGAACAGCATAAAAACAACGGAGTCAAGTAGGTACAGAGGGGATAGGTCTCGAAAAACCAGCGTAGGTCCATTGGGACAGTCCTTTGAATATGTCCGCGGACGTGTTTCGAGACAAGTTTCATCGTGTATGGACCGCGACTGTACTTCCGAATGGGACCTGTTGCCGATCGACATGAAATGTTGAGGAGAAGTGAGGGAGGGGGGGGGGGCGAGAGAAACCTAAATCTAAAATTTGAGGTGTGGGTACTTAATAGTTTCCGAGATATTAATTAAAAACTTTCGATACAATACATCGAATTCCTCATATGCAGACACAACTAATACAACCGTCTTCACTGTAGCGGCCGTGGTCGTCAAGTGTTCAGTAGCTGATGACACAATAAGGATACCGCCCTCAGAATCTATAGGGTGTTCCACGCAAAATCGATTATTGTAACTTCAGTCGCCCAAGGAATGTTTTTTACTTGCAATACGTATACCTTTTTTCAAAATATGTTCCGTTTTAATTTCAGATGGAAAATATTGGATTGTAGTACACGGTACTTACTGTAATTTTGTATAATAGCACCACGTTAGCTTCCGATCCCCGGATAAACAATTCGGATTGACCGTAGAATTTAAATTATTGGCTATGCGACATACAATTCGAACTATGGGCGTACTATTTACACGAAAAGGAGGATATTAGTTGGGTTTGGGCAAATAATTTTCCCGGCCTTCGGCAGGTGGCCGGAAACGCTTGGACAGTGGTCGCCTCGTCGTAATTGTTTGCCGCAAACTATTAATACTGAGGCCAGTATATCTGAAGCCGTATTGCAGGTACAAAACATCCCTTGCGCGTCAGAAGTTACAGTAGCCGATTTTGCGTGGGTCACCCTATAGATTCTGAGGGCAGTATCCTTATTGTATCAACAGCTACTGAACCCTTGAGGACGACGGCCACTGCAGCGAAGACCATGGTACCATCGGCCACTTAACACTCGATAACGACGGCTGTTACAGCGAGAACGGTTGCGTTAGTTGTGTCTGTATATGAAGAATTCAATGTATTGTACCGAAAGTTTTTAATTAATATCTCGGAAACTATTAAATATCCGCACCTAAAATTTTAGATTTTGGTTTGCCCCCCCCCCCCCCTCACCGGCTCGCCCAAATTTTATGTCGATCGGCAACAGGTCCCATTAGGAAGAATATCCTGGTCCGCTTTACAGTTTAGTCTGGAAGATACTGGAGGGCCGCCGGGGTAACCAAACTTCGAGTATGAATGAAAAGTATGAAAGAAACAATGAATGATTGATGTGAAAGAAGTGCGTGCTGCTTGGTTTTGTGTTGTATGGGTTGCGTGTGGTTTTAAGAACTATATACAGTAATGTCTCGAAATAAGGCACAACTTTCTGCTTCGAAATAAGGCAATTCCTATCCCCCCCTTCTTTGTTTGAAGTCGCCGCGCTCACCGAGAAATCGAATACCGAGAGAGAGGCGTGAAGTCGTAAATCTTTACGGTCGAGCGAACAGTGACGTTTCTTCGGCTCCGCCGAGGAAGTAATCCGTGCCACCAATCGCGACGTAACACACAACGAAACAACTGTTATATCACATCTGATAACTCGATTTCCCTAATTATTAAAATAATTGTCAAATAATAAAAGCGTGTGTGACATGGAATTAATGAATGGGAGCGTGCTTCATTCATATGATTCTACCTGCTCCGGAATCGCTTAGGTTAAAACGAGAGGGCATGTTATATTCTATCCTCTAAAGTATCACATTTCGCCTCGACGGAAGCCTTTAATATTTTGCCGCTATCTCGAGCCCCCCGCTCGTAAACCGTGTTCGCTGACGGCCCCTTCGAGATCAAAGTCATGCCGAATAGTGTACTGATTCGATATAAGGCACTGGCCGGTCCCGAGCTAGTGCCTTATTTCGAGACATTACTGTATACGTATACAGGACTGCCTTAAACAAAAAACTTACTCGGGGCCAGCCAGTTTCTTGTAAGGAAACAGTCCACTACTCGGTATGACTTTGATTTCGCGGGGGCCGTGAACGAACACGGTTCACGAGCGAGGAGCTCCATATAGCGGCAAACCATAAAGGCTTCCGTCCAGGGGAAATGTGATACTTTTGAGGATAGAAGATGACATGTCCTCTCGTTTTAACACTAAGCGATCTCGGGACAGGTAGTAGAATCGTGTGAATGAAGGTCGCTCCCATTCACTAATTCCGTGTCACACACGCTCTTATTCTTTGACAATTATATTAATAATTAGGGAAGTCGATTTATCAGATGTGAGGAAACAACCGCGACATAACAGTCCTGACGTACTTACTTTTAAAAGCCCATTTACGAAGACTTACTAACGAAACATACAAGCACGGAATCATTGTTAATAATCCAAAAACTGTAAATTTCGAGTTGTCATTGTTACAACAAATGATCGACATGTATGTCTTGCGCGATTATTGCTCCTATAGTCCATAAGTTATAAAGTATATACAGAATATTTAGTTAAAAAATACGTTGAATGATTATTAAAGTATTCATGTGAATGAAAATATAATATACTTCGAATGGCATAAATATTTTCTGGATTCAGGTAAAATTTGTAGCAGGTACATATACATATACATATACATATACATATACATGTATAAGACAGCAGAAAGTAAGGAAGCATTACATTTTCTATCCTTCTACTTAAAAAAGTCACTGTTCACTCGACCGTAAAGATTTACAACTTCATGCCTCTCTCTCGTTCTCCGATTTTTCAGCTCAGCGCGGCGACTTCAAACAAAGAAGTGGGGATAGCGATTTCTTTCTTTTAAGGGCACATAAGTGCTTTCTTTTAAGGCATTACTGTATACGTTTCTGGCTGTGAGAATGTGGTATGTGAATGCGTGAAGCGGTGGTGCAGGTTTTAGAAAAGTGACAGCGATGGTTGGTTAGTTTTTGAGGAGAGTTCGCAGAGAAACGTCATATAGTGGAAAATTGCGTGGAGGATTGCGCGAAGTTGTATTATGCCGTATCATGTCATTTTGTGTTGAATTACTATTATTATTATTAAATAAACTCTTATTCGCTAATATTTCCAATACATACTTCGTATTAAGAATCCTACAGTATTCCTATTTTAATAATTCGATGCAAAAAATATTTTAAATTTCAAATACATATACATATACTTCACATATTTCCTTGTAATTCAAGTAAATTGAGCGAGGAAACAATATTCTAGCACAGAAAACTGTAATGTTTTGTAAAGAAACTTTTAATTATAATTAACGGACGACCATCGGAATGTAATGCTAATAAAATATAAATAACTAAATAAAATGCAATATATGTTTTTGATTTGCGTTTAGGCAGGGAAGATTAGAGAATATCGTCTCGGAAAATTATTAAGGGAGCGATATCGAACATTTCTGGGCGACACTCATCAGTACGGTGATATTCATGCGGTTAGTACAGATTTCGAACGGACAAAAATGTCGTTGCAATTAGTCTTGAGTGGTCTATATCCACCTGTAGAAAACGTATCGAATGAAGTGCCATGGTCTCCGATACCAATCGTGTACTTGCCAAAGCTTGTGGATACGGTAATGATGACGCTGTATTGTCCAAGGTAAGAATGCACGAATATGACGAACTTCCATTAATTATTTCGAAAATTAGTAGCTTCTTTCCTAATTACTAAATATTATTCATGTTCATCGTCAGTTTGATTTCGCGTATTTACACAATTGATGGTTCATATTCTAATAATTTCGATCATTATAGGGGGCTAAAGCCGTAGTGAGGCAAGTCATATTTTCGAAAATTTTTACTGAGTACTGAAATGCAACGCATACAGAGTATCCTAATTCTCTTTGCCACCCTTAACAATTTTATTATTTGTAAAGATATAGAGAATCGCGTCAGGAAGAAGTTACTTTCTCTCGTAGGACAAATTTGACTATGGAGTTGAAGGTCATTTGAAGGTCATATTTGTTGAGATTTCGCAAATAATAGACGTTCCTTCAATGAAATCAGTACCTTTCTGTTGGTCATTAAAAAGGTAACATCGAGACAAATACAACCATGTATAATAACATGACCTTGAAATGACCCTAAGCTAAAAGTTTTATGAGTAACTGACTGAGATAGTAAACGCGTTTTCTGTACACTGTGTCAACGCTGCTCATCGAGTTAAATTGGAATTATTGATACATTAGTTTCATCCTTCGTTTGCTACAACCAGTTCAGAATTTCACTATGATGCATTGGTGTTTATTAATACCAAGCAAGGAAGGAAACATGAGGGAGGCTTGATATTCATTCATCCTTTCAGTAAAACCAGTTTCCCCTATTAATCATCTGATCACGGTTATTTCACCATTTACATCAATAATCCAAGTTTTATGAATTTTTTCGTACTCAAGGTTACGTGAAGGTCATAATATCACAGATCGTTGGACTCACCTCAACCTTAGCTATCATATCACCATATCAAAAATATGTAATCCCATTTAAAAAACTTTGGTATGGTTTTGAAATCTCGAAAAAAATGACCTTGAGACAATTTGTTTGCCCACCATTACGTTCGCCTCATCAGACGAAATATATTTTTCATTTGACATTTTTCTCTATCATAAAAAGTAAGCTAGATATTTGGGTTGACCAAGTTAGGTAGGACACCCTGTACAATCTATTCCAATTACAGCATACAAAAATATCTGTTGTAGCTATCAAGAAGAAGTACAAAAAATGAAAAACTCTGACATAGTTCGTGAAAAGCTAGCTAAGTACGAAGACTTTTTCGAATATCTATCTCGGAACACGGGTTTAAACATGACATCGGACCCAATCCGCTCAACCGCTTCGATCTTCCACTTTTTAACATCTCAGGTAATTTCTTAATTTCGAAACAGAAGTATGTTTTATTAACTTTGTATTTTGTGCCACGTGATACAGTGAAACATCCGTTATATGAACGTCCGCTATGTGAACGTTCTATTATTGTATATGTATAAACGCTCTGTCACTTAAACGTTCTCTTATAATTATAATTCTGTGTTTAAATACGGGGTGTCTCACCCGATTTTGACATCTTGATTTCTTCTTTATTGTTAGTTGTACCGAAAAATGTTTCGGATAAGAATTTAGTGCTGCCGAGTAGGCCATAATTGGGTGTTATTAATTCATTCGTGGGTGGACGTCTGAAGATCATATGAAGGTCAACTTTGCTTTTTTTAATGGAATTATATACTTTTTAATGCATTAATCGATGCAGTTAGGCATTCTTTATTGAAAGTATTAACATATTTATGTTGAAAAATTAGCAGTTTAAGAGATATATCGATTTCATTAATTCTAAGGCACCATTACTGTCGCACTAAGATGTTCGCTTTTATTCCCTGCAGAAAGCGTTTAACATAACAGCCATTCGCATCGCGGCATTTTTTAAGTCAATGGAGTAAAGATTGTCCTACATTTTTTAAAGTATTGGTTGATATTTTGCAACATTCAGCGACAATTAGTTGTTTCATATCAACCACTGTACTCGGAGCTTCAGCGTAAACTTTATTTTTCAAATGGCTTGGGTTTTTATAGATACTGTACGATATTATAAACCAAAATACGTGCATACACAAGTGGGTAGATGTATACAGGAACCAAAATTCTCAGAGGACAAATATTGCGAACGAATAGTTCTCAACTATTTACATTTTACGACGCTTCCGAACATAAACAATCGTTTATGTAGGTTACGTCGGACAGAAGTCACACACAGAGGAACGCTAACAGAGCTAACGCTTTAGTACGACGATAATGATAACTTAGAATTATTTTAATCGAAATATCTCCGAAACCGCTAATTTTTCAAAACAAACAGGTTGATACTTTTTTATAAAGAATGTTCAACTACATTGTTTGATTCATTAAAAAATATATAATTACATTTAAAAAAAAAACAAAGTTAACCTTCATATGACCTTAACGAATTCACCCACGAATCAACTAAAAACACGAAATTGTGCCCCACTCGGCGCCATTCAACTCTTCTCTGAAACATTTTTCGATACGACTAATAATAGCGAAGAAGTCAAGATGTCAAAATCGGGCGAGACATCCTGTACGTTCTTACTCTATTATGTAGAAAATGATCCTATATGAACAATTTCGTCCCCCAATTAGTCCATACAGGATCGTTTACGACTACTATAAATATTTTCATAAACACGTATCTTAGACAAAATTTTGCTTCGTAACTGAAACGATGGAAAAGCTGAAATAAAACTTTTCAATAATTATCTACAATAAGGTTTTCATCTCCGATTTCAATCACCTTGAAATATGTTGTTAAGGTTATCATTATGAATTTAATCGAATCGGAAACTAAATCGCCCGTCCACTAAAGGGGGCAGGACAGTTTGACGAGTCCATAAATTACTAATACTTTGGAGGAACAATAAAAAGAAAAGTACATATTTAATTGACATAAGTTTTTGTGGTATATTTTAGCACATTACGAAGTACATGAAACAACATTAAAAAAAGGCTCTTATTCAACTTTCCGACGGTATCCCTTTACATAACTTTTGTTTAAATTGCCTACCGGTGTACATGATTCCAGCCGAACAGGATTAGCTGCAACAAAAAATCAAAAAAAGTTTAATAGTACACAGTATTCTCTAGGCATTGACGATCGAACATTTCCATTTTTGTGACAATTATGAAAATAGCAGCTATTTGTTGTTGATCTATCGAATCTATACAAAAAATTTCTAAGTTTTTTTTTATATTTTTCGAAATTGTTAACAATTAAAAAAAAATCGATCGTCAATGCCTAAAAAATGTTACACTACCTACCAAAGGGTATAGCCGGATAAGGGGGTCAAAGGTGCCCCTAAACCAAATTCGATTTGCCATGGGTCATTCGATATCTTATCAAGAAAGTACAATATATGCCAAGTTTCACCTCCGTATCTCGACTAGGGAGGCAGTAATTGCCAAAAATAAAAAATCACATTTTTGACCAATTTCTCTCATCTGCGTGTATGGAAAATTCTGAAAAACATCAGGGACCCTTTAATTAATCAACCACACATTATAGAATTTTTTCAGATTTTTAAATTAGAAAACCAACCTGTGAAAAATAAAAAACGAAAAAAAATAATGAAAAATGCCGGTTTGGGAATGAAGGATCTGGATGTCGTATGAAGTTCGGTAGCTTCTTTTCCATATCAATGAAAAAGATAAGTATCTTTAAAGCAAAGACTACACATATGTTCAATATTAGAAATTATAACTAATTCTATATTTCTATTTAAGTGTTAGGGTATAGAGACATCATGTGCGACATCCAGGATTTCCAATCCATAGTGCTTAAAGATAAGGATCTTTAAAACAAAGACTACATGTGCGTTTAATATTAGAAAATATAAATCATTCTACGGTTGCACATAATTGATAGAGTATGGGTAAGAGGAACTGAAGAAACTAAAGAAACACTGAGGACATCACGAGCTATTTTCGCTGCTACCTATCTATAATTATTAAGGATAAGTATCTTTAACACAATCCATCTACAACTATTAAAGGTAAGAGATTCGCAAATCCTTCACACATATTACTTTAGCGTAGGAAATGTTAAACAGTACCGTAATTGAAACGGTAGCATAAAGAGCACCCCAAAGTCATATTAACCTACACTACAGACTAAAATATTAAAAGAAAATTGTTAAAACATTTTTAATCAAGCACCGAACATCTTGATATAGTTAGGAATTAAACAAAAGAGCAAAAAAAGATACCTAAAAAGGGCTCGACCCTACGACAAGTCAGCGCAGCGGCTTGGCAGTCATGCACTTTGCCGAAGGACTACCGACGCTCTTGAGAATCCCTTATGTATTATGGAGTCTAATGGGAATGATGTAATGACAAATGGTTCGGTTTATTTAGTTTCATTAGTTCCTGTGTTTGTTTGCTACGCGTAAAAACATTGAGCATTGCGTAAAGTATTTATCTGATCACGAATGTACCAAAAATCGCTGTATAACTGTGACTGAGGCACGCAAGAAACAAGGAAAAAGTTGGTTTTTGCTTTTTTAACTATGGCGCACCAAACCGAAAAATCTGAAAAAATTCAGTACAATAGTACCAATAATGTGTACTTACTCAGAAAATATGAATCTAGTACCGCGACTCCTTCATTCCCAAACCGGTATTTTTCATCATTGTTTTTTTCGTGTTTTATTCTTCACAGATTGGTTTTCTAATTTAAAAATTTGAAAAAATTCTATAACATGTGGTTGATTAATTAAAGGGCCCCTGATTTTTTTCAAAATTTTCCAACCACGCAGATGAGATAAATTGGTCAAAAATGTGATTTTTGGTTTTTGGCGATTGCTCCCCCCCTAATCGAGATACGGAGTTGAAACTTGGCACACATTGTATTTTGTTGATAAGCTATCGAATGACCCATTGCAAATCGAATTTGGTTTAAGGGCACTTTTGACCCCCTTATCCGGCTATACCCTTTCATAGAAATCGGTTGGTTAGATTCCGAGATATTTTTCACACCGTTTCCGAAAACCTAGTTTCGAGAAAAACACGTTTAAAATTTCGAAACGTTATGTCTGACGACATCATATGAATCCTTCACTTACCATTAATCAGCCATTCCTGCTTCGTACATATGATCCTCTGCTTCAACTTCAGCCTCTTGCAAAGTTTCGAGTTTCTACTAACTCGTTGAAAGCTAATTTACGAAAAGTGGGGACACATAATGGTTGACCTTTGAAAGTCACTTTGGACAATGAAAGACCCCCGGCTAATGACCGATGCGTTACGGTACGCAGGTAGGTATACGGCTGGGCCCACACCGTATGTACCCGAAAATAGGTTGTTTTAAAGGCTGGGATCGTTTGCACCTTGTTACCAAGACTTCAAACTACTATTTAAAACAAAAAAAAAAGAAAAACGATTTTTCAAAATTTCAAACTGTCCCCTTAAGAGCAGCAACTCGCACGAGTTTTGCTCTCGACAGTGCCTCCTTGCAAGTGAACGCTGATCCGAGAGCCATTGTTCGAGAGCATCCCTCTCGTGTTAGTATTAATGTATATGAACACTGTTGCATTTCGAAACTAACTTGCGCGAGATGCTCTGAAGTAGGCTGGCACCTTTAGTTTCCCATTTGATTAAATTCGGAATGGTGACCTTGACAATATATTTCAAGGTCATTGAAATCGGAGATGAAAACGGCATTCTAGATAATTACCAACTTTTCTAACAGCAATCTTGACAAGAAATAATAAATATTAATGTTACAGAAGAGTATGAATATTCCCCTTCCGCATTGGGTTACTGAACACGTAGAAAAAAATATCGAGGAAATCGTGATCCTAGATTACGAGGTTGCATCTTACACTACGCAAATGAAACGGCTAAACGGAGGCTCTCTTGTAAAAGAGTTTATGCAAAATATAAATGTCAAAGCAGGCACGAATACGCCGAAGCTTTACTTGTATAGTGGTCATGAGATAAATATTGCAGCGTTTGCCAGAGCTCACGGGTTAACTGAACCGGAAATACCTCACTATGGATCTGCTATCATAGTCGAAAAATGGCGATCATTTATCGGCACGGAATTCATTCAGGTATGTTATATTTTCAACTTAACAATACGTATATCCAAGATGCCCCGTGGTGTCCAGTGGTACAGCCGAGTAGAATTTCCTCGCGAAAAGATAAGTTGAAAGTGCAGAATAATGCTTTTTCACCTGAAACTTCTTCCTCGAAAAAAAATGGCTTTGAAAATCTACTACCTGTAAGTTTTGATTTCACAGACTTCTGTTTCTGCTTCTGTTCGTATTCATTCTGCACTTTCGGCTTTTTTTCCGTGTGGAATCAGCCCCTGGCTAGTTGTGCCACAATTGTTGGGACACCCTTGTGTTACGGGAAAGAAAATTTTTTTATAATAATCAAAGTAATCCAGTAAAAAATCATTATGCCCTGCAAATAAATTATTTTCTCCTCTTTGTAATACATGTGAAAATTGCAGGCATGCGGCATGCGATATAATATAAATTTTGTTAACAGATGCTTCTTTGGACTGGTGTTACCAAACAGTTAATTACATACAGAATTCCAGGATGCGGTGTGATATGTACGTATGATAGGTACCAATGGCTGATGCGAAATGTTATCCCCTCAAACGAAGAATCTAATTGTTTGTGGAATAGCGTAACAATGGATCAGCTGCGTGACTACTACGATCAAAGTGTTTCAGCTGCAAGGCTCTAATCTGGATTTTAAATATCGCTCACATAAAGAGCTTATATGAGCACAAGATGTATTAACAATTTGAAGCGGACATCATTTTGTGGAAAGAAATTAGTGATAATTGGTCTACATATACAATGATGTTCATGCGAATAGATATTCCTTTTTTAGAAAATTAATAATAAAATTAGACATGAAGGTAAATTTCTTTTGTCTTTAGCAGATTTTAGCTATGTACGATTTATTCCAATTTAAATTATAACTACATATAATGACTAAATGAAGATTCCACTATTCCAATATGTTTCTACATATTGTTGCGGACAGTCGTTAAAGCCGCCAATTCCCTGAGTCGACTCGTACAAAGTCAAAGGTTTGTCGGCCGACATTATTGTGGGATTGTTTTATGAATGTATTATGAGAGTGAAGTTGTTTAAACGAGTTATGATAAGCAACGATAATTTCACATGATGCAATTGATTGAGGGATAGTTTCATGTTGTTGATTTGATGTTCAATTATAATAGGTGTACAATTTTATATTCTGGCATAATATAAAAATTATATTATAACTATAACCACATGTATTGTTTCTTCATCATCCCATCACAATTATCGATTAAATTACCCACTGATCTGCATTACCATCGATGCTGATTGTAACATGGCCAAATTATATAAAGTATACCATCACGCCACTAACGGAAAATCGTTGAACTATTCTTGTATCCATCGTGAGCAAAAGATACATTTCGATTTACACCTTCAGAGAAGTGTTAAAGTGACGAAAATCGAATTCCCACGATATTGTACTAGTTCAAGGAATGGTGGTTTGATGTGATATCATTGGAAAAAACATTAAATCGTGAAATATTTGCAAAATGTCACTCCTGCTTATTTCTGATAGCCATCTTGCTAGTTCACATAGCGTCTGTCTCGTGCTTACAGTTTCCAATTTTACACTTTTCTTAAAGTATAGTGTTTATTGGAGTTATAATGGACCAGGCCACCCTGTGGCGAAGTCTACCCGTAGGTGCTGTATCCGCGAAAACTAAATTTATTCAAGTATCGAGACGAAAATCGAAATCTACGAAACCGATTGTTTCTTTCGCTCATCGCGTATAGGTGCATGACTTTCGTTTGGCGCGAGCGCACGCATACAGCTCAGGGCACAGGAGGCTGCCCCCTTAAGTATCCTCTTCGGCGATTACCTATTGATCGCTACGAAGAGGTTAAGGTTTTGGATATTTCTTAATTATTGTTAGGTTATTTGCCTATTTATTGCCTAGAAAACGTTAAGTTAGGTTTGATTATACTTTCCCTTGGCATTTCCTGGTTATAGTTGTTATTTGCTTATTTATCGCCGAGAAGAGTCGCGGCAGCTACTGAAAAAGATGGAGACCCAGGACGCAATCAAAATGTCACAGAGTCTTCTCTAATTGTATCAGCGAAGAAGAGGGATAATAAAGGATAGCTCCACCAGATTTTTCCTTCGATTATCGCCATCTAAACGATGTGACGAAGAAATATTCTTATCCACGTCCTTTATCATAGCAAAAACGTGCTAAATAATTAATGTTATAATAAGTATCAAAACGTAACTCTGTTTCACAAGACTTTTATTATCTGTGGATGTCGTTACACTTGAACATTAGGATCTAATTTTATAATAACGTTCTTAACTTTTTTCATAGCCGCCATTAAATCATCGTCCGCAATTTCATAAGAAAATACGAATCTGACAAGCGAATCATTTAGCGCTAAACATTTCACGATGGTATTGTCTTCGTCGTTATCGCCAACCTCTCTCAAACGTATGGCAAACTTTGTAGCGGAAATAACATTAGGATCGACGTTCACGAAAACCATATTTGTCTGTACAGTATTCAGATCAACTGAAAATGCTGTCGATTTAATTTCGTTCATCGCGGAAGCAAAAATGAAAGCCCGTCTATGATCATGTGTCAGGATTGGGATGTTTTCGAGAGCAACAAGACCAGCTGCAGCAAGAACACCAATTTGCCTCATACCACCACCAAGTACTTTTCTTATTCTCCTCGCATTGTCGATAAATTCTTTTGTCCCACAAAGAACCGAACCCACAGGGGCACCTGGATCAAAATAGCGTTCATTTTAAAGTTAATGTCAGATAGTTATTATAATAAAGTTCATTTTACATGCCAGTGTACCAGTCACTGAAATGTTTCATGCATTACTAATTGCAAACGATGGTGTAGAAAAGTCAGAGCAAAATCTCTTTCAGCTATAGTATTATTATTAGAGGTCCAAAATAACAGTTATTTTTTTAATTCTTCGGGAAAAGGTCAATGAATGAAAATTAATTTTTATTTAAGTAGCCACTTATCAATAAATCTACAAGAAATTTCTCGAAAATTCAAATGATTAAAAGATATTAACTTGTTATTGTTTTGATTAGAAATAACCATCATAAATGCTACCAGTAATCAATATAAATGATCGGAATTTTTGTTTGATTACATATCAATAACCATTATCGATAAGCTACATTTTATTTTGGTTACCACCAATCAATATCGACCGCAAGAAATTGTCTGGTTGCGTGGGCTAATTGTCAGTTGTTAATAACATTACTTATATAATTAATTAGTTCTCAATGACAACATGAAATAAATTAATTCAAAAATGTTATACTAGAATATGGCTTATGGAAATAGGTTCATGGAAATAAAACTACCTATTTTATTTAACTATATCAATTATAAGAATTTATTTTAAAAAAATATTCTCACCACAGAGAAGATCGTACTTCAGCTTTAAAAGGTCGTAACTGAACTGAATCTAGACCAAACGGTCCCCGTGTTCATAGACGCGTTTATCTCCCCTGCATAAACATCCTTATACAGAAAGAGGATCCAACAGAGGAGTTCTCAGCTAAAGTTCTAAGAATCAATTTAGATTAATTTTTGTTTTATATGTTCTTCACTGAATACTTCCAACACCTTTTGGGTTAATTAAATGTGTAAGTCTTATAATTATTATTTTATCACGTTTTCAATAATGTTAGATACTCCTATAAATCACTAGCGTTCCTAATACTTCACTCTCCTTGTTAGGTCACGTACTAAAAATTCCCATCGCCGCAACATTTGGGGCCTCAAGTCATAAAATCGCATCCCTTCGTGTCACCATAAACTTTCACTCGCTAGCCCTAACTTTCTCCTAATTATCCTAAACCTCCACTACAGATTTCTTCCCTCCTAAACTATCTAAACCCCGCCAAAACCACCTCTACTTCCAACCACTTCCGCCCTCACAGCGACCAATCAAAATTCCTTCACCCTCTCTAGTTTTAAGAAATGACCAATAGTTTCCCTTAAGACGACTCTCTAGTCTCCAGTAAAAACCGTGTCTCAAAAGGACCATCAGAAAAAGATTGTACATCGAATCGAACGGTTGACTCAGTTTTGACTCGTCCAATATACGAAATAAATTTAAGGTTTAGAACATAGAATCTTGAGGTCAAGCATTCCACGTAATCCTTTGCGGTGTCACGACACAAATTGGCGCAGTCGGTAGAACCCGTCAAAAAAAAAAAACGATAGAATAAACAAACTTTGCTCAAAGTATTCTTCGTTTTGTGAGTGTATCTCGCGACGGGAATTAAAAGTGTTCACCTGGAACATCTACGGATCCGGACGTCCATTGCAGCGCAAGAGGGTAAATCGTCGAGACGCATACTACTCCGCTTCGCTGGTAGGAAACAGGTACAGTACACCTTTGGGTTTCGTCGCTTGCTATTGGCCTTACGTACTCCAACCCCACGTATTATCATGTCGCAACCAAACTCGCCTGAAAATTCCTCAGAGTCCTCCAACCCCTCGGAATTCCCGATTCAATTTCTATGCAACCTAATCCCAAAAGAGTTCACGGGTAACCGATACGAGCTCGGACAATTTATTGCAAACTGCAACAATGCAGACCAACTCGCGTCACCTAACCAAAAGACCCCATTACTATTCTTCATTCTTTCCCGGATTTCCGGGAACGCTAAAGAGCAACTTGCTCTCCAACACTTTCGGGACTGGACAGAATTAAAGGAACAATTAAAAAGACTATATCAGGACAAAAAACATTATTGCCAAATAATGGAAGAATTAAATAACAGTAAGCAGCTTCCGTCCGAGAATACCAGTAGTTTTTATCAGAGGTTAATAACATTGTCTTCACGAGCGCTCAGTGCGATACATCAATACTCGACCAATCCTCTCGAAATTCCCGGAAGAAAGAGAGCCGTGGAAGAAACTACCCTAAACAGATTTGTGTATCACAGCAGTCCACAAATCTCCCAAATGTTACGATGGAAAGATTTTGATAACTTAAACGCCGCGTATTCCGCCGCCATCGCCGAAGAACGCGCGTTAAACATACACAAACACACTAAACCACGATCTTGCACTAACTGCGGAAGGAATAATCACGACACTTCATCGTGCAGATTAAACCTTCATATCCCCGATCGCACCAGGCATATCCATAATATTCAGCCCACTAATAACAATTTCCGGCAAGATCAAAAACCGCCTCATAACCAACCGCATCAAACTTACGTCCCGAATTACCCCAGGAATACTAACACTAACCATAATCCCCAACAACCAAACGCACTTAAAATTTGTAATTATTGCAAAAAACCGGGACACCTGATTAATGAATGCCGGAAAAGACAATACAATAATAGTCGAAGAAACCCACCCAATCAAACCGCTCCTCACAACACGAATGCAAATGTACATTTAAACTCCCAAGAATCCCCAGCGGCGAACACCTCGCTGGCGGATCAACTTTCCCAGCTAACGGTGTTCGAGAATTAACTCTTTCCATACCAACGGGCGAACTAGATTGTATAACTGTTTTTTCCCAAAATTCCAAAGACGCTAGCAAGAATCTCCGTCTCTTAATAGATACGGGTGCTAGCGTATCATTGATCAAAGCTTGCAAACTCATACCCAATACTTGTTTTAACTCAAAGGAAAAATTAATACTGCACGGGATAAGTTCGAATAATCCCGTGGAGACTGTAGGTAGTTGCGAGATTCCGTTACAATTTCAAAAATCAATTGTCGATACTAAATTTCACATCCTGAACCAAGCTACAAACGTCCCATTTGACGGCTTGTTAGGGAAAGATTTCTTACAGAAAGTATCCGCGAAAATTGACTATGAAACGAATACATTAACCTTAAGATCAATATCGACAATTACCCCGTTGATCTCGCGCAGAACGGAAACGCCAGACGCAGACTTAATCAATCTCAAACCCAGAACAGAGACCCTAATACAAATCGGAGTAAAAAACCCAGAGATCCAAGAAGGGATCATCCCAGAAATCGAATTACAGAAAGGCGTCCACCTCTCAAAAGCAATCACTAAAGTGAACAAGGACAATTTAGCTTACGCGACAGTATTAAACACGCGAATAACGACCCAACAGATAAGACCAATTTACGTTAACTTAGAGCCTCTCCCAACTACTTCTAATATTCTTATTGCCACTAATTCCAATTCCCCGCGCTCCTCAGACCGGACAAAATTACTGAAGGAGAACCTAAGACTGGAACATTTAAATTCAGACGAACGAAAATCGGTTCTAGACATATGCCTAGATTTTGAGGACATATTTCACTTTCGAGATGACAACTTAACGGTGACAAACGCTATAAAACACGAACTGAACTTAACTGACCCTGCTCCTATCTACACAAAATCCTATAGATATCCAGAAATTCACAAGGAAGAAGTCAACAAACAAATAGATAAAATGCTAAAACAAGGAATCATCCAACCATCTATCTCCCCATGGTCCTCACCTTTATGGGTCGTGCCCAAGAAGTTAGATTCTTCTGGTGAGCGGAAATGGAGAGTAGTTGTCGATTACAGAAGATTAAATGAAGTAACTGTTGGCGACGCGTACCCTCTGCCTAATATAGACGATATATTAGACCAGTTAGGGCATTCGAAGTATTTTACAACCCTGGATCTCGCATCCGGTTTCCATCAGATACCCATGCGAGACTCCGACAAACAAAAAACAGCTTTTACAACCCCTTCAGGACATTACGAATTCAATCGAATGCCATTCGGATTAAAAAACGCCCCAGCAACGTTCCAACGTCTAATGAACGCCGTATTAACAGGATTACAAGGTCTTCAATGTTTCGTCTATCTCGATGACATCGTTATTTACGCGTCATCCGTCCAAGAACACTCAATAAAATTAAGAACCATCTTCGATCGTCTCAGGCGGAACAATTTAAAATTACAGCCGGAAAAATGCGAATTTATGCGACAAGAAGTAGCATACTTAGGTCACCTGATATCTGATAAAGGAGTTCAACCAAACCCCGAAAAGGTTAATGCCATCTCTAAATTCCCCGTTCCAAAGAATCAAAGAGACATTAAAGCCTTCCTAGGTCTTGTAGGGTACTACAGAAAATTCATAAAAGACTTCGCAAAGATAGCCAAACCTCTCACGATATTGTTAAAGAAGGATACACCATTCGAATGGACCGCCGAACAGACAAGATCTTTCAACGAATTCCGGAAAATCTTAACGACGCAACCAATCCTCCAATACCCCGATTTCAACCAAGAATTTCTCCTAACCACGGACGCCTCAAACTATGCAATAGGCTCCGTCCTAAGTCAAGGTCCAATTGGAAAAGATCTTCCCATCGCGTACGCATCCCGCACGTTGAATAAAAGTGAACTAAATTATAGTACCACGGAAAAGGAACTCCTCGCTATTGTGTGGAGCGTCAATCACTGTAGGCCCTACCTGTACGGCAGACGCTTTATCATAGTAACTGACCATAAACCGCTCACCTGGCTATTCAATTGCAAGGACCCCGGAAGCTGACTAGTCCGCTGGCGACTAAAATTAGAGGACCACGATTATAAAATCGTGTACAAAGCCGGTAAATTAAATTCGAACGCAGATGCACTATCCCGTTTCCCAACAATCAATCTGATTCAAAACGACAAATTCGAGGACTTTATTCAATTTCACTATAAAACACTCGACATTCCAAAAATTAAATCCATGCCGTGTGACAAATTCCAACACTTCCCCAACATACTATTTTACTCTAAGGACCTAGACGACAACAACCTATTTTCCGAAGTCATACGTCGAGAATACGACCTTTCAAAAGTTAAAGAACCGGACGATCTCTATTCATTTATCAAACTCTCTAGAAACAATCAAACCACATTCCTTTGTATTTGCAAACTGTTTCATTTTGATAAATTAGAATACAAAGACATATTTTACTCTCTCCAAACTCTGTACAACCACCTAAGAGAAATCAAACATTCGGGAAATATCTACATTCATGACGTCACGATTAAAGATAAAAATATAAAAAAGGAAATGTTTTCCGAGATGATACACTATATTTTCAAAGACTCTAATATCACGCCTATCCTACTAGAGAACAAAAGAACCACTCCCAAATCAAAAGAGCAAATTACACGAATATTACAGGAAAACCATGATTCAAAATTAGCAGGACACTCGGGTTTCCTTAGAACATACAAAAGAATTAAAGAGTTTTATAAATGGGAATCGATGAAAAGGGATATAAAAAATTACATAAAGAAATGCCCATCTTGTCAGGTCAATAAAACAAATTTTCGACCTTCCAAGGCTCCCATGGAAATAACGACAACATCTAACAAACCTTTCGAGAGACTAGCAATTGATGTTGTCGGACCATTACCACTGACCACAAACAACAACCGCTTCATTCTAACTATGCAGGACGACTTGACCAAATTCTCTTACGCTACACCCATACCAAACCACGAATCACAGACCGTAGCGACTGAATTATCAAAATTCATCACACTATTCGGGATCCCCAGGACCATACTATCTGACCAAGGCACTGATTTCACGTCACAATTAATGAAGGATATAGCAAAATTATTCCACACCAAGCACATATTATCTTCTCCTTATCATCCACAAACTAACGGCGCTCTAGAGAGATCGCACCTAACACTAAAAGACTATTTAAAACATTATATTAGCCAACGACAATCAGACTGGGACGAGTTTATACCGTTTGCAATGATGGCATATAATACCCACGTCCATAAATCCACTGGTTTTACCCCATACGAGACCCTATTCGGAAATAAAGCATACCTGCCCAGCAATATAACGCAAGAACCGACATTAAACTACAACTACGACGACTACATAATAAATCTAAAACAAAAATTAAATTACACACAGAAGATAGCTAGAGACAACCTACTCAAATCAAAGGCCAAATCTAAAGCCTATTATGATAATAAAATCATTACCCACCAATACAGGGTTGACGACCTAGTCTACGTACTAAACAAACAAACGAACCCCGGATTAAACAAAAAACTGTCACCAAACTACAAGGGACCTTATAAAATAACGAAAGTAAATCCAAACAATACCGTCCAAATTCTTAAAAACAGGAAATTGATAACGTACCACACCAATATGTTAAAACCCTATGTTTCAGGAGACGATGATCTATAATAGGCGTTACTCACCCACCACATTAATGATGTTCATCTTATCCACCTTCCACCAAACCCTCGAGACTAACAATCCCTATTACGAAGTCCTACTTTTAAACAACCAAATAGGTTTATACTATAACTTCTTAGGAAACGCAAAATTATCGAACTCACAATATACCCTTATAACTCGTATTAATATAACCGCCATCGAACAAAGTTACTACCAGTTACAAAACCTCTATGCGAGATCATTCAACTCATGCACGAATAAGGCCGAACCGACGGAATACGGAAGTTGCGAAGCTCTCTTCGAACACGCAAAATCCCAGATCCTAACAATTGGGACCAAAATCGAAACAATAAAACATTCGACAGATCTCGAAAACCCCAAACAAAGTAAGGTAAATAAAAGAGGATTGCTCGACAGTATATCGCACTCTCTAAATCGGTTATTTGGCAATCTAGACACGGAACACATCGAACTAGATAAACAAGCAATAGAATCGATTATTTCAGAAAATAAGAATACACATCTCCTAATGAGACATCAGATTGCTATAATAAGCAATACGATCCAAAATTTTAATACATCCGTTCAAAACCTCCGAGCTGACGAAGCACAAATCAATGAAAACATCAAACCTTTTAACAAATTTTCAAATTGCACGACCAACATACTGAACAAGATCCTTAGACGACACCTTATTTTCGAACAACTACTTTCTTTACTACAAATAGTCTCACAACTTAACGAACATTGCGATTTAGTGATAAACTCCATTAACCTGGCAAAACAAAATTTACTCCACGCGCAGCTTATAACACCACAAATTCTCTTCTACCGCTTAAATAGCATAATCCTCCAGGAAGGATTGAATTGGCCCTTCCCACTACTATACATTAACATGCACAAATACCACAGACTATGCAAGGTAGATATCTTGAACGTCGATAACATTCTAATATTCGATATAAAAATTCCCCTAATTGAGCCAAAACCGTACGAGCTCTATGAATTGTTACCATTCCCTATTCCGCAAACCATACCAAACATCTACCAGTACATCCAGCCCAGTTATCCTTATATCCTCCTGAGTAACGATAAGGCCTATTATGCACCATTTCGAGACCCCAAAGCGTGTTCGACAGTTGACACCAGCGAGCGTATCTGCAATATCAAGCAAGTGATCAGGACCAACAAGTTACCAATCTGCGAGACAACGTTGATCTTATCCACCACTGGCGAAATACCTACCTCGTGCCAGATCAGGACGATCAAAACAGATTTCGAAAGGTGGTACTATACCCAACACCGCAAGTGGATATTCACCGCCGCACATCCCATACACCTGACGCTCACCTGTTCCCCGACGCACATCGAAGACGTCAAACTACCGCCAAGGGGCATAATTTATCTCGAACCACAGTGTAAAGGCTACACTGAATTCGTCGTATTAGAGCCTTCACGGGGGAGCATCTCCAACGATAGCCACAACGTACTCCCACGAAAAATCACCGAAGACAACTACTGTCTCAAGGAAGAAACCAACCTGACGATCGTACCAATGGAGTTATCACCCGTAAAAATGACCCATATTGAGAGCGAAGACTTCAAGTACGCTAATCACAAGATGACGAAGTTAGACAACTTGTTACGACAAGAATTGGAGAAACCCGCTGTCATACATTACGGCCGTTGGTACGCCAATATCTTTAGTACAATGGCAACAGTAGTTGGGCTAATATTCCTAATAAACCTACTACGTTGGTCCGGCGTGCTACGTCGAGTGGCCAGGTACCTGTGGCCTACCAAAGAAACCAATCTTAGAAACGACACCTGTAGTTTCAAAATCATTAACACCAACATAAACGCCGTCCCGGTAACAAGGAAGCAACTATCACAAATTTTGGAAGGAGACGAATCAACCATAGAAGGAGCTCTCAACCCACTACGAGCTTATAACGACGACAGGAACGATCTGGACAACCCCCAAGCCAAGCCCACTACATCCACTGGACTAAGACGTTCAATGTCGCGCGCTCCGTCCGTAAATATGGATTAACTATCCTTCTTTGTCTAATATTATATAATCAACCTTATCTTCGATCATGGAAACAAATTATAGAATAAGGTAGCAGTAAGAACATACGGACTATTTTAGTAATAATTAATCGACAGGCAGTGGAACACCCGAAACCATGATTGACATACTTAGATGTACAAACATTTAAGCATTATAGCAACCTTTTGTTAATTTCAAACCTTAGCTTATATTATCTATGTTGTTAGTACTATCTTTAAGTTATCTTATTTTACTTGTATAGTTATAATCATACACTACCTAGTATAATATCTCATATTAGGTTACACTACTCTATAATTGCACGACTTACTCGAATAACTAATTTACTCTTAGGAAATCGTAAATTAATCTAAAGGAGGGAGGTGTTAGATACTCCTATAAATCACTAGCGTTCCTAATACTTCACTCTCCTTGTTAGGTCACGTACTAAAAATTCCCATCGTCGCAACATTTGGGGCCTCAAGTCATAAAATCGCATCCCTTCGTGTCACCATAAACTTTCACTCGCTAGCCCTAACTTTCTCCTAATTATCCTAAACCTCCACTACAGATTTCTTCCCTCCTAAACTATCTAAACCCCGCCAAAACCACCTCTACTTCCAACCACTTCCGCCCTCACAGCGACCAATCAAAATTCCTTCACCCTCTCTAGTTTTAAGAAATGACCAATAGTTTCCCTTAAGACGACTCTCTAGTCTCCAGTAAAAACCGTGTCTCAAAAGGACCATCAGAAAAAGATTGTACATCGAATCGAACGGTTGACTCAGTTTTGACTCGTCCAATATACGAAATAAATTTAAGGTTTAGAACATAGAATCTTGAGGTCAAGCATTCCACGTAATCCTTTGCGGTGTCACGACAATAACCCTAATAACCAATTAGATGCCAATCGGCAGCCAATTGGCAGCAACAGGTGCAATTGTCGAGTAACCTTGGCATCGTCAATATCCAGCACAAAAGTGGAAGCCAGAAGGCAACCAACTATGCGCAGCGTACGTTATTGATAACTTAGCAGACAACAACCGACCAGCCGCTGGCAACTTCAACAATGTAAATCAGCGGTACTGAGGAGACGTTCTGGCATCAATATACGCTGCGAACAAATGATTGCGCTCTGGCTGCCAATTCTGCGTCGAACGTTGACTATGCAAATGTTGCTCGACTTTTGCTTGTTACATCTTACCCGGTCAAATTCGGCTGTTAGGGAAATACTATTCGGATAGCCGAGCTGTTCAAACAACATTTTGCCAAAGCTTGTTATAAAGTTTCCTTGACAAAGTAGCTACAAATTCGATACAATATTTGATATATTCGATGATATTAGTAAATTAGCAACAAAAATATAGCGGAGTCTATTGAAATTAGTCGCGAGCAAATTCGCGGTTAAGTTATATTACACCTGCTGCTTTCAAATGGCTGTCGATTGATACGCAACTGGTTCTACCTGGCTATCTGGGTAATTATATTAGTAACGTTAATAAGAGCAGTCGATAGTCGGAATTAACCAGACAAAAATTGTTGCCGGCGATATTCGTTATCGGTAACCAAAAAATATTCTGGCCACTTGTATTGGTTATTTTCAACCAAAAAAACTCCTGCCCTTTATAATGGTTACTGGTGTTAAAAAAATCTAGTCATTTATAATGATTATCCATAACCAAAATTTTAAATTAAAGATATTAACTCTTATATCATGACTTTTACAATTTGCCTTATAATGTCTGATATAAATAATGTTGCTCTAGTTCGTCAAAATTTTCAGAGTAACCGAAAGCACAAGATATATCAATAAATTCAAAGCCCCGCTGCAATTAATTTTCATGAAAAACCGTAGTGTACGAGAAATACAATCATCCCTAGGCAAGAAAATGAGTTTCAAAGTGTCAAGTACCTAGAGCTTTGCTAAGGCAAAAAGTCACAGAATCGAAGCCTGCGACAATTTCTTTCGCCGGTTTCCCAGATCCGACGCTCACATTCCACAACCGTGCTCCGTCCATGTGCAACTTCAAATTGTGATTTTTACAGAAGGACACCAATTCCTCGAGCCAACTCTGCGGAACGATTTTCCCGTTTATCGTATTTTCCACTAGTGTCAATTTGGAAAAAGGCTCATGGTGTCTGTCTTTTCGGAGTTTAGACTGGAGTTCGCCAAGATCAAAGGTACCATCAATGTTGTTTCGTAGCGGCCTAAGACTCACTCCGGCGAGCTGGGAAGCACCGCATTGCTCATGCAACAGACAGTGAGCAGAATCGCCACAGTACGCCTCGGAGCCACGCACGTTGCAATAGTTCATTACTGTGACATCACGAAATATTTTCCTTAAATATATTTAAATGATGTTGTTTCTTTGCATGAAGTCAGGGTAATCAGAAGTGTCTTAAGAATTAAGGAACTGTTGTAACTTAATTAAATACGATCTTTTATGAAATATTATTGCGTACAATGCCTACCAACTGAAGACTTCACTTGTATTTTATTTCATGCATCATTGACACAAAAAATATCGTCATTATAGAAGTAAAATTCATTAAGGCAGTATTCCTTCGATTTGGGTCCAAAAAATCGAACTTTTTTGCGCATTAAGTTCCTATGACTCTCCTAAACAAAAAGTGCTGATAAGTGCCGTGAAGTCTTTAAAAACACGGATGGTATAACATTTTAAGCGGCCTATACACGGTGAGACTTGTCCCGAGACACGTCCGCGGACATGTCCGAAGGGTCGTCCCAAGGGACCTACGCTGGTCTCTCGAGACCTATCCCCTCCGTACCTATTTGACTCTGGTGTCTTTATTCTGTTCTTGCGACGAAAAAGGAAAGAAAAGCAAACTGCATGGCAGTAGGAGAACGAATAAACTCATGGTAAGGACTGTGCGATCCACGCCGAAAATGCTATTTTGCTAGGGTAAATATTGGCAGCCATTTTGCTACGATGAAGGCTTAGGATTGGTTTGAGATACCAGGGTGAAGACGGATAGTATAAACAGGACCGTCTCGTTTATCTCCGCCGGAGTTGGAGGACCGGGGCTGGCCCCGAAACGAGATAAGAGCTCGTCTACGGCACTTGTATGTAAACGAACTCAATTTATGTTACGATAAAAATACACAGAAATCAAAAAGACAAATACATACAAGACACACAAGAATTGTGCCTTTCAGGAATGTAGTGTTATATTTTATAGAAATTTTCTATGTTCTTGTCTATTACTTATTTGTAATAACTCCCAGGTAGAAATAGACAACTGTCAACTGACTGCCGTTTCCTAATAACAACGGACTGATGACACGTACTGTGCAGAGTCGAGCACATGGATTGTAGGTGGCCCTCGGAGGAACATATAATTTATGCGTTCATGAAATATGTTTTGGGTCCAGACCTTGAAATATCGTTTTTGGTAACAAATTTCTTTTCCGACGAAGGATGTACGGTCCCTACCATCCGTCTATTCGTTCTGTCTCTATTAGTGGAGTTTGCTTTTAGGCAGGTGTTGCTGCCGTTAGTATAGCTAATAGCAACCTAGTGGCTACTAGGCCCGGTTCTGACACGGCTAGTAGTTTAGTCGAGTGGCGAATAATTTAGAGACTTGGTGTGTGCGGACACTAGAATTTAGTCGAGTAGTTTAGTAGAACGATTTTAGTCGAGTAGATCCCCACCAATGGATTTTTCTGATTGGCCAGGCTTCCTCCACCACTAACCAACTTACCCAAATAGCGCGCCACAGCGCAGCGGCACGATGGGGCTGTATATCCATCGCGAACGTCTCTGTACGATTGCTAAAACACGATTCTACTAATCCGGCCACTGTTTTGTGCACGAAGCCGTTTAGTGGTAAGTGGCGAGTCGCCACTCGACTGCACTCAACTAAATTACTGGTCGTGTCTAAACTGGGCATTATGGTTGTAATGTCTTTTATGGCCTGCATTGTTGATATGAAAAATTTAAAAAAATGGGTAGTGATTGTATATTTTGGAAAAAAATTGTCCCTTCCAAATTATTTGCATCCACAATGTAGATATTATAAATACCGACGAGATACTACTAAAGACTGCCAGCCTTATGGGAGTTCGCGTGCCAGAAAAATTCGCTGTTTACTTACGCCCTCGAGAATATATTGCGGTTAAAATAAGAAACAGAAACTGAATTACACAGTTCCAGGCCGTCTGTTGACGAGTGCGGACGTGTTTCGAGTGATATCTTGTTTACGCTTTGGTTCTAACGAGTGCCTTCAAACAGTGCCATTAACAGCGTGCCGCATTAGTGAACGGGTACGTGAGAGGGACTAAGAGGCAAGGCCTCAAATGGCTGCGAAAGCAGCACAGACGATATGCCATAACGACAACAACATGGAGAATTCTCCATGTACGAATCTCTTGACCCAAGACAGCACATTAGAAAAGATTTCTGACTACAGGAGTCTCCCAGCAAATTCCAACAGCCCAAAGAACTATTCTTCCAACCAGATACCACAAAAGAATTTACCTACTATCTCCAGAACCTACGCACATGCAGCATCAAACGATACCTTCCCCAAAAAAGACCAAGCAATAGTCATCGAATCGAAAAGTGATATTGCCATCAAGGAGTACATTACTGCCTTGGGAATGATAGTCAAACCTAGTGACATTAGATTCGTGTCTCGGATCTCTAATAACCGTATCTGCATATTCCTATCAGTCACTAACAGTACATGGTATAGAATTAGAAATGCGACCCCTTATAAATAAAAACAAACGAATCATAATATCCAACGTATGCCCTATTATCCCACACTTCACTATTGAAGAACATTTTAAAAGACTAAACATAAACCCTACTTCCAAAATTTCATTTTTAAGAGCGGGAATTTCCGACCCCGGATTCTCTTATATCCTAAGTTTTAGAAGACAATTGTACATTAATCCAAAAGATGAACATCTCCTTCCTGACAAAATCCCAATAGAATTTGACGATACACAGTACTGGTTATACCTGTCGACAGATTCGATGTCCTGTTTCGTTTGTAAGAAAACCTGACATATAGCCGAAAACTGCAAGAATACTACACAACACATAAGTGATGAAATAGAATTCACGAAACCAAAAGATAAAATTCAAGTGCAAAACATACTAAGTGATAATCTCCAGAGTGCCAGTACAGATCAGATGGATATAGAAATACGAACGCCAAACAGGAAAAGACCGCTATCGACACATACAGAGTCCACCAGAAGCCAAATGCATGTAGGATCGTTAGGATTGTAAACGAAGGAAATATGCTTCGGCTAAATTTAATTATACATAAACGAATACAATTATAAAAGACACTCTCTCGCGACGCACACTCTCTTCTCGATGCGCACGTTCGACTATCTCCTAAAAACTCTACGACGTTCATCCACACACCAGACAGGCGACGATCGCCCGCCGCACCCATTCCCCACGCATCCCGCAGGGTCCGTCCGCCAACCGTCCACCACGGCAACTTCACTCCCCACATACATGTCCTAGACTGCTCCAGTACTTCAATTACAGAATATGAAGAAACAAGTGAAGATGATATCCCCACATATGAAAACCAAATTTTCGGTAACAACTCACCCAAAAAACCAGAAAAATCGAAAAAAATGGTCAAACTCAGTAACGCAAGTGAAGCAATTAATAAGTCAGATATAACAGATCTTCTAGAACCAGCAAGAAACGAAATTGAAGTTAAACCAAACCACCATCACCCAGCTCAAGTCATTCTTAGAAAATGCTTTCGGGTCATTGAATCCCTATGAAATAGCACAGGAATACACCGACAATATAGACAAATTAATTACTATGTTATCCGAAATATATCCCTTCCTTATTGCTCGTAGCATTAGAAACAGATGCACTAGAATATCAAAAAAATTAAAACTGAGTCTAAAATATGCCGATATACAACAGCAGCCCACTAAAGCGGTTCTAAATAACGAATTCCCTGAAGGTGTAGTTATGAAGACGACAGATCTAAACAACCTCATACCAAAACAATCATGAAAAAAATACCGCAGTGGAACATAAACAGCTACTTCACCCATTATGAACAATTGCAACTACTTATCAACGAACATGAACCAGATCTCATATGCCTTCAGGAAGTTAATTTTAAACCAAACCAAATTGTCAAATTAAGAAATCACACCCTGTTTTCCAAAGCTGGGCACAACACAAACCATGCAAGCGGAGGAGTAACTACTGTAAACAGCAAATATAGTGCCAAAGAAATCCCACTTACTACTGATATGGAAGCTGTTCTAGTTGCCTTACCAATCCCGCACAAAAATCTCACGCTACATATATGCAACATATACATTCCGAACTCATATACCCTAGATATCACAGAATTTCAAACCCTCCTAGTACAAATTCCCAAACCGTTCATATTACTAGGAGACTTTAACAGTTACCATTATCTATGGGGATCAAACAAAATAGATACTAGAGGACGAGTAATCGAAAAACTGGAAGATCCGGAATTATCCCTCCTAAATAACAATAAACCAACCCACCTCACTCTGGCGAATCACACGTTTAGCGCCATCGATCTATCATTGTGTAGCGCCCAACTGAGGAACTCAATAGAATGGGACACACTACCAAGTCTTTACGATAGTGACCACTATCCGATTAAATTAGAATATAACGATGACGTTCCCAAAATTGAAACACAACTTATACCGAAGTGGAAAATCAAAACAGCAAATTGGGAGCTATACAAAACTATTATTTCGGAGCGTATCTTAAAAATAAATGATCCAAACTTCCCAAACCCAATAGATATCAATAAAGCAATCGACACGTTAGAAGATATAATAATAAAAGCCGCGGAAAAGGCAGTTGGTAAAACTCCAAAAAAAAGGAAGGCCCCGGTACCATGGTGTAGTGAAGTATGCCATACTGCTCTCAAAAACAGTCACCATGCATTTAATAGATACAAAAAACACCCAACCATTGAAAATGCCATTGAATTAAAAAACCTACGAGCAATGGCACGGAAAACAATAAAAAACAGTAAGAAACAATCCTGGATCGCGTTCACCTCTACAATGACTCACGCTACTCCCTCCACAGAAATATGGAATAAACTTAAACGCATATCAGGAAAAAATAAACATTGCAAAATAACCTCACTTACCAAAGAAGACAACACTACCGTTTATCTTACTAAAGACATAGCTGACGTTTTAGCAGAAAAATATGAACAAAATTCCAGTGATAATAACTACAAACCATCTTTTCTCGAATTTGAAAAAAACTTTATTCCCAACTTTAACATATTCAACCCACAACTGGACCAACAGAGTATTCTTGACAAAGAAATAAAATATGATGAATTGGAAATAACTCTTAAGCAAACTAAGAACACATCACCAGGACCAGATGGAATACCAAATATCTTCATCCAATACTTACCTATAGTAGGGAAAAAACTACTTCTTAAAATATATAACACAATCTGGACTAAGCAAGTGTTCCCGGACAATTGGAGAACAGCCATTGCTATCCCGATTCTAAAACCAAATAAAAACAAAAGTAAGGCAGAAAGCTATAGGCCAATTTCATTAACATGCACTATGTGTAAGCTCCTCAAAAAAATAATAAACCGCAGACTACGCTGGTACCTTGAATCGAATAAAATACTAACACCTTATCAAAGCGGGTTTAGAAACCATCATAGTACCATGGATCACCTGGTAAATTTAGAAGCCAATATATGCGATGCATTCGTCAACAACGAGAGTCTGGTAGCTATTTGTATAGATATCGAAAAATCCTACGATATGGTGTGGCGAACCAGAGTACTCAACTCCATTAACGCCCTAGGAATAAATGGCAGAATGTTTCATTTCATCCAAAACTTCCTAAAAGAAAGGAAAATTCGAGTCAGAATCAGCAACGAACTTTCAAAATCAACTATCATCGTCAATGGCATCCCTCAAGGATCGGTCATAAGTGTGACACTATTCTTAATAGAGATCAATGATATTATAGCTAACCTCAAAGCCCCTGTCAAAGGGTTTATATTCGCAGACGATCTTACACTCATATGCAAAGGGGAAAGCTTAGACACTGTTCAACAACTACTTCAAAATGCCTTGAACAGTATCCAGCAGTGGTCAAACAGATCTGGACTTAAAGTATCTGCCGAGAAAATAAAATGTATCTTGTTCACAAGGAAACGCAAACCCCTACCACCACCAAAACTACACATCGACAACCACGAACTCAAATACGTCAATGAAATCAAACTATTAGGAATACATTTTGACCAGAAACTCTCCTGGAGAACACACATTGAAAATACCAGAAATAGATGCATGGGAAGACTGAACATCATCAAAACCCTGGCACACCAAAAATGGGGAGCTGATCAAACCACTCTTCTAAAAACCTATAAAGGTATAATAAGACCAGTAATCGACTATGGATGTATTGCTTACAATTCAGCCAAAGCTCAATTTATACAGACACTTTAAAAACTTGATACAGTGCATAATACAGCACTCAGAATTATCTGTGGTGTTCACCACACTTCCCCTATAAATAGCATATTGTATCTAACTAAAGGAATGCCATTGCACCACAGAAGAACTTTACTCAGCTTGAGATACGCGATCTCAATAGCAACCACACCTACTAATCCCGCTTTTAACAATACCTTTGATAAAAGATTTGCTGTGATGTATAACAGACATCCAAAATATCCGCACCCGCTCTACCAAAGGATACGTAAACATTGCATTGAACTAGATATCCAGCTCCCTCCACTACTAGACAGAAGACCCCTCAAGACAGCACCATGAATTATGAAACCGCTAACCATCGACTTACAACTCGCTATGTACAACAAATCGCAAATCAGCTCAACAGAAATTAGACATCTATTTCATACAATTAGCGAGAAATATACAAACCATACAATATCAATTTATACTGATGCTTCCAAATCTGAGGAAAAAACAGGCATAGCTATTGTAACACCAATTTCCATTATACAGATCAATACCCCATATGTATTTAATATATTTACAGCTGAATGTCAAGCTATACTAAGCAAGACCAGCGTGAAGACCTACTGCAACATGTCAAGGACATGAAATATAATAAATGTATCGCCTTTAGTGACTCGTTAAGCGCCATCCAAGCTATACAAAACATATCCACCACAAATGAAGTAATAAAAAACATACATGAGCTGTATAACAACTTACTAAATGAAGGAATATCAGTACCAATTATATGGATACCTTCTCATCAAGGTATCCCAGGTAACGAACGGGCTGACAGAGCAGCCAAGGAAGCACTGAACCTTCAATCCACTGAAATAATACCAGCTGAACGCACCGATTTCTTAGCTTTTCTAAACAAGCTCTACAAACAGAAATGGAATGAAATATGGAAAAAGAACATACCACGTAAAATAAGAGAATCTTCGGAAAACTTCTACACATTCCATGACACAATCAAATGAAATAGAAAAGAAGAAACAATAATCAATAGGCTAATTAGTGGACATACGAAAATAACACACAACTTCATCCTGAACAAAACCACTCCTCCAATTTGTGAATCGTGCCAGCAGGATTTAACCGTTAAACATATTTTAACAAACTGCAAGGAAACAGAGGAAGCAAGAAACCGACTACAAATGCCAATAGAATTTAAAAATCTATTCAAGAATGAAGAAAACCTCAAGAAAACTATAGATTTTATACACAAGCAAAACCTTACCAACGAAATATAGAACTAACAACCGTGGTCGCTAATAACCAAGTAGTTGATGCGACCTTAAACACACACAAAAAAAAAGAAACTGAGTTACGGAAAATCTCATCGGTAACGTAAGTAAATGGGTGCGTTGTCGTAGGTAACAAATAAATGTAGGTCGCTGGCATTATCCATTCTATAGTAACTTCAAACATGCGTAATTATACATATTTTATTTTACAATTTATTACACTCATATTGTCTTACTTTCCTATTGCACACTGTTTGAGTACTTTGTAGATATAGGAAAAATAGAGTAGCTAACGCGTCACATTTTAAAGGAATGTTAGAATGTAATAAAAATCAATTTGAAAAGTACTGCTATATTTATACAATAATCCTTCTTGGAGCAGAAATTGTGCTTAACAGATACAAAATTGTAAAAAAATATGTGCAATGTACGATTAATGAAAAAATTCGTTAATTCTTATTGAGACTGTTAATAGACAACGAGAATTCAATGTATTTATTTCTTTATCGGATAACATCACCTCTGATGCTTGACGGCCTAAAATGTCTGTAATTACAGATTGGGGTGAGCGGAGTGGCGAAATAAAAGTATTAGCTGAAGTTATACATATATTATCAACTTAGCCCTTAAAATTTAAACAAAATTAATAATAGGTATATTACATAAATAAGTATCCAATAAAATATACATATACATATATATGTATATATATGTATAACAAAACATATACATATATAAAGTAAAATTTACATTTAATTTCGGCTTAAAATTTTAATCTCGTAGTACGTTTGCCTCTTGTGTACAGCAAAATCTTCACTTTTAGCTGAAATGTTATTCGAATAACTTTGTTCGGTTCAATAGAACGTTGTTACGTGGTTAGGAGGTCGAGTGAAAAATGGTTGTTGGTTTTTTCTTCTTCCTTTAATACCCACTCACGAAAATATAAGGAATTACAGAACTAATTTTCGGAAAATGAGAGCAATCTTCCAACTGCCGTTTACAGGAAAAACTTAGCGAAGTTGATGAAACGAAGGAACAGCGTGAAGACCTACTGTTTATGTGCCAATTCTGCTTTTTGGTATCGTATATGTATACATATGTATAGGGTGTTATCTAGGTTCCTTGTGCACCCTTTCTCGCGATCCTTTGCACCTTGATCCTGGACGGAGGAGGGGCAGTGTGACTCGTTGGGCCTTACCATTACTCACATCCATTATTCATTGATCAATACACAAATAACAAATACAAAATATTTGTGAAGTTTTGTGTCTGACGCATAACAACGTCATGCGGAGTGTGGGGCTGGGTATTTCGGCTGTCCGACGGTCGTGTCGTATCTTGTCTCCAAATGTCATACATGGTTGCATCCCTAATGTTCTCCATTTTTAATCTCTTTAGCCGTAGACGGTTTCTTCAGTTTCCCATGCAAAAATGCGGACTAATTCTAGTCGCTGTTGTGATTCGTTACAACAGTAATATTACTGATGATATGTATGTAAGAAGCACAAATTGTAGAAAAAATTGTTATACACACTCCTTAAAACAAAATAACTTTTTTAATTGAATGGAACGACGATTCTCTTTTCGTGAAACTAGAAAAAATAACTTATTACATGACGCGCTTTAGTAATTTTGAAGAAATGTAGAAATAAAGTTTTATCGAAATCGTCTGATGTACGTAGGAGTCACAAGCAATTAAAGTTAAGTTAGCGATTTTCAAAAAAACTTTCAGCATATACGTATACATATAATTTACATACATCTACACTTTACACACTGTATTTCTAAATTTTTGATTGCGAGCTCAAATGAAAATGAATGCTATTTCCATAGGGTTCACGATTGGATCGTTAATCTGACACCACCGTCGCGAAAGATTTTTGTTTTTTAGTACTGCACCGATGTAAAAATAACACAACATTTTATATATTAAAAGAAAGTAAAATGTATTATGTTGTTCTTTCCGTGTATAACTTCCTTCTGTCTTTATTAACAGGTTTGTATCATTCTTACGTTGCAATAGCACTGCACCAAAACCTAATGCACTGGTATCAGTATGCAGCTCAGTTCCATTGCATGGACTGTAAATAGCTAAAACTGATGTTTCGATTGACTTTTTTCTGTAAGTAACAAATACCTTCAGTTCTGTTTCACCAAAATTAAAATCATTATTCTTTTTAAGCAATTTATATTATACGGGGTGTTCTGCTCCTGCATGCCAATACTTTAAGGGGCGATTGCTGAGGCAATTCTGAACAACTTTTTCCTTTGTCAAAACGGTTGTTAAAGCTTCGCTTTTGAATGATTAACGAAAAACTCTGACCAATCAGAGCGCGTGCAGAGCGAGCGCTTAGCCGAGAATGCGTTCGAGGCTGCAGTTGAGCGTATCACGATCTTCTCTCGGCTGAGCGCGCGCTCTACTCGCGCTCTGATTGGTAAGCGTTTTTCGTTAATCATTCAAAAACGAAGCTTTAACCACTGTTTTGGCAAAGGAAAAAGTTGTTCAGAATTGCCTCAGCAATCACCCCTTAAAATGTTGACATGCTGCAGCAGAACACCCTGCACATAGGAGTTGCTATAATTGCAAAGCCTTCGACAAACTTGCGAAAATATGAAGTTAATCCAATAAAACTGTGCACATCTTTCTGATTTTGCGGTAGTGTCGAGCGGTTATACGGTATTCCCCTCAATCGAATATCCTAAATATTCTATTTTAGTTACTAGAAAACTGCATTTATCAAGTCTCAGCTCAAGTTTATTCCCAACTAGCAAGTCAAACGCGCGACTCAGGACATTGAAATGTTTTTCTATCGATTCTGTAGCTATAAATGTATACATTATCAGTTCTAATTAATTCATTCAACACCGCATTAACAAATCGAGAAAAGAGTATAGCCGGATAACGGGATCAAAAGTTCGCCTAAACTAAATTCGATTTGCAATGGGTCATTCGATAGCTTATCAACAAAATACAATGTGTGCCAAGTTTCAACTCCGTATCTCAATTAGGGGGGGAGCAATCGCCTAAAACCAAAAATCACATTTTTTACCAATTTCTCTCATCTGCGTGGATGGAAAATTTTGAAAAAAAACAGGGGCCCTTTAATTAATCAACCACATGTTATAAAATTTTTTCAGATTTTTAAATTAGAAAACCAATCTGTGAAGAATAAAAAACGAAGAAAACAATGATGAAAAATACCGGTTTGGGAATGAAGGAGTCGCGGTACTAGATTCATATTTTTTGAGTAAGTACACATTATTGGTACTATTGTACTGAATTTTTTTCAGATTTTTCGGTTTGGTGCGCCATAGTTAAAAAAATCAAAAACCAACTTTTTCCTTGTTTCTTGCGTGCCTCAGTCACAGCGATTTTTGGTACATTCTTGATCAGATAAATACTTTACGCAATGCTCAATGTTTTTACACGTAGCAAACAAACACAGGAACTAATGAAACTAAATAAACCGAACCATTTGTCATTACATCATTCCCATTAGACTCCATAATACGTAAGGGGTTCTGAAGAGCGTCGGTGGTCCTTCGGCAAAGTGCATGACTGCCAAGCCGCTGCGCTGACTTGCCGTAGGTTCGAGCCCTTTTTAGGTATCTTTTTTTGCTCTTTTGTTTAATTCCTAACTATATCAAGATGTTCAGTGCTTGTTTAAAAATGTTTTAATAATTTTTTTTTTTAATATTTTAGTCTGTAGTGTAGGTTAATATGACTTTGGGGTGCTCTTTATGCTACCGTTTCAATTACGGTACTGTTTAACATTTCCTACGCTAAAGTAATATGTGTGAAGGATTTGCGAATCTCTTACCTTTAATAGTTGTAGATGGATTGTGTTAAAGATACTTATCCTTAATAATTATAGATAGATAGCAGCGAAAATAGCTCGTGATATCCTCAGTGTTTCTTTAGTTTCTTCAGTTCCCCTTACCCATACTCTATCAATTATATGCAACCGTAGAATGATTTATATTTTCTAATATTAAACGCACATTTAGTCTTTGTTTTAAAGATACTTATCTTTAAGAACTATGGATGAGAAATACTGGATGTCGCACGAAGTTCGGTAGCTTGTTTTCCATATCAATGAAAAAGACAAGTATCTTTAAAGAAAAGACTACACATATGTTCAATATTAGAAATTATAACTAATTCTATATTTCTATTTAAGTGTTAGGGTATAGAGACATCATGTGCGACATCCAGGCTTTCCAATCCATAGTGCTTAAAGATAAGGATCTTTAAAACAAAGACTACATGCGCGTTTAATATTAGAAAATATAAATCATTCTACGGTTGCATATAATTGATAGAGTATGGGTAAGAGGAACTGAAGAAACTAAAGAAACACTGAGGACATCACGAGCTATTTTCGCTGCTACCTATCTATAATTATTAAGGATAAGTATCTTTAACACAATCCATCTACAACTATTAAAGGTAAGAGATTCGCAAATCCTTCACACATATTACTTTAGCGTAGGAAATGTTAAACAGTACCGTAATTGAAACGGTAGCATAAAGAGCACCCCAAAGTCATATTAACCTACACTACAGACTAAAATATTAAAAAAAAAAATTATTAAAACATTTTTAAACAAGCACTGAACATCTTGATATAGTTAGGAATTAAACAAAAGAGCAAAAAAAGATACCTAAAAAGGGCTCGAACCTACGGCAAGTCAGCGCAGCGGCTTGGCAGTCATGCACTTTGCCGAAGGACCACCGACGCTCTTCAGAACCCCTTACGTATTATGGAGTCTAATGGGAATGATGTAATGACAAATGGTTCGGTTTATTTAGTTTCATTAGTTCCTGTGTTTGTTTGCTACGTGTAAAAACATTGAGCATTGCGTAAAGTATTTATCTGATCAAGAATGTACCAAAAATCGCTGTGACTGAGGCACGCAAGAAACAAGGAAAAAGTTGGTTTTTGATTTTTTTAACTATGGCGCACCAAACCGAAAAATCTGAAAAAAAATTCAGTACAATAGTACCAATAATGTGTACTTACTCAAAAAATATGAATGTAGTACAGCAACACCTTCATTCCCAAACCGGTATTTTTCATCATTTTTTTTCGTTTTTTATTTTTCACAGATTGGCTTTCTAATTTAAAAATCTGAAAAAATTCTATAACATGTTGATTAATTAAAGGGCCCCTGATTTTTTTCAAAATTTTCCATCCACGCAGATGAGAGAAATTGGTCAAAAATGTGATTTTTGGTTTTTGGCAATTACTCCCCCCCCCCCCCCCCCCCAGTCGAGATACGGAGCTGAAACTTGGCACACATTGTACTTTTTTGGTAAGCTATCGAATGACCCATGGCAAATCAAATTTGGTTTAGGGGCACTTTTCACCCCCTTATCCGGCTATACCCTTTAGCAGTGGCAGTTTTTATTCCAAATGGCATTCCTAACATTCGTACTGCCCGAAAGGCGTATTGAAAGCAGTATATTTGGTCGCATCATCGTACACATGAGTTTGATGAAAACCATCGTTTAAATCTAACTTCGTATAATAACCTCAATCACGGGCATTGGATAATTATCGCGAATAATATATAATATTTGGTCAATACTCTGAAGTCCACACATGACCGAGCTTCACCATTCTTTTTTCGTGCCATTCCTATTGGCGACGCATATTCAGATTCCCTCGAACGTATTATACCTTTCATAAATAGTCTATAAATTATATGTTGCAATTGCACTTTTTCAGAATATGACAGTCTTCTAGGGTTAAAACGAAATGGTGTGCGTTCGTGTAAATGTAAAGTCAGTTTCATCTTGACTGCTCTTTGCGAATATTTTGCTGTTAAATATTTTACATTAAACATATCACAAAGCGCTTGTTTGTCACAATTTGTTCATTTACCTACCCTGCTAAATGCATTTACCAACATCGCTACATGCATTTACCAACAAAGCCCAGGCCCACCAGGCCCATTTCATGGCACTGCAATTTACATGGGGGCTGGCAGTCTTTAACAATACCTCGTTGGTACTATAAATTGATCTTTTCTTTCTGTATCTTGTATAGTTTCTTAAATATCAATGATAATAAGAAAAGTAAGATTTCCCTGGAGGGGATGTTTTCACCCGTAGGATCGTTTTTCAGCAGGAAACAAAAATTGTTTTGTTATTAGCATCACATGATATTTGTACAGTTTCAAATTTTGTTTAATTTTCGAATTGCAGAACTTCATTTGTTAGAAAAAGATATCCTTTGTGCATTATTCTAAATAGTACATACGATGTAGCATAATACAATTCAACAGGCAAAAACTTGAATTCATAGAATTACTCACACATTGGTATCGCCTTAAAGCGTTAATAAAAAATAATAAAACTGATGCATTAATTAATTCACCTGACTGTTATAATATTTATATTACACTTACTTGCAATTAAATTGCCCATAGTCCCGGAGCATACAAATAATGCAGCTTCCATTCCAACCATTTCGGCAGCTGTTTCCTCTAGTCCTAAAAATCAACAATTATTCGTAAGATGTACAAATAAACTATAGTAAAGATTCATATTACAATTAACCATCAGTTCACCAACCATTAGAAATAATCTATTAAAAATTCAAATATAAGATCCAAGGACTTGGAAGTTTAATTTAAGATTTGGAAAACTAGAAACTTAAAATTCAGAAAAGTTAAAATATAGATTATAATATTTCGAAAAGATATCTTCGTACTTTTAACTGTCGGATCTTCTTCGAAAACATCATCCCCGACCTCGGCATAAAACATAGCTTCTCTCATTTTCTTCGTCGGTTTAGTTAAAGTATCACTCCGAAGATCCACGATCGTTGACTATGACAAATTTATTTCTTGTATTTCGAACAAAATACAAAGACTATACAAATAGCTTAAACAGTTTTAAGTTTTCACACTTACTTTTGCATTTTCGTGCTCACAGCTTGCATTTGAAGAACGCTCCTCGTAATACATATTTTTACTATAAAGATGTAACTCTAAAAATTATACGATACTTTCTCCACGTAAGTATATTAATGTGTTTTATAGGTTATAACAGTAACCTAAAAGATATAATTACACGTAGGAATATAAAGGGGAAATAAATGTTCAGCTTGCACCGCACAGTAGAGCTTGTATTTCTTGTGCCTGTGTTGCAAAGTTTGCAGATTTTAAAATGAGTATATATAGCGCACACTATATTTTATTTTAAACATTTATTCGCATCGAGTATTACAGATAAGATAAACATATATTTACAATTATAATTATCTTCAAAACGGAACTGAGAGAACTTTTTGAACAAAATTTGCCAATTTCCACACTGTATAATTTGAAATTTAGCGTATAATTAATAATTTGATGCATTTACAGTATCATAGTTTGTTAAGTTAGTACATTGCACCGGTGAATAATTGTCCTGGCACGATCACTCAATTTCTTATATTAACAGAAATGATAAGGTTACTTCTAACGTATGCAAATTGCTGAACTCAGCAAAGCGTACTTGTTTGGTTAATCTTTGATAATTTAACACACTCATCTTTTCTGACTTCTGCGTATGTTATTTGAAATAAATAAAGCCTATACTGTGTTAAATAAAAGTATAAGCAAAACTTTTCTATTTGGCTTTATTGTTTCAACTATTTTGTATTCACCTTACGAGATAACAGCAAATATAAATAATTGTAGTTTTTTCTTTCCACTTGTGATATTCATTCGAATCCTTCGTGTAACGCGGGCAGAGGATTAAGCGCATGCGTATATCGAATAGCAGTGACAAACCGGGAATTAAATCCTTTCAACTACTAAATATTAGATATTTGTCATATGGGATTAAAAGTATTTAACAGTCTTACAATTTTGTGTAAAGTTGCACTTTTACTTATCATTTTCTTATTGTAAATAGGAAAAATATACATATATACATACAATTCCGTGTTCCAAAGCATTACGAATCCTTACAATACTTTTAATACATTGTAAGGTATTATATTATTCTTTTTCTTTGATCTAAAATTGCAAGGGTAAGAAAAAAATAATATAACAGACTAATGAAACAATCAGTAGAAACATGATAAAAAAATGATTCTCAATAATAAAAAATATGAATTTCCATCAGATTCGTACATTGCCGTTGCAATTCAAGTTCAAGATTGTACCATTGTAAACTGACGGTTAAACGGCATCGGAATAAGTTCGAAACCATGGCATAAATAAACTATAGTGAGGAAATCTTGCTTACGATACAACGCCAGTACTTTTTTCATAGATACATGAAAGAGTTTCAATTGGTCGTCTGGTAAAGGTGTTATAGCGTTTGACCAATGGAACTTTCATCGAAACACGTCATATAGCGACACGAGCGTCACCATGCAGCATATTTTTGAAGTAAACCCCACCATGATTATCAGCACAAGGAGGAAAGAAGATGGCCGCGAGGAGCGAGAAAGAAAACAATCTCGTTAAGCGTTAAAGGTGGTAGAAGAACACGGTGCCTCGAAGGAGAACGAACCACAAATTGCCCGAATCTGTCGAACCTCGGATCGCCTGTACCAGATCGCCGGGCGAGGAACGCGAAAACGACGGGAGAACGAGTGTTGTACGGTTACATGTGTGTCCCTGGCACGAGGAGGTCAGTCTCTCGAGGATCGTCCTTGGAATCGCCCGTCCCTGAAGCCGGCTCGAGGAGCTAGTGATCTCGAAAACAAAAATGGCGGACGTTGACTCGAGGGTGGATCATTCGGATCCCGAATTGCGGTTCCTCTCCGTTGACAGGAACAATTTCAACGATCCTGCCACCCAAGCGGAATGGACGCAGAAGAAACTTGTTTGGGTGCCGCATGAGACCCAGGGTTTCGTCGCCGCCGGGATAAAGGGCGAACGCGGCGACGAGGTCGAGGTGGAAATCGCCGAGACAGGGAAACGGGTCCTGGTCGCGAAAGATGATATCCAGAAGATGAACCCGCCCAAATTCGATAAGGTCGAGGACATGGCCGAACTGACGTGCCTGAACGAAGCCTCGGTGCTGCATAACCTCAAAGATAGATACTACTCCGGCCTCATTTACGTGAGTTTGACAGATTTTATCCCCATTCTATTACTAACGCTGTTCAAGCAAATTTAACGATATTCCTCGAAAATTATTCGAAAATGTTTCTTTCCATGAGAGAAGAGAACCACATTATTGTTAAAATGTTACAAGGTTGTGTGCTACTTAATTTTTTGTTAAATACTTTTCCTCTCTAAGTGTAGCGGATGGTAATGTCGATCACAGTAAAATGAATTGTATAACCATTCTCAAAACTAAATACAGTTGGTAAATTTAACACCTTAACAATCAATGTAATAACTATATTATGTATCACCATACTATGCATATAAAGACCCAACATAAGTATATATTTATAATGAAACTTACAGTAAGCAGGTACGAATATAAGTATTTTCATTATTATCGCATACACATGCACGAGTGTACGGATGTGTCTACTAAAAACTCATGTTTAAATTCTGCAACTTTAATTTCTACATAGTTCATTTACTTTTAGTATTACTCATTCTGTGATTGTTCAATATAAAAATGGAAATCTGCATCAACAAGTGCCTGAAATGTTATTCCTTTCAAACACAGGTGTTTGAATTTTAAACAACTCCTATTATATGTTTTCTTTTTATTGCTCATTTTCATTCATTTTTAATGTTCTCTTTATAAATATCTTATCAGTTGGTGCATCCGCTGCGTTGGTAACAATGAAAATAAGGAGTTAATTCTAACGGATATCGTAATAAATTCTTTTCATTATCTTATATCTATTAGTATTACGTTGAAAAAAAGTAACTACTATCTGCCATGCATGTGAAGGTGAATTCCAATGTTTATTTATGTGTAGAGAATTAAAGTGCATGTAAAACTTATCAACTATCATTTGAGAATTTCAATTATAAAAAAACTGCATATTAAAATAAACACATTAAACAATAAATTTTTTTTCAAATTGGATTCTCCTCGGATTCTCGCTTTTATACGGCCAAAAGTAGTAAATGAATAATAAAAAAATAAACTCGGATAATAAAAAATATATTCGTAAATACATTCACATTCAGCGAACTACTGTGTTATATTGTTAACACTTGTGCATTGAGATTGCCCCTTTTCTTTAACAATAACATAGTACTTTGAAAAGTGCAGAAACTTTTAACGAATGTCATAAAGTACACGTTTTATAGTAGTGTACGTAGCTTGCAACGTGACCTATGAATAAAGAAAATTAAGTGATAAATACTTCCTGTAATATTTCTTGAATGTTATTTTTTTGCGGTAGTAAATTGTAATAGTAATTATGTAATTTTATGAGGCTCTAAAAACATTTGCATAAATATTTCGTACAAATGTTTAATTTAAATCCTGTTGCACGGTATTTATTATTGATAATCTTCTTACTCACTTACTTCTTTAAAATTGTAGAGAACTAGATTACAAATTAACAATTCTTCAATTTTTATTAACAAGACTATATTCCGCCATCAATATTATATGTAATGATATTAAATATTTCAAGGAATATTTTTGACGTGTCATTTAAAAATGTTTGATATGCAAACTAATACTTGGAATATTAACTCCGATTTAACTCCGATGTAACACTGACCTAACTCAAGGCTCTCACTGAATTTGATTATCTCGTTGTAGTGCGTTCAAGCTTTTTCTCCAACATCGCCAACTAGAATTATCTCGTTCGGAAGTTTCTTCTCGCTTATCCTACCTTTCAAACTTTTCGATTAGTAACAAAAAAAAACTATGTAGAAAGTTGCATCCTGTTCTGAAAAATTACTGACGTATACATATTGAAACCAATCCGGCAAAAATATAATAACTAATAACAATTGCGGTAATTATTTACAAGTTGGGCATCCTCAACGATGTTGTTGATTTGTTAATATGTTGTAGAAGTAATACCGTAGAAAACTGTTGTAATTACAATGAAAATCTCTGTAACGATGATTATTGTTTATGAAAAGTTTATAAATATTTTCTTCCTGTCCAGAAATAAGAATATTCACAAGTACAGTTGTTGCTGTTAGTACAGTTAGATAAACTTTCCCTCGTATCTGGCTGTATGATGAACTTTATTAAAAAGATACGGTTCGGGGAAAAAATTTGTGCAACTATATATTTCATAAAAATCAATAACAAATTGAGTAAAAATAGCAAAGGATGTCCAAAGGCCTAAAGAATATAAAAAAAATTAATTTGCATGTAAATGTTTATTCAGTTTAATTCTTTATAACTTTTGTTTTAAATAAAAAATAAATTTGGCCTGCATGGGATTGATCTATAACTAAAAATTAACGATTTTATATTGTAAGAGCGATTCGGGTAATAATTCTTGAACCTTTGATAATGGAATTTTTCATGCATAGTCAATGTTCATTGAACCATATTGAAGTGATAATATTTCGATAACGACATTCTTGCTTTCGGTATCAAATTATTGAAATACGAGAAAAGATAATCATATATGCGATGTTTTCAGTTTTACTCGGCTCGGCTTCGTTGTTTATATTTAAGTGTTGAACCGTATTAAATATCTGAAGCTTTGTTAACGAAAATGTAGACTCGAAACTCAAGGAAAGGTGGAGCTCCAATGTCAATCGTTAGCTCAGGCCGCAGTCCATTTCTCCACTGTTATCAGAGCTTGATAACAGCTGTACCTCATTTCCACGTAGAATTGACTCACCGCAATTTTTAGCCTTCTGTAAATGTTGTATGTTAATTTCAATATTTTGTAGAAAAATGCATGTGAAAAACCACGCGGTTCATTATTGATATATGCTCAACGAAAATTGTATAGTAATAACGTTCGTACCCATCAGAATAAAGAAAATCAATTAATGTTCGTTCACGACGACGATTAAATATAAAAAGGGATCATATTTGTTCATCACATATTTACAGAGACCTAGCAATTGCATTTTTGAAGTTAGCATTTTATGACTGTGGTGAATGTACATAATAAATTCACAAACATGATAAGTACTTATTATATAATTAATATAATTAAGTTGTATAGCTTAAATTTTTATTCCTGTAAGTAAAACGATCATGTGAAATCGCGCCCGAAAATGGGTTGGCTTTCATCGGCTGATATTAATTAAAAGAATTACAGATTTCATTGGGCCTTACGATATAGAAATATCTGCTTACGTATGTCCAAGCATTCTAGGACACGAGAGAATGACGTCATACATGTGCTTCGTACGTGCTGATTTTTCTTCTTTCGATTCACGACATATCGCATTCCGCGCGGTGTTCCGAAAATCATCCGTATCTTTAAAAATCATGGCCGATAAAAACGAAATTTTCCCACCTACAACTCTGTGCTGAAATTGTAATCGAAACAGCGCCCGTGTGCACATACGTTGCTGCTATTATACAAATTATCTTTATTGGATTAATTATCAAAACACGTCCAAAGCGTAACCCATAATTTTCAAACAAAAGGTCTTTTTTTGCCGATCTCCCGTGCATACATTGCTCGCAATTTTCGCAATCAAATTTAATATAAAATAAAGCGGACAAGGGCAAACGACTGGAGGGCTGACCTGAAGAGAAGGCAATTGATGTGGATGAAAATTTACGAAAAACATTGGTGTGTTCCTTTCCCAGTAAATTTAGAGAAAGAGCGAAGAGAAAAAGGACGACCAAGGAGTTGTCCTTATAAGGACGTGTGTCCTTAACCCGCTTCCTCGCGGTACCGTAAATGTTGCCTCGATGTAATACACCGGTGACGAATCAAAGAGGGAAAGAGAAAGAGCCAGATTCACTGGAGACTTCGTGCCTTTTATAGTCAAGACGCAGTTTCGGTCTTCTTAGGAAAAGAAACCGAACTCTGATGAAACCGCAAAGATTCCGGGATGGATTGATCCGCGCCGCTTCGCCACACACCCTTGTCCTCCTCCTTCTCTTTTTCCACTTCCATTGCCTCTTCTGTGGGCCCCACCATTTTGCCCTCCCACTGTTTTTTGTATATTTGCACGCCTTTACTCCTCTCTATCCGTCAAAAAGTCATGCAAAATGTGACGCTTATACGTATATGTCTACCAATTTGGAGCATACCGATTCAAATGCAAGTCGATTTATCGTTACAACTTATCTTTTTAATAATGTGGTGTATTTCGTAACATTATAACTATCATCGTAATTCAATTACCTTTTTTCAATAAAAAAGATTCTATGTACTATTTATTTATTTATTTTTTGAATAATATTATACTTACTTTGCTGGTAACGCTCCAAGTTCACTGCTTTTGAATTGTTGGTACATAAAGAGACCTTTTGCTTATAATTAGCTTTCACTAATAGAATTATACAAATTAAGCCCAAATCCAAGTATTAACTCAATGTGGTATATCAATACGGTGTTCTTGCCAAATTAAGCAAATATGCAGATTAGCCATTTTTCCCACTGTCGGCTCTATAACTGTACTTTTGTTTTTAAAGGCTCTATTTTATCACTGCAAGAATTCAATTGGAGGAGCTGGAAGAAATAATGTGTTTTTGGTTATTTCGCGTTTATTTCATGCGATTTTTGACGCTATCCAGGATATGAAATCACCAAATACCTGGGAAACCTAACCCAACGAGTAAATCCAGTTTTTTGGAACTAAAATCCTTTCCAAAAGTAACTGAGTCGTTCGGATATTCATTATAATAAATATTTAGCGAACACAGGGGAGGGATCGACATAACCCATCCTAACCTAACCTCTGCACCACTCCCCATGAAATATAACCTAATTTAGCTTAACTAATACAATATATCTACTCCGTAAAAGTGAACCCACTCAAATCTAAATATTCTATATCCTGCGTTGGTAGGATAATTAGATTAGGTTAGACTACATACGGGCTGTTTAAAACAAAAGCGGTGTAAGTCCATTTTTTGCCTCCTTAAGTTAGGTTAGTTAGGTTGCTCGCCATATCTCGAAAGCTCTAGCTTCACTCGGCTTTGTGCTGAAGTGCTGTACGTATATTTTCATTAGTTTTTCGGGGAATGACAAAACAAGTAAGAACCATATGACCCGAATGACAGGGAAGCTATAGATGCAAGAATGGTGAAGTCAAAAAAGTATTGAATAAAATGATTGTAGACTTCGATAATCGGGACAAAATGGTACTAATATCTTCGTATGTCATTTTATAGTTGCTTAAATAAAAGAGATGTAACATTTTTGAATATTATTGAATTTTAGAGAACTTTTACTTTAACTTTCATTATCCAGGAGTCAATTTTTTGGCTTACATCACCTTTGTTTTAAACGGCTCATGTCATAGGGGATGTCGTTTCATTCTGTCCCGAAGGCAATTATTTTATAAACTAAAAAATATTACATTTTCATTTATTTTTATGAAATGAAACATAATTTTTGTTTATTTTTGAGAGATCACAAAAACTTTATGACTTCTTCTTCCTCTCCTGATTGGGTTCTTCTTTTTTGTATGAAATTACGCTCCAAATAAAAGAACTCTAGTGAAATAGCCAAAAAATGGGTCAAGTTGCTAAGCTGCATATTTACCAAAAATTATAACGATTCAAAACGTTCAACCAAGTTCTTGGATCAATTTTTCGAGAAAAACACGATTTCTGCCATTATTGCAGAAAGTAAGCGACACACCTTTCTTTGTATTAGTTACCTACTCGTCTAAACAGCATTAGTTCTATCGTTTCCCTTCTATTTCTCACTTTACTGAATTAATCCGAAGAATTTATATTTTGTCTAATTTACTATTACTTAACGAATTTGCGAATTTATTGTCATTCATTTATTATGCATTTACTTTTATTATTATTAACCTAATCTAACCTACTCGTTTAAGTAGCATTAATTCTACCGTTTCCCTCCTATCTCTCACTTTACTGAATTAGTCCGAAGAGTTTATATTTTGGCGAATTTACTATAACTTAAAGAATTTTCAAATGTACTGTTATTCATTTATTGTGCATTTGCTTTTATTATTATTAACCTAACCTAACATACTCGTCTAAGCAGCATTAGTGTTACCGTTTCTCTCTTATTTCTCACTTTACTGAATTAGTCCGAAGAATTTATATTTTGGCGAATTTACTATTACTTAACGAGTTTGCGAATTTACTGTTATTCATTTCTCATGCATTTACTTTTATTATTATTATTTGTTTATTGTAAAATATTGTTTTCGTGAATGGCTCCGTTAGCAGAAATGGCCCGTAATCATGAAAATACGGTAAAATACGAGGATGTGTACTTTGTTTTCACAGAACGTCGCGTGTACGCGAATAATAGCAACGTGTCGTGATCACGATGCGTGTGTCTAAAAGCCGTGATGAATTGTGCAGAAAACAGCGCAGTGTAATATGCTTCAATTACCAAAGATCTCCGCAGGCGCAACCAACTTTAATGGTCAATAACTTAAAAACTGTCATCATCAAGTGTACGCATGAAAATGTATATAATTATCGTCTCTTTACTAATATAACAATAAATACTAGATTTTGCCTTGTCGTTCAATTAATCATACAGCTGGAGATTGAACATAAATATTAAAACAAGACTTTGCAAAGTTTTTTCAAGTGCTTTAACAAAAACAGTTTTCATACATGAACATTATTATGACTGTTCAACAAAAATTGCATATTGGAATAAAGAAGTAGCAATCTTGAAAATCGCAATAGGCATTTTATCATAAAAGGGGCTTTTTAATTTTCTGACTTATTCGTTTTTCAAATTTTTTGTCTGAACTGAAACAGTAAATTTTGAAAAGTAAGAAAAATGTGTTTGGTATGTGCTGCTCCAGTATAAGAGATTATTGTTCGAACCTTGATAACGTTAATTATTTCCACTGCGACAGAGTCGAGAAAGAAGTGCAATTTTCCTTAAGAGGGAGTTACCGGCAGTGGTTGTTAGTCAGCTATAACCAGGAATGTTAGGCAGGTCGACGACACGACACTCTTCGAGACCGGTTTTGGAGACCTTCGAGGAGAGAGTTCTGTTTAAAAAAAGGGAACAAAATAGCCGTGGATCCCTACTTTGCATTGAGACTTTGTCCGATCTCGGTTTAGGTTCATCTGTCTTACAAGAAAAAAAAGGGGAAACAGTCGAGCTTTTCCTGCAATTCTACTCATTGAACGTAATAAGTGCAAGTATGTAAACTGAGAATTATAGAAGCTTGCGCAGAATCTTTTAACAATATAAAAGGACCCGCAGTTTCTTAAATCAGCAGAATCTTGTGTATCTTAAAAAAAAAAAAACTAAATATTCTGTTGTACGGGAATTGTAATATCTTTAAGAGTAATATATGTTTATAAAAAAATAATGCTATTCATAAGACGACATTGATTAATTATTAATTATAGTTAATGAAAATTATTATACGTTATTATATCGAGTATGCTTAAAACTCGCAAGTACACACATTAGTGGACCATTAGTGGACCAAACCTTGTAACGAATATGCATTTCAAGAGATGCAGGCATTCTATGAACTGATCTAGAAGTTTTAGGCTAACATTTAAAATTGTGTACCCTGAAACATGTCGAAACAATGCAAATTGTTGTCGACATCCTACTATCAAAATCGACCACCGAAAAATTAATAATCAACAATAATTCATAACGTTGGTATAATTAGTATAAATTATTGCAAATCTTTCATCAAACAGGCACTAAGGTTTCAGCATTTCAGTACCTGCTGCATATTTTTTAAGTTTCTATTCAAGATGTAAACGACTGAATTATCCATGCAATACAACAACTAACAATGGTTCATTAAATTATACTTAACCTAACAACGCATCTTTATTTTATATCTAACATAACATAACAGTGTTTCATTAATTTGTACCTAACCTCAGCTAACAGCGCTTCATTATTTTGTATATAACCTAATATCACAATGTTTCATTAATTTGTACCTAACCTCATCTAACTATGTTTCATTATTTTATATATAACCTAAAATAACAGTGTTTTATTAATTTATGCCTAACTCCACCTGACAAGACTTCATTATTCCATACCGTAATCTATCAGTGCTTCACTAATTCATACATGACCTACTCTAACGATGCTCCATTAATTTATACTACTACAGTCTCCAACAATGGTATTGTTGAACAAATGCGAAACGTTTTGGATTAAATTCTCAACGTTCCGTTTTAAATTGGATATGCCCACCTTTTCGCAGAATCGATGTCGCAAAGTATGCGACTTAGAATACGATTCATATTGTATAACAATAAGATTGTTCATGCCGCTCATTAGGTCATCGTTTCATTATTTCAACGGACGTACATCAAACCTACCAGTATCCTCTTATCAACGGTACTAAAGCGGAGCAAAGTTATTTAACCTCTTATCGAGCAACTACCGGTACCATTGTTATCGTACAATGAATGATTGCAACATTTTCGTCAATGCCCATCGTTGTTTCTAAACACAATTCTATTAATTTTCTCTTTTCGCATTTCCATCATGCGAAAATCATACACATCATGTTGCTCATTTGATGCAGCAATGGCCTAAAGCAATATTCATGATTCTTCGCCAGAATGCGTTTGAATGTTTTGAGTTGTAGTATTTTTGTAAAAACAACGTACTGACAATACCACATTGGGTTACTAAAAGAGTCAGGCTTAATTTGTGTCGTTATGCTAATAAAAAACACTTACAAACAACAATCCTTCTTTTTGCACCAATAATTCCATGTGAATTTGGAGCTCCCTCATTATTGCAAGAAATGCTTGCAGCAAAAAATTATTTAGTAAAATCTTCTTCCCTAGTACTAACGCGATGTCATTAAAATTCAAACACTTATAAAAGTACCTTTTGCAGCTTCCTTCATAACATGCTTGCGTACAATATAGATTTGGCATTGGTAATACCTCCTTAGATCCGAAATTTTTATATTCATTGTATTATTCTTTCATAAGGCATTCTTGAAAAATGTTTACGAGGCTATTGCTTCTGTATATAGGACACTATAAACGGAAACAATTTTTATTAGTTTATCTTTTGTTATCATAAGTTGTTGCAATAAACCATGTGCGCCAATACCTTTTTAAACTCACTGTACTTTAAATTATTATAAAAATATAAATCATCAGGATTGATCGAATCGGTCGACCATTCGTGGAACACTCGTTCCTTTGACACGTAGAATGTGAAAAGAACTTTGAGAAATTTCCCTTGACTGTTTCCTACTTGACATTTTTTCGTGATTACACGCCGGTACGAACTTGTGTTATGTGTAAATCAATCCGCTTGCTCATCCTTCCCGAATGGTGACGCATACCTTCGGCTTTTCGTTTCGTTCAACTCTCGTAAATTATTCATCGTAAGACAACTATCGGTGGAAGTTCGAGCGCGTTGTGAATTATAACTTGCAATTAACTTAAGTAATTCTGAAAATAATGGAACGTACAGTTTGCCGTTCGGTAAATGTGTATTGCGTTCTGTACAATACATTCGTGGTTAGTCTAGGACGCGATTTTCAAATAAAAAAAAGTAAATATGCGGATCTGTCTCTGCGTTTATCTGGCATTATGTTGCGGTCGTTTATCAATTTATGTGGTTATTGATGGTTAAAGTGCAACGCGTGCGTAGCAAATCACTTCAAGTGTATATGCGCTACGCAACTTGTTTAAGTGGCTTACACGTGAATTACGCGCCCAATAATTGAGAGTATGAGCAAAGTAAAATGCATCCGCGCGTGGTCTGCGGTTATAAAAGACGAATATCGTTACAGCTTTACAAAAGATAATTTGAGATAGTAACATTATTCAACTATTATTGAAAGTCTTACGCATATTGTTAAGTACAGTGGGCGATCAAATTATTAATTAGCATACTCTAGTTCAATTATTACGTAAATGTTGACAATAGGGGCTTTAATCACTTTGACCTCGAAATATGTTGTCAAGGATAGCATTTTGAACAATTTTCTCCTATACAGGTTACCGTTACTTGGTTCAGTCTTCGAGATATTTGCAAAAAACTTTGGTAGTTATGCAGTTTAACGGCCTTCCTCAATTTTGACCAGTTCAATACAGTTTTGTCTTTAATAGTTTCATTTTATCAGTAGAACGACAAATCAACCGGGAAGGACGATAAAAGTACTCTCCTTTTTTATGTTCTATTCAACTACCTTCAAACCTAACTCTAAGTGTAAGGTACAGGTTAGGTTTGGTAGTACTTTTTATAAAATGGCAGCATGGGCCGGCCGCCTGCGGCGTATCTTCCAATAAACCTTAATTTGACATTTTTAGATGAAAAACGCCGGAAAATAAAATATTTTTATCGTTTATTGCGATTGACTTCTCGGCCAGGACCTTGGGATCTTTCGTGGTGTACACGTTTTGGGTTAGCAGCAAGCAATACAGACGCACGAGCCACTACAGATGTAGAATTCTAGGCATAATTCATTGTTGATAGTTTTTTGCAAATATCTTGAAAATCTACAATGAGTGTACAAGGTATTCATACATTCTTCAAAACGGAATTGTTTTTCTATAATTGATCCAAACGTCTTAAGTTTTTACAAGGGGATAAAAGGACTACTTTACTACACATCTTATTTTCATCGTTCTAGACAAATCAGGATTTTCGAAGTTACAAGGAAAACAGTGAGAGCCATTTTTTCAACCTTTTTGTCTGAGCTTATAATGAAAATTAAAAAAATGACTTTTATAGAGCTAAGATACATGCACCCTGAAAATTTCATCCAAATCGGTTAACGTTGCTCTCAGCTATAAACGTTTAAAGATCCCAAAATAAGTTGAAAATCATTGACTTTTTTGCGATCTTTAAACATTTATAGCTCCGAGCAACGTTAACCGATACGGATAAAATCTTCAGGGTGCATGTATCTTATTTATATCTATAAAAGCCATTTTTTAAGTTTTCTTTATAAGCCCAGATAAAAAAAAAAGGTTGAGGAAATGATTTTCACTATTTGTTTTATAACTTTGAAAATTCCGAGTTCTTCAAAACGACGGAAACAGGACGTCCGGTAAACTGGTTCTTCTATCTCCTTGTAAAAACTCAAGTCCATTGAGTCAATTATAAAAAGGATATTCCATTTTAAAGGATGTACAAATTCTTTCTACACCCACTATATAGGAAAAAGTTCAAAACGTTGTCCTTGACAGCATATTTCAAGGTCAAAGTGACTAAAGCTTGGTCCCTCATAGTCAATATTTACCGATTATTGTATTATTAACAAATATTGTACTTTAATAATTATTAGAGCACTGTACAGAAGAATGTTTTACAAATATGTGACGGATAATATTGCTTATAATGTTACTAATTGCACACTTACAATTTTCAAATATTCATACTTCATCTAAGGCTTTCGTTAAAAAGTATTATTTGATTTAAGGTAGAATCGTCAACTTATGGAAACAACTCCAATAATTTAATCACCCACTGGTATTTGTTACGCTGCATAGTTTATAGTTTCATTGTCCAATTGTACTTTGGATGTAATTATCGATATCATAAAAAGATATTCATATGTTCTATGTGCAATATCCATCGTATTGTTAAGTCGCAATGAAATTAAGGAAAGCTAATGCTGTGCTGTTTAGGTTACGAAGAAACTTCTTTTGTTTTATTTTCAGGTACATTTATTTATAATGTATTCATAAATATTAAACAAGACGTGTAATATTGAGTAATATAGTAAATGTTTATTCAGAATAAGATTCATTGTACTTTCTGAAATTATGCTTGAATTAAAGAAAAGCTGAACATACACTTGCACTGCAAAAAGCTTGGAAACAGTAGGATTCTTGAAAGACAGACAGTTAGAACGGACTGTAACATTATGATGAAGATGCATTGCGCTATGCAATAGACTTTATTTATTACAATACACAAATGAGAATAAAGTAATATGATTTGTATTGCAAAATAATCGATATGCTGTTCATTTCTGTGCAGACCACTTCCTATAATATACATAGATAAGGGAAGCGTGGGTAGCCCCGGACAGTTCAATATTTCAATTATTAGACTGCAATGAAAAATGACATATTGTCATGCACCTTTTTAACGTGGAAAACATTTGCCAGTTAGTTCTAGATTATCCGGCAAGTGATATTGATATTACATTTAGTTGCATTACGATTAAGTGCGATATCACAGTTCCAATCAAATTTTATCACACTTTATTGTCAATTAAATTTAAGTATTCTTTTACGTTTCATAGATCCCAGTATTGATAATGAAATGTACTTTAAATTCCCTAGGTCCATTTTTCTTTATTTTTATACACATTGCATAGGTAAAATAATGTTATTATAAAAACGCTGAAGATGCCAAAATCAGTTTTTCATATCGTGAAAGGTGAATTAACAATAAGATTAGCTGCTGAAAGATATAACGTCTCACGTATTTTTTCTGCGGGATCCAATAAAATCATTAAACTTAAATTAAACTAAATTAAGTTAAATTTAAATTACATACTTAAAATTAATAATAATACTTAGTATCTTTAAGTCAAAGTGAGGACAGTTTTAGCAAATCTAATAAACGAATTACTATCGTTCCCTGAATCTTCTAAAAAGTGTATCACAACTCGTTTACAAAGGCACGGAAAAATGAAATTTTTGCATCTTCCGAATATAAGAAGGACCTTGTTACAAGAACTAACACCATCAAAAGTAAAATAAAAATGAAAGCGGAATAGTAAGTTCTTAGTTATTCATCACAACAGACATTAAATAATTAAGTAATTAATAGTCCAAATAGTTTTCATTGAAAGTTCAAAGTGTTATAATATTATTCTAAATGTCATTATTTGTAAAAATTGTAACAATATTTATCAAAACATCTAGTAAAATAATTAAACACAGTGACACCCTGGGATTACCCGCCACTTTTTGAGATATTTAAAAATGAAAGCAACAACTCAACGGCTTTTTTCCTTAAAGTTAATTAAGAGGTATGCTCGATTTTTATAATTATGTTAAGGATAAGATGCTTAAAGTTTATTCCTTGAAAGTTTGATTTGACTAGTATCTTTTGTTTGTATAATTTTTTTGCTATTTCATTTAAGTCCCCTTATGACTTATGTCATAACTGATAATAAAACTTAACATTTCTAACTGAAAGTTCTTTTATACCGTGACGACGCTGGATGGCATACAGTTACAGCAAAAACAACGATAGCAAACGATATTCTCCTAATGTGAAAAATAACAAAACTTTCTAAACGATAAATAACTACAATACAAACCACTTAATATAAGCATTGAGTTACTTCTTTAATTGAGCAATAAGGACATTGTTTTAGAAGGGGACTAAAATGTCTGTTGCCTCAACTGTTGTCCAAATAGTCCTAGCAATCAGTTTCCCATTGAAAACTGGACTTCTGAAACGATATTACCAAAGGATTCCCAAAGTGTCGGTGGGCGTTAAATATTAAAGTATGAGAGTAATTTAAATGCTCGTTAGGATAGTTTTACTCGTCGAGAATCGTCAGATGAACAATGCAAAATCGATTCAGTCCAAGATCACGCGAGAATTGTCATATCTATCTAATTTCTCTCAGCTCGTATAAATTGATTATGAATCAACTCTCGAAGGTAAGTGGCTTGCGAAAAGCTACCTTTTTGGAAAGTGGCTCTCTGCCTACAAAACTTTGTTGTAGGCCATGAACTAAGTCCTGGGAGAAATCTTGACGCCCTGGCCTAAGGGATGACTTAATACTTACAAAATGTATGATTTAAATGCTAAAACAACTTTTTTTGGCATGTGTATCTGAACCCTCAACTGGAGTGTGTTAAGTGTTATTTTTTATATTATAAGGGAGCGGAAATCGAATGTGCAAAAAAGATGGGGATCTAATATCATTTTTACACATCGTTATAAAAATTACAGGACTCGAAACGAAATAATTTTTTCCTTTGTTTTTAAGTGGCGAACATGTAAAATGTTATCTTTTTTTATTGAAATGGACGTATTGCACTCTGGTTCAAGGGTTCAGATATACGGGCTGTTTCCCTACCTCATGCAAATATTTTAAGGAACGATTGCTGAGACAATTTCGAACATTTTTTTCCTTTGCCAAAACATTAATTAAGACTTCGTTTTTGAATTATTAACGAAAAACATTGATCAATCAGAGTGCGCGCTCCGCCCAGAGAAGATCGTGATACGCTCAACCGCGGCCTTGAACACTCCCGCGGCTGATCGCGCGCTCTGATTGGTCAGTGTTTTTCGTTAATAATTAAAAAACGTAGCTCTAACCAACATTTTGGCAAAAGAAAAAGTTGTTCGGAATCGCCTCAGCAATCAACCCTTAAAATATCTGCCCGAGGTAGCGAAACACCCTGTAGAAAGTTCTCTGTCCAGGAATCTTTTATATGATCCGTTGGAACTCATTCGCCCATCGGTCGTTATGCTTACAGACATACTCAGGACTGTTCTGCGTGGTGGTAAATCCATACAAGAGGCTGCCAATTTACACGGAAAAAATAATGGAGAGGTATAAGGGTATTAAGAGACACGAGGTTCCACCCCATGTTTTTGCCATTACGGACACTGCATATCGCTCCATGCTTCAAGGTAATTGATTTCTCCGTTTGCCCACTCATTCGCTAATTCAGTCTGCCATCACGAGTCATCTGGATGCTTAGTCACTGGGAATTTCAATTTTTCACGTTCCGTGTGTTCGCCCAACCCTGCCTCTGTTACTAGTTTCGTCAATAACTCATTGATTTCCTCATTTAAATACATTATTTATGATTTTTCTACAATTGACAATCATTGTTAGTTTCACATTAATCGATGGCGTTGTACAATTTGTTCTGTTAGTTTCTCTTTTTATCATAAATGTTATTATCATTAGATTTCTGTTAGAATTTTATTGAAATGCACCTTCGTAATTCTGCTTACAGACCGCGAAGATCAATCGATTTTGTGTACCGGTGAATCCGGCGCAGGGAAAACTGAAAACACGAAGAAGGTGATACAATACTTGGCCTATGTTGCTGCCTCAAAACCAAAATCGAATGCGGTAAGTTAATCACTATGTATTCCTATCGGTTTTTTGCTCTGGTTCGGTTATAAACAAATTTTTCAAGCTTCACAGCATTAAAAATGTTATGACATAGAACATTTCTTGTAGGATGCCGTAAGCAGTACTTTGTAGTATGAATTTTCTGTATATAGAAATATATATGTATATATATGTTTCTTAATCATTTTAGATGCATATCATTGAAATCGTCGTACTTTTCTTGCTAAAAAAAATTGCTAGGCATGTCCCGATGCACAGATTTTTTGTAAAATAAAATTGAAGTTACAAAGTAAGGTGATCAGAACGCTATTATACAGGGTGTTCGACTATAGCATGCCAATATTTTAAGGGGTGATTGCTGAAGTGATTCTGAACAACTTTTTCCTTTGCTACAATATTGGTTAACGCTTCGTTTTTGTATTATTAACGAAAAACATTGACCAATCAGAGCGCGCGCTTAGCCGAGAGACGATCATGGTACGCCCAGCCGCGGTCTCGAGCGCCCTCTTGGCTGTGCTCGCGCTCTACGCGCGCTTTGATTGGTCAGTGTTTTTCGTTAATAATTCAAAAACGAAGCCTTAGCCAGCATTTTCGTACAGGGAAACGTTGTTCAGAATCACTTCAGCAAACGCCCCTTAAAATATTGACATGCAGTAGCCGGACACCCTGTATATTTTAGTTATTATAAAATGTACATTTGTATTGATAAGAACAAATATAGGCACTCTACGTAGGTTAATTAATTGCAAGTAAATTTATTAATTTTGATTTATTTTAGAAGTTAAATGAAAAATACCAAGAACGATTTATTTTCTGCTATCGCATCTTAGATCACACTCGTTTATTTCCAACAAAGTTTTTACGCCCTTAAATGAGGCTGATTTTTTTATCCGTTTCGTTCTATGTTGATGATGCCCTGCCCTAAACTCGGGAATTGACATATTGATAGACAATTTTCCTCGTTACACGAAACACATTTTTGTGTGAACAGTGTATGATAATTTATCTTTTAACCATGTCGTTGCATAAATTGCAATTTAGTATGGTATACTATTATAATATTGTACAAATTGTTTAATGATGATACATTCACATTCAATCCCATTTATTTGTAGAAAGGTCTTCAAAAAATATTGCTCATTATTTACAGAATTATTAAGTCTGTTCTGTTCAGACATTTAGTAGAATGATTTTCGATAAGATATATATCGAAAGAAATGTTGGTAGTCAAAGCTATTCGAATTAAAAATTTTGTACATTTTATCCGGTGCATAATAATTCTGTAAATACTCTTCCTTTTCTTTTTTCGTGCATGACGCTTCGTAAATTGCGTGCGAATATGACGCCAACGCAAGTATAGATAAGAAGTGAAGGTATTGCGATAAAGACTTTATGAAAAATTTTTTTATTTATTTAGTTAATTTTATCGATCATTCTTTAATTAAATCATCCATGGATTTGCTGTTTTGAATAAATTTAAATAATTGGAAAAATTCAAAACAATGCGTATGCTGAAATTTAATTTCAGTAACCATGTTGCGTGTAATTTTGGTAACACCAAATTGCTAGGTAATACAAATTTTAGAATTTCTAGAAATCATTTGCACATTATCAGCGTTGCAAACGATAACAGAAGCCGGAAATCCGACCTCAGTTTCCGCGTTTCGACAGATTCGCATACGAAGAAGAAGGTAGAATATTGTACTGCGTTTGCTGAAGCAGGGAAACGGAGCAAAAATCAGGAATTTTTTTGAAAAACACTTTTATTCTGAAATTAGATGTAATTCATTTCGTTTACTGAAGCTGAAACTATACATTAATGGAAATAAAGCATGGAATAATTTGATTCACTAATTTTCCATACAATTGAAGGCAGAAAATTACTATCCACATACTGTTTTACATAACAAAAACGATGCAATTAATTAAAAATCTATTGCTATACTATAATAGCTTTCAAGCATTAATATTAATGATCGAAATATCGATTTCATTGAAACATTGCATTGCTGCATATTATTTATTTGTTTATTAATTCATTTATTTCTTAGTTAATGTAATAGAAAATGAACTATGGGTTAAAATAGTAATTAAAGCATAGATGGATTAGTAATAATAGTGATATAATAATGCAGTAAATAACAACAGGGAGTAGAGTAAAAAAATGTTGTTCTTTAAAAAAGTGAATCAACCCATAAATTAAGTGTTCATGGTGTAAGAGTTGCATGAATCGTTTATAAAGTCGATCGTAGGATATGTACTGGAAGACTGTGTTCTACGATCGTGATAGATCACGATAGCCCATCGTAGATTACCGGCTCTCGAAGGATCTTTCCTTTTTCAGTGAAACGATCCACTTATCAGCCTAACTCGGCTTTGACTCATTCTCGTCGAGACTGTTCTGAGTCACCGTGCACTTCGAAACCTGTGCTCTTATATAGGAAAAAAGAATTCCCGTCGTTCTCGTCTCATGCATTTCATAATTCTACGTTAACAACCGCGAAATTACGAGGAAAACAATTTTGCCGAGCTTTCTTCACTCAGTTACATGGTCAGAGAACATTTAATTGAATCATCAAATTATACGTACTATTTAATACTGAATAGGTCTGGAAACGATTAATCGCAACGACAATTTTGGAATTCCTTGAAACTTAGTGCCTGCTAGGGCCCATCATGTTCATACGCCAAGATTGAGCTATTGTTATTAACATTTTTTATTATTCAAAATACTTTAACTTGTGCTAAAAAGTAAACAAATGCGGTATTAGGTATACGTCATTCTGACAGAACGAAATGGCATTTTACAATAATAAACATTAGCTTCTATGGTAAATATTGACAATAGCTTCAATCACTTTGACCTTGAAATATTTGTTGTCAAATAACTGTGCATCTATGGTAGCTCGTCTGTCTGTATTGCTTGTTGGTAACCCAAAACGTGTACGCCGCGAGGGATCCCAAGGTCCTCGCCGAGAAGTCAATTGCAATATACGATAAAAGTATTCCAGTTTCTGGTGTTTTAGAAAACAATGTAAACAAAGAGAGTACTTTTATCGTCTCTCGCGGTTGATCTGTCGTTTTAGTGATAAAATGAAGCTATTAAAAACAGAACTGTATTAAAATAGTCAAAACCTAGGAAAGCCCTTAAGCTGCATAACTACCAAAGCTTTTCGCAAATATTTCGAAAAGTAAAACCTAGCGATGGTAATACGTATAAGAGAAAGTCGTTCAAAATGATGTCCTTGAAAACATACAAGGTAACATGCAATGCAAATGTTTCAAGAAGCGATTGCTGAGCCAATTTTGAACAACTTTTTCCTTTGCCACAATGTTGGTTAACGCTTCGTTTCTGAATTATTAACGAAAAACACTGACCAATCAAAGTAGGCGCTCAGCCGAGAGACGATCGTGGTACGCTCAACCGCGGTCTTGAACGCCCTCCCTCAGCTGAGCGCGAGCCCTGATTGGTCAGTGTTTTTCGTTAATAATTCAAAAGCGAAGGCTTAGCCAACATTTTGCCAAAGGAAAAAGTTGTTCAGAATCGTCTCATCAATCATCTCTTAAAATATTTGTATGAGGTAGCGAAACGCCTTGTATTTCAAGGTCAAAGTGATCGAAGCTGTGTTCTTAATTGTCAGTATTTACCGTTTCTATCGTATTTAATTACCGATATCTTTGAATTATTTTGTACTTGATTCAAGTTAGACTAAATTCACTTTACAGTAACCGTCGCGTGTATTCAAATAAAAGTTACAGCAATTAATAGTAAAAGAACAAAGAAAGGAAATTTTGTAAAAATTGTCTAAATTCTAAAATCTTTTTGCTTTCTAAAAATACCGATCTTCATAGGAAAAACTCTCGGTAGATAAAGTGTTATTCAAATACAGACGTAACAATTACTTTTTGAATGTGTAATGAATGAATAATTTTCTAATGCTTAGGAGAAGTATCATTCGGCTCTTTTATTGACCCACTCCCTTTTATTGACCAACTGTGGATTTCTAATGTTATTTTAAATGCTATTTGAACACGACGACCTGTATGCTAGATGAAAACAGAAAGAAATATATGCTTAATGGAATCTGCAACGAAAAAGAGTATAGGAAATAATTCTGAATGGAAATCTCATTCGTGTATTGAGGCTCGCGAATTCAAATTGCAAATTCAACTGAATCTGTGCAGATTTCTTGTTACACACAAACAAACAGAAAAATGTTACCGAATTGTTTAGCTTTACTTCAATGTGCGATACTTTCCTGTTATTAAACTCGATGATACGTAGGCATACATGCTGAATTAAAGATAAAGATATGCTTAAGGAGACGGTTATGAAAGAGTGTATGGAGGATAATTCCGAATGAAAATTGCAGCCGTGTATAAAGGCTCGTGAATTTAATTTTGCAAATTCTCTCATTCCCGGTGCTGACTTTTGGCGGCCACGACACACCTAGACACCAAGTCCGGCATTAATCATAGTAAGTCAACAACAAAATTCCGTCCACGCGATATGTACGCTATCTGTCTCCTTTGCGTTCCTTCCTTTTTTTTTTTAATTTATTTTTCATTTTGTCTTGTTCTCCTGTCTTCCCAGCTGGATACGTCTAACCGATATGCATTAAATTTGTTGCTCCCGAGTTCTCGAAAATCTTCTCATTAACTTCGTCAATTTTCTCCAACTCCAAATGCACGTCAAAATGTTACTCGTTACTTCTTTACGTGTTATCCAGATAATCCTTCGCCCGATAAATATTCTTAATACATTTCTTCCTATTTAACGACTTCTGCATTGACCATATTTAGTTGTCGCGACATGGTCCGGCTCGTTTGTCCAACGTTACATTATGCCTTGTACTAACAGAATGCAATGAATGACAAATTAACATGGAGATATTGTTGTTAACATAATTAGTTTACTAGTGTGTTAAAAAAAGGAAGGTATTCTGATACTCTAACAAGTCTTCCTCCCTCCTTATTTTGTACGCTGCTCATTGGATTCAGGGTACTGGAAATGTTTCGGATAAATTTGCGGTAATTAACGTGAGAGTCAACTAATTAAATTATTCGTTTGTGTGTTCTTCTTGTGCCTTGCTGAGTTTACGTGTATGTGTGTGTGTGCTGTATGCTTCTTGCGTATCTACCTTGTTTTACGCTTGACTACGTTCAACCTGAGGTAAAGTAAAAATTTGTGCAATGATAACAAACATGATAATCGGAAGCGATGAAAATATTTAAGTAGAATGTTTCGTTTTTCTGCGGCTTGTTTTAATAGAATTCATTCACAGGCAACTGATTAAAATACAATTATATGTAGATGGCTAGCAATAACTTAAGATTTATTCCCCTCTTGCATCCCTTGTTTGATGCCCTTTGTTCGATGATTTACATTTATTACAATAATAAAAATCGTTGTTATAAATCATGATCATTCGAAGAGAAATCTTTTCTTTTTATTTCTAAGCGCGTTATATGCACTGTGCAATCGTCTTACTTATTGCAATTTTCCTTGAGAACTTGGCATAAGAACAAAATTAATGTGAATTTTAAACAGTTGCAAAGCATCTTGTTCTAATAATGATCTACCTCAGTTACGCGCTATCTTATAAAAATGCTTTATCTGCAGTAAATTTGTCCCCAGTATTGTTGTACGAGTTTTATTTAATATTAACAGTTCCCCCAATTAACAACTCCGTAAATAAAATGCGCTTGTTCTTATAATTAACATTTTTATCTGGCTTGAGTTATTACGCAATATGGCCGATTATAGAATGAAAAGACATGCTTTCGTTAAAAAGAAATTAATACACTGTTAATATTACGAAATAAATTGTTATCTTTCATTAATGCAATGTTTTTTTTTATGGTAGGGTGAATTGGAACAACAACTGTTACAAGCAAATCCGATTCTGGAAGCTTTCGGAAATGCCAAAACCGTCAAAAACGACAACTCATCCCGATTTGTAAGTTTCCAATTTTTTTTGCACATTATTTGCGATTGCTTCTTAATTATTTAATTCAGAATTATTTAGAGAAGAATTAGTTAGGTCTTTTTCTTACAAGTTAATAAATTAATCAATTTTTTATAAATTAGTGGTGATTATTATACATTTAAATAAAGTAGCATTGGTCATTCTTAATTGGTATACATGTTTATCGATTTTTTGCGCACAGCTTCTCGAATTCTTTTCATGGTGAATTTCATCATAAGTAATACATTAATTACGAGAATGTTAAACAAATAATAAAAACACAATTTGCTTAATACCGATAGCGATGTGTCTGATAATAATTAAGAATTTCTTGAACAGGGTAAATTCATCCGAATAAACTTCGATGCTTCTGGCTACATCGCTGGTGCGAACATAGAAACCTATCTTTTGGAAAAGTCCAGGGCAATTCGACAAGCAAAAGATGAAAGAACGTTCCACATATTTTATCAGCTCCTCGCCGGCACTTCGCCCGAGCAAAAGAGTGAGTAAATTTTCCTTCGAAAATCATACAACGATTACTAAAATTATATTTTAGCAATTTGTCTGTACACTGATTGATACAGTGATATGTGCTGTGCGCGATATTAGCAGTGTAGTACGAATGGTCCTTGTTCCAATTAAAAAACGCGCCTGTGCCTTAATTTCACGATAACGTCAGAGGTTAGGCCCACAAGACAAGAAGTGGCAAGAGGTCCTGTGAACATTCGCGTTCGGTCCAGAGGGCTTCTTGCCAGCCGTGCATGGTACACACATCCAGATTCATTTCACACCTCTACCCTCTAATTTCGAAAACCCGTATGTGGTATATCTGCCTCTCGAAAAACCCAGAAGTATAATAGATACAGGGTGTCCCGTAACTCGTAGAAGAGTCGGCTTTAGGAGATTTCTGAGGCTATACCGAACAGTTGTTTCCTTTGACAAAATGTCGTTTGAGGCTTTGCTTTTGAATTATTAACGGAAAATACTGGCCACTCAGAGCGCGAGTAGAGCCCGCGCTCAGGGCGGCACGTCGTGTCGCGCTGGATGGTGACGTTTGGCCGGTGCCCCGATATCAAACGCGTGGATAAAGCAGGGAGCAAAAGTTGTATCGAATACTGGATCAATGTATCGGAGAATAATCTCGAATTATTTGTTACTCATGCATGAGGAATAAAACGATATGCCGACGCGTTTGGATCGGTATACCGGCCGAACATCACCAGCCAGCGCGACGCAACATTTCATCCCTGACCGCGGGCTCTACGTGCGCTCTGAGTGGCCAGTGTTTTTCGTTAATAATTCAAGAACGAAGCCTCAAACGACAATTTGCCAAAGGAAAAAGCTGTTTGGTATAGCCTCAGAAATCTCCCATAACCGACTCTTCTATGAGTTACGGGACACCCTGTATACAATTAATATCCATAAATTTAGTGTTAAACGGAAAAAAAAACACATGAAAGAATTTTCCCCGACAATCGAGCAAATATTTCAAATGCTAATTGCTGCACAAAATGCGTTAATGGAAGTAAAACGTTATTTATAAGAAACGTGTAGTTATTGGGATATTATCTTGGACAGCATTTGTACGTTTGCAGCATGTAATACGTAATGGACTCAGGGCAAGCCCAGGCTGTGCGCACTGTTTGTTACTATTCGGACCGAGGAAGAGCATCGATATTCCTGCTCTGAAACTCTAAACGTTTGCATTCATGATACTATGTTGTAATTGCCAGGGATATTTTGATCGACGTCCGAATTACTATGCTTCAATTATCAAGCCTAACCTAATGAGTTACGCCGCCTTAGTAGTGTAAAAAATGATGTTATTGTTGCAAGATCATTACCACGAAATAGAGATGGGTAAAATATTTGAGGAGAAATATTTTAAATACTATTTTGAGTAATCGTTTTCCTGCAGTTCAAATAAAATAGTATTTTAAATAAGAAGTGAAATTTCGTCAAATAAAATATTTTTATTTTCAGAATCTAAGGTATAAATTAAAATATTTCAACTATGTATTATAAATAGTATTTGAAATTGAATGATAATAGTTTAAGGGGGGAATGAATAAATTAATTTTCTATCTTAACTATGGCTATTCGCATGTAACAAAGTGCGTCCTTCAAAATTTTCGTCACTTAGATTGCTCTTTTCTGGACAAAGGATCGATCCAGCAAAACTAAATAGTCTTTCAACTGGATCAGACGACGGAATTGGTGGATTATATTTTAAAAATAATTGTTGCATGTGTTTGTATTTCGTAAAGCCCTGAATTCGTGAATTTTTATCACTTAAATATTGTAATCATTCCAGTTCTACAATGTTGCTATCACTGTCACTATCTTATTTTGCAAAAATGAAGAAAAATGATTTCGTATATCTGGGGTTGCTATTTCTTTTAGAGCTTTTAGTACTGTTCCTTTAATGTAATTACGTTTATCTTCCATTAGATTGTGTGGAATCCACTGTAATTTTCGTGTTGGTTGGCTAACAACCGCAATTGTGTAATCTTTTGTGCCTCCCTAAAAAATTGTGCAAATCATGAAACCGTGGTTTTCAAACTTGATATCAAACTGAGTTTTAAGGGTTCGCAATATTTTAAAGCTTGAATATTATTCTTTGCGTTTCCGATCTTTTGCAAATTATGTTCTATTGCTAAAATTCACGGGGGAAAAGCACCGCTTGCTTTCGTATGTTTCACGAAGAATGTAGCGATGGATAATAACTAGGACGATAACACGCATATGCTTCTGATATGTTGGTAAATGTTACAATACTATATAACGATATAATATCCTAAAAGATAATACCAAGAGAGTAGAAAATTGTCTATACTAACAAGAAGAGAAATATTGATATTTTCAATAATAATATTTGGTTACTAGAGAGAAAGGAATCAAGGGAAATTAAAATAAATAAAATATTTCAAATACAAGATCCGATATTTTCAGTACCTTTCGAATAAAATACTATTTCAAATATAATATTTTGAAACTTTTCTTCACAAATAAAGTATTTTATTTTCAAACGCCCAAACGCACGTTTAAAATAAAATAGACTATTTTCTATTAATTATTTCAAATAATATTTTACCCAACCCTGCTACGAAACTATTGCTCCGATTGAAATGAAGTTTTAAGTGGACAGGGCGTGTTCAATGTACTTTTAAAAACCACCATCGGTTTATGTAATTACTCAGACGTGAGGCAGAAAAATGGCGCTTTTCACACCCATGTCATAGCATCATAGGTCGCTGGTGTCATAAAAGACATCAGCCTAAAAAGGAGCACGTCGAGAAAAATGCGTCTAAAGTTTTTCTTGTGGAAAGCTTCAGGATTTGTGACGAAATTACAATAAATGTCTCTTAAACGGTTTATTTTTTAAATAAATCTATCAGATAGTGGTGCTTCATTATTTCACAAAGACAGAAAAGCCTAATAAAATACCGTTACGTACTCTAACCCACGCTGCGCAGATCTTGCATTAACTATTATAACTGTTATATCATTAAGATCTATTGAAAACTTGTTGTACATTATTCTTGATAATCCAAAGTATCATTCTATGGAAAGAAATAAAATTCTATTTATTTGAGCCGTCAAGGTAGCATAACCCCATAGAACAACCTTCTTCATAGATGACTCAGTTGTGCTGCTACCTGACTCGAAGCTTAATTAATGACGCGTTAGGCAGCCAATCATTTTGGACATCGCTCCATAACCACAGAGTCGTTCATAATGTACTCATTCACTTTTCTATTCGATTGATCTTACTTTTGAACCAATAATCCCATTAATTAAGTTCTTATTCAATTATATTTATCTGCCAGAATGAAAGCGCGAGTATGTTTTGAAAAGTGAAGATCGATATCATAATGCTGCTTTAAAATTGAAGTGATACATTTTTTTTTTACAGATGTTTACCATTTAATCGAATTAAGCATTGATCGTATTAATGGTATTGTTGTTTGAATAATAGTATGAAGTCCATGAAGTCCCTAAATTCTATCATTTAAACAAAACAAAGCTATATAATATTCAAATGATTATAGCGAAGGAAATATTAAATTAATTTCCAAGTAAAAAAACAACAACAACAATAAAATACCGTTAATATTTTCAGAGGAATTTATCCTAGAGGACCCGAAACACTACCCGTTCCTGTCGAACGGGGCATTACCAGTGCCAGGAGTGGACGATTCAGCCGAGTTCTTCTCAACTGTAAAGTCCATGCACATCATGGGCATGACGAACGAAGACTTTTCCTCAATCTTCCGCATTGTGTCCGCGGTGATGCTCTTCGGCTCGATGCAATTCCGACAGGAGAGAAATTCGGATCAAGCCACGTTGCCGGACAACACAGTTGCCCAGAAGATCTCCCATTTACTGGGCTTGAGCGTAACGGAAATGACGAAAGCATTCTTGAAGCCGAGGATCAAAGTTGGCAGGGACTTCGTGACGAAGGCGCAGACGAAGGAGCAGGTCGAATTTGCGGTGGAAGCAATTTCGAAGGCTTGCTACGAGAGAATGTTCCGGTGGCTCGTGAACAGGATCAATAGATCGTTGGATCGTACGAAGAGACAGGGAGCCAGTTTTATCGGTATCCTGGATATGGCTGGTTTCGAAATATTCGAGCTGAACAGCTTCGAACAGCTGTGCATCAATTACACGAACGAGAAGCTACAACAGCTGTTCAATCACACGATGTTCATTCTAGAACAGGAAGAATATCAGCGCGAGGGAATCGAATGGAAGTTTATCGATTTCGGACTAGACTTGCAACCGACTATCGATTTGATTGACAAACCGATGGGTATCATGGCGTTATTGGACGAAGAATGTTGGTTCCCCAAAGCCACCGATAAAACATTCGTCGAGAAGCTAGTAGGTGCTCATAGTGTACATCCAAAGTTCATGAAAACAGATTTTAGAGGCGTAGCGGACTTCGCAATTATACATTACGCAGGAAAGGTCGATTACTCGGCGGCCAAGTGGCTGATGAAAAATATGGACCCTCTGAACGAAAACGTTGTTAGCCTGCTGCAAAATTCGCAAGATCCTTTCGTCTGCCATATTTGGAAGGACGCGGAGATAGTTGGAATGGCCCAGCAAGCATTGACCGACACGCAATTCGGTGCGAGGACAAGAAAGGGGATGTTCAGGACGGTCTCGCAACTCTACAAGGAACAATTGGCAAAGTTGATGGTCACTTTAAGGAATACCAATCCCAATTTCGTCAGATGTATCATACCCAATCATGAGAAGAAGGCAGGAAAAATCGATGCGCCATTAGTTTTAGACCAGCTAAGGTGTAACGGTGTTCTGGAAGGAATTAGGATATGCCGACAAGGGTTCCCGAATAGGATACCGTTCCAGGAATTCAGGCAGCGTTACGAACTCCTGACGCCGAACGCTATTCCAAAAGGATTCATGGATGGCAAGAAGGCTTGCGAGAAGATGATTCAGGCCCTCGAGCTCGATCCCAATCTCTACCGCGTCGGTCAATCGAAAATTTTCTTCCGAGCCGGAGTTCTGGCTCATCTCGAGGAAGAGCGCGATTACAAGATCACCGATATAATTGTTAATTTCCAGGCGTTCTGCCGCGGTTTCCTCGCTCGTAGAAACTACCAGAAACGCCTGCAGCAACTGAACGCGATCAGGATCATCCAGAGGAATTGCGCGGCTTACTTGAAGCTTCGAAACTGGCAGTGGTGGCGTTTGTACACCAAAGTGAAACCGCTTCTCGAAGTAACGAAACAGGAGGAGAAGCTAACGCAGAAGGAGGACGAATTGAAGCAGGTGCGGGACAAATTAGATCTGCAATTGCATTCCGCGCAGGAGTACGAGCGGAAATATCAGCAGGCCATGGAGGAAAAGACTATGCTGGCGGAACAATTGCAAGCGGAGGTCGAGTTATGCGCGGAAGCGGAGGAAATGCGAGCTAGATTGGCTGCTAGGAAGCAGGAATTGGAAGAGATCCTCCACGACTTGGAGGCGAGAATCGAAGAAGAGGAGGAGAGAAGCGCCGCGTTAACTCAGGAGAAGAAGAAGTTGCAATTAAATATAAGCGATCTCGAGGAGCAATTGGAGGAGGAGGAGGCTGCTAGACAGAAATTGCAGTTGGAGAAAGTACAGTGCGATGCGAAGATTAAGAAGCTCGAAGAGGACCTCGCCCTTTCCGATGATACAAATCAAAAATTGCTGAAGGAGAAAAAGATTCTCGAGGAAAGGGCCAATGATTTATCGCAGACGCTTGCCGAGGAGGAGGAGAAAGCGAAACATTTATCAAAGCTGAAGGCGAAACACGAGGCAACGATTGCGGATCTTGAGGAGAGGTTGCTGAAGGATCATCAACAGAGACAGGAGGTAGACAGATCGAAGAGGAAAATAGAGACTGAGGTGTCGGATTTGAAGGAACAACTTGCCGAAAGGAAGACGCAGGTAACGTAAACTCTAAAAAATCATCCTCTTCACTGTATTAGACTTGCAATTAGTCTGTACTGTAAAGTATTAATGGTAATAAAATTCCGTAGGTGGAAGAACTGCAACTGCAGCTCGGTAAACGCGAGGAGGAATTGAATCAAGTAATGGCGAAGATGGACGAGGAAGGAGCGGCGAAAGCTCAAGCCCAGAAAGCTCTTCGTGAGCTAGAGTCTCAATTGGCTGAACTACAAGAAGATTTGGAAGCGGAGAAGGCCGCCAGAGGGAAAGCAGAAAAGTTGAAGCGCGACCTGAACGAGGAGTTGGAAGCGTTGAAGAACGAGTTGTTGGATTCACTGGACACGACCGCCGCACAGCAGGAATTGCGAAGTAAACGAGAACAGGAATTGGCGACGTTAAAGAAGAATTTGGAGGAGGAGACATCGATGCACGAGGCAACGTTGGCCGATATGCGGCACAAGCATACGCAGGAATTGACCGCCTTGAACGAGCAAATGGACGCGTTGAAGAAGACGAAGGCCGTCTTGGAAAAAGCAAAGGCAACTTTGGAGGCCGAGAACGCTGATCTGGCCACGGAACTGAGATCCGTTAGCGCTAGCAGACAGGAGTCGGATAGAAGGAGAAAACAAGCCGAACAACAGCTCGCCGAGGTGAACGCGAAGCTTGCGGAAGTGGAGAGGAATCGGCAGGAATTGGTAGAAAGAGTTACGAAGTTGCAACAAGAATCTGAAAGCATCATGCAACAATTGGAAGCCGCGGAGCTGAAAGCCTCCGCTGCTTTGAAGGCATCCGCGACTTGCGAATCGCAGTTCACGGAACTGCAGCAGCAACTCGAAGAGGAAACTAGGCAAAAGTTAGCTTTGAGTTCGAAATTGAGGGCGGTGGAAAGTGAAAAGGAGAGTTTACACGATCAATTGGAAGAGGAAGAGGAAGCAAAGAGAGCCTTGGATAAGCAGGTACTGTTATCCTTCCGAGTTATTCGACCAAGTAATGGTTTAAGGGGACATTCTGCAGTCACAAAAAATCGAGTTCTTTTTATCATTCAGTTGGAAATTATTCACCTTCTAGAACGTGTTCCTAAATTTGTTTGTATGCAGCAGGTATAGCTGATTAAGTATCTTTTATGCACAAAAATATGAAACACACAAAACTTTGAACGCGTTTTTCTCGAAACGATATTTTTTCGGATGGCGGTCGTGGTAACAAAATTTTACTTGGCAGTTTAATCCGAATTTCCAGTATATTGTTCTACACATTAATAGCTATCTGGTAAACCTTGCAAATTCACATTTGATTAATAGTTTCTCACTTTTTTATGTCGATCAAGTGTAAATAAACGTGCCATTTTTTATACCTTCAACTTTGATTGTCCGGCCTTTTGAAAATTTGTGCTCAAAATCTCTCTCTGTGGTTCACCGGATACATACACTCATACAAATTATAAGAAAAGTGCCACCTTCACTAGAAGATACTTTAATAAATGAATATGATAAACAATTAAACAAAAACTTTTTTCTATTTTAAAAGTTCTAAAATACACTCACCAAAAAATTTGAAAAATTTAAGTGTTTAATTTATTACAAAAAAAAAAAATAAATTATCGGAGGTTGGTCGAATTTTCGACCGAGACTGTAGAATGTCCCTTTAAGTGGGCATCCCCATTCAGGGTCGTCAATTTGAGACAACTTATAAGATAAAAAATGGTTATGATAGGTCGTGTTTTTAAATTTTGTATACGTTCGACCATATTTCGAGATAACATTGTGTAATTTTTATGCAATTATTTGCAGTATTATTTCAATTATCGAATGTTACAATTTCTTCTTGGTCAAAACAGGTACTTAGTTTGAACGTACAATTGACCGAGGCCAAGAAACGAGCCGAGGATGAAGCCGAAACCGCTGCGGTTTTGGACGAAGTTAGGAAGAGGTGTATGAAAGATATTGAAGCGCTTCAAAGACAAGTGGAAGAATTACAAGCTGCTAATGATAAGTTGGACAAATCGAAGAAGAAGGTTCAAGCGGAATTGGAGGATAGTATCATTGAACTCGAAGCGCAGAGAGCGAAGGTGCTGGAATTGGAGAAGAAACAGAAGAACTTCGATAAGGTAATTGATTTTACTGTTTTGATCACTCTAAAATAAGATTTAACGTGATACACGATTTGTATTAACGCTCCTACTATGTTTTCAAAAGACTTGCATTATTTTCGGAGCAAAAAACACATTACAGAAATACATCTACATTTGATCGATGTTGAAATAAGATGCTGCATATACGAATTTTATATTTATTTGAATAAATTTTTCTTTGACTACAAATCTTCAACGAAAGTATGGTATGGTCACATGTTAGATTGCTCGATATTAATTACCATTTAGTTCTACATATATTAATTTTAAATTAATAGAATTGTTACTCTTTTTTGATAATTAACAATAGTTCGAGGAACGTTCTGTGAGTTTTTCTTATCATTATTATTATTTATTAATTATACCTACCATTTCACGTAGAGAAACCGATACTTAATGCCAACAATAAATAATTATCGCACTGAATTTGAATCGCTCCTTTGTTGTCAGATGTCATTCCGTCACATTAACATTACGACCTTTATAAACAAAGTAGAACGCAATTGTTTAAACACATTGTACGATCATAAGTATAGTATCCAACACACTGTCCTCGGGCTAATCATGGTCCGTAAGTTATTTAGTAGCAACATAAACCTCACTAATGTCATTATGCTACATCTAACCGCGCCAAAATGTTCCTAATTTCGACATCTACTTGTAGAACTGGCATAATCCTTTTTTTTTTGGACATCCCTGTCCTAAACTTTACCATCGTTTTCAAGGTGCTGGCCGAAGAAAAAGCGGTATCCGAACAATATGCAGAGCAACGAGACGCCGCCGAACGGGAGGCACGCGAAAAAGAGACGCGCGTTCTATCCCTGACCCGCGAGCTTGACGAGATGAATGAAAAAGTCGAGGAACTTGAACGCGTCCGTCGCAGTCTTCAATCCGAGCTCGACGAACTCGTGAACAATCAAGGAACGGCGGACAAAAACGTGCACGAACTTGAAAAAGCGAAACGAGCTCTCGAATCGCAATTGGCGGAGCAACGTTCCCAGGTGGAAGAGCTCGAGGATGAACTACAATTCACGGAGGACGCAAAGTTGCGCCTGGAAGTGAATATGCAAGCTCTGCGGGCTCAGTTCGAACGAGATCTGCAAGCCAAGGAAGAGCAGGCTGAGGAGAAACGAAGGGGATTGGTGAAACAGCTGCGCGATCTCGAGGCTGAATTGGAGGACGAGAGGAAACAGAGGGCTGCGGCCATTGCGCAACGCAAAAAGATGGAAGCGGATTACAAGGATATCGAGCAGCAGCTGGAGATGCACAATAAGGTGAAGGAAGACGCGCTGAAGCAATTGAAGAAGCTTCAGGCGCAGATAAAGGATTGCACGAGGGAGACCGAGGAAGCCAGGGCTGCCAGGGACGAACTTGCGGCGACTGCTAAGGAAACTGAGCGAAAGGTGAAGAGTTTGGAGGCGGACTTGATGCAGCTGACCGAAGATTACGCCAGCAGCGAGAGGGCCAGAAGGGCTGCGGAGAATGAAAGGGACGAATTGCAAGAGGAGCTGAATAATAACGCCAATAAGGGAACTTTGATGCTGGATGAGAAACGTAGATTGGAAGCGAGAATTGCGACGCTGGAGGAGGAACTGGAAGAGGAACAATCCAACGGCGAGTTGCTGATGGATAGAACCAGGAAGGCCCAAATAACCATCGAACAGCTAACGAACGATCTAACCACCGAGCGATCGACTACTCAGAAATTGGAATCGCACAAATTGCTGTTGGAGAGGCAGAACAAGGAACTGAAGGCGAAACTTACAGAGTTAGAGACTGCCCAAAGGGCAAAGACTAAAGCGACCATCCAGCAGTTGGAGTCGAAGATTAACAATCTTGACGAGCAGTTGGAAACAGAGGCAAAGGAGAGATTCGCTCAGCAGAAGATTAATAGGAAATTGGAGAAGAAGCTGAAGGAGTTGAGCTTGCAGTTGGAAGACGAAAGAAGAAATTCGGACCAATATAAAGAACAAGCGGAGAAGGTGAATGCTAGGATGAAGGCGCTGAAGAGGCAGCTGGACGAAGCTGAGGAAGAAATCAGCAGGCATAAGGCAATGAAGAGGAAAGCACAAAGGGAAATGGATGACATGCTGGAATCTCAGGAAGAGCTAACCAGGGAGGTGGCTAACCTCAAAAATAAATTAAGGTGAGCGCTAACGTTTCAATCAGTTTTTTAAATAATTATTTCTTCCTTGCTACTTTTTTTCTATGTGTAGACGAACAAGCTATTTATCAAACTACTTAGAAATTTATACAACATTTAAAAGTAGAATATTTTAGCATTTATGCAAGGAACAGATATGTACTTGACAAATAATTTATTGTTTGTTCCAATCACTTGGAGGTAATTCAAAGACCAGAAATTATTATACCGTATTAAAAATATATAGGCGTCAAGGGAAAAAGAATAGTTCATACCCTACGTGAAAAAAAGCAGAAGTTCGACAAGTTTCAAGAATTCCGCAACCTTTGGTTAGTTTAAAAATTCCAATTACTTTTACATCCGTGTTATATTTTTACATTTTCGATATATTGGTGCCCAAAATATTCTAAAACCAGTTCTTGGGTGAACTAAGCTATTCAAATAGCCACGTACATAACGAATATTGAAACAATTTTCTTGCAAACGAAGCTTCCTATAAAAAGTTTTCATGCTTTATTTTTAGCTTATTTTTACACAGGGGATCACACTCCCGCCAGTTGGGCCACGATTTCCGATTGTCTCGTGGGTACTTGTGCATCCGCGTATTTAACCAATCTTCAACCCATGTTTCATAGCTCAAAAAACGAAGCGTGTCATGCGTGAAAAAATTCTATTCTCTACAGACTATCCAGAGATTAACTAACCAGTGTTTCTTTCGTAAATAGTAAGTACAAGAGAAAAATGTTAGAGGGAAAAGTTTTTCTGTTTTCTGTAAGCTATGTATTAGTACACACGACTTTTTTATATCACCAATACTTTTCGCGAAACAAAGGTGATCTTTGTGACCTTCATTTAGTTTTTTAAACATATCACTGCATATATTTTTACATTATATGAAACCGCATGTCAAGACGAATTCATTCATAGGCATGACTATGATCTTCAAGGCTTGTTTTCTTCATTACTGATCTTGCATGACCTTAAAGGCCATAGTCATGCACATGTATGAATTCGTCTTGACAAGCGGTTTCATACATATAACGTAAAAATATATTCACTATTGCATTTAAAAAACCGAAGGTCCCCTTCGTTTCTCGAAAAATGTAGGCGATATAGAAAATTGGTGTACGCTAATATGTAGCTTATATAAAACAAAAAAGCTTCTCCCCCTAAACATTTTTCTCTAGTACTTACTATTTACGAGAAAAGCTCTGCCTAGTTAATCCCTGAACACTGTGTATATTAGAATTATTTTTACGTGGGCAATCGCCCCCTTTTGAATTCTACCACGATTTTAGAAACACCCTGGATGTTCACGACACATTATTATGCCTTTTTACTTTGAAAGCTTGAAAAATCTTATTTAGAACAGGAATTTTTGTATTTCTATTGACTAGCATTACCAGGTACATTTGTCTTTTATTACTTGTTTCCATTTTAGCCTCGAATTACTTTTTTGTATGTATCTTTATCAATACAATTTATATTTGTCAAGAGAATTTTTGTAATTCTCTAGAACAATGTTTTCATCTTCGATTTCGAGGACCTTCAAGTATGTTGCCAAGGTCATCATTCTGAATAACTTTTCCTTATACATGTTACGCAAGATTCTTAAACTCGAAAATGGAAACCATATTCTACATAATTGCCAGGACTTTTCCTACATTCCTAATTTTTTTTATTAATATTTCTCATGCATTTTTTTTTCTCCAATTTAATTCAATTCGCTAAAATATTTTCATAGACGAGGTGGGCCTCCAATAAGCCTCAGCTCGACGCGTCTGAAGCGCGGCTCCGTTCAAACCGGTGGCTCCGGCGACGATTCGACGACGCAGGACGAAAGCATCGATGGTGAGGAAACTGTCAACTGAGCGTGAAAACACACAGCACTCACTGAACCCTCACAACGCAGGAAACCCATAAAAATATAACCAGGTCCAAGAGGTGCGCGCACGGTGTCCGCTTCGACGAGAACCGAAATCAAAACGGAGCGAGCTTGTTTGCACGCGTTCAGAGGTCGATTCCTATGCGCCCAATGATGCCATTAGACGAGGACGGCTATTCTTCTGTACATAAGAGACCCGACAGGGCCGTACCAAGTAGCGTTTTATCTCCCTTCCTCCAGAACTCTGCAGAAAATGACGGATATCCTCTGATCACTTCGACACGAGCAATCCCTTCTTCATGCTTTGGAGGAAACTTATCAACGAAACCTGTTGTCGTTGCCAAGCGAAGAAGGATTGCCCGAGTAAATTTTCTCCTAGTTTCCCATCCGGATTACAGCGCCGATAGGTACACAGTGTACGCGAGATACGTGTGTTAATGCCGATTGTGCGTTAACAGTGTTAGAATGCCATACTTTGTACAAGCTTTACGCCACCTTTTAAAAATCTTCGTCATTTTTTTGCGGAAAATGCCACTCTACTACGTCGGGTAAGATGGAGACTAGAAATATATTATTGGGGCTGCATAATCGATAACGAATTAACACCGCATTTAGGCAGCATTAATATCTATTCTAATTATATTATAGTTATATTAATTATTATTAATTATTATTACCGCAGTTTCTATTTTTACCGCGAAACACATCGTAATATGTTATTTGTAATTATTTTTAATAATCGAGCCAATGACGGACGATTCAGGCATCGTTCCGACAGGCTTTGAGACAACAAAACATTACAGAAAGGCTGAAATCTACTTTCTATTAATCAAGGTGTTGAAAAATGGGATCAATTTTTTTAAAAAGTATACTAACAACGTCAAGTAAGCGATTAGAACGCACAATACACCACCTCTTTTGTGGCTATTGGTTTTTACGGTTCAAAGATACTTAAAGACAATTTATACACTTCGCAACGATCGAGAGCGAATAATTGTTCCAAGAAAAGTGAGAGAGGTGTCTTCTAAACAGATGCAAACGCCTTGCTAAAAGGGAAGGGGTTCCGGTTTGGATGTAAAAATTTCAAGGGGAAAAAGTATTATTATTTTTAAGAAGAATTTCGCCCTTTAGATTTAATTGGAGGTTTATTTTTGTTCTTCTTTGCTTTTTTTCCGCGTAAGCGTCTTTTTTTTTTGTTTTCGGTTAAACTGACTCGCCTATCGGAACGAACCGGAAATCGACGATCGAGATTTATCAATTGGTACTTAGGACCGATCGTAGATAGATTGAACGCTATCGCTACGTACTATTCAATTTTAAATGCATCGAAGAATCTATGAATTCCTCTCCAGCGGGGCAATTCTTGAATATGCATAAGTTTATAAATATATATATGTATGTATGTATGTATGTATGTATGTACAACAATTGTTTTTCAAACATTACGCGAGAAGAGATTTACGAAAGCATCTCTTCATTGCGTTCCAAACAGGAAGTCCATCTTCTGACAGACTTCTTGATGCATTTAAAATTAAACGATGATTGCAGAATGAAAAGGATGGAAACGGTAATGTTTTTATACATGCATTTTTTACAACATGTATGTGCATTTCTCATGCATTCGAAAGAAACGCATTTTTTAACCTCTTTTTGCCAAGATTTGGGCAAAGACGAAAATTCGTCATCGGCAAACGAACGACGGAGTTGAAAATACGTAGATACGTATAATTATTTATTTTGAAAGGTGCAAAACAGGTAACAGGGAAAATATGAACCGCAATTGAAGCAAACCATACATAATAGATTTTTGTACTTGCTACCATACGATTTTAATTATTTCTTTAATTGGGCAGGGATATATTCGATCGATGGTGTTCAGGGCTTAAAATGAAAGACAAAAAGAGGTTAACGATATACATATTACGTGTACGTTATGTACATCATGTACAGAGCATTCTGTAAAATATGGGGCATTCGGCAAAGAAATCTTCGCGCCGAAGAATAACGTTCACCAATGCTGCCGCATAACCAATGTTTTCCAATAGTTGGTTTCGATCTTCAACGTCAAAATTAAATGTACAATGCCGAGTTATTTTCTAAATAGGTATACAATGCACGGCTGCAAATACATGTACGCTGCGAGTACCTAATTACATAACCAACACGCGTTGTCAATTTCGTAATTAAAAGAAACTCGGCTACTTTGTGATTGATAATAAACGCGAATGCTTCTCGTACGCGGTTGACACGAAAGTATTGTTTTCTGAATGCAACACGCTATATTGTACACTCTATATAGGGTGGGTCACCCAACATTTTTCACCTGAAATATCTCGGTCGTCTTTAATGACAGGAGAAAATGTGTAAGGGAAAAAGAGTGTTGGGCTCAGCGGGGCAATTATTATGATAGATCTATTCCTCATGGTCATACTTTCCCAAATTTCAAGGTCATCGTTTTTGTTTTACATGTGAGATGGTATACTTTAATCGATGTAATGTAGCTATAACAGTTATTGAAAAGAAATTCTATCATGTATAATATGTTGATCTTCACATATTGTTGTGAAGTTATTGTCTTCACATATCTTCGTAATATTGTTGTAAGACATCTCTTGTATAACAAACTCTCGTATCATGCAATATTTCGCAGTGCATTGTAACAGTCTTGTTTCAGCCTCGGCTTCAATTTGTCATATTCAATTAGGGGAAAGTGCGATATTCTTCTTTACACTTTCCGAGCAAAATATGTTCTTGCATATTGCAACCGAGCCTGCACTGCATTTTGTCTACATTCGGAGTAGACCATTGGAATATCACAGTTTTCACTAGTTGTAGCAACTAATAAGTCTTTCAACGATGTTAACAGTATTTACTTCAATGGAACACTGCTAGGGTATGGTAAGTTTGAACATCGTTTTCGTCCTCCTACGAAAGTCAGTTCGAGGTCAACATATTATACATAGTTGAATTTGTCTTTCAATTAGTTATAACATTACATAAAACAAAATATAAAAAAAAATTTTTTAAACACGATGACCCAAAAATTCTGGAAAATACATATAGTCATTGAGAAGTCAATCTCTTTTATCACGATAATTGCCCCACAGGATCGAGCATCTTTTCCCTTATACGTTTTTGTCTATCATTAAAAACAGCGGAGACATTTTACATGAAAATGTTAGGTGACACACCCTCTATATACATATGTCAGGGTTATACTATTTTTTGATACGGCTAAGTGATTATAAATGAACGAACCGGCCTGTTTTTTACGATAAACAGCTTTCTAGTAATTTTTTAGGCAAGTTTTTAAATTCAACTGCCATTGAATACATCGTGGACCACTATTCTCTCCACGTGATAAGTATGATGAAATAAACGAAAAAATTAATAAACTTTGTAACAATTTTCGACGAATTTTCTTAGTAACAGGCAATGTATCACTTCATTAGCAGAAAAAAGGGAAACTGTAATAAATTACGTTAGTGGAAAAAGAAAATGTGAATGTCGACGATGCGTTAATATAATGGAATTTAGGGAATGTCTATGCTTGTAGCCCTATTGGGTCCAGAAATATAAACGAAGCTCTGAACCTCACGACGTTTTATAGAATGTAGAAAGCTTGAACATCGAACGCTGAAACGTCGGCAACCTTCTTATCAAAGGCATTTCTTTTTTTATGGAAATTCGGATGATTGTAAAAAATATATATCGCTTAATCGTGCAGAATCATACCATTAGGATAATTATTATTTGTATTATGACTAATGAATTAAATGTAAAAGAAATATGAAAAGCATTACTATTATACTGAAATATTTTGAATACAATCATGATAAAAGAAAAACATTTTCTCGTTTTCTTTTTCTATACTGTTGAAGTTATTTTTCACTCAGAAAATCTTCTCATTTTCATAGAAATGTTTTGGTAGCTAAAAACTTTTGTCCATTTTTTTTTATTATTAAAACGTTTCACTAAAGCCATTCAAAATTTGGAAAAAAATTAGTATTACGAGGAATACATAGTTATAGTTAGTGTTTGATTTTTCTATAACTTAATTACAGCTTTCCCAGTAAGATTGATCGGGAAGGTTATAGCAGTGCAAACGCTTTATATATTACAAATTTATTGATGAAGAATTGCTTATCGAAAATAACAGGTAACATAGAAAAATGTTAAAATCAATCGAACATTGAAAACTCAACGACATATTTTTTATAAACCATCCAGAATTTCTTTGACGAAAAAAGAAATCTATAGACCATCTGATGTTATCTATAAATGCCTGTGAATTTGTGTAAATAAGCGCAGAAAATATGAATTCTTTGGTGCGTTTTATTTAAGCAATTATCTTTGGAATTTACAGCGCCGTCGCTGTTTAGGAAATCAATGAGGGTTGGAATGATCAGGTGTAGGAAACGAAGGCGATATGCGACTAGAATTTGTCAAGCGAAATAGTAATCCTTTTTGATACATTTTATATATATGAATCAAACATTAACAACACTTAAGTATGTTAAGGAGAAGGCATAATAAATGCTGAAAACTGAGAAAATAGGATTATTATTCAGTGGTTCTCAACCTACTGTTTATTTTGCAATTCGCATGGCATTATTTTCAAATTTATTTCAATCAGACTATCCGGCAGTACTTAGAAGATCCAGCAGGATTCGACATAATCAAGACGTAATAATAAAGCTAAAAGAATTATATAAGCCGGATGAAGAAAAGAGTAAAAGATGTTTTTAACATTTAATGATTGCAATTTGAGGATTACAGGAAACTATATTGTATGGTTTATTGAGCGTCATCAATTATGAAATCTAATTGGGTCGAACAATTAATTCGATGCATGCACTTGTTGCACGTGAACTAATACTGTTTTTCAACATTGTGCTATGTACCATTGAATGTTACCTGATTCCATGTGGGATAAACAAAAAAATCCACGTTTCTGTTTTAAAAAACAAAGCTTGCAATCGTTTATTTTATACATGATACAAATATAAAAAAATTCTAGCGTCACAGTATTCTTACTTAATGCATCCGCATTGCAGGAAAGATTTTTGGATGCTAACTCGTAAATATTCTACATATTTTAAAAATACGTAGTTTTAATTGATGAAAAATAATTGATACAACTCGAAAACAAGTTTTATGTTATAAACACTTGAATAGTTATACGTTAAATGTTAGATTGAACACCACTGAACCAACAACATCAAGATTTATTTCCCTTTCTGCGATAAATTTTCTTGTATTTCTTTCAGCTGCTTCGCCAATCCTGGGCTTGCCAGATCCAACGGAGTCTTGTCTTCCTTGTTCATCAACGATATACTAGCGCCTCGTTCGACTAATAACTTAGCTTCGTCAGCGCGATCTTCATCGCATGCTAAATGCAATGCACTGTTCCCATCGATATCTTTACTATCTGAAACCAGTTACGGGATGTTTTTTTAATGTTCGTCACGAGGCCGATATTATTCCAATCTATGTGAATGAAAAAGATATTTTGAAGAATGATGGAACTCAATTTGTTTGAAGATCATAACAAAAATAGATCAGTTCGTATTAAATATTAATGTACCGAGAAATTTATTTTTGTATAAACACGTTTGTCGGAAATTTATTGCAAAACAGTAAGTAGCGTTTTCCAACTATTTAAGCAGTTGGACGTAACGAATATACCTACTAATGTCTAAATTTCTCCCATGTTCCATCAGAAGTCTCACAATGGCCATATTGCCCTTTGATGCGGCTCTATGCAGTGGCGTGGCACCGCGATTGTCCGTGACATTAACGTTTGCATCTTTTTCTAGTAACGTGGCACAAATGGATTTCCAGTTCTTTGACGCTGCGTATTGCAATGCCGAGTGTCCTTGTTGCGATTTGGCATTAACGTTTGCACCTTCGGTTAGTAAGGTATTGACAACTTTTTCTCGACCTGCTGACGCCGCCAAAATCAACGGTGTCATATCTGTCTAAATAGCAACGTATGAATATTTCGTCAAGGAAATGCTAATCTTAATAATAAAGATAGGGTTGATGGCGATGATTATGATAATAATAATGATAGTAGACAGGGTAATTATTTGACAGTTCAGCCCACCCTCTGATTTCGGTGATTTTGAACATTTTGAACTATTTCCTATACATGTAACGGCCGGTCGGCATTAGTTTTAGAGATGTTCGCAAAAAACTGTGGAGACCACTACAGTGAATTCTACATTGCGGGACAGCAGCCCACAGCGGTCTGGAAACCCGTTCTTTCTGGCCAAAATTATTTTAGTGTTATTTCAAGGTTTAAGATTATAGTATAATAGGTCGTTGAATTCGTCTCTACACCAGCTAGAATATTATGAAGTGAAAAATATATATTAACATTTAAAGAATCGAGGTGCCCTTCGTTTTTTATAAAAAGAAAATTATTGGGGAAATGTTTTATATTGCAATTTGTAGAAAAGTGAATATTGCTCAACTTTCGTTGGAAACATTTTTTGCCGGACCATTGAAAATGTGTGAAAAATCATGCTAACAATGCTGAGTGATCTGGAAAGTGACTTTTTGTGGCCAAAATTAAAAATAGCTTTATATCAACTTATTTTCAACAAAAATTCATTACTTCCTGAACACAAATAAATTAAGGATGTAATACTGCGGGCATCTGTTTTTTAAAATTCGTATAACTTTAAAAGCTGCATTTAAAATTTGCGTATTCCTATTCATAATTGTTCTATACTTTCACATGAAACAAGCCCCAAGAGTCTTTCACTTCTAATCTGTTTTTTAAAACTTTTCTCAAAATTTCAACTGTTATAAATATTGTGGCATTTATACATGGATTAATTATTGCTTAAGAACTGATTAAATAATGAAAATACGCCTATTAATATATATATATATATATATATATATATATAAAACATTAATTCGAAACTGTTATTTCATGCTCTATAATAAGATCTCAGAATAATTGGTTTCTAACCCAAGCCCAATCTCTATATTTTGTTTATTTAACTAATGTTTAGTTACCTTATGAAACTAAGGCTGACCGTCTATTACATGTACAATAATGTCTCGAAATAAAGCACGACTTTCTGCTTCGAAATAAAGCGACGGCTATCCCCCCTTCTTTGTTTGAAGTCGCCGCGCTCACCGAGAGAGGCGTGAAGTCGTAAATCTTGACGGTCGAGTGAACAGTGACGTTTTTTTAGTAGAAGGATAGAAAATCTAATGCTTCCTCACTTCCTACCGCGTTATGTATACATACTTTCATTCACATGAATAGTTTAACAAACAAGTAAATATCCTGTATATACTTTATAACTTATGAACTATAGTAGCAGTAATCGTGTAATATATACATGTTGATCATTTGTTGTAACAATGACATAACTCGAAATTTACAGTTTTTGGGTTATTAAAAAATGATTCCGTTCTTACGTTAACTTCGTATGTTTCATTAGTAAGGCTTCCATAAGTGGTATTTTAAAAGTAAGTACGTGAGAACTGTTATATCGCGGGTGTTTCCTCACATCTGATAACTCGATTTCCCTAATTATTAAAATAATTGTTAAAGAATAAGAGTGTGTGCGACACGGAATTAGTGAATAGGCGCGTGCTTCATTCATACGGTTCTACCTGCTCTGGAATCGTTTAGTGTTAAAATGAGATGGCATGTCATATTCTATCCTCTAAAGTATCACATTTCGCCTCGACGGAAGCCTTTAATATTTTGCCGCTATCTCGAGCCCCTCGCTCGTAAACCGTGTTCGCTCACGGCCCCTTCGGGATCAAAGTCATGCCGAATCTACTGATTCGATATAAGAGATTGGCCGATCCCGAGCCAGTGCCTTATTTCGAGACATTACTGTATCTATAGAAACAAAAGATGTTCGGGATCGGTGAGAAGGGCAAACTTTGAAACAATTACCGTAGAAAGACTACAGATATTTGACTAAATCCGATAATTTATCAAACACATTGTTTATTTCGTACTTAACATGTATAACTATAATCAGGCTAAAGTACTTTGAAACGTAGTACTTTAAAATAATGACTTGAATAAACGCACAAGTGGCATTTTTAAATTTTCATATTTCTTTCACATTCTTTCCCTCGAATGTTCTTATTACATACAATTTTGTAAAGTACTAAAAGTTTCAGCTGTACATTATGCCCCGCAAAGAAGGGACTGGCCCGGGACCTGCCAGTTCCTGGTAACGAAGGAGTCGGCTATTCGGCATGATTTTGATCTCGAAGGGGCCGTGAGCGAACACAGTTCACGAGCGAGGGACTCCAGATAGCGGCAAACCATAACGGTTTCCGCCGAGGTGAAATATTATATTTTAGAGGATGGATTATGACATGCCCTCTCATTTTAGCACTAAGCGATTTGGGAGTAGATAGAATCGTATGAACGAAGCACGCTCCTATTCACCAATTCCGTGTCACACACTGATTTGATAATTAGGAATATCGAGTTATCAGATGTGAGGAAACAACCGCGATATAATAGTTCTCACGTACTTACTTTTAAAAGCCCACTTATGAAGCCTTACTAATGAAACATACAAGCACAGACTCATTTTTGAATAACCCAAAAACTGTAAATTTTGAGTTATGTCATTGCCACAACAAATGATCGACATGTATGTATTACGCGATTATTGCTAGTATAGTTCACAAGTTATAAAGTATATGCAGGATATTTTGTTCAAAATACGTTAAATGTTTATTAAACTATTCAAGTGAATGAAAATATACTTCGAATGACATAAATATTTTCCGTACACAGGTCAAATTTGTAGCAGGTAATCGCAGGTAGGTATGCATAGGAATCCTCGAAAATTCTAGAAAAAGCAAAATGTGACTAACCGCGGGAAAAACCCAACGCTGGGCCTAGATGCCGCCCTAAGGGCCAAAGGCGGCAACATTGTTCCTGACGTGTCTTACGCTCAGTCTTTCGACAGCCGCTGATCGAGTAAGTGCGAGCAGTTGAGATAGTTCGTGACGAAGTGCAGGGTTTACTTAAACTTGACAATGGCAAGAAACCAGACGAAGAAAAGAGTGTACCTCTCGGTTAAGCAGAAAATGGCAATCATTGAGAAACTAGAGCAAGAGGTGGCAGTTCAATCGCTTTGTCGCGAATATGGTGTATCAAAGAACGTAATATATCGTATACATCGGGATGGAGCACTTATATCAAGTTTCGGGAATCTTGGAACCCAAATGCTATTACGTAAAAATCTTAGAAAGCCGCCGAACAAGGAATTGGAAAATAAATTATATACGTGGTTCCTAGAACAACGCACAATGAAGAATCCGATCACAGAACGGTTATTACGAGAAAAAGCAATTGAACTGTGCAGTGAAGGTGAATCGTCCTCATTCGCTGGAAGTAAAGGATGGGTGCACAGATTTAAGAAGCGCTATGGAATCCGTTTATGCCGGGCTCACGGAGAAGAGCTTAATTTGTCTAATACATCACGCATGGATGAGAGAGGTCCGATGCGGAAGACATCTAAAAGCTTAATCGCAGCCGAGGAAAGAAAGAACGACGACGAAGAAGATGATGAAGAAGGAGACGAAGAAGAAGAAGAAGATATAGATATACACAGAGGTGATAGAGGAGAGGAAGTGGTAGTAAAAGAAGAACCAAATGAACCTGAATTCAGCTTCATAGAACAAAAAAAAAAGGATTTGAGCGACCTTGAGGAGACAATTAAAAAATACGCTAACGGCAATGAAGCTATTTTATCAATAGGAGAGGGAATGAAGAGACTACTGGAGAATGAAAGTCCACAGATTACGTAAGAAGGTAATACTAGTTTCTGTCACTCAAAAGTTGAGAAAAAGAATAATTTAGTTAAAAAAATTAATTTTAAATGTCATAACAATATTGATAAAATCAGTAAGAATAATAGTGTTTTAGCATACAATGAAGAGAAGGAACTATCTGCGGGACAACATTACGTGCATCACAGGATTTGATTAATATACTCTTTATATTATTATGTATAAAATGAGTGTTTGTTTGTATGAGTGTGCGTGTGCGTGTAGTTATACGAATATACATAACACGGCAGGAAGTGGAGAAGCATTACATTTTCTATCCTTCTACTAAAAAAACGTCACTGTTCACTCGACCGTAAAGATTTACGATTTCACGCCTCTCTCTCGTTCTCCGACTTCTCGCTCAGCGCGGAGACTTCAAACAAACAAGTGGGGATATCGATCCTCTTCTTTTGAAGGCGAAGCCAATCCCCCCTTTGCGGGGCTTACTGTACTTCTGACACCGGTCACGCCCGACTTCTTTGAATGTTTGCAAACATTATTGCTTCATTTTACATAATAACAGTGTTTGCGAGAAGAACTTTTTACGATTTGAAAGGTGAGACCTAAAATCTTGCGAAAAACGTTTTACTAGTGTAATGTCGCTTTCTGCATTACCAACACAGGTTGGTTTTGATATGGACATATTTAATCGCCCCTATTTCGAATGATTATCTTCTTTTTACTTTGAAATTGATACGAGGTATAATACATCAAAGGAAGTTCATGTTATCAATGATTGGAAAGCATAAAATATGTGTGCAGGTTTTTCCTGAACTACATCGAGAGCCGAAATGAGGCGATTTTGAACAATTTTTCCCTTTGTCAAAAGAATGAGTACTGGGTACTGCTGTAGTCTTATTGGCGAAACTGCAGAACAGCTACCTCCCCCTGGATTTCAATGATTTTTGGATGTGTTATAAAACACAATGTTTTGAACAACTTTTTCCTATACATATATATATGTATATATATACGGTAATCGGTTTTAGTTTCCGAAATATTCGCACGAAATTGTTGTTACTAATACATTGAACTTTGCTGTCAATTTTTACAACACATCTAAAAATCATTGAAACTGGGGAGAGGGGGGGGGGGTAAAGTAACTTAATTTTGTGTCTTAACTTTTAAGTCGCCATAAGTCCTCCTCATAAACATCCATCTTATAAACAAAATTTCGGGCAAATCGGATGTGACCAGTTTTCTGAAGCTTCACCAAATTTTCTTTCTTAAAATTAGTGGATTTGTTATAATGAAATGCAATTGTCTAATTTTATACAGCTGTCACTTGTATAAATTAACAATTTGTTAAGAAAATTAAGGTAGTAAACTGGCGTTTCAATATTAACATTTATTTACATGTGTCGAACTGACAAATAAGCCAAAAATAAATACTGCTAAGACTGTGTAAAATTAAAATATACTATAATTAACGATTTATTTTACTTACATCATCAGTAGGATCTACTGGTACATCAAGAGATAATAAATATCTAACTAAATCGTCGTGTCCTCCAAGCGCTGCCCAATGTATTAACATACGACCGCTCTGAAAGGTAAACAAGCATAATTGTTAATATAACCTCAAAAAGTATTTGAGAGAAACACGAATATACCCACGCTGTCTGTAGCTGTTTTCAGTTGTTCCATTTCATTTAACAATGTTTTCACCTCTGCAGTTTTACCACGATAAGCCTTATCATAAATTGAGTTTTCAGCCATTTCTTTATTTTCTGATATCTGTAATCAAACTTAGCAAATCATCAAGATGACTACAATTTGTTTTCTAATATTTTGATTAGCGCCACCTGGAATACAAATTTGCAATTTAATAAAAGAAAATGTAAACAACTTTATACGAGAGTTTGCTGTCGAGGATCCAGAGAACTTCGAGAATTTCTTTAGTATAAATGAAAGAATATTCTGCGACTTCTTATCCCACACGTTTTCATCAAAACTTCCTCCGATCTTTTGCGGGTTAATCGATGCTTAAATTATGGATTTATTTTATTCCAAAGACACGGGTGCTTTTCATATTCATATAAAAAATTACATGCGTTAAATGATAATTGTTTCATCCTTCTCCGCTGATTTCGCTGCGTTATTCGGAACGATAAAAAATTCAGAATTGTTGCGCAGATATCATTAGAAAATCGGCCAATAAGGAAGAACCATTGCGACAGTGTCACTAGAAAATCAAACCAGGTTTGATTCCGTGACAGTACTGCTGCGACAGTGAATCCACTGCCACAGCAGTGTGACAGTCTAGTTTTCACGACGAAAAACGTCTTACTGCTATGACAGTAATTGTCACGGTTTATGTCAGGTGGAAACTTACCTTAAGTGCAATTAATTGACAAGTCGTCGCAACTTCGAAACGCGACACAAGGCGTAAACAAAGTTGGCTTTTAGTTAGCTACTCTTTCGACGTTAATTGTACCTTAGCTGGGTTTTTTATACTTGCTATTACTGGAACTTATCTTTTGACATGGCAAAGCATCATCCAGATTTGATTTTTTGCAGAAAACAGCCAGGAGTTGGTAAGGCTCAAGTTCATATCTTGTTCGATTACATCTCTTTATTTTAGGTTAAGTTAGGTTAGGTTGCCAATTTACTAAATTGGAGTTAAACGAACATTCTTTATCACGAGGTAAACGTGTACGAGACAAAAAATTTTTATCAATGCTTTACAAACAATGTTTAACACCTACATGCTTAGATCGCGCTTAAAATGTTCTCATTCATGTAATAAACAAATATTCTTGTGGAGGTTAGTTTAGTTATGCTACGGTGCATAATTTCTATTACATACCTCGATGTCTTAAATACGTTTTTGTTTTTGCAACGCATTGATTGTGTATGGAGGAATTCATTTAGAATTACGTGACTCGAATATTGTCAATGCAAGATTGTTACGAATGTGAAAAACTATTACTTCGTGTGTGCAAAAGTAGCATGAAGCTTCATATTTGTAGATGTTGGATATGTTTTCCCTACAATTCAATATAAATCTTACATGTACAGCTCACCTAACAAAACAAATAACTCAATCTTATTTGCAAAATGAAATGTTGACTTTTCAGCCATTGGGAGATTGTGTGAAAAGTGTGACGGTAAATGTGTAATTTGCGATTCCTATGTAAGACCATGCACGCTAGTTAGAATTTGCGACGAATGCAATTATGGATCCTATCAAGGCCGATGCGTTATCTGCGGTGGGCCCGGTGTTTCTGATGCCTACTATTGCAAGGAATGCACGATTCAAGAAAAAGATGTAAGTTCTTTTAATACTGTCTTCCAAAAGCAATGCCTTGTAAATTGATTTTTTACAGAGGGATGGTTGTCCGAAAATTGTAAATCTCGGAAGTTCGAAGACAGACCTATTTTACGAGAGGAAAAAATATGGGTTTAAAAGAAGATAAGAGTAGACAGCAAAAGTTCTTTGTACAGAATTTCCCTCATCTTGCAAATGAATAATACTTTCGATAATTGTAATAGATTCTTCTCGTTAGTACGTTAAAACGATTTCACATTCATTCATTCTTTTTCATTAAATGGACATGCAAGTACGTTTTTTCATTGCAAAGAAATTAAAAATAGATGTTAGTGACAGGACGAGTGTAAATTTTATATTTCGCTTCTTTTGTAAATAAAATTATGCACTTTATAATGCACTTTGTACAATATATGCAGACAAAAGTTTGGAGTCACTAGGCCCTTTAAATAATACAATAATTTTCAACAGATTTGACAATTTTCAGCTGAAAATTGAAAACATTTTCTGAGTTAAAAATTATTGATTTAAATTACTGTTAAACGGTACAATATTAGCTTCGAATTGATCGGTGATTAGCAAGTGACTCGATACTTGTAAAATTAAGAAAGTGATCCAAAATTTTTGGCCCACGATTTTTGTTCGTAGGTCATTAAAAAAATTATTGGAATAAATCGGAGAAAAGTAATGTATTGGTTATAACTCTTGTCTATTATCCGAATAAAATTTTACTCGATATAGGTAAGGAATAAAAAACCGTCGACCTACTAACCGACCCCATTTGTATTTGCACACCGAAAAATTTTCAAACAGCCCTTGTGTAAGAAAAATTAACAAAGCTGGACAAGTACTTAATATTTTATTTTACTTTATACGGTTACTTAATAATTTACTTGGCATTATTGCAACTATAACTGTAATAAAATTGCCACACCGCCGAGGATCCACTTACTGGCTCTCTCTTTAGTTTTTAAATTAAATGTCCACACAAAAGTGGGGCCGCGCGATCGTGTTTTATATACCGGACATTCGTATATATTTTTAAAATCCTGCTTGTCCTGCGTAATAGCTCTAATATACATTACTGGCAGTAATGGGTACAACTCCTTGAATCGTGAGTCCATAATGCATCCTGCTTGGATGTCCCATCGTGCACCTTCCATGTACAATCCGTGTATGTAAGCACCTTCCCTTGGTGCGGATCTGTCAAATTGTGTTCAGAAAAGTGTTACACATAGATAACTTTGGAAATGTATCGTAACACTGATAGTCAGGTCACATGTTGACCCAGCCAAAGTCAAGACGAGCTTCAACGTCGACATGTAGCGCCGCATTAAAAGCCTAATGACAACCAACTTTTCGCAGCGTACGCTGTATCGAACTGGCGGCGTGCTATTTTCGGGTTCGTGCAAAGAACAATTCGTTTAAGTGAAGTGGGTATGAAAGAAAACGTTCTCCCACGGTTTAGAGAAATAGCTGCGAGCTCAATAGCCCTGATTCAAACAGTAAAAATTGATTGCGTTTTGACAACCAACGCAACGCTGCAAAAAGTTGATCGCCATTAGGCTTTTAACGTGGCGCTGCATGTCGATGGCGAAACTCGGCTCAATTTTGGCCAATGTTGATGCCATTAGTCTCGCTAATGGCAACCAAGTGGCTATTAGGGAACGTAAATGATACTTTACACTTGATTGCGAAAAGCAAAGGTAAACAATTCGAGTGGCTCAAAATAATGATAAGAAGTGAAAAAAAAGATTTGCCAAGAGAAAGTGTGTAAGAGTTGTAACACTTACGTAATTTCTTCCCTATATTTTCTCATAACTTCGCAGTACAGGCACATTTTGTCCAATGGCCATTCGTTTTTACGTGCTGTTTGTTGCATTATGGCAGTGAGAAACGATTGCGGATTGAAAAATCCGCCGAGCCACACAGCTGATGGTAACTGCCCAAATTTTTATTGATCAATTAATTTGCAAACATGAGTAGCGATAAAGGAGAAGAATAATTTTAGATAACATTCAACAAATTATAATGTGACCAGATTTTTTCTTCCCAAACATATTACACACATAAAAAGGAGGGGGGAGGGGGGTGCAGATATTAAAATACATTAATATTTATTACGTTAGAATTAAAGGGAAAAACATTGCTTAAAACATACTAAGCGAATGACGTTTATCGACATTTACCTACAGTTCAATAATCATGGTCACCTTACAATTAAGCATGCAATTCCTACGTAATCATAATTATATCTTCATCAAGCCCAAATAATTCCGAGGAATATTAAATGAAATTTTACATTAAAGTCTGCTGTCCAATCGGTTAATTCGTTCATTCGATTCAACATGTCAGCAAACCAGCTGTTTAATCCTAAATTCGAAGGATAAGCCCTTTTCGTCCAGGATGGCGGAACGACATCCATCATTATGTAGCTTTGTAGATCTTCCATTTCGGCATTAATCGTCAACTCTCCCTTTCAAGAAAGTTTTCAATTAATCATTGGGATTTACGTAATACGTCTATCTTTGTTGCTTATTATTTATGTGAATTCCAAAGTAGCCGTATATAGTGTTTTTCGTTAACAATTCAAAAACAAAGCCTCAGCCGACATTTTGGCAAAGGAAAAAGTTGTTCAGTTTTGCCTCAGGAATCCCCCATTTCCGGCTCCTACACCTTTTACGTTACACCCTGTATGTATGTATACATATGTATGTATATTCTATCGAGCTACTACGCTCTCCTACTGGACTCTTTCTACAAGGAAAAAATATAAATCAATTTGTCGATTCTTTATAAATATGGAATGTTCAATCCGTAAACTCTGACAAACCACTCTTTACACGATTTAATTCAACGTTACATGGTATCGTCGTTACGGTGATGAAGCTATTTTTGATAATTTAGCTTGTAGCGACCTCCAACTTTTGCCATTAGAGGGATTTGGCGCGAGCTATCACCTTCTCTCGAAAGTGCTCGCCACGACATCAGGTCCTATGCCAGAGAATCTCGCCCGAGTTACTCCCGACAGTTACTTTCGGGTGTGTCCACTTGAGAGCAACTCCCATAGTTTTGACTGTCGGGCAGCAACTAGAAAACTCTTCAAGAATTTACTGTACCGTAGAACTCTCAAAATCGTGTCCACTAGAGAGTCGCCTAGTCCTACTTCCGATACAAGGATGATGCGCCCTGCGACGACGTGTTTATCAGATTTCTAAATAGAAGAATAACTTTCGCTATGTGTTTTTTCCCGACTTTCTGTAGTTTCTTCCGAACAACAAAAGAGCGAACATGGACAAGCGGAAATTTAGTGCAATTGTGATTGCATACGTAACATTGAAAAAAAAAACAAGTAACGAAAAGAAGTTGCTGGGTAAAGCCGTGGATTGAACGAAGAGAAAACCTAGGAGCACATTCAAATCTAATAAGAGAGCTGCAAATCGAAGAAGCGCAGCCATTCCGCAATTTTGTGCGCACGGATACTGTACAGGTGGAGTACATTGTAGAAAAAGTTGGACCTTGTATTGCCAAAAGAGACACAAAATTAAGGGCATCAGCCATGGGTCAGGTATGATTGTCGCAAAAGAGTTTTCGGCTATCAGCGGGAAAATTACGTCCAAAAATTTACATGCACTCAACTTTTTGTACCATCTTTTTACAGAAAATGCCGCAGGTGTCTTGCTCCGGAATCTAAACGAAGATGATGTAACAAGTTTAGTGCATGTCAATTTTCGTGCGCAATTTTTCTGTTAACACCCGAAAACTCTTCTGCGACAATTATACCTGACCCAGGGCCGCGCAGATCTGCCTGCAGGATTATCGCCGCGACGTCCTTTTTTGGCATTTCCTTTATATCTTCTAACAAGCGGGTCAGCCTCTACCTGTGGGGTCTGTTTGAAAATCTGGCGCCCAACTGTTTTATTACAATACATAACAAACAGTTAGGTAGGGAACGCGTTAATTCGCTCAAAAGTACCCGGAAGGAAATAAAATAGTTTATTACTGTGCTATTTTTAGTGTTTCTTTATATATTAAATGTCTTTTGCAGTCCATGACATCGATTTATATTCGTTCGCATTAATTAGAGTTGAATGTTCCACCCTTCGACCATTCCTCTTCGTTCTACCATGCTCTGAAATAATGCGTAACTGACCGACAGCTGCTCTCTCAATTCGAAACTGGTTCGAATTCTGGGAGTAGCTGCCGGGCAGTACTGCTATACTGTATCCACTTGAGAGCAGATCATGAAACGAGCCACTCTCTGACAGTTGACTGCCGTTGTCCGGCAGTTACTTTCGGAGCGGTATCCATTTGCGAGAACGCTCTGGACAGCGACTCGCAAGGGCTTTATTCTTAAGTGGATACCCACCTTAAGGCAAGGGCCTCTAGGTAGCCTTACTGACGAGTCCTCTAGCAGGCCCAGGACGAAACGCTCTCCTAATGCCCTACTCCATAATTTTCCGCCCAGTCCTTCCACCACTCCCCTTAACCGCTACAAGCTATTTGATAATTTAAACCAATTGCCTAACTGAAACATCGAAAATAGTTCTTTTTCACGAAAGTATGGTATCATTTTTGTACTTTTTAAATAATGCAGTACATTTGCTCTCTCATTTTCACATTGTTACGTACAACGGTATTATCGCTTTATCTATTCTTCCGTTCGGGAATGCGCCAATCAAAGGTAACGATCAAAAACCTTCACACCTGATGCAACTGTAATTGAACCTGCACTCCTCCCAGACAAATTCTATTTGTAGAGGTAAGCAACACCCTATGTTGAACATGTTGTAACCGCCACCGAACCTGCACTTTCTCAGAGAACTCTCAAAGACAAAACAAAAACCGAATTCCACGCGACTTCTAGCCTGACCTGAATTGCCGAAAATTGTGATGACACCTTCGCAGCGCACCTACGTGTAGGGTTAATGCCTTGTACCCTTTCTGTAATTTGGGTGCCCATTTTATTAGTATGCAGGGTGAGTCTGGGAACTGGGACAGGCTCTTTTTTAAAAGTAAAAATAGAAAAAGAATGATAGAGGGAAAAATCATATGGCACAATACGTCCTGACGTCCTAGGACTTTATTTTTTATGTGGATGCACCGATGCACCCGCCAGGTGCAGTTGCACTTTATTCTTTAATGCAACTCATTTTGTTTTTTTTTCAATACTTCACGAGATATTTGACATTTTCTGTCAGAAGCGTACTTTATTACAATAATGTTTTTCCCTCTATCATTTTTTCCCTGTTTTTACTTAAAAAAAGAACAGCAACCTGTCCCAGTTCCCAGATTTACCCTGTATAAGGACCGCGAAAGTGAGGAGATTTGGGTCATTCTGGGACTAGCTTTCATGAAGGTATTTCGCATCTCCCAGTGCGTGAAAACCCAGTTGGCTGAACTAGGTATTGCTTGTATGAGTCCTACTCGTGAAGTCACTGTGCTCAAGCCCTAGCAAGTTCGGGCCAGTCCCTTTTGGGCACCCCTAACCTCTTATTTCTTCGTAACGATACAGTACTTAGGCTACTGTTGAGATATAATTCAGTTTCTTGTTCAAACTTGATTGTAACATTTTGAATGAAGAATATATCGTCATGTTTTACAGTGAATATCATTACTCTGTTGCTTCATTCCTCTAGAGAGCCTTAATTAGAGCAAACCCACAGACAGTACATCATAGCCGCTCGTGGCGTACACAAAGTTATGAAGCTCTATCTAATCAACAAAACTCATCCTTAACCATTTTTCCAGCTATGCTCGCCAAGCCCTGGTTAGTAACAACATAATTTATATACAATACATATTCAAGACTAATAAACTTTTGTTTGAAGCAGTGCACTACGTAATTATCAAATGTAATTTAAATATTGTGCCGATATGTCGCAGATATCTTTCGCGAAATCAAAATTTTCATATTACCTTTAAGCCCAATTCCAACTCTTGCAGAGATCTTCTCAGTTCTTCACAGAGTATATTCATTCGTTCGCATTCTTGTAAAGCAACAGTAATAAATGGCGTGCGATCCTCCACCTAAATCGTTTAACATAAACATTAACAACAATAAGTTTGGACCAGTTAGCCACATTACACAAGTATTTTCAAACCTGTGCTTAACTTAGTTTTGATAGCTAGTACTATTGTATTACTGACTACATCATTAAACGAAAATCCGCCTCGAAAGGATGGGGCTTTTAATACCTATTTGAAATCTGAATAGCTGAAATCGATCATACATTCAAATACTTTGCGTCGCCGAAAATAAGTCTGTTAGAAGGACCGAGATCATGGAAAGTGGAACTAGGCGGTTTCCTTATCGGCGGAAAGACTCAGCCCCGCTGATCTGATCATATGACTGCAGCAGCGTCCTGGCAGATGGCGCAGCCGAAGCTTCTGCCCCTATACCGTCCCGCAGGACATCTTTTCAGGAACGCACAGTACGTCACGTCCAGTATTAGCGAAAACAAATAAAGAAATTAGAACCTTGCTGTAAAGTTCCTGCATATTGAATTCTCCTGGTAGCTTGTCCAATAGATCTTCTATAATCCCTTTAAGCTTGTCTTCCCTTGATATCTCACCACTGGCTGCATCGCTGGCGGTTCTTGTCAACATTTCCAGTAATGTTTTGAACAAATTTTCCGCAGTTGCAGTTAAAAATCCTACGTTAAAGTATGAAATTATGTGTTTATATCTCTTTATCAGCGCTACAAAATATTAGCAAGTTTTATTATTTCATTTTTATTTTTTATTTGGTATGAAACAATACTGTATAGTAGGGGAAAGGGGGGTAAGATAAGGACACTGTTTATTTTTTATAAAAATAATGTTAGCTTCCTTTCAATTATGAACTCCAAAAAGGCATTTACTATTAGTATACCAGTATCGATTTATGTAAATTTATAGCATTATTATGCGTGTAATAGCCATTTTTCTGTTCTTTGCGGATGTCTTCTAATTTTTCTTCATCATTGAGCTTTAGCAGATTAACTATATTCTTCGATATAGTAAAGTCTTAAATTCCATCAATTAGCCAAGTTCTTAACGTCTTTTTTTGTGTTTAGAAAAAATGTTGTATAAACAAATAAGGGTATTAGTATTCATTTAGTTTCGCCATCAATTGAATATGGAAAATATTTAAATAGTCTAAACTCATGTAGTTGTATATGAAATATAAGCAAATAGTGTAAATGGTCGTATATAATAAATATGTAGTGTAGATAGCTGTGTGTAAAAAAATATCGAAATAGTACAAACACGAACAAGTAATTTTGAACATAGTTAAATTAGAACATTTGTTTCACTACAGTTTAAAAGTACATGAATGTATTGTATTATAGACATTTTTGCTTAGCGTCCCTGACTTACCCCCCCCCCCCCCCCTCCTTTCACTTATTCTTGCGACGTTGCATATACTAACATATATACAACATTTTTTTGTTATAAAGTTTGTGCACCAAATACTTAGTAATAATTGAAGGGTTAGATGCAAGAACAGTGTTGCTCCATTTTTTTACGAATTTTACAAGGACTAAAGAACTGTTGCAAATATTTAAACAAAGGGAATATTAAATTATTAATATTTTTTATTGAATATAGGTACTACTAACAGTGCATATACATATTTATTTACCAATTTCGGCATTCGGATGAAGTCCATAAAGGATAGGGCTTTCAGCAGGCAAGTAATCGTCCACGTATTGATGATACGCGGCGTAATCACTGTTTGGCGGCACCAAAAACTCTGGCGCAAGGTATAATTCACCTATGGAACAATTAGGGGGTAATTTTCGCTTCGCTTCTTCCTATTGTTTTTATTTCCATTTTTAAATGATTTATTTAAATCTGCGTAAAAAAATAGAACCATACCAAATGTATAGCAAGAATTTCATGAACACTTTTTTTTTACCTTCAACTAATTCCGGCTTTAGGTATTCTATTAAATATGTCCGGCACAGCCTCCTGTCCCAGTCATCTGTGATATGTCCTCCGTACATTATTTCCCCGAACAAATAACGAAGATCTTCCCAGGGAACTTTGATACTGTTTTCCAAGTAATTGAATAATACGGACACGCTGATCGTTAAATCACCGAAGTTGAATGGATATGACTGTCCGTAGAAAACAATATTTTGTAGATTAACTATTATTTTGTGTGCGAAAGTAATTTCTTGTAACTTTTAACATATTATAAGGAATAATAGTAGATATAAGTATCTATACATACATATGTATGTACAGTGGAAATAATGGAATGTGAAAAAAAGCGCCGGTTAAAAATATTACAATTACCAACATTTTGCCAGAAATTACTAATTTTAAGTTAGTTCTAAAAATTTAAACCGACTTTAAATTATAATAACGATTGCAATTAAACTCTTGTTCTTCCTTCTTTTTTTTCTTTACGTTTTAATTGTAGGGCTGTAGATGTTACCAGTAATTAGGTGTTATAAAATGGCATCAAATATGACGTACCCTATTCCACCCCTGTGGCCCAAACTTCCTTCTTTCTGCAAGTACAGCATGGTAATAGCATAGAGCAAATAATACGGCCTTGAATTCTGTCTCTTTGCTACAGGATTCCAGAGTTTCCTGGTTAAAGTTATCTAACGCTTTGTGAATGTTCGCCTGGATTCCCGACGGTGGCTCGTTTGTAATTTTTATGGCCGATTCAAGTATGCCCTACATATAATTTATTAATAAGGTTTATAGTTCGTGAGTCTGTCGATGCGTGGCGTATATAGGGTGTTCTGCTACTGCATGTCAATATTTTAAGGAACGATTGCTGAGGCAATTTTGAACAACTTTTTCCTTTGCCAAAACGGTGGTTAAAGCTTCGTTTTTGAATGATTAACGAAAAACGGTGACCAATCAGAGCACGCGTAGAGCGCGCGCATAGCCGAGAGGAGATCGTGATACGCTCAACTGCAGTCTTGAACGCCTTGGCTAAGCGCGCGCTCTACACGCGCTCTGATTGGTCACCGTTTTTCGTTAATCATCCAAAAACGAAGCTTTAACCACCGTTTTGGCAAAGGAAAAAGTTGTTCAAAATCGCCTCAGCAACCGTTCCTTAAAATATTGACATGCAGCAGCAGAATACCCTGTATATTATGTAACATAAACTAATAAATGCTTAGTTGAATAAATTATCATTCGAATAAATTAATATTTAATTGGATATTTATCGGTAAGCTCATCCGTTAAAGGGTTATTTAAATAAAATTTTCCCCAACATAAATTTTCAAATAAAGTTTTTTCAATTTTTCCCATTTCCTATATCCAATTTTGAATGTCAGTTTTAAAGAAAATGAGCTTTTGGTCAAGTACAGTAGATTCTCGATAAGCAAGGATTTCCGATCTACAAATAAGTGAGGATAAGTTGTCCCTGCACGGCGGGCCTCTTCTCCCCTTAGCTTGTAACACACCGCCATGCTTGAACACGCTTTTATTGATGGACGGGAGTTTGCTGCTCTAGATACTTATCGAGCCGAGTTTGGCCGTCGACATGCAGCGCCACATTAAAACCTAAATGGCGAACGACTGATCGCAGCGTTCCGTTAGTTGTGAAAACGCAACCACCTTTAATTGTTTGAGTCAAGACTATCGGAAGCCTACGGCTTTGAGGAAAAGCCGCCAGAGAACAAGAGTACGTCTTTTCCCATACCCACTCTTTGCACGAACCCCAATATCGTGAGCCGCCTGTTCGATACAACGTACGCTGCGAACAGTCGATCACCATTTAGGTTTTAATGTGGCGCTGCATGTCGACGGTCAAGCTTGACTCAACTTCGACCGGTATAACTTGCCGCCCGATCAAATTACGGGCTCCACTTGCAGTAACATGCTGTCATTATTGTTTCGGCTTATCACCTCCTAAGACTGTCGCGTGACGTAGCAGTGAAACGGAAAAGTCGAGATGGAATGAGATGAAACCTATGTATCATATGTACTTATTATACACATGTGACATTACGCATATGTTTATGACCGCTAAGCGCAAGCGTCGGGGCGACTGGGCGGAGTTAGCAGGCGCAAAAGGCCTACCTCCTTATCCCTGTGATGTTCAGTTTGTTGAGGACCGGGTGTAGTTCCTTAGTCTAAGATCGGCATCTCTCAGATGGTACAAATAACACTTACGGCTCACGAGCGACAAGTACAATTCGCTCAAGAACGGGAGTAGTGTTAGATCACGCCGCGATAATCGTGAGCTGTATACATATGCAATACATACAGCGAGTATGACTGTGAGGGGTCCCTGCAGACTAATTAGTGGGGAAACTAGGGAGCTAGTAGTGGGATCGATCAGCAGCGGCAGAGAAGAAGTAAGATAGGCCTGTTGTACACAATAACTGAGGACCTCGGGGTCTCGATTTTTGCTTACTTATCGAGAATCGACTGTATACGTAAATTTTTACTACCATTTGCACTTCGCACATCGCCGAACGTCATTGCCTTTTTTTTTTAAAGCTTCAAAGTTTTTTTAATCACCTGGGGTATTATGGATTCTTGAGGATCTGGACTAGGTTCCGCGCTGATGAACAATCGATAATCATCGTGAGGATTTTCCGCACACAGCTCCATTCGTTTTTCAAGGGTAGGCAACCATTTCTTTACCAGATGAACATTTTGCAAAATCACCCAGTGTCCCTCTTGCGCTGATATTTCTACTGTCTGCTCGGCTACAGGTTCTTGGCCTTGACCAAGTGACACATTATGGAAGTTCCTTCCTTCGGAAGTGAAGCCCAACTGCTTTCCAAGTTTTTCCACGTCCTGAATTTTATTGTTCTCATATACATTCGTACGACTACATATGTTGTTTATTTTGTTATTTACTCTACCAGATATTGGAAATAAATTTTAGAAACTGTCAGATTTTGTTGTTTGCGACTATAGAATATTAAAATATAAAACGTTATATGCATTGTAAGTATATACATATTGCATCAAATTGGAAGTTTTTCCATGTTTACAGAAATACTATGGTAATTATTTATTTTAAACGAAGGGGCTACGCCACCTTGGTGGCGCAAACAATAATGTAGCACCTTGAATCAGGACTTCGCATCAACTTTTATAGTATTACGATTCTCTGGAACGGACATATTGTATGTACAGGGTGCATAAAAATCGCCTTGTACACCCTGTACATGGATTATTCTTGATGGTCTAAATTATTATTCTATGGAAGAAAATAGAGTCCGATTTATTTAAGCAGTCATGGTGGCGTAACTCTTTAAGCCTTAAACTTGAAGGGACACTGCGTTGACGACCTTGACCATGGCATATGATATCAATACGGCATTCGGATATGGGCCCCGTCCCGTACCAAGTTCAGGTCTTCTGCTCGATAACTGACGGTGGAAGGGTTCCGATTTTCCATCATTTATCGAGGATCTACTGTACATTGCACTTTTAATCATTTGACGTTAATGGATACAGACTAATCATATTTTTTTACATATTTGAGAAACTGTAAGTAGCGGCGATTAAGTTATAAAGAAGAGGAGCATGTCTTTGACCACATATATCAAGTTCAAGTTAATCGGCGTGGTGTCCCTGAAAGTAATTAGCAGTACTTTACAATAGTATCCTTACTTTCAAAGGATCAACACCAGGTGACAAGATAAAAAATACTGGTGTAATGGAACTCGTTTCCTCGAACGATTTATGAAAAGGGGGTGATCTGGATTCTACAAATTTTGATCCAAGCTTTTCTTCTACAAAACATCTAAATTATATCAAAAGATATTTAAGAAAATTGACTGCCTAATATGCTTAATCTATAGCATACTGATGTCATCAAACCTAAGCGCATATGTCATACGATCCAATCTTAGGCATCTCATAATGCATAATCTCTGTAGAGCAGTCTTATTCTTCCAATCCTGTGGAAAACTTTCTCGTTCCGGAGTTTCCGACTCCACGAACTTCTTCCATCTTTTAGCAGCACCTTCGATATCCTTCTCTAGATTTTGAAAGTCTTCCATATGACTTAAGTATTTAATCCCGCCCCAACCGACATTTGATAAAAAATCTACAGGGCTGGTCAGATCCGGAGTATATGGGAAACGTAATAGAAAGTCTAGCTCCGCCTGTGATATTTCATTCGACTCCATGAAAATCTGAAACAAAATTGAATATTCGATGACATATCGACCGCTTATTTTGAAAGTAGTGTAAGTCCATTTAAAACAAAAATTGAAAAAAGGACAAATTTCCACATATTTTAATGTGAACTTTTTATTTATAAATAACTTAATCAATTAATCAATTTAGATTTCATTGATAAATGGAATTGCAGAGTCATTTATTTCGAAAGTGGTGTAAGTCCACCCATGACCCTGAAAAAAGGTATTGGTCTAGTTAGCTGTCAGAAAGACTATTTATAAAATAAATTCATATATATTTAAACACATAGAAACGTGGACAAAATAAATAGTACTTATCTGTATTTTTGAATCAATGCAAACGCAACATTTCAATATCTCAAAGCAAAAGAAAATGGACTTATACTACTTCCAAAATAAACGGTTCATATGCTACTAAAATTACATATAACAATAATATGGGCTGACACTAACTATTTAAGAATGCCATGTTAAACCATACCTACTTAAAATTTAAGTAGTGTATGTCAATCATAAATAGTACAAGTAAATGGTCGGACATCTGGCAAAAGCAAAGTAGTATGGCCCAAGGTGTGGCTTAACATGGCTTAACACTTTTACTTAAGAAAGAGATGTTGAGCCATACCCCGACCCATGCTGCTTTAGTTATGCTTGATGTCCGACCATTTACTTGAACGACTTATGATTGACATATGCTACATAAATTATACATAGCAATTTTATGGGTATACGTTTGAGTGATTTCGAGCAAGAGGAATTCTGCAAAATTATGTTTCGAGAAACACCTCCTCGCATATTATGTTCTCCTGATAGAAATTGACGATTGAAAGCGCGAGGGATTCTGTAAAATCAAGTTCCGAGTTCTGGAAAATATTTACGAAATCGTGTACGTGACACCATCTCGTGTTTGGGTTTGCCCGAAACGTCGAAAATCAACATTCTGGGAACGTTGTTCGCGAAAGACCGAAATCGTGTGCGTGGCGGCATCTTGCATTCAGTGCCGCTACTAATCAACGACGTCCCCAAACTGTTGATTTGCGACGTTTCAGCCAACTCCAAACACGAGATGGTGCTACGTACACGATTTCGTAAATATTTCCCAGAACTCGGAACATGATTTTACAGAATCCCTCGCTCTTTAAATCGCAAATTTCTATCAGGAGAACGTAACATGCGAGGAGTATAACTATAATCCAGACTATAATCCAGAAATGTACCTGAATGGTCATTTGACAGAGGAAAGTTAGCTTGTCGACTTCGAATAATCCCCTACTGGTGTAAATGAACACTAAATAAGTGATGCTGTCGATTAGAAGTACGACTCGTTTGGATAACACGTCCGAGGGCTCGGCAAATTTAATTGCATTCTGAAAGACAACGCTGAAAGCCTTCAAGGAGAACTGGTACAGCATGTTTATCTTGCTCAAATCGTTCAGGACGAAATATAAAAGACTGGCCCTAGCTGAAACGGGGCGATAAAGTTCTCTGGCTTCATCTATTTTAACCGATGTTATTTTAGCTTCGGCTACTTTGATCTCTATTTCGGCAGCTGTTTTCTTTGTTGTTTCGAGATTCACTACGAGATCGACATCGCTTAAGATGTTTGGCCCAGCAGCAGACAATCTTCAAAATAAATGTAAAACATTCAGAGAAAAGTTTTGGCACTTATGCAAATTTAAAAAGAAGTAAGGCTGTACTTCCGAAAGGCACCGGTGACCGATCAAGATGAAAGATGAATACGATGGAGGGTGTGTGTGGCCTAATTATAAAATTTTAGCTCCGGCAATTCACGTGTGCGAAACATGCAGGTCTTTATACAGAGTGTTCCAGAATTCCTGTAACAGCCGGGAAGGATTGGCCAGTGTTTTCCGTTAACACCTCAAAAGCGAAGCTTTAAACAAAGTTTTGGCAAAGGAAAAAGTTGCTCAGAATCACTTCAGGAATCAACCCTTCTCAGCTGTTACAAGATAATGAGACACTTTACATTTAATGGGTCTTCAATTCAGAGAGTTAGGTTTGGACTATCTTTTATAAGGCGCTCCTCGTAAGGGTTAGAGTCGGTAGGTAGGAGTTCAGAGGGGTCTTCCACTCAAGCTGTTATTGCGGATGGCATGCGCCATCTAGGTATCTTTCCAGCTCCTAGTGGCAGACCAGTGATGCTCTTAGTTAGTGGTGGGGGAAGCATACTCGATCAGTAAATCGTTCTACTAAACTACTCAACTAAATTTTAGTGTCCGCACACAGAAGGTTACTAAATTATTCGCCACTCGATTAAGTTACTGGCCATGTCTGAACTGGGCATTACGAATGGAATACGGGTTTGCTGATCCCCCGCTCCCCCTATTCCAAACCCGCGAGGCATTTTCCAGCGCTCAATAATATATTTTATAGGAACACCCGTATCTTCTAAACGCGTGAAATGCCAGGGTTGAAATGTTACATTGGGGCCCACCAACATCCCCCATGACACCCACCAAATTTCGCCACGATCGGTCACCGGTACCTTTTGAATGAATATCCAGAAGTAATTCATTATCCACCGAATAAGTTTTAATTAATGCTGCGTACCTGTGCAAAAGGTCGTCTTCCAATCTTTTCAAGGTTATTTTAAACGTATTTTGTTGAGTAGTCAATTCTGCCTTTTTTGTTTCTAAATCTGGTCTCTCGGCCTTTACAACATCTCCTAGAAGTTGCTCCTCCAAGCCATCTTTGGTTACCGTAAAATTGATAAGCGTAGTTTGTGCTTGTATTTCAGGTTTGTAATGAGGATTAGCCAGCTTGGTTTGTATAATTAATCGAAAACGGTGGTCATAATCCACCTCTCTATCCCAAATTTTGATCGCCCTCAATAAAAAAAATGTTTTGATGTATTAGAAATGTTAAATAATAATTATTTTTTCTTCTTATATTTTCAGACTGTATTGAATAATCGTTTATCGTGCTATGTAAATAAATACCTTCCTTTCTTGATTAACTCTCTTTTAATAACTGGGTCCAAGACGGGATCTATGCCTTCCATAATGTTTTCGATCAAAACAATCCCACCGTTCGCAATGGCAATTTCGATCAGAGTTAAATAATTCGATTGTGTAAGCCTAAGTACACGCAAGTCATCTCCATATCGATTTTTTATCCATTTGATCCCTTGTAATTGTGGATCGATCATCAATGGCCACCTTGCAGAGTTCATTAAAATGGTCGCATTTTCGGCGGACATCCTATCCGTTGGTAAACCTTAAGGGAGGTCGAATTATTTTTTTTAAGAACGTCGTTGAACGAGAATGTACGATACTGTCATACACCAGCTGCTGTACTTCAATATTTATTTTAGTACTTAGTATTTAATTTCATTATTTTATTATTATTACGTTTTGTAATCTCAATAAGACTAGTATATTATATTCTGAAATAACGATATACAGGGTGTCCCGCCAAACTTGAGCATCCGAAATATCTCACTTATTTTTTACAATAGGAGAAAAGTATTTGGTTTGAAGGGGCGAATGTAATGGTGGGTAAACAAATTTTCTCCGGTAATTTTTTATCGAGATTTCAAAATCATCGAGGTCTTTTTTTTAATGGGACTACATATTCTTGATATGATGATATTATAGCTAAGATCAAGACGAGTCCAACGACCTATAATATTATGACCCTCACGTAACCTTGAGTACGAGAAATTCATAAAACTTGGATTATTGGTGTAAATGGTGAAATAACCGTGATTACATGGTTAATGAGGGAAAGTTTAGTTTAAAATATTAATAAAAGCAGTGCAACACGAAGATTCCGAAGGGATGAACTTGTGGGGTTCGAATGAATCAATCCACGTTGAATACGATAATTCGATTTTATTTCGATGCGTGGTCGTTGTTTCTCGGACAAACCCCGAAATAATGGCTGCTCTCGTTGAGCGCGTTACCAATGTCCCGGAAAACAGTTGAACGTCCGGGAATACAGTCGGACGTCTCCCTTCGTCCAGGGACCGTAAATATTTTCTCTATGTGGCGCCGTGCCGTCGCCCGGGCCGCCACAACCTAATATCAAGCTTTCCTTACGTTTCATTCCTTGCTTAATATTACTAAACAAGTTTCCTATAGCCTGATTCAACACTGCTCATCGAGTTAAATCGTAAGCATCGATACATTAGTTTCTGCCTTCGTTTACTAGAATCATTTCAGTATGTCATTTTGATGCATTCGTGTTTACTAATAACGCTACGAAACTACTATGAAACGCTACGATAAAACCATCTAGCAGTGAAATAATGAAACTAAAGGTCAAGATTAGCATTTTCAAACAAAACACAGTTTCCCCACTTCTACACTTTTAAGACAGTGTATTGAAGTTAGATGGCATTAAACACTATAGTCATCTGGCGGTGAAATAGTTAAACGAACGGTTAACATTAGCGTCGCAAAGAAACACAATTTTCCCAGTTTCATGGCGGATTTTTTTAACAAGCAGGCAGCTAATTAGCACTTAATTATATTAAAACTAACACTTATACGTGTGAAAGTGAAGTATTTCAGGTATTTCGAATTTCAGATGAAACAAACATAAGTTGTGACATCAACCTGTAACCTATTAAAATGTCAAAATGCGCCATCACCTTCGTTGTTCCATTGAGCAATCTGTGCATCATCCGTCAGCATGCCTAGAATATCCAAATCCGAGGATCTTGGTATTTTTACGTTCATGTTTTCCAAAAATGGTAACCACTTATCGTTGAGCAAGTCGTTTCTATATTTCCTTGTAAAGCATCCCATGTACGACAAAAATGCTGTTACTAGGAGAACATCGCCGGGAATGGTTACACACGAATTCGTCAGCCTAAATAATTTCATTGCACAAATTTTAGAATTCATTTGCATGGATAAGAAAATGTTGTTTGAATCACTTCTATCCTCTTTAACGGTTTCTAAATAATTGCAATATAGAAACCGTTAGTTTCAAATTTGAAGGCAAACATAAGTTGTAAGAATAGTTATTTTTACACCATCTTCAAATATTTATAAGTTTCTTCCAATATTCAGAGATGTGTAATGAAAATAGAAGCTGATGTGATAAAAGTTAACCGTTCTACAGTCTCGGTCCACCGAATTTTTTCAGATGCCAAACCATTTACCAATCGATTCGCAAGATCGATCGTTAAAGCAGTAGCGTCAGCTTCGTCCTGACATTTTTGTTTCTCTGCTAAGGCTGCGTTCATCTTTTCTCCCAGAATGTCGAGCACTTTTTGTAATTCCTGTTAGTTGAAACCAATATTGAATACTTTGGTGGATATAAAGTGTTGCACATAAAAGATTGAGCAAGTTCTTATAAATGATGTTTCTTAATCCTTCAATCATTGATAAATTCATGTAGTGTATTATGCGTTGCTGAGAAGAAGTCCGCTAGAGCGAATGAAGGCCCATGACTTCTGTCGCAATTGTAGAAGCAGGGCGCATACGACTTTCTAACTGGATAAAAGAATCAGCCCCACTGTTCGGGTATTATAGCTGCGGAAGCGTCACGCGAGAATGAGGGATCGGACAGTTCGAGAGCGTCACTTTAGATGACGCTAACGGAAAACATCTTCTCAGCAACGCATAATACGATATATCAGAGTGGCCCAATTACAATTCCCGAGCGAATTTCCTCCCTTGACAGTACTCCCACTATAGGGCTGAGGCGACCACGCTTGAGTTGGTCTTTAACAGCGCGAACGATGCGGGATGTAGCGGGACGGCACTCGAGTCTTATGGTGGGGATATCATCAGGAGGGGAAATTTTCTCGGGAGCAGTATTTGAAGTGCTTTGCGATATACATTGGCGTAACTGCTTTTTTTTAGGTTAGTCTAGGTCTCTAATTTTCGCCCAATACCCTCCCACCTGCCAGGCATCTATGATGGTAAGTTCGCGTTTTAGTGAACTATACCACACTTTGGGTAACCCAAGACCACCTTGGCCCCTACCTAGTTACGCCAATGGTGATATATTCACTTTATTGCCAGCGATTTTTCTGGCTTTTGCAATATTACGATAAAAATTTGTTGTTAGTACAAACTGATTTGCACTGAGTTAACACTATAAAGTAAATACCAACGATTCGAAAATAGCTGTTTCATAACATAATCGACATCAAACTAGGTTCTTAAAATAAATTCCACCAACTAATATCGTAGGTGACACTAAAATATGTATATTCAACGAGTATGAAAATATTACCACTTTTATCCATAATAATAGTATTACATGTGCGAACAGTGAATTGAACAAAACAATTACCGCCAATCGTGCTCTTAAGTTATTCAAGTGATCCATGGCAGCCTTTAGCTCGGCATTGGCTTGTGCAAGTGCAGCTCTTAGTGGTTTCACAGTTTCGTTGATGTAATGGAAAACCATTATGTTTCTCACCCAACTGCAAAGACCTGCGGCTGCCTGTGATTTTGAATAAATAATCTCCGGGTCGAAATCTGAAAGTTTCATATAATTATTATCCCTTTTATACGGCTAAATTATATGATTGTGTGTCGCTACTTTAGAAACAATCAGCTTGCTTTTTTAAATTCTGTTTGGTATATGGATTATTTGTTCAAGCTGTTGTAAATTTTTGATGTCAGAAGTATTCGCATAAATAACATGCAGATGGGGTTTTTAAAGCTGTGTGGGTTTCTAAACTTTTCGAGCGAAGAATTTTGCTAATGGTCAGTCGCTTAAGCGCTATTTTTTAATTAAGTGTAGTTTTCTGCAAACCTTTGTTGTTGATGTAGGGTTGAATAGCTTTGACTACTTCGGGGTGAATGTTCTCTTTGTCGTAAGTTCGAAGCTGGGTAAGGAAAGTATCCACGCTTTGCATCATCGCTTTACACGCTTTCCAGCTTCTGTCTTTTGGAATCTGTCCTTTGGGAGCAAACAAAACCAACACCGCTTGTGCCACTAATGCTACTAGTTCTGGCGGTGTTCCAAAAGATTTCAATTCAGTCAAGTTATTCTGGAATTCAAATGATATTATCATAATATATCTGGAAGAACTACCGTTTATCCAATAATTAAAATGCAAGCTAATTCTGCAGTACATATGTATTAGCGACTAATAAAACCAAATCAACTAGAAACCTTCCGTCGTCCATATTTCTTTTGTTTGGCATTTATTATAATATATAAGCCGTACTATTGTCAATACATGTGTGTGTGTTTGCGCGTGCGTGCGTGCGTGCGTGCGTTTTCCAGTGACGAACTCGATACATGTATTGAGGAAGTACTTTCGAGTGACGAACTCGATACATGTATTGCGGAGGTGCTTTCGAGTGACGACCACGATATACATATGTATCGAGGAGGTGCTTTCCAGTGGCAAGCTCGATGTATGTATTGAGGAGTTGCTTTCGAGTGACGAACCCGATACATGTATTGAGGAGGTGCTCCAGTGACAAACTCAATGTATGTATTGAGGTGCTTTCGAGTGACGAACTCGATACATGTATTCAGAAGGTGCTTTCCAGTGACGAACTCAACACATGCATTGAGAAGATGCTTTACAGTGATGAGTTTGATGTATGTTTTAAGGAGGTGCTTTCGAGTGACGAACGCGAGGATTGAAAATAAAATGTAACGCCACTAAGGGTCGAGTTGTAACAACTCGTCTGGAGTGAACATGCTAAACGATTTACTTTATTTAGTGTGTCCAGAGCAGCCTCAGCTTGTCGAACTGCAGGTTCTGCTTTTGCTAAATCTTCGTCGCAACGTCTCTGTCTCTCTGATACTGTTTCTTTTATTTCTGCTATTTTCGCTTCTTCCTCGGAAACTGTGAAGAACAAATATATTTTGTTTAATTCTTTCACAATTTTAAATACCTGCTATATGTAGAAATCGATCGTGTTATAATTTGAAATCCGATTTGAAATCCTATATCCTAACTATAATAATTATCATCAAGCTTATTTTTTAATTCAGAATTTGTATTAATCAAATTTGGAAACTCAGAAAATTGTACCGATAGCTTTTTCAGCTTCAGCTTTCGTATTCTCTGCTCTAACTTCAGCAAGAATTTTGTCCGCGATTTCATTCTTCTTTTTCAGTTCGACTTCTTGGACTGCTAACACAACCCTCAATTCGCTTACCTACCAATTATAATCAATGGTGAAGTGAATGTTTTCTTTTGTTGACTCCCCTGATAGCCAAGCCAGGCAGGTCAACACGTTGTACCGGCCGAAGTTGAGCCAAGTTTGGCCGCCGACATGCCGCGCCATATTAAAACCTAAATGGCGATCAACTGTTCGCAGCGTACGTTGTATCGAACTGAAGGTACGCCATTTTGGGGTTCGTGATAGAGAAATTCGTCTAAGTGAAGTGAGTATGAAAGAAGAGGTTCTCCTACGGCTTTGAGAAAAAATCGTCAGTTCGATAGTCCTGATTCAAACAGTGAAAGTCAGTTGCGTTTTAATGTGGTGCTGCATGTCGACGGCCAAACTTGGCTCGATTTTGGCCCGTATTGCTGCAATTAGTCTCGCTAATGGCAATCTAGTAGCTATTAGGGGAACTAACGATGTATTATTATCCATTTACTTAATGTCGCATCGACTTTATAGCCATTTGACAACAGCGAAAAATGCAGTGAAATAATACACAAGTATCTATACTGTACTTATAAATTATTTGCATTGACTAAATTTTATTTGACAGGGTGGATATTGTTTAGGACATTTAAGATATGTAGTTTTATTGACGTACACTATGTAGTTCGCAAATCGTAGTCAAATGCGATCTATCTCAGTTTAAAGTTTCTAGCACATTCTTCAAGAACGTGTTACATTTTCAAAGACAAGATGCCACATTGTGAATGTGTACTATTACAATTCATCAAATCGTTAAAGTATTAATGATAGAGTAATTACTTGGCCAGCACAGGACTCCAATTTTTCCAAGCCGTTTTTCAATCTCTCTATCATCGCTTTCACATCGTACGTTTTTTCCACGAGCAATTTCGAGTACAAAGCAATTTGCTCCAAGAACGATTTGGGCGTCGTATAGTTGTATCTCCTTTCGTTTTGCAAATAAACGGATGAAATGTCATTGACACTGTTATGCACAAACGACATAAACTCCGATGCTGACTTTTTATACTCTTTGGGAAGTTCTTCCAATGGCTGCAATTATTAAGCACCATGGCAGTAGATTCAATAAGTGTAAAACGTCAATTTACATGAAACTTCATAAAAATACAGGGTGGGTCACCAAAACGTTGCCACCTGAATAATTCACATAGTTTTAGAGATACGAAAAATGTTTGAAATAAAAGTTGTTTGGTTTCCAGGGGACAATTATGCGGTGTAGAGAAATTTTCAAAAGTGGGGTGGTTTCGGAGATATCAGAAACATCCGATTTTTTTTATGGTAACGTATTTTTAAACACCTACAATTGTAGCCTATCTCAAGACGATTCCGACAAGTACAATTGTTCGGGCTTACTAATGGACAATGAAGGTCATAGATGTGAAGAAGTGTGCCAAATGTACCGTACGGGATCCAGTCTCTAGCGCTGGAGAAGGGGGAGGGGGGAGGGTAAGATAACTTCAGAAAAACACATGTTTTGGGAAGGGCCACGATCGTAGGTACTTAAAAGCACCACTGGCACCATTAAAAAATTGAGATGCTTCCAAACTCCCCTCAAATTATTCAACTGGTAAGTCTTAAATGCCCCATACACGATGAGACTTGTCTCGAGACACGTCCGCGGACATGTACGAAGGATCGTCCCAGCGAATCTACGCTGGTCCCTGGTGACCTATCCCATCCATATTTATTTCACTGTACCGTCTCTATGTTGTTCTTGCGATGAAAAAGGAAAGAAGAAATAACTCCTTGGTAGTGGGAGAATGAATAGACTGATGGTAGGGGCCGTGCATCCTTCGTTAGAGAAGAAATTTGTTAGCAGAAGCGATATTTCGAGGTCTGGACTTGAAAGCTATTTCATGATCGCAGAACTTATACATATGTTCCTCGGGGCCACCTACAATCCGTGTGCTTGACTCTGTACAGTGCGTGTCATAAATCCATTGTATTAGGAAACGGCAGTCAGTGGACAGTTGTCTATTTCTACCTGGGAATCATTACGAATAAGTAACAGTCAAGAATATAGAAAGTTTCTATAAAATATAATACGATATTCCTGAAAGTCACGATTCCCGTCTGATTGGTACTTGTCCTTTTGATTTCTATGCCTTTTTATCGTAACATAAATTGAGTCTGTTTGTATACAAGTGTCTTAGGCGAGGTCTCATCTCGTCTCGGGATCAGTTTCGGTCCTACAACTCCCGTGAAGATCAGCGAGGCGGTCCTGTTTATATGATCAGCCTTCACCCTGACATCTCAAAGCAATTCTAGGCCTTCCTCGTAGCAAAATGGTTACCAACATTTATTCCAGCAAAATAGCATTTTAGGCGCAGATCGCACAGTCCCTACCATGAGTCTGTTCGTTCTCTCACTTCCATGCAGTTTGCTCCTCTTTCCTTTTTCATTACAGGAATAGCATAAAGACAGCAAAGTCAAATAGGTACGGAGGGGATCGGTCTCGAGAGACCAGCGTAGGTCACTTGGGACGGTCCTTCGGACTTGTCCGCGGACGTGTCTCGAGACAAGTCTCATCGTGTACAGCCACTTTAGGTAACTCACCTCGTATAATACACGAAAAAATATTTATGTGGAGTCGCTCTTTATGAGCTCCTTTACGAGAATTATGAGAATTTCTTTGAAATATTTTTTAACATGACTAATAGCTTCGAAAATATTTCAACTTCCAGTCTTAGACGATTCCCTGTATACAGGGTGTCGATCGCAACTGAGCCAAGCCACATACTGGCAGATGGTAGAAGATAAACGGAAATTTCATTAGGCGAACTGTTTTTTATCTGATTAGGCCACTTATTAGCAACACGATTTGTTAGTGGCTTATAATAGTCTGCAGTTCTAAAGCCTAACACTCTAACTCTAAACTCTAAAGCAAGAGTTCCAAAAGTACGGCCCGGAAACCCTAGAAATACAGCTCGTGATGTCAGATCATCCGCAATCTTGAATTTATAGGGATAATTTACATTTCTACAAAAGAAAGAGACAGATTTTATCATATTATAATTAAAAACTATTCAGTTAAAAAAGTACGAAATTTTATATGTATGTAGTATATCTTGTTATCATATACATTGTATGTACAGTATTGCCCGGATATATTTACTAGTTTCTTCTTTCTTTATTTGAAATTATTTAGTTATTTTTGTTTAATTATTTTTGAACTGTGTTAATAAACAGTTTGCAATAAATAGTAATTATGGTCATAAGGAAAGAACGATTATTTTATAAATTAGTATACAGTTTTCCCTATAACCCAACCTAACCTAAGTTTTTATCGATTTGAACGTATTTTTCTCTAACACTTTTTTTAGATCCGCCAAATATTTTGGTATTTACAACTTGCCCCCCTTGGGAACCCCTGCTGTAAAGCCTCCCTAAATTTTATCTACCATTTCGAAGGAAACATTGAACAAATCTATGGAGATTATTAAATTTTGTACGTGACAAGTGGGGCCATCATTTTTCTCAAAAGTATGGCAAATCGTCTTACTTCAAGAAATCTGGAGGAAACAGATTTAAGCGCGTCCAACGGCCATCCTTGAAACCAATTGATCGAGGTATTATTTACAATTGCCGGAAATTGCCTGGCCCTGTTTCGTAATGTAGAGCCAACGGGAGAAAAGCAGAGGACGCATTTCAGTCGACTTCGAACTCGATCGATGAAAAATTTCCAGCAATTTTCATTCGTATCCATTATTCCTGCTTGCTTTACCTGCGGCGAGTGGAATAATTAAATTGGTGTTTCTATTTGCAGATAGAAAACATACGATAAATTTGTCATTAATAAAGTTTCTAAGAAATAGCAAGCAAACCAAAACTATTCTTGATAGAAGTAGATTTGTTACATATGAAAACTTGAAAGGAATTTGTTGAATTAAATTTTGTTGCAGTAAAATTAAATTTATCTGAACTCCACTTATTGGAATGAAATTTTTTTAATCGAATTAAATTAATTGTACTGATTACTAAACGCTTAGTGTGTTTCGCGTAGTGCTATATCGTCTAAACTATTGTGCGAAGTTATTACATTTACATGGACACTTGCAACAGATTAAATTATTATTGACACTTACAAATTACAGTATATCATCAGACAATTAAATACCAGTAAGAACGAGAAACATTTAATTTATGCAATTTTTTGAACTGGTGAGCAACAATTATTGTAAATTTTCGTTTATACTTGAAAGGAGCCTAAAAGGATATTCTTTAAACAAAGAAGATATACGAAAGTAATACTAATAATTTATAAAATATGTATTTAAGCTAAATATGTGAAAGTTATATCGAATGAAAGTACTTGCTTGAACAGCTGAAATGGATTTCTCTAGGAATGTAAGAAATCTTGGACAAAGAAAGAAACGTATGATTTTATTTTAGACAAAATAATAAATTACCTCATTCCTCACGCCATTTACAATATTATCCACCTCGTCGTCAGCAAATAATTCCGAAATTTCACCAAAGGCAAGCATATCGTTTATGAGGACCAAAAATCTTTCATCGGCGACATGGGAATCGGTCATCAGGAATGTGATACCTATTCCTTTCAATCCGGACTTGAAGTACAAACCTGCCAAGTCAGTTCTCAGATCGTTCACCGAGTAACCTGTTCGTAGCTGCATCTGAAAAACCTAAAAATGGCCCATTGAAAGAACGAGGAGTTAAATTAGTTTAATAAAACTTATGTTAGCATGCTGTTTTGGCATAATGAAATGTATATTTTGTGAAAGTATACTGTTTAGCCGGATTCTTAGAGATTACTTCTGAAGTTACGTATTTTATAGCTAATTGTTATTCTGAATATATAAGCCCGCGGCAAATTTGTTTCACATTCTTCAAATATTTTAAATATTTCCTTAAAAACTTCATTTCCAAAAAGGACGAAATCTACTGAATTACAATTTCATCGTCTATAAATTAGGCATTCTTGTTGAAAAGATGTTCAACATGATTTTGTAACGTCGTTTCTATTTTATCGAATTTAATTAATTTAAATTCGTGAGTAATATGCAGTAGCTGCCAAAAGCTTTCGGCCAAACTGTAATTACGAACATATCTTATTAGGCCCGTATATGTTAGAAACAGAAGAAGTGGTTATTTTTATACAAAATAATTGTTAATATCACTAAATGTGAAATAGCAGTGTATCTTCTATCACTCTGCAAACTTTTTCCGTTTGCTACTCAATCGCTTCGTAAAGCTCTTCAAAATCCTTACTCAATCCTTTCTCAAAATTTCCTTTAACCCTTACCCAATCCACTTTTACGTAACAATGCCTCCACATTGTCCATAGCAAAGTAGGCCATGCATTCACATTATCAATAGCAACGTAAACCGTGCCTCCGCATTGTCATACCAACGTAATCCGTGCCTCCACATTATCCATAAAACGTAACCCCTGATTCCACATTGTTCGTAGCCACGTAAGCTGTGCCCCCACATTGTCCATAGCCACGTAAGCTGCGTCTCCACATTGTCCATAACGACGTAATCCGTGCCTGCACATTGTTCATAGTACCTCCGCATTCTTCATAGCAACGTAAGTCGTGCCTCCACATTCTCTTTAGCAACGTAACCCCTGCCTCCACATTGGCCGTAGTTACGTAAGCTGTGCCTTCACATTTTCTATAACGACGTAATCCGTGCCTTTACACTATCATAGCTACGTAATCTGTGCTTCCACATTATCCATAGCAACGTAATCCGTGCCTCGACATTATCCATAGTAACATAACCTCTGCCTCAACATTAACCAAAGCAACGTCGTCCGTGCCTGTACATTCTCCTTAGCAACGTAACCTCTGCCTCTGTATTGACCATAGCAACGTAACCCCTGCCTCCACATTGACCATAGCAACGTAGTCCGTGCCTGTACATTCTCCATAGCACTATAAGCAATTGTGAAAAAGCAGTGTATCCTCATTTTAGAATTCCTTGTTGTAATCACTACTCAATCTGTTGTCAAACTTTTTATAAACGCTGCCCAATTCTTTCGCGAAATCTCTGTAAATGCCACACGCTATCCCCCTACAAACTTTTCCTAAACACTAGCAAATCCACTTGCGAACAGATGAAGAACAGTGTACTCGACTAAACGATTTCTAGAAAATTCGATCCTCATACTGTTCGTTAATAGCTTGCGAATGTTGCTGGAGGCGCATCATCTGATATGTAACAAATTATATTTGTGATATTATAGAGCGGGGACAGTACCTCTAAACCAGCAATGAAAGACGCAAGGCAGGACAAGGATTGCTTCCCGCTTCCTCCAACACCCACTAGCAGTGCGTTTCCCCTGGGTGATTCCAAAATGCGATTTATTTGACATAGATGATACATGGCGTTTTCGAATAAAACTAAATTCATGGCGGAGACCTGTTTGAAAGTGAGAAATATTGTCCGATTATGCGATGCATTGTAATGTATATGTATATGTAGAGTGGTCCATTTAAATGGGATCAATTAATTAGTTGCTTCATTTATTGTTGTATGAACAAATTTCTCAGGTCAAAGTTGTTCTAGTGTGTATTTAAGTGATCCCATTTAGATGATTCACCCCGCAGAGGTATATGTATATTAATTTCTTCGAATAAAGCTGCAAATATTTCCTTGCTGTACGAAAGAACGAAATAAAGTAATTTTGTTGAATAAAATGTGTATCCATAATTTGGCATAATTGTTTCAATTGGCAAACTATTTAAAGTGGGTCAATAAAAATTACAATCTTCAATGTCTAAATTAGTTACAAAAAGGCAAACAGAAATAACGTTCGCTTTTGAACATTTCTCTATTGTAGTTTTAAAACGTTAATTCATAAATAATGACGCTTATCCATTGTTAATTTTTAATCAAAATATTGAATGGAATATTTACTTATAATGTATATCATTATTATTATTACCAGTTCGTTATAATTAACTAAGGCTTCATCCAGCAACTTTATCAACTGTTGCCAATCTTTTATTGGCATATACTTCGCTTCGCCGATTCCTTCGGCAAAATGGCAGTATATCACTGGGTCAGCAAATACGATATTCTCGTCCATTTCCTAAAGTCGAGAATCTAAATGTTAGTTATAAAATGACAATTTCCCTTTCGTACAACATACGCATTAGGTTCGCGCATATGAGTGCTAATAACAAAAATACCCTGTATGCCTACAGGGTGTCCCGTAACTCATAGAAGAGCGCGATATGGCAGATTCCGGAGACGATACTGAACAACTTTTTCCTTTGACAAAATGTCGTTTGAGCCTTTGTTTTTAAATTATTAACGAAAAACACTGGCCACTCAGAGCATGCGTAGAGCCCTCGCTCAGGGGCGGAACGTCGCGTCGCACTGGGTGGTGACGTTCGGCCGGTGCCCCGATCCAAACGCGTCGGTAAAGCAGTGAGCAAAAGTCGTATCGAATACCGAGTCAATGCAATGAAGAATAATGTCGAATTATTCAGTATACGTGAATAGCGAACAAAAACGCTATACCGCCGATTTTGGGGTGTTTTTCGTTGGGTCTGGGTGTCGGCTGAACGTCACCATGCAGCGCGACGCGACATTCCGTCCCTGAGCGCGGGTCTATGCGCGCTCTGAGGGGCCAGTGTTTTTCGTTCATAAATAAAAAAGAAAAGGCTCAAACGACGTTTTGCCGAAGGAGAAAGTTGTTCAGTATCGTCTCCGGAATCTCCCACATCCCGCTCTTCTATGAGTTACCGGACACCCCGTGTACATAACTAATATGTAGGTTATAGGGCTTGGAACTTACAGAAATATTTTTGCGGAGCGCCTCCTTCACTAAATTCAGAAACAGTTTCTTATCGTCAGAATTGATCAATTTATCGGAGTACACCCTAGTCGCTTCGTGAACGTACAATCTTATCAAATGATTTGCCGTAGCAACTGCCTCGCCATTTGCGAAGAGTACACCCTTAAAGGGAGAACAAAGATTGCTTGCATTTTTATTTTAATTAATTTCATTTACTTATTTAGATGTAACTAATTTTAATTTTATTGGGACTGTGATGCACAGTCTACATTACAAAAATGCTGATTCGAAACTTGAAATGTCGAAACACTATTAGATGAAATACCGATGAAAACAATGTTCTTCAATAAACCGTCCAAAGTTAAAAGAAGTAAATCCGGCTTAACGTTGACCGGTATAACAATTTCAAACTAATGTTACGAAACAACAGAATCGCGATCACTCACTCAGTGAATGAGTAATAGTGATAATAAAAAAATGAATCGGCGTCCGCCATTGGCGGCAGTCTCAACAAGCTTAGTGATAATGATATTAAGTACTGTATAGGTAATTTCTTATAACAAATGCAGCATCTATTCCTCTCTCTTTTTATCTGTTTATGCAAATGTGTATGCAAATGAAAAGAATATTTGAATACTGATAAGTACATAACAATAGCAACTGCAGCGATTGACATTATTTTTAACTTAAACTCCTGTTATTTTGTTTAGATACTCGCAACAATTAAGCGATCCTTACTTGGAAGATGTTCGATAAATCACGTAGATTGAACACATAGTGAAATTTTACAGCTGTCGGCAAAAATGATGCAGCAACTCTGTTGTGACAATACAATGCTGCATTTAATAACGATTCCGAGACTTTCATTAACATCAAATTGAATTTATTTAGCGGATTCGTCAGATGCTGTTCCAAAATCTGACTATAGATCATTATTAAATTTTCTTCGGTTGGAAAGCTGCACGAAAACAAAAATACGTTTACAGTTTTGTAACGATAAAAATTAACTGGATTGAACTAAAATAATTTTATGTTGTAAACTATTTGGCGTATGGTTGATCTTTTCTTAATCAGCTTACCTGACTGCAAAAACAGCAAAGTGCCTTTGCAATCGAGGATCAATCGTGAAACTTCCTGCGGTTGGGTTCATGCAGGACACATATTGCGTATTGTGAATTTCTTTCAACGTTAATTTTAATCTGTCGTACCTAAACATTTTACGAACTACATGCACAGGAGTTCATGAGAAAGCAGGTGTATAATAAAACATCGAAACATGGAAAGAAAATCCAGTAGTATCTCACGTAAAACTGGCCACTCTCAAACTATGATGTATAGTTATAGTATAGTTTCCTGCTCAAAGTGGTGGCTCTAGGTGCAGCGATCGCTTTAAAAGAATTACATAGCGCTGGTGTATTTCAAATGTGACACAACTCGGAGAAGATATGGTCTTCGGTGCGATATTTACTATGCGTTGCTGAGAAGAAGATCGCTGGAAGGAATGCAAGCCTAACTCAAAGAGGGGCACATATCTTTTCCTAATTGGTGGAGTCATCCCCACTGCTGCAGTCATATTAGAATGGAAGCTCCGAGCGTGCCATGCTAGGTGGAGCTAGAGAAGTATAGTAATGTCTCCCACATTGTCCCTATTGGTGTTTTCTTCACAGGTTTCCGTAAAGATGTATTTCGTGCCGCAACATTATCTATAGCAACGTAAAGCGTGCCTCCACATAGTCCATAACAACATAACCCATACCTCCATATCATCCAGAGACAGGCTACATATTGTCATGATCAATGTAGAGGCTCAACTTACGTTCGACGAACAATGTATACAGATATATGCTTCGTGCATTTTTCTAGCAATCCGTTTTCGTAATTCATTCAAAACAACAACGAAATGAAATGTTACTAGACAAGTATTGTTAAGTAAATGTGGTCCAAATGAAGTCGTGTTTAGTATCATTTTAATCGGCAGAGCCCCGCCAGTATGTTAAAAAATTGCATATGACAAAAATAAAACAATTGTATCATTCTTGTTATTTTGTTATTTTAACATCATTGTGTGTTTGAATTGTCTGTTATCCAATACAGTTGACCCATGTTCCATTCTCCTCTTTTATGACCTATTGAAATTTTCGAAGGCGTATCGCGAGGTTTGAGGAAGAGTGTTCGCTGTACCCCAACTGCCCACTTTCGATTCTGACGAAAGAAACAATGTGGGAGACCTTGCCCTCGTGTCGTATGCACGGCATATCTTCCCTGCAGCGCATAATGCTTGGTCGCAAAAGGCACAGAGAATTTAGCCAGTATAGTGTTAGTTTTTTGTTGATTCACTTTTCCGCAATAGTAGTTTAACAGAATTAAGTTTTAAACGAGTGTCATTTGACAACCTCTATTTTGTGACATAAGCAAAAGTCACAAATACGTAGATTTGTGCTTAAGTAACGAGTGCCGTGCATCAGGTTTTATGTGAGACGCTCTGTATAATTTTACTGAGAAACTGCGTAGACAATTCAGAAGGTATTCTAAATTTCGGAACGTTAACGTTACCGTTGAAGGAAGAAAACTAGTTCTTCCTGCAAGCGAGTAAAATTTTGCGTACCAATGATTGTAATCGATGTGCTGTCTGATAAGTGTGTGGGGTTGAACGGTTCCATAAGTGTCGACTTCAGGCATGTTCATGTCATCGATAAAGTAAATCAATTTCTTCATACCTGGCGGCCCATAATTTCTACCAGTCTTTTTCTCCAAATGTTTCTCCATTGTTCTTTGTAACATTTCTTGAATAATCAATGTTTGATTAGCTTCCTGTTACTTCAAATTTCCACGAGTATCATACAGGGTGTTTTGCTACCTCATGCAAATATTTTAAGGGATTGTTGCTGAGGCGATTCTGAGCAACATTTTCCTTTTTCAAAATTGTGGATAAAGCTTCGTTTTTCAATTATTAACGAAAGGCACTGACCAATCAGGACGCGCGTGGAGTACGCGCTCAGCCGCCAAAGTGTTTAAAGCCGCGGTTCAGCGTATCACAATCTTCTCTTGGCTGAGCGACATTTCGTCCCTGAGCGCCGGCTCTACGCGCGCTTTGAGTGGCTAGCGTTTTTCGTTAATAATTAAAAAACGAAGCCCTTCTACCAACATTTTGGCAAAGAAAAAAGGTGTTCAGAATCGCCTCGGCAATCATCCCTTAAAATGGATTTTCTTTTTTTAAATTTCAATCTTTAGAAAGTATACTCGACAAAAAATATAGCTGATCTCTTTGGAAGTAACGCATCTTTCTTACCGGATGTGGTGTAATAATTAAGGGGTATGCTCGCAATGTTATAACTGTCTGGAAGGGATGACAGTTTCTCAGCAACAATTACGCTTTTTCCTGATCCTGCTGCGCCTATGAACATCACCGGCACACGCTGCTGTATGAAAACGTCCAAGAAAAAGTGTAGACGCGCCGTTTCTGCAGTGGAGACTAGAGTAGACTGTAAAATGAAGCTGATGTTTAGTTTGAGACTGAAAACTAATTGAAAAAATCAGAATTAAATTGAACAATTAAACCTAGAGGTAAAATGGCTCGGTTACTGTACGATTCTCGAAATGTGTATATGGATTTCTCAGTTTATACATATGTATAATGGAATTATATTTTGGGTTCTGCGTGATGTTTGCATATTTCGTGGACACATTTAAAAAATTTCCATTTATTTTAGTCAGGTAATTGTTTCAGTTTATGGACGTCAAAGGTAAAAGGACTATTGTGGTATAATGTAACTTAAATCAGAATGACTAAGTTAAAAATGATTTGAACGAACTTGAAGAGGTATGTCAGGGTCAAGATCAAACTGCTTCACTTTCTCAGTCCAAGGGAGCCACTTTTTCGTTTCGTCCTCGATGAAAAAGTTAAACACATTGCTGCCAGTCGGGAACTTAACGGCTTTAAATTCGTTTTGCCACCATTTATTAAACTCGTTTCGCCAATCGACTAACTGATCTTGAAAAGTCGCTGATCCGAATGCCCAAATGCAGGCAAAAACAAAATACTGCTCGTACCTTTTTGTAGAAAATAATGATGACTATAAAAATGATAGTTGCTCACTTGGAATTTTTCAGATATTTCTTTTTTTTTGTTAACTAAGAGTATTAATATAGTTATGTATGATCTATTAAGAAAATTAGTATTTATTAAGGACTTGTATTCATACCAGTCCTTCGGACAATCCGGCGGTACATTTTCCTTAGTTAGAAAGTAATCTAACAATTTGCAGAGCATTTCCACGTGACAAATTTCTGGTAATGGAGTAATTTTCTTGAATTTGTGCTTTATCCCTTCTACAAGGATCGGAACGTACTTATCAAATAGAATAGTTAAATTTGCCCTTTCGGACGCTTCTCTTGTTTCTATCCAGCTTATCGCGAATCTAAATCAATTATTACATGCATTAATTGTAAAATGCCGAGAACATTGAGTAACTGTACGCAATATGGAACCCCGCAATACAGGGTGTCGCGTAACTCATAGAAGAGACGAATGTGAGAGATTCCCGAGGCTATACCGAACAACTTTTTCCTTTGGCAAAATGTCGTTTGAGGCTTTATTTTTGAATTATTAACGAAAAACACAGGCCACGAAGAGCGCGCATGGAGCCCGCTTTCAGGCGTGGAATGTCGCGTGGCGCTGGATGGTGACCCGTTCCAAACACGTCGGTAAAGCAGGGTGCAAGAGTTGGATCGAATACGGAATCAATGCAATGAAGAATAGTATCGAATTACTCGTTATTCCTGAATAACGAATAAAAACGCTATACCGACGCGTTCGGATCGGGGTATTGGACGAACCTCACCATCCAGCGTCACGCGACATTTGCTGGCGAGTGGCCAATGATTTTAGTTAACAATTCAAAAAACGAAGCCTCAAACGACATTCCGCCAAAGGAAAAAGTTGTTCAGTATCGCCTCAGAAATTTCCCATATCCGGCTCTTCTATGAGTTACAGAACATACTGTATATAAGCAAATACGTAACAAAATCAACGACGGCTGTGAAAGATGTATTGCTATAAACAAGAAACAATCGTACTTAGTTCATGAGGTGCGTTATTCATGTGCCCAACGTGTAGAAGACGAAAGACATTAATATAATACAAAATACGTTTTAAAAAAACGGGTAATATTTGCAGGGCCCAGGAACATTTTGGTGTGTGTCACTGCCGTGGTATCTCTTATAAAATTGTATTATACGTTTATTGTTATTTACTGTTCATTGCTTTGTCTTTTTTCCATAATAAGCACAATTACCTTCCCCGATAGTGAAGTCAGGCAGGTCACACATTGTACCGGCCGAAGTTGAGCCAAATTTGATCGTCGACATGCAGCGCCACGTTAAAATCTAAATGGCGATCGACTGTTCGTAGCGTATGTTGTATGGAACAGGCGGCTCGAAATTTTAGGGTTCGTGCAAAGAGAAATTCGTCTAAGTAAAGTAGGTATGAAAGAAGACGTTCTCCAATGTTCTCCTACGACTTTGAGAAAAAGCCGTCAATTTGACAGCCCTGATTCAAACAGTTAAAATTGGTCGCGTTTTGCCAACCAACGAAATGCGGCGGTCAGTTGATCGCCATTTAGGTTTTAATGTGGCGCTGCATGTTGACGGTCAAATTCGGCTCGATTTAGGCAGATGTTGCTGCCACTAATGTCGCTAATGGTAACCTAGTGGCCATTAGGGTTATTAGACTTAAAAAAATGATATAAAACAGTAGAGTTAGTTAATTTTTGAAAGAAATTCTGCTAAATTATTGCATCCCTCCCGTATTTGATAAAATTTTGATTTATTAAGTAAAGATTGTTCCCCAGATAATTTTCTTAATTATTTCAAAGTTTCTGAATGTAAAACTTTCTTGTAACAAGAATTGTTGTTACTTGGTTGAAATAATACGTAAACGTTCACTTACGGATACCATCCAATATCTTGCGGATTTAAGTAAAGGATTCCAGCTCTAGAAACAGTGGCTGGGGTCGCAGTCCTGAAATTTATTTTTACATATGTAACTCTGTGATCTTGGATTGGAACAATATAAACTTGATGTTTTGTTAATAATAATAGTCTCAGTAATTGTTTAGTTTTGGAATAAGGAAACAATTGATACTAAAGTATGATGATTAAGAAAAAAAGGTATGCAATAATTAACCAGTATATTTGAAGTCCGACACGCACTTCGTTATTAAGAGAAAAATAAGAATGTATTGTAATAAACAATCCGCATTATTACCTGAGATTTGAAATCTCGAAGATAAGTCTCATCTTATCGGTTAAAGTAATTCTCTCGTTACTAGCCAAAGTTAATACTTTATTGTCGTCCATGACGGTGTTCAATGATTCAATCCACATTGGATCTATGTCACCATCAAAAATGATCCACTTTGGATCGTTCCCTGTCATGTTCGCCTGATCTCTCATTATGACCGAGAATAATCTAATGAAGGTATTTGAAGTAAATTGTTTAATTAGAAAATTTGATCTACTAATAAATTGTCGCAATACGCCGTAAAATAATCCACCATTAAAAACGTAAGTAATTATTACAAGTCTTCAAGTCATTAGGTGTGTTCGAATAATCTTCAGAGATGTGCATAATGTTAAGCATTAAAAGACCGACATATTAAATACGATTAATATAGAGCTAATTTATTTAAAACTTGTGTAAAAAGAATAGAGAAGAGGATATTATCTGCAAGTTACATAATATAAAAATTATTTATGTGCTGAACCAAAATAAATATTTTTTCTTAATATTAAGAAAATATGTATACGGAAAAGAATCGCAATTAATTTGCTATAAATAAATGAAGCAACAGGAAAGTACAGAATATAAACAAAATATGCAAACCCGTCCTTCCATTCTCGTGTTGCTGGATTAATAATTCCGAAAAGTTCGTCATTAGTCACAGCTTTTGGGTTCAAATCATTGTAATGTGGTTTAAAGTTCTGGTTGAAGTAGGTCCGATTAAGCGTTTTCCAAACTTGAGTCTTCCCTGTCCCTGCGAAGCCAACGATGAACACGGAGTGGCGAACGTGAAGTAATTCTTCTAATTGTACTACCTAATTAATATGATTTAATTTAATTAGAATGCAAATGCATCCATTTATGAAAGTAAAATATGAGATATTAGTTCGAACACAGAACATTTCCTGAATATATTTATTGTTCCTAATATTCTTAATGTAATAATTTAATTATTTTTAATATAAGTAATATTTATATTTTACCATACAGCACAGGCAGGATATACAAATGAAAAAATTGTTTATTGTTATATCCAAATGTTTTTCCTCACGAATATTATAATTTTCATTCTAGAAAAACTGTTAACTCGTTGACAATTTAAAAACTTTGCAACTTGTGTACACGAAAATATTATCTTCAATGAATTTTGCCTCTATAATAACGAAATATTTATTTCACGGGTGTAAAATATTATTTTTTAATTTCTTTATTCATTAAAAAAAATTGTTAATCTTTAACGTTTTCAATTCAAATATTGCGTAACTCTTATATTACCCTTACTTTTAGAATAAAACCATCTTCTGGTTGCAATTTAAGATCCAAAGCGGACTGTCGGACTGTTTTCTCAAAATCTAAATCTCTTTTTCGTGGCACATCCAAGGCAGGAAACAAATCGCCTATGTCAACCAAAAAGTAGAAGTCTAAGAGCTTTAATATCGTTTCCTTTTATTTTTTATATCATGGAACGAATAACAATTATCGCAAACTTTACAATAATTTGCAATAGTAGTGGTAATGCAATGTGAATGAAGCACAGGACAAATAAAATTAATAATACATATAATTATGGAAGTAACAAAACAACATTAGGGTGGACTGTAGCTATATTTAACGAAAATGTTTTTGGTATTTTTTTCGCTGAAACCCCCTATAAATGTATCATTAGATAAGAAAATAATCTGTGCAAAGGTTGAAGTTGATCGGACAGTTTGAACACTTTTCATTTTTGTAACATTTTTTATAAATTCCAAGATCATGACTTCTTTTTTTTATAACAATTATAAATTTTGTTCCTACATTCTTATAGAGCATACAAAGATCGATCCAACGACATAAATGTAAATGCATATATCAACCATATATTACAACGGAGATAAACGAGTTACAATAATAGAAAGTGTTCAAAATCGATGTGACGCGTCCTACTTTTTTCCCGATTGGCTTCATCTTTTACACTGATTATTTTATCATTTAATGCCACAATTGTAGGGGGTGTTTCAAAAAAAAAATTCGACGGTCGGAAAATAAGGTCCGTGCACGTGAATGTGAAGTAGAAAATTAGTATAAAGTATTGTATATTAATGTAAGCATATAATAGAATTAAAAAAACAATTACAATGGTCAATAAAGTTCGAGCAAAACCATGATATTATACAGAGTATTTCGCTACCGCATGCAAATGTTTCAAGGTGCGATTGCTGAGACAATTTTAAACAACTTTTTCGAGAAATGCCGACCAATAAGATAGCCGGTAGAGCGCGCGCTCAGCCAAGAGAAGATCGCGATACGCTCAACCGCGACTTTTAACACTCACGGCTGAACGCGTGCTCTACGCGCGCCCTAATTGGTCAGTGTTTTTCGTTAATAATTAAAAAACGAAATTTTAACCACCATTTTGGCAAAGGAAAAAGTTGTTCAGAATCGCCTCGGCAATCATCCCTTAAATTATTTGCATGAGGTAGCGAAACACCCTGTATGTTAGATTCTGAATCTTGAAATCTCTTTTGAAATAGCAATTTTACCATTGTACTTATTTTTAAAAGGAAGTAAAATAATGCTGTATATTTTAGTTCCTTAAAAAAAAGTGTCAATTTATCTTTAATTCGATTAAAAAAAATAATAATAATTTAAAATTACATTTACAATTTAGAATTCCATTTTAAAAGTCTAAAATTTACCAATAAGTCCCATAAACACAGGCACGTCGTCGGTTACGATTTTCGGTATATTAAAATCTCTGAGAGCTCTCATTAGCACCTGATCTTCGGCTCTCTGAGGATCACCTCTCTTCAATTTTCCAGCGACAACCAAGACCGATTTAATCGCGCGTAAACCCCAATCGTAGTGATCTTGTTTCGATAGAAGTTCTCGGCAAAGCTGGTAGAGCGTTATGAACTTCCTAGCCAACAATCTAGCTTCTTGAAAACCTTCTGCCACCAGCATGATTTCGCAAATTAAGTCGAAGTCTGGTACTACCATGGCGCAGGGTCTTCATAAAGTAAAATAGTAGTGGTGAATTACTTTCGAAACCACTATTATTATTATAAAACTATTTAATTTATAACATAAAAGAAATTTCTTAAATTTCAACATTTGAGTGCCCAAAATGTCTGATTTTTGAAATTATACATATTACTTTGGTAGAGGGTACGAAAATGTGCAATAATTTTTTGTAATTTAATATGCCATAATTTAAATTTTATAACTTCAGAAGTTATAGTTAGTTTTATAATTAATTTACATAATTTACTGGGAGTACTTGTACTATAAATGTACAAGCTCGTTCATGAGTTTAGGGCAACTTATGTTTTTGGAAGAAACCTGATTTTTATAATGCATAAACAAGTATGTGATTCTAAGTATTTTTTTTAAATTCAATTAATGTGCACTAGTACAGTGTGACTAAGTGTGAGAATTATTAAAAGTGTAGCGCCACAGTATAGGAATAACCACTAGAGACACTCCCCCAAAATCGTGTCCGAGAAATGCTACAGCGCGTGCCCCATATTACTACTGACAGGATGGCGTCAATTTCTCTTCATAGCATCTGCGTTTTCCTCGTGTGCACTCACGCCACGCAGCGTCACTTTGTAGCGTAGCAACAACCAATCAGAACATCGCGCGCTATTACAGAAACAATATGGCCGCCTGTCACGTAACCTCGGATACCAACATCAAAGGGACCGACACGAAGTACCGCTACTGGTTATTCCTGTACTGTGGTAGCGCATTGATAGTACATAGTATGTACCTATCTATCTACTAAGCAATTGAAGCACTATTAGATGCTCCAAGCTTTTGAGGGGCATTGTTATTCAAATAACATATTTCGATTTACCTAAACAAGGTTTTCAAATTTTCTGGCAATTCCGTTCTTCCTGCGTATCCAGGATTCATAGTAATAAACATTCCAACAGTGGGAACGAGATTAAGCTCATCACCGAAGAATAGAAACGTCGACTTTTTGCTTTTCACCCCATCCAATACTGATTTTACTTGGACAGCTACGACCGAAAGCACTTCCACGGAAATGCGATTGAACTCGTCGAAACATCCCCATGCACCCACTTGTGCGAGACCTTTGTAAATGTTCCCGCAAGACTGAAAATAATGAACCAAACAAACTACAAGTGTATGCACAAAGAAAAATATAGTTACGCACAGATTTCGTTAATACGTATATCTACTGGGCGTTGCTGAGCATTCCGCTGGAACCAATGCGGGACCACCTCCTTTGATGCAATCGTAGAAGTAGGATACGTAGAAGTAATGCACGGATGTTAGGCGTACATTTGGCATCGAAGTGCGCCTCGTATCCGTGCAAGGATACAAATTCTTTTACCCTATGCACGTGTGCGGTTTTGGCCGAGGTTCGGATTAAGAAAAGGGAAAGCAGTCAAAGAGAAAGAAGTCCGTGAATCGAGCGATCGCATCGGTGTGACAATACTAATGCAACCATGAAACTTTTACTAACGCATTTGTAATATCAAAATGGAGCAAAGCACGATATAGTTTAGGATGTGTACATTAGTATTCTCTCACCGATGCAAGAGTGTATGTTTGTTTTATATTTTCATATCAGATTAAAAATTTTTTAGATATAATGGTGTTTGGTATCATATCGTCGCGCGGATCTCAGTAGTTCGATTATGACAATCTCATAACTATAAAGTGAAAAACATAGAATTCTGATTTTTCATATTTCGGTGACTCGTAAGCTGTCTATTGTCGTCGATCGCATGGCGGGCCTTACATCCGTGCAGCACTGTAAACTGCGCGGGCATTACGCGAGAGTGGGGGCTTAACGTTCACAAGTATCACGTTAGGTGGAGCGAGTGGCGGGTATCTCAGCAAAGCATAATATGTATTATTAAATCTTAATTCCTTCCTAAATACTGTTTTAGAAAATAAATTTTCTATTTGCCATAGCATTCTATTGTTACACCAATGTGAACGAAAAGTTATGCATGAAATAATATTGAATTTACCTTGTAATCCATCTGCTCGGAACAATTAAACACATAAACCATTTGTCCCAATGCTCTCCCTAAATCCTTCGTTGTTTCCGTTTTGCCAGTCCCAGCAGGCCCAGCGGGTGCTCCACCCATTACAAGATGCAACGATTGCGTCAAAGTGATATAACATCTGTCGGTTAACGGCGTTATCACCAAACGCGGGACATTTCCCAAGTATTCGTAGTTGTACTTGAACGACGCATCGCAGATATCGGCGTAACAGTCGCCAACTTTGTCATCCCATCTGTAAATTTTATTGTCGTTCGAAGTAGAGCGAAAGACGTTTTTGGCGATATGATCTATGATCCGGGGCTGTCATTTTGCCCTTTTGTTCGCGGCACTGTCTACTGTATTGTATTGTTTTCAAAGGTGCAAAAATGTCATGTAAACATGGGCCTAAAAATTCTTGCTTTTTGATATATAGACATATTCCCGATTTTAGTGAAGCCCTGTATGAATTTTTGAAAACGAACTTGAAGAAATTGCTAAAAACTATCTCCTTCTGCAACAGTAAGTGGTTGGCATTGATGTTTTAAAGAATAATCCAGTTTTTAAGATTTTCCACGCTATAAATAGTGTTGTTCCTGTAACCTTAATTTTTAATATGTTCGCATGGATAAAAGGCAAATTGACATATTATTAACATATTACTTACTTCTAATAAGAGAAATAACAACGGCGCTTGAAATTCTAAGCCTGACAGTTATTCTAGTATCTGTTCGATGTAAGCAAAAAGGGTCGATGCTTGGAAAGGAATAGTCTTTGGACCTATGTTTATAATACTTCTTTATGACACTATTATTATCAAATTTCTGTTATAACAATGTTATAATGACACTTATAATGACACTGTTTCTATAAAACTTTTGTTGTGACACTGTTTTTATGTCACTTTTATTGTGACACTGTTATTATGACACTTTTGTTGACATTGTTGTTATGACACTCTTATTATGACATTCCCTGATAGCCAAGTTGGGCAAGTCAACACGTTGATCCAGCCGAGATCAAGATGAGTTGCGACGTCGACATGCAGCGCCACATTAAAAGCCTAATGGCGACCAACTTTTCGCAGCGTACGTTGTATGGAAGTGGCGGCTCGCGATTTTGGGACTCGTGCAAAGAGAAATTCATCCGAGTGAAATGGATATGATAGAAGATATTCTCCTATGTTCTCCTACGGCTTTGAGAAAAAGCCGTCAGTTCAATAGCCGTAATACAAACAGTAAAAGTTGATTGCGTTTTGACTACCTCTATGTGCCGCATAGATGCAGCTCAGCTTTTTTTTCACACTAACACCAATCAACATTAGACGATGCTTACCGAGGCTACCTAGCAACGTTAGTGACAAAAAGATGGAACAGTTTAATAGAGATTCACGTAGAACCCTCGTGGCACAGCGGTAAGAAAACTTCGACTAGGTCTTGACGCTGAGGGGCTAATGTGGCGCTGCATGTCGATGGCGAAACTCGGCTTGATTTTGGCCGATGTTGTTGCTATTAGTTTCGTTTACGGCAACCTAGCGGCTATGAGGGTTGCTATTATTCAAATTATTATGCTTTTTATAGTGCCTGATACGTGAAACAGTTTTCTATCAAAGTACTGCTATTTTTACAACATTCTCAAAGATACGGGTTTGCGCAAAAATCCGTATTCTAATTATCACACTTGTTCATCCTTGGGAACAGTAGAATGCTGTACCAAATTTCACCCATTTCTTTGCCACCCTGTACAATTCATGCAACACACCTATGCCTCAGCTGTGATTGCCACTGAAAGCTAGAAGAACTCTCCGCCTTCATCGCGATCATTTTCGCTACAACGTCTCTGGCGTGGACGTCAATCGTACAAATTGTCATGATCTTCCTTCTGTCACTGTCGTCCAGATCTCCGCAGAGTATTGTTATAAGAGCGTTCAGCTGATTAATTTGTTTCCTCTGATAATCTTTAAACGCGTTCTCGAAGCCCTCTTCCAGCCTCATGAAGGCCATGTTCACCTCGGTGGTCCACCAAATTTGACTTCCACACAGGGCGGGTTGAGCCCGATGGTCAAAAATCCATTGCTCCCGCGGCTTTTCATCGTACGTCGCCACAGCTTGAGATATATGATATCTTACGGTTTTCTTCATCGCGTCTGTCACGTGGTTCAACCAAACTTCTACCTAAAGGAGTTATCCTCTGATCATTTTTTATTATATCCTTTTCTGGTGACAAACAGTGGCTGCCAAAAGTTCTGGCCAAATTATTTTAGTAGTATCTTATTGTTTGTTATGAATAGAAGACATGATTGTTTCTATTTAAGAAAATTGTTAAATATGTATGGGTATATCCAGTCTTTATTATTATCATACATTTTTAGAAAGACGTTTCGAAACTACAGTTCGGCCGGAAACTTTTGATAGCCACTGTAGTCCATCCATCGAGTCACTTCGAAAGTGTTTACGTATTTTCTTTTTGTGAGTTTGGAAACGGAAAAGCTGTTATAGTGATCAATCAAATGTGATTGAGCAACGCAATAGTTCAGTTACTTTTTCAGTAACAATTCAGTGTAATACAGAAATAAAAACAGTTAAATGACATTTGGAACTATTGTATATCTATATTATTAACATGATAAATATTATTATTCCGAAATACAGTGCGTAACAAAAACATAGGTCAACTTGGGCTTTTGATCATAACTGTAAAACTAGTTAACCGATTCGGCTGAACGAATTTAGCCTCGCTAATGGCAGCCTAGTGGCTATGAGAGTGGTGGATAACCTATAAATTACAGAGGACGTTTGTTTCTTCAAGTCAGAATTTTTTAGTTTGCTGAAGTTTTTGTTCCTCTGCCAGTGGACCTATCATTTTGTTACGGTCGAAAATTGATAGAAACCAAATATATGTATACTGTAGAAGAATGGGGCACTGTATGCAGACGAAATTTTACATGAATACTAGCGAGTGCTTAGGTTAAATATTGATTTAAAGTTACGCTGAATTACTTAATTAGTTCCAAAGTTATGACTACATTGCGGATTTTTATGCAACTTCAAGTTTTTGGTAATATAGTAAAAAAAAAGCGGTACTTTGGTAGGAAATTATTTCACCTAGCACGTATTACAAAACGCACTATAATTTGAATAATTTGTATATTTATTCGTATTAAGTGCATCCTGGACAATTTTGCACCTTTAAATTTTCTATAAATGCATAAAAGTCCGCAGTCTAGTTATGACCAAAAGTTCAAGTGGAACTATCTTTTTTTTTTTGTTACGGACTGTGGTACCTTTCCACTGCAATCACAAGTTCCGTAAAGGGACATTTCTTCTCCATCCTTGGCCACCATGACATTCGCGGATTTCGTTGGTCTCCCGCCTTCCATTTTCCAGTGTAATTTCGCAATGGAATCGTACAACTTACCCAAGTGTTTGCAAACCAGTTCCGGATTGTTTCCTTAAAGAGACAACTCTGGTTACTTTATGTTAGCTTCAAATGAAGGTGCGAGATAGTTACAATGTTACCAAGAATGCCAGCAATTCTGTAACGTATTTTTATTTGAAACGTACTACACTAATTACATTGTCCAACAAATTTCAAATTTCTTTTTCTGTTTTGCAACATCCACTAGGTGATCCTTGTAGAGTTTCTCGTCCTGAATACGAATCTGGGAGCAGAATTGGTTTGTCACCCTCAGATTTCGAAAAACATGAGTTTTCGTAAAAACATGCGATTTTGGGCAGGAAAGAGGAATTACGTGAAAAGTAAAAACGATAGAAAGATCATCTTGGTCTTAAAAAATAGAGGAGAGTCTCCTGAATATAAGGATATACAGCTATATAGCTAGCATGTTGTGTATTTGAATGCTTGTCAATGGCAATCAAAGTTCAAAGAAGAGTCGATGCGGGTGCTTTCCACTCACTATTTTTGCATTTGTAGGAAAAGTTAGGTCTCTGGCATGAAATTGCTTCTATTTGTAAGACGATCCACTCGACGTCGATCTCGCGCGGTTGCTACGACCCGGCCGGCCTGACATACCCGAGCGATGGTTGCATGGCGACAAAGTGTCGTCAGCGCGCTGCCAATGCACATTTTCTCGACCTGCTCCAATTAAAAACGGTTACACCAGTTTCTCTGGACTGTTTCTTCTTCAGAAATGCATACAGAATCCGATACCGTGAAGCGATTTCATGCCAGAGACCTAACTTTTCCTACAAATGCAAAAATAGTGAGTGGAAAGCACCCGCATCGACTCTTTTTTGAACTTTGATTGCCATTAACAAGCATTCAAGTGCACAAAATGTTAACTATACAGCTATATATCTTTATATTCAGGAGACTCTCCTCTATTTTTTAAGACCAAGATGAACCTTCTATCGTTTTTAGGTTTCACGTAATTCCTTTTTTCTGCCCAAAATCGCATGTTTTTACAAAAACTCGTGTTTTTCGAAATTTGAGGGTGATAGATCGATTCTGCTTCCGGATTCGTATTCAGAGTGAGAAACTCTACAGGGATCACCTAGTGGATATTGCAAAACAAAATTCGTGTTCAACAGTGTTATTATCAGTTGTAGGAATTTACAATAACAAAATTGATGAATATTAAAATTTTCTAACCATTGCTTAAAATATCCAGTAAATCCGCGGAGGAAATGAAATAAAACCTCGGGTAAATTAATCTCTTTGTTTCCAAATAATCAGCCAAAGCCTTCTCGCAAACGTTTAACTGGACTTGCAGCTCTTCCAGCTTTTCCAACAATTTCGGCCGGTTCGTTGCTTTCACGATATTTAAATTGCTCGACACTTCTCTTAGCAAATCCTTAAAAAATTTATCAGCATTTCAATCACTGCGCCCTTGGATACCTCATTATTTTATTCCTCATTATCTGATCATTATTTGATGAAAAAATACGATCTTCCTGAGTTCTGACTGTAATGCAACGCAACTCAACGCGATTATCGTTCATTTATTTGATACAGAAGCTTTCAGATAGCGTTGTGTCAAATGTTAATGATTGTAGATCGAATATTTCAGTAGTTATAAACATTTAAAATGGAAGTGACAAAAAAACGTATTCGATGTATTATAAAGTATGAATTGAAAAAAGAAAATAATAATGTAATTGTTGCGATAGAAAATATGACCCAGGTCTTGCGAAGAGATTATTAATGCAAGTCAATGTCAAAGGTGATTCAAAAGTGAGAATTACAACTTACATTTAAGATTAGCATATAAACTTATTTATGGAAGCCAAAAATAACTATTGAAAGAATTCTATAGAAAATTGAAATGTAACACAGAATTGTAGAAAATGAAAGGAAATATATACATTATTGTTTAATAATTAAAATAAGAGTAGTTATTTTTGAATAAAGCACATTATCTGTGGGCTAATCTGATAAAAAATTTGGCGCTTTATAGTAATGCATAACAATACCTTGTTCATTGAAACAATACGACTGCGGAATACTGCAGTAGCTATAGAATTAATGGGCTTTTAATTGTTAATAAGATGCAGCTAAGAAAAATTGAAAACCTTCTTTTTAGCCAGGGACATCCTTGTCAGACTTACCTATTGCAATTATTTTGGAAACTTGCTCAAAATGAATTCCTTGTAATCAGGAAAAAGGTGAAAAAGGTTTAGGATAAATATACAGGGTCTCCTGTAACTCACAGAAGAGTCGGACATGGGAGATTCCTGAGGCGATACCGAACAAGTTTTTCCTTTGCCAAAATGTCGTTTGAGGCTTGAATTTTGAATTATTAATGAAAGACTCTGGCCACTTAGAGCGCACGTAGAATCCGCGCTCAGGGACGGAATGTCGCGTTGTGCTGGGTGGTGAGGTTCGGCCGGTACCCTGATCCAAACTTGTCGGTATAGCAGGGAGCAAAAGTTGTAACGAATACCGAATCAATGCAATGAAGAATAATGTCAAATCATTCGCTATTCGTGAATAACAAATAAAAATGTTATACCCACGCGTTTGGATCGGGACACCAGCCGAACGTCACCATCCAGCGCGACACGACATTCCGCTCCTGAGCGCGAGCTCTACGGGCGCTCTGAGTGGCCACTGTTTTTCGTTAGTAATTAAAAAACAGAGCTTTAAACGATATTTTACCAAAGGAAAAAGTTGTTTAGTATTGCCTCAGGAATCTCCCATATCCGGCTCTTCTATGGGTTACAGAACACCCTGTAGCTGAAAGAAGTATGTACTTTAAACTCTCGGTCGATTTTTTCGAAACGCTTTGATTCTTCCGGAAGTTGACTTCTAATATCTTCGGAGCCAATGAAGATGCTTTCGAGGTACATCCACGCTCGTTGAACTTCGAACCACGCATTAATCACTGCGTCCGCGTTACTTAATTTCTTCTGCCAGTCGAGAACTTCTTCCAAGAAATATCCAACGAACTTGGAGCCCAACATGTTTTGCAGTTGTACCTGTTACGAACCAATTGCAAGGTAATACCTGTACGTTAATGCCTGTACGTTATTCAAATGTTGTGAAAATTATTAGGGCAATTGTATGTAAATTAAGAGGGGAAAGAGGCATAAATAATAAAATATCCGAGACTGAAGAATGTTACAAAAGTAGATTTTTTTAAAGCTATGGTTTGGTACATAGCGGTTGATTAAATTTATTTACAATTTACAAAAGTAAAAGTACCCGAATTATTCTAATAAACCATTCAACGAAAAAAAACACAGGAATGAATAATACGCAAATATCATGCTTTTCTGTTTAAACAAATAAAAATAGATTTTTGAAACTATTTTCGAATGTGGAAGTCAATTAAATAAAAATTCTAATACATTATTACATATTTACAGTATAAAGATGTAACAGTTCTTAAATTATTATAAAATGGCAATCAACGGTAGAATATTGTCGAAGATGTAGAAATCAATAGTGCGTAAGAATCATGCCTTTATCTTTAAAATGTTTTGCTACACCCAGGAAAATAGCTTTCCTTTTGTACATACAAATAAGCAGGCAGTATTATTCTAGGAAATTGTTTGGTTTTCTTCAACTAACAATGAAAATTTAAATTAAGTTTAACGTTAAATCGTCTAGTTTTAAATAAACATTTAGAAAGCTATTATTATAGAAGTGACTAATAACCAAAGAAGATCTTTTAGAATGTTACCTGATTGTCTTCGAGGATTTCAATCGCTTCCTCGTCAATTCTCAGGACGTTCAATTTGGTACGTTCATGCACATCTTTGCCAAATTCGAGTGAACTCCAAGTATCATGAAGCTCCTTTAATACTTTCTCCATTGCCATTTCTTTAACGGACTTGGCGACGATATTTTTAACTTCTTCCTCGTATTTATGCAATTCCAATTTCAGTAAATCTTCCAACGTGGTATTATCAGTCATACTAAATGTCACCTAGAAATAAAATAATATCCAATATGACGTTTGTACATGCATATGTATATTACTAATATTATGTATGCATTTTTTGAATGTATAATAATTTCACGTTATCATCAAATTACTCGAACTATTAATATATTATACATTGTATATTATATTGTATAATATACTATATACGGAGTGTTTCGCTACTCATGTGAATATTTTAAGGGATGATTGCTGATGCGATTCTGAACAACTCCTTCTTTTGCCAAAATGGTGGTTAAAACTTCGTTTTTTAATTAATAACGAAAAACACTGACCAATCAGGGTGCGTGCACAGCGCGCGCTACCCGCGGGAATGTTCAAGACCGCGGGTAAGCGTATCACGAGCATCCTCGGCTGAGCGCGCACTCTGATTGGCCAATGTTTTTCGTTAATAATTCAAAAACGAAGCCTTAACCAACATTTTGGTAGAGGAAAAAGTTGTTTAAAATTGCCTCAGCAATTTCTCCTTAAAACATCTGCATGAGGTAGCGAAACATCCTATATACAGGATGTTCTGCAACTGCATATCAATATGTTAAGGGATGATTGCTGAGGCAATTCTGAACAACTTCTTCCTTTGCCAAAATGGCGGTTAAAGCTTCATTTTTGAATGGTTAACGAAAAACACTGACCAATCAGAACGCGTGTAGAGCGCGCGCTTAGCCGAGAAGGCATTCAAGGCTGAAGTTGAGCGTATCACAATCTTCTCTCGCCTGAGCGTGCGCTCTACACGTGCTCTGATTGGTCACCGTTTTTCGTTAATCATTCAAAAACGAAGCTTTAACCACCATTTTGGTAAAGGAATAAGTTGTTCAGAATTGCCTCAGCAACCCCTTAAAATATTGACACGTAGTAGCAGAACACCTTGTATATAAGGTATATTATACAGTGTATGATGGCTATTGTAGTTGTAGTATTGATAGTAGTTCAAGTAGTTGTGGAAGTTCTAGTAGTTCTAGTAGTTATGTTGTATTATAATTAATATATTAATGAACATTTTACAATATTCGCGTCCAAATTATATTTGATTAATTTTACCAATAAAAAATAGAAATCACTGCGATACCAAAATACCAGGAATAACTGTAGTACATATTATTAATTACCTTCGTCTCAACCATTAATTCTCTCCAATGTCTGTCCCTAATCGCAGGATTTTGCAACTCTGATACCGCCCTCAGTGATGCCATCATGTTTCTCACTTGTGCCTCAATGTTGTTGTACACGTCCCAATGGCGCACGTCTTTGTCCAGTTCTATTAAAAACAGCATTTTAACAATACATACTCTAATGAAATCTTTCTGTTCCATAAATCTCGAAGTGATAAAGTTTAAAGTAAATAATTCAACTTGGTCCGATATATACAATTTAGGAACACCTCCTTCGCTCATTTATAAAAAATATAAAAAAAAAACGTATTTATCAATTGAAGGACAAAGACAAACAGCGATTGCAAGATTATAGGATAGGATTGATTAAATCACTGCTAGGAAAATTATTCATTACCAATTTATAGTAAAAAAAATTGTTTGCGTGAAAAACATAAAACCATACTAAAAACAAATAAAAACAAAAGTGCCTCACGTCTTAATTCTCTCAGGAGCTTCTTGCATTCTTGGTCCATCCATTCGATGTCAAGCTTTTTCCACGTAGTTTTCTTCCACTCGTTTAAGGACGTTTCAATTACAGTTACATAATCCCACACAGTTTTTAGCAGTTGCATCTCCATTTCTATTTGCTTTAGCACTTTGAATTCCGGCATCTCTTGCTCGAAGATTGCACTCTGGCTATGCAGATCTTTTTCCTCGCTGCGGAGTTCCAGAACTTCTGCGTGTATATTGTTCAGCCTTTCATAAGGATCCGGGCATTCTGACCTATAAACGATCATCAGTTGTTTTCGATCAAGGAGCAAACAAGTTAGTAATTTGAAACTTGATACTAATTTAGAAGTGACAAATTCAAACTTGTTACTATTTTTAAATCTCCTTGACCCTTTAAGATATGAAATATTATCATCCAAACACTGTTACTGTCATAAAATACTAGGGTAGCGGTACCGAATTTAGGTGATAATTTTAACTTTTCATCTTAATTTTCAGCCGCGTTTCAATGTTGCAGCGCATTTCTAAAACCATTAATTTTAGACTATTTTTGTACCAATAACGATATCTATGAAACTGATCTTTTTATTAAGTATAAACAAGTAAATGATAAGTGTAGAAGTACAAATGTGTTTACAATAAATTCTCGATAAGTGACGTTAAATCGGGATCCAAGTCGCCACTTATCGTGTAGAAGGCGCGAAATTTAATACCCTACAAAGAGGAGAACCAAGGCCTGGACATTTCCTGATAGCGGACAAAGAGAAAGTGTGGGTCGGATATATCGCATATCGGTGTAGCACCGCTAATAAAACGATGAAACTTTTTAATTTTTTAATTTTATTAAATGAAATTTTTTCTAACGCATTTATGACGTGACGAAAGAGCAAAGAGGAAACGGCGATAGGAACAACATTCCGCTACTTATGTGGAGATCAGAATACCGTCACTTATCGAAAATCGACTGTGTATTTAATTAAACATAATGTAATCAAAGATAATCTTGTATTCGGTATCGTTACCCTACTTGTTTTTCTATTGTCAATATACTTGAAAATGTTATTTTGATGAAATGCGGTTATGAAACGTTGCTGCTTGAAGTCATAGTAACTCAGCCTCTTCTTCAGAAGTTCGATCTGACGAGTCATCAAAGGTTGCACGACTTGCTTAACTTGTGCGGCCACTTTCTTCAATGTTTCCCAGCTAAGAGGCAATTCTGCGAGACGATCGAAGATTTTCTGATCTACGGTCACGTTATAGTGCTGCAGAAGATCTACCGTTTTCTGAAAAGAATTTGATTGTTTCAACTAAAGAATACTCGATGCAACATCAACGAGACCAAACTATCATTTTTCTATCAGATCTACATTCCGTAATGACAGTAACAGGCCTGAAACGATATTGATCGTTTTATAATACAGGGTGTCCCGTAACTCGTAGAAGAGCCTGATATGGGGGATGCCCGAGACGATACCTGAACAACTTTCTCCTTTGGCAAAACGTCGTTTGAGGCTGTGTCTTTAAATTATTAACGAAAAACGCTGGCCACTCAGAGCGCGCGTGTAGCCCGCGTTCAGGGGCGGAATGTCGCGTCGCGCTGCATGGCTACGTTCGGCCGGTGCCCCGATCCAAACGTGTCGGTATAGCATTTTTATTCGTTATTCACGAATAACAAATGATTCGACATTATTCTTCATTGCATTGATTCAGTATTCGATACAACTTTTGCTTCCTGCTATACCAGCGCTCGCCAACATTTCGTTTCTGAGCCCAGTTTCCACGCGCGCTCTGAGTGGCCAGTGTTTTTTGGTTAATAATTCAAAAGCAAAGCGTCAAACGACGTTTCACTAAAGGAAAAAGTTGTTCAGTATCTCGTTAAGAATTCCCCATATCAGGGTCTTTTATGAGTTACCATACACCCTATATACTTATTACGAAAACTGTACCTTGATAGGATCGAACATGTCCTCAATTTCAAATTGGCGATCCCTGACTTCTTTTAAGTAATATATAGTTTCTAGAAGAGCTTCGTAGTCGTCTTCGTGAATAGGACGCGAGAAGTTTTCCATTGCTGTCGATAAAAATTCTGCTAAATTTTCCAATCTGAAAATAAGGAAAAATGTCAACTTAATCGTTTAATGTTGTACGACATTGTTATTATTGTTATATAATTTGTCATCCGTAACTGCTATGCTCGTTTGTAAGATTCTTTTGTAATTATTCTGTAGGTAGATTGTTCATGTGCATATTAGTAGATATTATACAAATGACAAGGGATAATACAAACTAGAATCTAATAATTATCCGTTATATTTAAAAATTTCATTATTCTTATTATTGAAAGTGATAATGCTTAAATTCCTGTAAATATTCATTCAATTGGCAAACAATCTACTAACAATGAAAACTTAATCCAGTACATTATTCTGATGATATATTAACGAGAAGCTCATCGTGAGTCGCACATGTTTCTTGCGAAATAGACAGCTTTGATAGCTGCCCGGAATAGCAAATCAAAGCCAAATGCACCGTTTACTACTCAGTTGAGCAAATATACAAGATTAATGCCAAGAGCGACTGTTTCAATTGTGGTTTCAGAGAAATCGGCTCTATTTGCAGATACAGGTCAAAGTCTGATTCGAATTCATAGAATTACCTATTACATACAGATTGTTGGCACCGTACGCTTCAGAAGAGTTAAATTTACTTGGAATCATTGATAGAACGCCATTGTTAACATTAATGGCCAATGCTACAGTAATTGAATCGTTCTCCCTGTTTTTACAAATTTAATCGACGCGCCGAATTAAAAGAAGGGTAAAGGAATCGAATGTCACCTAGCAAAATTGACGTCGTTGTTAACTGAATAATAATTGATACTTTTGAATGTACTTTGTTTGAAATTAAAGAAACATTGTTTATGTTTCTCGTAAGGTAAGCCAGAATAGTTGAGACCTACACATTTTTAATTAGGACTTAAAAAGTTTAAGACATGCAAAAATCGGGATCTGAAAAAAGTGTTTCCACTATCGCCTGCTCAAGAAATGTTAAACAATTCGTGTGTATATGAGATTTTGAAGTAATTTTCATTTTGTGTTTTATTATATCTTACTGTATAAATGTTTCTGATTAATTTTACAATTGAAATTAGATGTTAAAAATGTTTGTATTATACAAATTAAGAAATTCGTTTTTTTAAATATTTTACTTCCTATTCTCGGATGAGCAAAGTTCATTTCGGTTGCTAAGGAAATTTCGCGATCCCACGTGTAGCAAACATTGCATCGAAACCATAGTATTGAGAATTATTTGAGAATACTAAAGATAGGCCCCTACTGGGAACATAGAGTCCGATAAAAGAAAAGCGACGTTTTCATTAACAAAAACATTTGAATCCATTAAATTCTTTAACTATACCATTAATTTGGCATTTCTAGTGGATATTCTTGCATTCATAGAATTCTTACGTTTGCCTTCACTGAATGTCGTGTAAAATTGTCGCAACCTAATAAGGTTTTATGCTATTAAGATTCACTAAAATACTTCCCCATCTGTACTCTGATAGCCAAGTCAGGCGGGGCAGCACGTTGTACTGTCCAAACAAATTTGGCTGTTGACATGCAACGCCACATCAAAATCCTAATGGCGACTAACTGCTCGCAGCGTACGTTGCATCGAACTGGCGACTCGCGATATTAGGATTCGTGCAAAGAGAAGTTCGTCTGATTGTGAGTGAAGGTGGGTATGAAAGAAGACGTTCTCCTATGGCTCTGAAAAAAAGCCGCCAGTTCGATAGCCCCTATTCAAACGGTTAAAGTTGATTGCGTTTTGGCAACCAACGAAACGCCGCGATCAGTTGATCGTCATTTAGTTTTTAATGTGACGCTGCATGTCAACGGTCAAACTTGGCTCGATTTTCGCCGGTGTTGCTGTCATTAGTCTCGCTAATGGCAACCTAGTCGCAATTAGAGTAATTGTACATATGTATACATTCAATACTAATTCAGCTCATGATCGATAAATTTTTGTGCTTGTTTCACAAGATACTAGAAATATGGCCGGCATTAGGAACCTTCGCCCTCTTAACCCAAACCTAACCCAATACAGGTCATCAAGCTGGCTAACAATTACATAAGTTTTGGTTTGATTCCAATTAATTTATGTTAAGTTTAAAAATCTCATTTCAAATTAAAATCAAATCATAATTCATTTAAGTGCTGGCCAATATGATTTGTATTGAACTAGAGTCAGAACATTTTGATGCATCCGGCCGCCACCGTAAAACAACCGGGTCAGTTCATGGATAACTCGAAAACTAAAACCCATCGAGGGTTATGAAGTGTGTCCCGCTACAGGTTGCAAATATTTTAAGGGGTTATTATATTGGGGAAAAAAGGGTGAAAAAAGGAATACATTTTTTCTTTGTTTGAGGTTTCGCTTTCGAGAAAGTTGAGTTTAAAAATTCAACCGTAAGTTGTGGTAAAATCAATACAACCGGAAAGTTTTGAAAAACTGGAAGAAGGGTGCACCTTCGTGTGTTTTGAACTTTCAATTTTCTCGAAAATAAAACCTTAAACGAAAAAAATATATTCCCTTTTTCGCCTGATTTTAGCCCATAGAATCACATCTTAAAATATTTGCATCCTGCGGAGGGACATCCTATACATATGAATGGGGAAAAATTGCTTAGAATCATGGTCCTGACAGCATGTTAAAAAATCATTGCAATCGGCGAGATGGACCTTCATCTGCATAATTACTAAAACTGCTCATAAAGCAGGGCATGAATCCTCCAAGCGAAAAAGGCATACAATTATAGTTAATACCAATTAGAAAATCTTGGGTCAAAGAGTTGCAACAATAGCGAATGAAAATAGAAAAGTTTAATTACTGTGTTGTGATGTGATTGACCAAGTATTCCTTTAGCACGTTCGACCACTTGCAAATTGTATTCAGGAGGGTTTGCTTGAAAGGCTTAATATCCAGTTTAAGCCATCGGCAAAAGATCTTCTCGTTTCGTAATTGATCGCATTCGTTGTAAAGCGACAGAAAATAATCGATCTCCCGCTTGAAATCCTCCAAACCAGGTTTCTTCGCTTTCATATTCTCCGGGACATAATCCGGATGTTGCTCGAGGATCTCCCTCAGTTCGGGGTTCACGTATTGGGAAAATTGCAAGAAATAGGTCAAATACATTTGTCTGTCGTCCAACCACAGCCACGAGTACACGTCGTATTTCTGAAAATAATTATCGCGCTTAGTTGATGTCTTGTTTAGCACGCGATAAAAGTGTTATTGCAAATTCGAAGAAGAGGGATGAAGAAGATTAAGCCGAATTTATATATTTACACTTAATGAATTGTCATACGTGGATGAAAATAAAGTTTTTGAATTAATCATCGGTGTCGATACAGTAACGTATCGAAAGAACCGACTGGCTTCCGACTCGAAACAATCGAATCGCTGACCCCACTTCTTTGTTTGAAATCGCCGCGCTGAGCGGGAGATCCGGGAACGCGAGAGAGAGAACAGTAACCTAACCTAACATTCCGAAAGAACCGACTGACTTCAAACTCGAAAGAACCGAGTCGCTATCCCCACTTCTTTGTTTGAAGTCGCTGCGCTGAGCGAGAGGTCCAAGAACGAGAGAGGTAGACGTGAGTCGTAAATCTTTACGGACGAGTGTATAGTGACGATTTTTAGTAGAAGGTGTTCCAGAATCGCTTCGTGTTAAAACGAGAACATTTCACCCCGGCGGAAGTCTGTATGGTTTGCCGCTGTCTCAGTCCCCTCGCTCGTTCACCGTGTTCGGTCTCGTCCCGTTCGAGAACAAAGTTAAGTCGAATAGTATATCTGTTCCGAAAGAAGTGACTGGCCGGTCCCGAGCGAATCGGTTCTTTCGGACCATTACTGTAATCCAAAGTGAAAAGGCGTTAATATGTCAGTTGAACTTTTAATTCTGTCTAAGCGAGACTGTTCACGGTTCGAAATTAAACATGTAATTAATTATGTTACCTGTACAGACTCTCTCACTTCTGTCAGAGCAAGTTTCACTCGGTTGCAAGTTTCTTCCAGCATGAACACAATGCCACTCTCCTCAGTAACATCAGCCTTCGAAAAGGAAAATATGATTAGCCCTCTGTAAACTCATGTAACTTTGAAGTTACAAAATTTAGGTATACCTACATTTTTTTTCGAATTCTATTTCATTTTGTACCAGAACTTACTATAGCATTATGGTTTGTTTTTTAATATCTCATCGTAACCAATGTATTTGCTGTATCTATTAGGTACTTAACAGTCTTGTTATACAGGATTGTAGAAATTGACATTGTTAAAAATTCGACCATTTTATCTACAGCAGCTTAATAAAAATGACCAACCTATTAAATAAATGTGAATCTAATATACCGAGTAATTTTCTTCCTCTGGATGTTGTTCAGTATCGATACGTGGCATAAATAGGCCCATTTTCATCATGTCAAGTAACAGTGCTTCGAAGAAAGCATAAAAACCCTCAGGGTCGTCCAATTCCACTGCTGGCCGGAAAGCGATACTAGGATTCTTTTGACACATAACACAAATTAATGCATAAAAGAGGAAAGTTTATGTTTTCAAAGTTACTCATAGGTAGCATAGAGTTTCCTTTATAATAAAAGATTATTTGATGCAATTTTAAAACGTTGGTGGACAAAAGGGAATTAAAAATTATTATTAAAAAATGTGATATACGAATGACAGATGAAATTGAAAATGAAAATGATAATGAAATAGTATGAGAATTACAATCGGTGAAGTATCAAAGATCCATCATTTTGTTGAATGAAAACGCTAATAGTGCAGATATCAAAATATCAAGATCTATATTATGATCTTTTTTTACTAAGCGTACCTCTCTACTTGTGCGAAAGTTCTAAACATCTTGACAGAAGCAAAGTATTAAAAAATGAATTAAAACAAAGTACATAGTTAAGAATTGTGGTAACTTAAATTTTCGTATTGAAAACAACAATTTGTTTTTTAATTAAATATTTGGGACCATCTTCTGACATTGCAAATGTTAAATTCCCTGTTAATAGCCCATCCGCTTGGAAACATTATTGCCAGATATAATGATAATTAATTTTGTATCAATGTACTTTACCTTAGAAGAGATGATTAACAATTATTATTAATCATACAGAACATTCATACATAAGTAGTTTGCAGAAGCTAGTGATCCCAAACTTTTAATTGGTATTTAATCTTGGTTTGCAAAAATTGAAATTAAAGCACTTGAAAAATTAATTTGAGCGCGTTTTCACGAAGACTTACCTCTAAACACATCTGGATTTCAAACGCAGGATGTATGTCGCCTTCTGGATCAGTTTCATCCAGAATATAACAAATACTGGGGAAAGAATAACAAGTTAATTGCTTTCAATGGTTATGGTAACATACAAACATATTCACCTGAAAGAGATATACATATTTATCCTTTAAAAAATGCAATCCTCTTTGCTCCATGAGAAAAATATAAAACATCTACCACAAACATAATGAAAGAAATATTACTATTTTAAATTGTTATATTAGTTATATCAGAAACAGAAGGAAATTGTAAAAATGCAGTTATTGAATTTTATCTATGTAATTACAATGTTATATGTATATTATATGCTATCAATAGTAACCTCGTGGACACTGCTTGGATTAAACCTTTGGAAATTAAATGATCAACATAGACCAAATAAGGTTGCCACTTTTCACGTCTCATTGCTAATGTTTCTTCGTCAGCCTCTTCCTCCTCTTCTTCTTCCACCTGTTCTTCGTCCTCAACAGCTGCTTCATCATCCGCCCTGAGCAGAAGAAGAGTGTTTACCAAAAGACGATACATACAAGTAACAAATTCATAATTTTATATTTAGTTCATGCTATAAATATAATATCCCTAATGTACGATAGTGTAAATGGTTTCAAGAAACGAATCAGAAGACAAATTAATTGCACCACTCTAACCGGTTGAAGTGAGACGTTCTGCGGTTCATTTTTGGAAATATTCATCGCACTTTTGTCAGTTAATAACAATTTCCATTATATGGAACAATATCGACCACACCATCAACAAGGAAACAACTACAACTTTTGCATCCACCTAATACCTCAATTCTTACTTTATGCGACAAAGAAGAAATACATTGTTAAGTATAAACAATTATAGGGTACTATGGTTTTACGATAATTATATTTCTCATGAAAATTAAAATATTTCTTAGAGATAATAAGTATAATTTATTTATCGTACTTTGCACCCTCGCCTACAGCCTCTTCTTCCGGCGTTTCTTCTTCGGCGGCGCCTTCGGGTTTCTCTTCACTGTGAGGTCGAACTGTAAACATTTATCAAACAAAGAATACACCAAAAATTGTTCTATTAAACAATCATTAGGATTAGTAATTTATGTATGTAATTGTTGTAAAATTGACACACCGTCCAACATCAGCGAGTCCTCTTCCTCATAAGCGTGGTCCGGAAGTAGGTCGAAGAACAGCTTATAGTTTTCTTTTAACACCTGCTGCAACTCTTGAGCTGTTGCTTGAATTTCGCCATATCTCTCCGCAAATTTGTCGTCCTTATCGGCGACAGTCAACAAATGATCGTCTTTCGCATCTTTGCGGTAGATAACCGGCATCATCGCCCAACCGTACATGCGGTCCAATATTTTCTTCAAGTTATTCTGCGCTCGGAACACTCTGGCGTGCAGCTTCCATGTAAGTGTCAGAAGATTGTTGATGTAATCCGTGACCTCTAAAAAGATTTGTGTAAATAATTGGGGAAACGCAATGTGCACTTCTGTTCTTTAATATGCTTCGATATGAGTATTTGTAACAAATTGACGAATGAGAAACATTGTGGAGTTATATGTAACAATGCAGTTAAAAGAAATAAAAATACGATTGACAAAGAAACTTGTAATAGTAAAAAAACAAATGAAAAATTAAGTGCTATTGTACAAGGTGTCATGTAACTCACAGAAAAGTCGGATATAGGAGATTTCTGAGGCGATACTGAACAACTTTTTCCTTTGGCCACTCAGAGCGCTCGTACCGCCCTCGCTCAGGGATGAAATATTGCCGAGCGTTGGATGGTGACGTTCGGCCGGTGTCCCGATCCAAACACGTCGGTAAAGCAGGGAGCAAAAGTTGGATCGAATACCAAATCAATGCAATGAAGAATAATGTCGAATTACTCGTTATTCGTGAATAACGAATAAGAACGCTATACCGACGCGTTCGGATCAGGGCACCGGCCGAACGTCACCATTCATCGCCACTCGACAATGCGTCCCTGAGCGCGGGCTCTACGCGCGCTCTGAGTGGCCAGCGTTTTTCGTTAATAATTCGAGAACGAAGCCTCAAATGACAGTTTGCCAAAGCGACAAATTGTTCTGTATCGCCTTAGGAATTTCCCATATCACTCTGTATAGGGTGGTTCCGATGGCCTAAAATTATTCGTAAACTATTCGCCGTATAAGGAAATGTTTGAAGCAAAAGTTACATGACTTTCAGGGGGCATATATTGCAGTAACCTTTTTCTACGTTGTTTATACATAAACTTTTAAAGATCTCCGAGATTTATTTAAATAGAACATTCCATATAGCTTTACGGAAATTCAAAGAACATTAAAAACTAGGTAAATAAGTATTAAGGCACAATAGGTGTAAATCGGGTATTTATCGTGATACTTACAGCAGAAGTTTTTAGGGAACGTCAAAAACAGAAAGTTTATTATGCACCATCGACAACAATAGTAAATGTGCATGATCGTATTATATCAGAGCATGCAGAAATGTCTCTGTAAGTACCCCGCGAAATGTGCATGTATCGTTTCTCAAACTACCAAATGCGTGCATTACTAATAATGGTGGTCATTTTTTAACATTCTTTAAAATCAAACTTCTATCGAAAATATGTCAATAAATACTCATGTTAGATTGTTCCTTAATGTTTACTTATCTAGCTTTTAGTACTCTTTGAGTTACTATTATAGGGTGTTACATTTAAAAACATATTGGCCACCTTTAAAACTTTCTATATAAACAATGCAGTAGAAATAAAATAATTATTGTAACATATACCCTTCCGTAAGCTAAGCAACATTTGTTTCAAACGTTTTCCAATACGACGAATAGTTTACGAACAATTTCGCGTCGTTAAGTTAGGTAAATCTCCCTGTATGGAGGAATAGAAAAATAAAAATCATAATTTTTCATCTGCACGATAAACTTTCTTGTTGGACAGCAAACTTGCGTCGGAACACTGTTTCGTTTCTCATATTTCAATTTGTCAAGCTGATGATCTAAGACAATTAATTATGGGACATTAAGAAGCATCTACCTGGCGAATTCCAATTATAGTTTTCTTGGCCGTAGTTAATTATGTTGTCGATGTTTTCAACTTCTTCCTCGACTAATTTGAATTCTACCGGAGCGCTTTCACTTCGTATTCTATTATACCTAAAATACATGCTTTATCTAGAAAACAAATTACACCGTAAAGTCGTTCAATCAATAAATTTCAAACGTTGATAATTGTCTTTTCATTCTTTCATAGTATTGACTTTAAGAAGAATACATTCCATTTTATCATATTTCTTTATGTATTCTTCAATAATATATGTGTAGGTGAAATTATTTTGCATTTAATTATACATATGTATCAATAAATCTTCAAGATATCTGGTGTTGTACGAAAGGTAATAAAACGTGTTCTAGTACAAAAGACATTGGTAAATCAGGACAGGAATTATTATGAAAGTGCACTTGCTAGTAGCTGAGATTCTTAGCTTTAATTTGAGCCCTCGCTTATTAAAAAACTTTGCCCAAAGCCAGGAAAATTGAACTTATTTGCATCGCAAATGTTAACGATTGGTTCTAGTGCTTCACCACTAGATGGTTATAGTGTCTCGTGGCACGCCAGGTGCGTATATCAAAGGAGTCCAAATGGTGCTCAGCACTCCGAACTCTCAATTAAATTCTGTCAACTTCTGAATATAATTTTTTAATAAATGAGGTCACCAATTCATAGTTTTTAAAATATTTACACGTCTTCAAATAAAACGCTCACATTGCATATACATATCATTATTAACTCTAAGACGATCGAAAAATAGTCAAAGGATGTAAGTTTTAAAATTCAGTACTTTAAAGTTAACAAATTTAAATTTTCATAAAAGTAGTAGCAAATTTATCTTTTATACATTAATTAACTTACTTGTTTAATTAACATGTCTATGTTTATATATAAATGCATACAGGGTGTTCATCTAAAATCCTCACGCCCAGATATCTCAAAAAGTACGCATCGCACAAAAAATGTTCCCTACAAAAGTTTCTTTTCTTGCGTGCAATAAGAATCTATGAAGAAAAGATATGGTTTCCATTTGAAAAAACAAGTTGATCATAAAAAAAACACAAACGAATGGCATAGTTGGATTTACCAACCAAAACTGTAAAACTTTCGATTCAATATCTTTTTCTACAATGCGTAGTTTGTGAGATAATTGCACGAGAAGTTTTTAGATGAACACCTTGTATGTTTTTTATTAGATATTAGTTATTTAATTATTATTACTATTATTACTACTATTTATTAGATATTTAAATTAGATGAAAATACACTTACCAGTTTACAACTAAGTTGAGATTGTAGGTGCTGTTAAAAAAGAACTGCGATCTACTATGAAATTCTACGGCTTCCGCAGAAAGATTGGGCTTCTTCATGATGAGCATATAGCGAATCTCCCTTAATGTGGTTTTCAATTGTAGATCAAAATTCATTTCCAACAACTTGTCGTCTCTAACTATCAAAAGTGTTTTCAACAAGTGTGTCTCCCAAATTTCTGGCAACTGCTCCTCCCAAGCATCAAATATTTCCGCTTCCTTCTCATCGATAATCGTCTTTAAAAGATAAATCAACAGTGTGCAATATCTGCTACTTACGTGTACCTGTTACGACATTTCTCCGCCAAACGTTTTACAAATTTAGCATTATATTTTAAACACTGGCTTTAAAATGAAAAACATTAACATTGACTTTGAAAATGATATTAAAAAAAACATATAAACCGTTTATTTTGAAAGTGGTGTAAGTCAATTTTCTTTTATTTTGAGATATTGAAATATTTACGTTTGAATCGATTCGAAAGTTCAGATGAGGCTTATTTATTTTTTCCACGTCTCTATGTGTTTAAATATATGTAAATTTATTTTATAAACAGTCATTTTGACAATTCAGTAGACCAATACTTTTTTCAGGATCGTGGATGGACTTACACTACTTTCATAATAAATGACTCTGCAATTCCATTTATGAACGAAATTTAAATTTACTCGAACCAAAAAATAAATTTAGATTGGCACATTAAATTGTTTACAAATAAAAAGTTCACATTTTAAAAGGGATAATAAAATGAAATTAATGCTCCATTAACTTGTTTATCTTGTAACGTATTACTTGTAGTTCCGCGTATTTTCCTCGAAGCTCGCCGTCCATTCTAGTAGTAATCAAAGGATGGTCGACCAGTTTTAGGCACTGCATTGGGAATTGGCTTCTTTGCCGTAATTTCATTAGCAAGGAAATAGAAGAAGCGACTGGAGGTAAATACGTATTTAATGACGAATCGTACGTCTTTCCATCGGAAGAAAAATTTTCATCGAATATGATCTGTAAAGTAAAATACAATATTTTTTCTACGTATTCGAGTGTATTATTTGGGTAATAAAATTATTCAATTTACTAATAACAGAATTTGGAAATCGTGATAATGAAAGCAGTGCAGACGTATGACTCCTTAAAATTTGAATATTTTGACCTCCCTTTTTTGTTATGTATAAATGGAAAGTATTTGGTGTGACAGAATCATACATCTTGATCAATATTGTTCAGCTTTATGATTAAATTAATGTTAATTACCTTTACGTTGCTAAAAAGTCGATCCACTCTTTTAATTAATTTCTCGTAATTATGCCACAATTGGGTCATGATTATAGGTCGATTAGCAATTAAACCCATCATCCAAATGAACTTAAATGACGACTCGATGTTGTGACATTCATCGAATGCTTGATCAAATATGCTTGCCAGTCGTCGATCGAACTTTTCTGTCTTTTATTTCAACAAACATCCATATTAGTTTGAAGGAATACTTCGTTAGATATACTCAGAAGAGAAAAATTAAATGAGGGACGCAACCGAAGCAGAAAAGGAAACCAATGATCCATAATATAGTAATTTAAAAAAATGATCCTGATGCAATTCTGTAGATATTAATATCCCCAACAATCAGTTTAACTCATCACATCACACATCGACCCGACTCGACTAGACTCAAACTCCACTCGGCTGAAACTCAGCTCGATTCAGACTCAACTCGACCCAAACTCAACACGGTTCAAATTCAACTCGACTCAAACTCGACTTGACTTAACACCTTAATGCGCATACTGGTATTAATTTGAGCGTACAATAATGGCAAAAATATACACTTCAGTTAACTGAAGCAGCGTTGCAATTTGTGTCATTATTTTGATTTAAAAAAATATTTGTATTTCATTTGTTGTTAAAATAAGAGTAAGTATTAAGCAAAATATATTCAAATAAAGATTTCCACGCATGAGAAAGCTGATCTTTTTTACGATTTTAGTTTAGAAAAGTGCGCGTTAAGGGGTTAACTTAACTTAACTTAATGCTCAGTGAACGAAATAAAAAAAATTAGAAGCCAGGTGAGCAGGACAACTTACCATCGCAATAAATGCATTTAAATCATCGGTAAATTGTTCTTCCTCAGGCATTAGAACCTCGTACGTCACGTCTCCAAGTTCTTGGTAATGCTTAAGAAACTCCTCATAGATACCATAAGTCATGGAAAGCAACGACTTCGCCTTTAATCCAGACATTTCTATTCTTTCTAGCTTTATGTAATCTTGTACAACATCGAATAAGGACTAAAATAAAAAGATTATGATGAACATTCGCTGCGATATCTGAAAAATTAGCGTGCAATGTATTACGTGCACAACAAGGGATGTAATTAGTTGTAGAACCAATAGGAAAACACGATCAGAAACACAATGAACAAAAATAAATTAGCGTGTACCATATTTTTAATATACTATTATTTACGGTGTCATGTTACATATCATTGTATCTGTTTTAACAAACGCTATCGTAATATAAATAAAAAAATAGAGCTCCATTTAAACAAAATTAACTTCTTTTTTTATGTTTTCCACAACTAAATTAAAGAAAAATTATTTATATCACGTAACTTCCCTCTCGATACCAAACAACTTGTGTAACAGCATATTTTTTATATCTGCATTTTCTTCTAAAATACACGAGTCCGGTTAAAATGGACACACTCTATATTGTATTGTATTGTATTATAATTACTCGTATTATTATAATTATTATCATAAATATTTATAGTTTTCCAACGCACCCCAATCTCTCTGAGCCTGTTCTCGAACATGTGAATCCTTTCGAAGATCAACTTCTCGTGAAACGTCCAGGGCACAGGATCCTGAAGCTTAAAGTAGTTCTCGACCCTTTCTTTAAACGATCGAAACATCTCTTGATAATTGATCAGGTACGGTATAACTTCCGCTATTTTCACTTTATTCTCCTCAATGTCCCCTTCGAACAAAGTGGATGGATTTATGTACTTCACTGCCTACGAAACAGTATTCAATATTGTTAGTGCTAAATATATACAGGGTGTTTCGCTACCTCATGTAAATGTTTTAAGGAGCGATTGCTGAGGCAATTTTCAACAATTTTTTCTTTTGGGAAAATGTTATTTAAGGCTTCGTTTTTGCATTATTAACGAAAAACACTGACCAATTAGAGCGCGCGTAGAGTGATGCCTTGAACACTCTCGCAGCTGAGCGTGTCCTCTGCGCCCTGATTGGTCAGTGTTTTTCGTTAATAATTCAAAGACGAAGCTTTAACCATCGTTTTGAAAAAAGTTGTTCAGAATCGCTTCAGCAATCATCCCTTGAAATATTTGTATGAGATAGCGGAACATCCTGTATATTATAAATAGAACCTCCAAATTAAATTCTTAGTTGATTACAATATACATATAGGAATACGCTGGTCCAATAGTTCATTTCGTATTAATTTTTTTTTAACTAAATAAAATATCGAAGAACGTTCTAACAAAATTTTCAGAAGACTGAAGGTTTTGACGTTCCATTTGTGACGTGTCAACATTTTTTTAGAAATCATTTTCTAAGTTATACTTGCTCCACTATTATATTTCGTGCTCGAACAATTTTGTATAGTTTATTATTGAGAATAATGATTACTTCATTCAAACATTACTGCATTGTGTTATTCTTAGTATTATATAAACTGAATACCTGATAAATTATTAGATTTGTAATTTCACGTAACAGAGCAATAATCCTTTCCATGGAATAGTATTTCGCCATGGACCACATTAAGCAAACGCAGTGCAATAGTGACCTTACTTTCAACATTGTATCTTTGAAGTCAGAATTTTCGACATCGCGAAAATACGATTCTAGGGGCTTTAGATAGAGACTGGTATCTCTAGTCTCCAGCAGTGCTGAAAAATTATAGAACAGTTTGTTCAAAGCATAAAGTATGGGAAATACAATAACCTAGACTTTGTTCGAATATTAGAAAGATTCGAAGATTTATCGTTACAAAAACCAAGCTTCATTAACTAACATTAACATAAAAACGAATTCCAGAGATTTTATCCTTTGTTGTAATTAAATTTTCAATTGCAAAATGTTTAACAAATGACAGAAAATAGAAAACATATCTCATAATTGCTCGACAACTTCTTTGTCTTTTTGTTCAGCGTTATTTACCTGCAGCTACGTTTTTTACCAAATTTTTAAAGTAATCCGAATAAGGACTCCTCATCCTTTCCAAAAATATATCTATTTCTACCACTCTTGGATCTTTCAATTGATGATAGAGCGATTCCATGTTCTTCAATCTTTTATTCCAATAGTCCAGCTCTAATGAAAGCAAAACAGTCTTAAATTAATTAAATTAAAATAGTTTTTTTCTGCGATTTCATGTTAATCAAATATTTAATTTTTATTACTCGCAATAAACAGAAATGCTCCATGCAAAGAAAAAACATTGAAATAATATCTTAGGAAAAATATTTTTCGGCAACTATTATATTATCAACAAGTTGTATCGAATTAATATTTTTAAAAATCGACAAATAAATTTCTTACAACGCTTGTTAAGGAAAGGAAGTATTGGAAAGTAATAAAATAATGGGATTACCTGAGATAGGAATTTGTTTTCCATCTTTCGATTTAGAAAACTCTTCGTTTAGGATCTCGTTAATTTGCGTTGCCCATTTTATTACGATTTCCTCTACATTATTCTTCAGTTGAAGTTCCTTAGAGGAGTCCATTTTGTTCTCGCCTTGATTCATAATATCTTCGATATCCATCGGCATTGGCAGTAAAGTTTGACCTGTTATTTTTCCTTTTACCTGGATTTTTTTTACCAAAAGTGAAACATTATTGTTCTTTTTTATTGCGTCGCTACAGAGGTAAAATTCATTCAATTATTTCTAATATAATAATTCAAGAAGCACAGTTTTACTAGACTGTACAGACAGGATATGCTGGGAGTTCATTTAAAAACTTCATGTCCAATTATCTCGAGAATTACGCATTGTAGGAAAAAGATATTTGAAGCAAAAGTTTCACCGTTTCGAGGGATAGATCGAACTACGTCACCCCTTGTTTGTTTTTTCCTTGCGATTTTCAAGTGCATTTGAAGGACACCTTGGTTTTTCATATGGAAACCATACGTTTTCTTTACGGATTCTTATTGCACGAAAACAAATGAGAAACTTCTGTAGAAACTATTTTTTTATTAGACTTCACCCTAAGTTATATAAGTAGAAATTTGTTTCAGTTTTTATTACTTCCAAAGTAAAAAATATTAAAAGATGCTCTATTTGTGTCGTTTAATACTTCCATCGCTACTTTGAAAATAACAAAAACTGAAAACAAATTTCTATTTAAATAATATAAAATAAAGTCTAACAAAAAAGGTTTCTTACAAACGATTCTTAATTTTATTCATACAAGATTCTGTACCAAAAAACTATAGTTTCCATTTAAAAAAAAAAACAAAGTTGATCTTCAAATTAACCTGAAAACTGTTGCAACAAAAGCAATGAGTAACATAGTTGAATTTCCCCCTCGAAACTTTTACTTCAAACATTTTTTCCTACAATATATAGTTTTCACAATTGGACGTGAAGTTTTTAAATGAACATCCTGTATATGTGTATACACATGTTATATTCAAATCTTTTATTTCGTGAATACCGAAATTCTAATTGTAAAAAATGCAAAAGTCTCTGTAACTCGCTTAGAGAAAAATTTTGGCTAATGAACTTCATCCTTATAAAAAAAGAAATAGTATAGAATACTAATTGTTAACATAACAATAAATTCTGTGGCATAAATTTAGGGAAAAGACGTTAAGTGAAGGTACTTAAATATTCGCTTCGCAAAGCAATAATATAATGAAATAATAAAAATATCTTTCAGCACGTAAGTTCAATGTTACATTTATTATTACGCATGTATAAATATTCATTAAGTTACAATGGTTCAGCAGTGATTCTACGCACCAACCATTCAGAATGATCATACGATATGTATTTGTGCGTTACTAAGGAGAAGTCCGCTGGAAGGAACACCGAGTCTACCTTCTATGACTTACAAGGAGAATGCCCGAGGTGTAACGTTCATTCTTTAATAAGCTTTTGTATAATGGTAGAGCTTGGAAAACTGAAGCCAACGATATATGGTTTTGGGGGCACACGGTTAATAGTTTACGAGATATTTAACATTAAAGTTTTTACCTACAGTCATGACCCCCCCCCCCCCCCTCAATATAACCACCTACAATAATAGTGACTGTAACTAGCGAGGTTGGAAAAGTGCCTACCTGATGGCACGAAGAAGAGTTTACTCGTGAGTTCCAATCCTGTTGGAAGAATTATTCCAAGATAATTTTTATTCAATTTTTCAACAAAATATGTATGTCATATTATTACAAATCATGTATGTTCTACTATTTATAACTAACCCGTATTTAATTGTTTGATTACTGTTCAAGAACATTTTTATTTACATACTATTGGAAAAATCGCGACTGGGATAATTGATTTTATGATATTACCTAAACCTATTCACAATTTGAGCAGCAATTAAATACGGGTTAGTTATAAATAGTAGAGTATATATTATTTGCAATAATATGACATACATGTTTTATTGAAAAATTGAAAAAAAAATTATCTTGGAATAATTCTTCTAACAGGATTCGAACACGCGCCAAATTCTTCCTCATGCCATGAGAGAGGCACTTTTCCAATCTCCTCACGATCACTCTTATTGCAGGTAGTTATACCTGGTGGCATGCTGGTAGGTAAAAACTTTAATGTTAAATATCTCGTAAACTATTAACCGTCTGCCCCGAACACTATACATGTATATCATTGGCTTCAGTTTGTCAAGCTCTACCATTCTACCAAAGCTCATTACAAAACGAACGTTACACCTCGGGCCCTTTCCATGTTAATTGTATTATATGTAGAAGTAGGATGTAAACGTTCTCCCGATTGGAGACATCCAGCCTCACTGCTGCAGTAATGTAGCTACTGTTACGAGCGAGCCAGCGGAGTGCACCTACTCAGTAATGTATAACACATACACATTCTCTTACCTGCCATATCAGACTTCGGAGATCGTACACTTGTTTTTTAACATCTTTGCGTACAACTTCGGGCCAGCCACATTGATTCTTTGGATTAGATAAAATAGGTACGTACGCCTAAAAGTGATACAAAAACCACTGAGTAATCAGTATGGAATTATGAATGGGTGGAATAACATTTATGCACCTAATTTGCGTGAAACAATGCACTCTATGTGTTTTATATGTCTGCAAAGTTCATTCAGGTCTATACAGGGTGTCCCGTAACTCATACAGGAGCCGGATGTGGAAGATCTCTGAGGCGATACTGAACAACTTTTTCCTTTGGCGAAATGTCGTTTGGGGTTTGGTTTTTGAATTATTAACGAAAAACACTGGCCACTCAGAGCGCGCGTACAGCCCGCGCTCAAGGACGGAATGTCGCGTCGCGTTGTATGATGACGTTCGGCCGATGCCCCGATTCAAACGCGTCGGTATAGCATTTTTGTTCATTATTCACGAATAACGAATAATTCAACATTATTCTTCATTGTATTGACTCGGTATTCGATGCGACTTTTATTCCCTGCTATACCGACGCGTTTGATTCGGGGCACCGGCCGAACGTCGTCATCCAGCGCGCGGCGGCATTCCGTCAGTAAGCGCAGGCTCTGCGCGCGCTCTGAGTGGCCAGTGTTTTTCGTTAATAATTAAAAAACAAAGCCTGAAACGACAACTTGCCAAAGGAAAAAGTTGTTCAGTGTAGTCTCAGGAATCCCCCATATCTGGCTCTTTTAAAAGTTACGAGACAACCCTGCATAACTATAGAGTATTACATATTCGGCATTAGATGTATTTGAAGTGGAGACTAACGTCCTCGATAAGCACGGCCAACTCTTCAATCGGATTTGGCGCCATGTCACCCGGTATCAATACCTCCTTGAAATTTTTCTCGGTGACCGTTTGCGGTCTTCTCTTCAAAAAGTACGTCACCTTTCTCTTGGATTGCGTTATAGCGAGTTGAGGTATCAGAACATCGGCGGGTGTTACTTGCAGCACGAGAATCATCTCCGATTCGGTACCAAAGAACTTTGCAAATATCTCCTGAATGTGAAAGTTCCGCAATTTAGCCATCATCGGAATAAAGAAAAAATTCATTTTTCCGATTCTGCTAAATCGATGATCTTTCTAGAAATCTTTCCGAATATTGTTGTTTATTCGAAAAATATTGCAAAACGCACTCTCATTGATCTTCTGGCTCTTTTCCGTTGAAGAGAGGAATGAAGATAGGAATATCACAAAATCCTTTACTCGAAAGAAATAAAGAAGGTAGTACTAATAAATAACGAAATATTTAACATAAACACGAAACGATTTTTTATCTTAACTTTTTATCAATTTTATTGATGTATTGTACTGTTTTCACGGCCATTTTCTATTTTATTTATAGTGAAAGGATAATAAACTATAGAGAATCTCAATAATTGTGTCAATAGCGAGGCAGAATATATTAATATCTACGTTTTACTATTCAATATTTCGAATTTAATTATTTTCTGTTTTTACATTAAAAAATAAATTAAGATAATAATTGCGACAAAATTATTCTAGCAGAAATAAAATCGCATACGTTTAAAAGCGCATCTATGTATGCAGACTGAATCACATTTCGCGAACACCTTTCCACATTCCTTAGCAGAAATTATGTAAGAGGTCATAATACGGTTAAACAGTTAGGTTAGGTAAAGCAACAAGGAAGAGTGGTCTGCTACGTGACGAGACCATTTGAAACTTTTCCAGCTGAATCCCCTAATTTGAGCCACCTGACATTTCCCTGCGAGGTTATTCAGAATGCAAGATCCATTTATGACCTTTCTTTCTGTTGAACAGACTTGAAGAAGTAAATTGAAATCGATAATTTTTAAATGAATTTAATAAATGTAGAAATTGTAGCGAGGGATACTTAATAATTCTTACTGTGTCATTCGAATAGAATCTTCGGTCACTTGTTGTGATCAGCTGTTCTGCATTTTCAATTTAAAAATAAAGTCAAGACATCGTATTAAAAGACATCTCGTTATATATATTTCGTCAATATATTTTATATTCACAAGTTTTAAGCTTGCCCAATATTTGCAAGAATGTATAATATTATAATAGTAATTTGAAATAGGCATACCAAATTACACACTGCGTATGTTCATAGGCATAAAACAGAATTATGCAACTTTTAGACCGCCCGCTAAATTATGCAATGTTTTTGTATCTTTTTAGTCGAGGAGAAAAGCCAGTTCGATGGTGCAAAATAATTCGACGTACCTTAAAATCTGCGTTCGACAACATTTTCGTCCATCTGTCAACCTTTAATTTTCTCGTATATGTAAGATAATTATAAATGTACTCCAAACGTGGATCTTCGTCCCTTTTCTCGTCATCCTTCTTGTCTCCCATCTTCCCTTCTTATGTACACTTCTATTTGCTAGCTTAAACACAGCATCCCCTATTATTATTAATCTACTTCGTTTTTGAACGATTTGCATAAAGAAATGACGATTCGTATTACAAGTGAACATAGATAGCTTCGTAGGAGTAGATTCATTGATATGACAATTAATATCGAATACATTTTCGATGTTGGTACTGCTTTTTAAACTATTATTATTAGTTATAATTTATAACTAGTACAAGTTTTTTCAGGTAATCAATATTTATTTTTAAAAATTGGACATCATCAATTGTACATCAATTACGTATCACATAATAATAAACAAGGTGGCAACACGAAATGGTAATAATAATAGAAATTAACAAAAATTAATACTTTTCGTTTTGTAAAAAAAGAGAAATGAAGTAGGTATTCATTTGTAAACGTTTTTTCACACAATGCCCTGCCATCTTGTGGTCAGCCCAGCAATCAAGCTTCTGTTTCTTCATTAGTTAAAAATTCCATATGTGGGTCATGCATGTGAATCAATATTTTTCGAGATAATCAAATTTAAACTTGAGCATTTTTAGCTTAATTGAAACTTGAATTTCTCGAAAACGAAGTGTCATGCAATCAAATTGTTTTCCTTCATTTTCGGCTTATATTCACACGAGGAATATCACCCTCTTCCAAGTTGCACTACGATTTTGGGAACACCCTGTATACGCATCGGTGGAAAATAAAATAATTTACGTTGCTTTAAGATCAATTTATATATCGTACAACCAATCCGTTTTCCTCGTTTACAAGTAAATAAATAACGAACTGATGTTCATTCACATAACCGGATTTCACTGTACATATTCGCAATAGAATTATTTCCAAGAAGAAACTTATCTAACGTGTATAACTTGCATTCCACAGCGAGATTTCTATGGAAAAGCGGTTTCCATTTCGATTTTACCAACACATTTAAACTGCCAGTATATTTATATTTTTACGCTGTATTTATGTAATTACAGAAATCTCTTTGCAACGAGGGAAATCACATCCAATGATTTAGGTTTAAATATAGACTCTTTAACGCATGCTTCCCTTCTCGCATCAAAAAGGTGCATCTACATTAATCAATTTTATGAAGCCTTATGAAGACTTTCTGCACAAATTCCAGCCATCCTGGGGTCGGTTTTATTTACATAAAATTTGTGGTGTTGCTAAGTATTTGATTTGTATTCAGATGAAAATCCTTAAATTTGCACCGTACCTCTGGACACTACTATTCGCGTCCAGAATGAAGTTTCCCGAGGCGGCACAGGTGTAAGACGAGTACGCAGCGCTCCTCACGTGTAACGCCAGAAACTCGGCCCTAATAGGTTACGTACACTTTCTTTGTCAAAATACGTGAACGATACAGATATCTAATTGGTTCGAATTCAGCTCTAATGGAACAGCTCTGAGAAATGTTAACTGATTTGGATGAACTTTTCAGGGAGCATATATCTAGCTTAGACGTATGAAAGGCATTTTTTACACTTTCATTATAAACTCAGATAATAAAATTGTGAAAGATGACTTTCACTATTTGTTTTGTAACTGCGAAAATTCCGATTTTTCCAGAGCGACGAAAACAAGATATCCAGTAATTTAGTCCTTCTATCTTTTTGCGAAAACTCAAGTCGTTTCGTTCAATTACAGAAAAGTTATTCTGTTTTGAAGGATGTCCAAATGTTTTCGGGAGTCACTGTATGTACTCAGATCACAAATACGTCATAAATTCACAACTGCCACCATTGCAAAGTAAGTTTCAACTCATCATAGGACATGCTTCATGATCAATTTCTTTAACAAACAAACAAAAATAATAATCTTTTCAACAATGTTATACCGGTTTTCTGTAGCTTACATTTCCATGTTTAGAATTAGCATAGGGGTAGCACCGGACGGTTCAACATCTCAATTATGGCTACATTCATAGAAATGAAGATGCTTTTTCGTACTTTGTACAAAACGAAATGTAACTCGTGTAATTTTGCCTATTTTTACTTAAAACAAAAAATTACTGCTTCCAATGTCAATAAATGTTTGTGTAAATAGCTGGTACATAAAGTTTTATCGTTCCTGTGGAAAAAATCCTTTTAAAAATGGCCTAATACGTGGCATTCTAAACCAAAAGAACCCCATAAGTATACAAAATTGAGCATCAATCAAGTGCTTTACTAGAATTCTGAGAATTCCAAAAGTGGAGTTAACCACTTTTTCCTGTGAGCGGCTCATATTATGTAGAGGAAGGTGTGCTATTATGGCCCCCTGCTGGTAATGTGGCCCCTCGTGATCTTTATTTGGGGGGGGGGGGGAGAGTAAGACGGGGACCGTTTATTTCTTTCATAAAAATAATGTTAGCTTCCTCTCAATTAAGGTATCTGAAAATTTGTAGCACTATTATGCGTGTAATAGCCATTTTTCTGTCTTTTTCGCGGACGTCTTAATTTTTGAAATTTAATCGGCACCATTTTCAAAATGATTCCTTAATGTTTTTTATAGTTGAGTTAGAACATTTGTTTCATTACAGTTTGATAACTAGATACTGACTTCATGTTGTAGTATTTTGTAGAGACTTAATGTTTTATAGCCATTTTTGTTTAGCGTTCCCCGTCTTACTCCCGTTTTCCCTATATTTAGGATATCCAGCTACTACATTATCTGTAGGATCTACTACCCAAAAGCAAAGGGAAACACGCTTACCCTATAATAAGTATCTATAACTCAAGTTACGAAACAAAGGTTATATAAGGGAGTTTACTAAGGAAGTGGAAGTATTGTGTATTAGTATATGTTTCATAGAAAGTACGTAGACTCGATGTGCTTAAGCAGATCACTCAATCTTTATCATTTTCAAAAGTACAGTTAATGTGCCCCCCTCCCTCCCCTCAATAACTGTAATACTACCTACCAATTATCTTCGTCTTCTTTTTTAACGACTTACATAAGATTGCTTGATAACTCGCAGAATTTACCTCACTCGCTACAGCTCTTGCATACATATAGCAGTTTTGTCCTGTCTGAGAATATTGTGGCGATCCTTATTGGCACATACCGAATGCACATTGGGCGAAGAAGAAAGAATGTGCGTGCTACTTTTGTTTATGAACGATACAATTTACTTTAGTCATTCACCTTTCATCACTAATGCAACCAAAAAGTTAATTTTTCCAATTTCGTCATCTAAAATGACTTGTATTCATAAAACATATGTTAAATTGCATTAAATTGTGTTTCTTTTGCTTCCTGCTTTCGTTGCATGTAACTTTATTACTTTAATTACGTTTTAACTACAAATTTAAAGCAATTTAGGCGATGGATCGGATTTTATAATAAAATATAATACAGGGAGCCATCCTGTAGCACCCCTCCCGCCACTTAAGCCAGCTACGATTTATGCAAATTCCCAAGTAAGGTTGTAAAGACAATGGGAAAATCCAGCAACAAAACTTTCCGATCAACCTAACTTGTGCATTACAAAGAACACTGTGCGGGTCCCAATACTGCATTTTTTAAATGACTAAAACAAAAAACGGCCGTGAATCAATTTGAACAGAATCTTGTGAAAAAAAAAGCGAGCAACACCTTCTCGACAGTGGAAAGCGGCATGGCAGGTGTTCCGGGTTAATATTCGTAGCGAAGAGAATTGTTTTGCAACGCTAACTTCTCCGCGCGGCTTACGTGCCCGTGCTCGTCCCGTAATTAGTTTGACTTTCACCGTGAGAGACACCATACCGGGCACACTTTCGCTCGTCTTCATTTCGCCCGTCTCCGTTGCCGTTTGCCGCTGGAATTACGTTACAGAGAAAATGCCTGAATGCGCCTCGAAGGAATTCAGGCCGATATCAAGGACGTTCTCCTGGGTAACGCCACCAGATTCGGGCCTGTTCGCGGTCGACTCGCGACGAAATATTTCGACCTACATCGCCGCTATGTAGTCGAAATTCGTCACACCTTGTCCACAGGAATGAATTACAAAATATAATGCAACGTGGAGAAATGCCAACAGTCATCGGCAGCATTTTGCGAATTTACAGAAAACTCGATAATTTTTTGACACGCACCGAATATACTTGCTCGCGTAGTGAAATATTAAGATTCATATTTATTGTTATCAATAAATAATAATAATGTAAAATACGGGTATTATTAATTGAAATTATTCGAAATGATAATACATTATGTTATAATATAACTAAATAATAATGTGTTATTATTTTATATTATTATTTGTTCAATCTGGAATTGAATATTCCCTCGCCTAAACATAACGTAAAAAATCGGCTGAACTGCCCTCTGCCGCGAGATTCAAAGCAATGAGCGAAATCTGTATCGAAACGGCTCGGAGCATCCGTGCTCGCTTACTCAACAAACTTTGACGTAATCTCCCTTTTGTTGTTATTTCCGTTCGATCCGATACAAATTACCCCTCCCCGTCGTTACACTGGCGATTCGACACTATCGTTCGACTATCGTTACAATGGCGTACGCTCGAACCTTTCTTCTTCGAACGTTCCAATATGCCGAGAGTACCAGGGCCGCGTCTAGAACTCTTTGAGCCCTAGTCGCACAAATCGGAGACTTTCTTGTATAAATAAAAATGAGTAGGACAACTTGTTGACAAAGGATACTACCCAAATACGACAAATGCGTTGCAATAAAATTATTATTATTATTATAAATTTTTCAATTGAAGTTCGGAACGAAAGCCAGTGAATTTATTTATTTCATGGCACCGCTATGCAGGCCTTAGACACGCGTCTATTTTGCCTACTGGTAAACGCGGCCCTGAAGATTACGCCCACCGATCGTACGCCGTGAGCCTTTTCTTTCTTGGTGAACGACGGATATCTCGTGGGTCGTTGCCGAATCCGAGGATTTACGACCGAAACGGTTTTATCTGAATTTCGATTGGAACGCAACCAAATGCTATGCTGAATTTCTGTGTCATGAGCAGTGCAGAAATGTACATATACATATATGTACTACATACATTCGGTGTTTTGTTATTCTGTTGGCGAAGTTGTGTTTGAGAGAAATGCTAATTTATCTTCGTCACGAACCTGCTGGTTTAGAATCTATGACACATGTTATATAATCGATGAGGATTTGTTGTCGAGGAAGAAATGAAATGCGCGTCAGGCTGTTTGCTTTATATCCTTGTAAATTATGCTAGTATTAACATTTCTCTCCCCGCAGAAGTATTTGTAGCTTTCGTTTATTTCGCTCATTTTCCATCTTTCCTTTTTTAAAGGATTGTACACTAACAACGTATTCAGAATGGAGTTTCGAGCGTGTCAATGTAAATGTAGGGTAACGATACAGAACATGAGACCCCATTTATGTTTGATTAAATATCGGCCAATAGAAAGCGAACAAGGAAAAAACATTTATACAGGGTATCTCGTAATTTGTATTACGTTATTCACGAATAACGAATAATTCGACATTATTCTTCGTTGCATTGATTTGATGTTCGATACAACTTATGCTCCCTGCTATACCGACGTGTTTGGATCGGGTCACCGGCCGAACGTCACCATCCAACGCTTGGCAATTTTCCGTCCCTGAGCCCGGGCTCTGCGCTCACTCTGACTGGCCAGCGTTTTTCGTTAATAATTCAAAAACCAAGCCTTAAACGACATTTTGCCAAAGGAAAAAGTTGTTCAGTATCGTCTCAGAAATCTTCCATATCCGGCTCTTCTATGAGTTACGGAACACCCTGTATATTCACGTAAACGGCAATCTCGTGCATTCAATGTTGTTGTTTGCTTTACTAGTTTTACTCTTTACGAAAGCATTGCAACATTTCCCTGGACAAATTTTAGGGGCTCCCATATCCATAATCGGTACTGTTACCCTATTATCGTTTATATTTTTGAAATCGTCTTCTCAATTCTTTAAATGTGAAATTTTGTTATGCACTTCTGGCTAATTCAAAATGATTGTTTCAGGGACTAACAGTGATTTATTTCGCATCAATGTAGTATTTGGACAAGAGATGCCAAATTTTTCATTTAATATTGCCAATGTGTTCGAAAATTTTTGCCCTTCTTTCAATATCCATTAATGCCAGAAGTTTTGTCGGTTTCCAATTTTTTACCTATGTGCAGGTAGGTATATAAAAAATATCGTCGCGAGTTTTGATTAGAAAATCATAATTTATCGAAGAATGTCATTAAACAAAATAACCTATTATGTATAACTATAAATATTTTATTTTGACATGTGCGTGCAACAATTTTAATATTTTAAAAACATTTTAGGAACAGTCTCGAAGAAGGCGTAAAGAAAACTGCAGCAGATAAATTGATAAAGAATGAAATGCTTAATGAATAATGAACAAATAAATGATTAAATTAATAATTAATAATTAAGTAATGAACGTAATAATTTATTTCGAAAGCTCTGCGCCATTTTTCTGTCAATTTAGAAAATAAGACAGGCAAGAGTAAGTATAATCAACGGTATAATGTTTTTCCTTTTTGATAATTTTGTATCATTATTCTAACAATAAAAGTTTCGGTTGTGTTTTAAAAAAATGTATCACTGACTACAATTCCATCGACGCTTACCAATTTACACATTTATACATACGTAAAATTGGTTTTAGTTTATCGACTACTTAGTTCATGAATATTTCAATTACTGCTTCATTAAAGCTTGCCATGGTTCGTGTCACATTTACGACTATATTAAATTTATATAGCGTGCAGCTTTTTCTGTTCATTTTATTATCGACTACTGTTAGGACTAGAAGCATTAATCTCTCCAAATTCAATTCCCTGGTTGCATATAATTATTTGTACCTATAAAGGTAAAATTAACTACTTTTTTACCATTTTTTACCATTTCAAGCATCACAATTTTCTACCCTTTTTATAACCTTTCTGGGGAAGTCTTCCAATTTTGTTGAAACTGTAACATGTTGTGACTTATGTGAAATAATGATGAGTTCACATCATCATTTCGCTGACTTCAAAGTTGTTAACAGATTATGGCGTATTGAGGATCGCGAAAGCTCGACGGTTTTTAGCCAAACATGCTTTTATAAACGAATTTTTATCTCAGAAGCTACTTCACTTACAGAGAAAAAATGTTTTCCATTCGCATCCCAAAAGATGGATCTTTCTAGTGATATTTCTAATTCTGTCATTCGCACGATTTTTCAATATGAAAATTATAAATAAATTTTGATTTTGCATAAAGAAAGCCGTGGTTACGTTTTTAAAAATTTGAAGCCATAAACTGCAACCATAATTAAAATTAATTACAACGTATTTTTGCTGAAAACACAAAAGCTGTTGAAATTGTTCAACAGTATGTAAGAAAGTAATGAATATAGTGTGCGGGATGAACGAAAATAATCGTTTTTGGTACTAAAAAACAAAACACATATTGGAATAGCACAAAACTACAAACAAAAAGGTTAAAGCGAAATGCAACGTATTGTTGCCAAAATGCAAAAGCTTTTGAAATTACTTAATAGTACAGGATGATAGTAATGGAAGTAGTGTACACAATAATCGGAATTAATCGTTTTCTTTTGGTACTGAAGAAATTTAACACGTGTTAACCATACAAAAAAAAATGTTTAAAATATGTTACAATGTATTTCTGCAAAAAAATCCCGGAGGCTTTTGAAATTGGCCACTAGTATACGCACAAGGAAGATAGTGGACTGGAGAAATGAAAATAATCATCTGTTTTTGGTGCTGAAATAAGTGACACAATTTGGAACGGCACAAAACTAAAAAAAAAAACGAAGAAAATGTTTAAAACGAGTTGCAATGTATTTCTACAAAAAGGCGATTCTACTCCTGGATTTTCTCAATACGCAAAACTAATGAAGAATAGTATACGCGCGATAAAGAAAAATAATCGCCGGTTTTTTGTGGGAATCCCAATTGCGACACTTGAACGGTGCAAAAATTCACGGATTCTCCGTGTAAATTCCGCCTCCGCGATCCATTCTAAGCAGCCCGGTCGAGGCAAAATCAGGGATGCCGTTAATTTGTAATAAGATCAGGGTTACGTAGTTACCGTGGACAAAGATCACTAGACGATCGATGATGATCGAACAGGCGAGGAAAGAGGATCGAGGATGTTCCTTTTCCCCTCTGCCGGCCTGTATAAAAGTCCGAATGTGTCGATTCGGCCGACACAACAGTGAAAGATCGCCAGTGAAAGACGTTCTCCTTTACGACGTCTACTTTTCGGCCTCGTATCATCCCGGTTGTCGCGAAAGTCAACCATGTTGGTTTACCTGGTAAGTTTACGACCCGCTCGTCGTAGCTTTTTTTCCTTTATTTTGCTGTCAAACCCATTTCAATTTCTGGACTGCGAATCGCGCTTGCGATCGTGACATTACTTTGACTCGCAGTGTGACTTCATTTTCTTCTTGAGCTTATTACTGAAAATAAAAAAACGGAACTTATAGATGCTTTGTAAATACGTTACACAGATTGGTATTTTTTTTTTAAATAAATTCAAACATTCGGGCTGAATCGTTGCACATTTATACCTATAAAAATAATAGTACAAATAATCGAAAATAAATGCAGCCGCATTGTACTTTATTGTTAGTTTAGAGGTAGCTGAGAAAGATTAGACTTACTATCAAGTTCGGCTTGCAGAGTTCGAACTTTTCCGAATTCGAGTTGCTGATGTATGTAACATAACGGGGCTAAACGAGTAGCAAACAATTGGATTTATAGGAAATTCATATTATGACTTGCGGAGGCTGTTTTACAGTGAAACGGAAGGGAATGAACAAGTTTCTAGTTTTAAAGTGGTTTTGAGTTACTTAAGTTACTTGAGTTGAGTTACTTCAGTTACTTGAGTTACTTCAGCTAGTTGCGTTACTTGAATTACCTGCGTTACCTGAGTTGCCTGAGTTGCTTAAGTCACTTGATTTGCCTGAGTTACCTGAGTTGCCTGAGTCACTTGAGTCGCCTGAGCTACTTGAGTTACTTGAGTTACTTGAATTACCTGAGTTACCTGAGTTACTTGAGTTACTTGAGTTACCTGAGTTACCTGAGTTACTTGAGTTACTTGAGTTACTTGAGTTATCGAGGCTCGACATACTTACTATATTTTTGGTGACCCTTAATGATGTACAGCAGCTGGTTTTTTCAGTATGAGTAAATTGTTCTCGTGACCCGTGACCCGTTTTCGTATCTAGATAGATTCCTTACAGGGTTTCTGGCACTTCCTAGTTCCCCGTACACGCCACAGTTTTACTTCCTAACTACTTAAATGAACGACCTAGGTTTACAACTTCGATTCAGTTAATTCGTGAGTTCTTGCGTCAATATCTTATATTTAATTTTTCAACCTTTAGCTTTTATACATCGAGTGCTTTTTCATAATTTGCTGGCAGAAATGTGAAAATGCAAAGCAACACTTTACATATAAACACAAGAAAGCTCGTTTCACTAGAGAATGGCAAAAAAGAAATTAAATAAGAGGTATCTTGCTTATGATAATTCGTGATTCTATTCAACATCAAAGTTTATTCAACTTCATTGTTCGCTCTGAATCTGCTAAGATTTAATTCAAAGCAGTACAAAAGATGTAAGTCAGATAAAACGCTAACATTTCTCTGCAATATGGCGTTTGTACATCGGGAAGTAAAACTTAAAGGTTTACGAAGGATCTGAGATAATAAAAAGTGAAAGAACTTGCAATAAAAATATAAAAGGTAATTCCTTATCTCCATGTAAATTCACGCTAAACGTTGTCATGCCAAAACAAGAACCAAACGTTTCTACAAAATGTTTCATGTTTAAAACAGAATAATTAATAACACAACTAATGCAGTAATTAAATACGATATTGCAGAACCGATATCGCATTTTCTGAATTAACGCAGAGACTTAATTACTACTATAATTATTCACAGTCAGTACCCTTGCTCACAAGTGAATAGTGAATGCATGTGTGGCGTGCAAGAAAATACGTGACATAATTTCAGATATCATATTGCCTTTTTAAAAGTGAAACGAAAGTGCACGCTAAGAGATATCGTTCGTCTAAAACCACACTGATGTCGAAACATGACGCACTTTAACCTATTGTAACATAATTCGTAACTTTGAAATAAACACGTTCTTTTTTTATTGTGTGCTAATATTTTCTTACAATTCTTAACGATAATTCCACTCCACTTAAGAAAAAGACTGTGTTTTCTGTATGTGCTGATAAGGGATGTTTCGCTACCTCATGCAAACATTTTAAGGGATAATTGCTGAGGCGATTCTGAACAACTTTTTCCTTTGGCAAAATGGTGGTTAAAGCTTCGTCTTTGAATTATTAACGAAAAATACTGACCAATCACTGACCAATACCACGATCTTCCCTCAGCTGAGCGTGTGCTCTGATTGGTCAGCGTTTCTCGTTAATAATTTAAAAACGAAGCCTTAACCAACATTTTGGCAAAGAAAAAAGTTGTTCAAAATTTCCTCAGCAATCGCTCCTTAAAACATTTACATGAGCTAGCAAAACACCCTGTGCAGAGAGACATGTTTACATGTAGATAACCACATAATGTTCATTGTAATATTATTTAGATTTTCAAATAGCTACATCAAATTTTCAACCAGTCTTACAAATATAATTGTAAATATGAAAACTACACAGGGTCGTTCACCTAACTTGACGACCCGAAATTGTTTGCAAACTATTCGCAGTATAGGAAAACGTTTCAAGCAGAAATTACATAACTTCCGGGGGAAGGGGGTGGCATACGTTGCGATACGTTAATGGACGACTTTAATCCCAATAAATATTCATTTTAGACCTATTTTGCCTTAATACTTATGTACCTAGTTTGTACTACTCTATGAATTACCATGAAAATATATAGGAGGTTCCATTAAAAAGCATCTTGGCGACTTTTAAAACTATCTGTATAAATAATGTAGAAAAAACATAACTTTTTGAACATGCACCCTTCCGTAACTCATGCAACTTTTGTTTCAAACATTTTCCAATATGGCCAATAGCTTACAAATAATTTCGTATCGTCAAAACAAAAGCACGAAATACAAAAAACACGAAAGTTTAAAAACGATCATAACCGTTTTATATTGATTTCCAATGCATTAAAATTTTACCGTTTCTCTTGGTCACCGAGTGAGCAGAGAATGGGCAGAAGTACTACCAATTCTGTCGAAAATTTTGCTCTCTCCCTCTCGCTTTCTCTCTTTCTTTCTCTCTTTCGCCCCCTCATTTTGTTAAATAATTTTAATCGCAAGATTCAAACATAAGCTGAAGCATTACATATTTCGCTTATTTACTATGTAAAAAAAAAAACATTTTAAGGCCATAAATAATATAATGTTTCCGGTAGCTAATGGCTACAGAGAAGAATGCAAATGTTTGTGACGTAATGAGGAGAAAAACGATTTCATAATGGACAACGACTCACTGTCATTGTTTAAAAGAATTCATGATATGCCTAGATAGCCAGGGCGAACCAGTTGCTTGCCAATCGACAGTCATTTGAAAGTAACACTTGTAATATAACCTAACCGCCAATTTGCTTGCAACTGATTTCAACAGATTCCGCTATGTTTTTGTTGTCAATTTATTAACATCATCGAATATATCAAATACTGTATCGGATTTATAGCCGCTTTGTCAACAAAACTTTGTAACAAGTTTTGGCAAAATCTTATCTGAACATCTTTCTGTTTTCTGTGACAATAATGAATGCATTGTCTTAACACCTTCATTGACGGTGACCAAGGAATTACGCTATTGGCCAAAAGTATTCCTATCCCCCATTTAAAACGGAGTAACTTCTTTATAATTTGCGGCGATACATTTGGATAACAATGCACTTAGAAAGATATCGTCCTTCCGATGAACAAATACAAGCCCCATTCGGATGGTCAATATTTTGTACAATTATTCAACCACTTATAAAAACAGTAAAGTATCAATTACCCAGATAGCCAACTCAGGCATGTCAAAGTTGAGCTTAGTTTGACCGTCGGCATACAGCGCCACATTAAAACCTAAGTGGCGATCAACCGTTTGTAACGTACGCTATACCGAACTGGCGATTTGTGATTTTGGGGTTCGTGCAAGGAGAAAGTAGTCCAGGCGAAGTGAGTATGAAAGAAGCCGTTCTCCTACAGCTCTAAAAAAAGCCGCCAGTTCGATATTCTTGATTCACACGGTTAAAGTTGGCTGCTTCTTGGCAACCAACGAAATTTGATTTGGCTATCAAATGACACTGAAGTGACTATTAGAGTAATAATGCAAATATAGGGTGTCCACTAAAATGTACTAAATATTTTATATACATTATTGTTTTCACTTTTTTCAATTCCTTTCTTTTTGTAATGTAAAATTAATGTCCATGAATTTCATAAGTACATAAATAAGAAATAAATTAAGTAAAAGTATTAAGTGTATCAAGAAAATCCATTGCTACGTGCATCGCTTCGAAATTGCCAGAATATTTGATCATGTGCGAGCCAAAAACCAAGTGAACAGAAAGTCCAGACGCTCGGCTGATTTAACCGATTGCAAAATGAATTTACGGATTTCTCAGATGTACCACTGACCCGCAAGGCATACATACGTGAAACGAAATTAACCTTTCGCCGCGTTCCCGCCCGTACTTCGAAAAAGGAGAGAGAAGTGCGTAAAGCATCGTAAAGAGAGCGAATAAGGAAAGTACATCGCTGCAGATGATCCGCTGTTCGAAAGTAGCCGAATAGTTTTCACGAAGAAAGTTGATCGTGTATTCCGCGTGCATGCGGGGGCATGTACTCGACTGGCCAATTTGTACGCGCTTACTAAGGAAACGTGACTGTTTCGCAACCGATTTTCTATCCAGGTTTAATTGTAACGCTTATGTAACCGCGCCACTCTATGCCCGCGATACGTAACGAAATTCGAGGGAACTACGCGGTTGCCGGTCGTGTTCGATCTTGATGACTCTTTAAGCAGATCGTAAGTACATCTTCCAGGAAATTTCGCTGTTAGCCTTGTGCCGGTGCTCACCGACCGTTTCATTATCTTTCCGACGACGCAACTAGACCTGTTATTGCTTCCTGCTTTAGTACATTAGCGCGGCAGAGTCGCTCCGCGCTACATACTATTAATGCAGATGACGACTTACCTGGAATAACTTTTAAAGATAGAAATACCAGGGAAGATGTAGTTCTAAATTGATTGCCGTTAGGTCGTGGTTTAGAATGGTTCTTATGTCTGCTGGAAACTATATACATAGTAAATGGAAATAAAGATGATAATTATGGACCTAAGCACTTTTACACTACGCTGAAGCAAGACAAGGAAAAGAGAGGTGAGGATTTACTGGAAAGCTAAATTCAATTATGTTAACATTAGAGAATCGACTAGAAAGTTAAGCTCAGTTATGCTAACGCTGGAGAATCCACAGTAAAGCTAAGCCAAACTACGGTAGCGCCACCGGAAAGCTAGGCTAACTTTTGTTAATTCCGCCGCGCGCCGCTGGAAAGCTAAGCCCGACTATGCTAACGCTGGAGAATCCACTAGAAAGTTAAGCTATAAGCATGCTAGCGCCACCAGAAAGCTAAATCGAGCTATGCTAACGCTACCGAAAAACTAAGCTAAACGGTGCTAACACTACCGGAAAGCTAAGCTAAACTATGTTGACGCCACTAGAAAGCTGAACCAAGGCACGCTAACGCTTGGATGCACCGGAAAGCTAAACTAGGCTATGATAATGTAGAATATTCACCAAAAACTAAGCTAAACTATGCTAACACTACGCTAACACTACCGAAAAGCTAAGCTAAACTATGTTGACGCCACTCGAAAGCTAAGTCAAGACATGCTAACGCTTGGATCCACTGGAAAGCTAAACTAGGCTATGGCAACGCTAGAAGATGCATCGGAATTTTATGCTAGAATTAGCAAAACAAAAAAAAACAATGAAAAATGTGCGATTAAATAAATTATTCTATAATACTATTATTTATATTATTTAGAAGTTTGATCATTTTCAAAGCTGATAAAAGTGACCATAGCTACACGCTATACAGGGTGTTTCCCTATCTCATGCAAATGTTTTAAGGAGCGATTGATGAAGTAATCTGGAACGACTTTTTCCTTTGCCAAAATGGTGGTTAATGCTTCGTTTTTTAATTATTAGCAAAACACGTTGGGTGCGCCCCCAACGCGCCATGCTTGGTCAGTGTCTGTCGTTAATAATTCAAGAATGAAACATTAACCACCATTTTGGCAAGGAAAAGAGTTACTCAGAATCGCCTCAGCAATCATCCCTTAAAGTATTTGCATGAGCAAGCGAAACACCCTGTATAAATGCCCAAAGTTACCCGATGGACTTGATCGAATAATCGATTTGATCTAATGATGGAGATATTGAACTGTCTGTGGTTACACACTCTTCCCCTACGTACGAAGGACTTCTCATATCGAAATATTTTATTTCGCGGATATTGTAATCTTAACTATTAAAAAAGTATTATATAAAAATCTATATAACTTGCTTGCATAAAAATTAGTTAATGAATTTCATGCAATGCAGCGATATATCCTCCAAAACATCTTGTGAAAAAACGACGCTATAAGTGACATCGTATTGGAAAGAAAAAATATGGAATAAGAAAAACATAATAAGGAGGGGAAAGCTGAAAGTAAAAGTAAAAGGCACTACGTATTTTTTTAACTATTCAAACTATTCACTGGAAATATGTAATTACTGTGACATCTTAATTGCGCCGCCTTTGTTTCCAGCAACATAGCTCTAAGTCAATACTCCCTTCGAAATATAAAAGCGTTTCGTCCAAAAGGAAATTTTAATCCAGCATTGATCGTGACGCTTACAAAACAAGAAAGAAAGAACAAACCACTTAATTTGCATGAACGCTACTAAGTCGTAAATCATAGAATTCCATCAGCTTGTACATACAGAAGTGTGATAAATGTATCTGATTACAGCCGACACGTTTATTCGTTCTCGCTACTGGATTTAATTTAATTCACTAGATTAGATCGTACACGTCTCGTATTAACGACGTGACACATTGATTTATGATGTCCAGCTAATTGGACACGAAGTCATTTTTTAATGTATGCAGTGGGCGCACGGCGAATTCCTGCATAATCGTGATTTTAATTTTAATATCGCACTTGCCAACTTTCTAGCAGCGAATCGAAACGAACAATAATGCATTTCACCATTTCTATTACATAATACTTTTCTATGCGAGCAGCTATACATATTTAATTACATCAACTTCCTCTCAACATATTGTTAGAAGAACTTTGACCAACATTTATTCAAAAGAAAAATTCATGTTGCATCGGTTAAAAATGAAACACAACGTCTGCAGTTTCATGGAAGACAACATTTATTAATGAAATTTTGTTTATTTAAACGTATACTTGATTCGTATCAACCTTATGCGAGGGTTGTTAATTACAAATTAGTAACCAAAAATTGGTTACCAAGTTAATTGCAAATAAGTGTTCTAGTAGTACACTTTCATTAACTGTATAGAGATATGCACGTGTGTAAATTGTTACGCCACATTTTATGTACGCGACAAACGAAGAAAGTGAACACGTACGCAACTAATGGAACTATCGCGGACAATGTCTAATGAATTTAAAACAAGTCTGAAATGGCGTGAAAGTTTTTCTGCCGCTTGTCTTAAGTAGAAAGTGCAATTAAGCATTGACATCTAACAATGAGTCATTATCGTGGTCAAGCGAGTCAAGTTGATTACGGTAGCTAATTAAATTCATTTTTTTATTACCTTAAGTTTAATTGAAATTCGGTCAGATTCACGCTTGAATATCCTAGTCGCTTTAAAGTCAAGCAATTCGTAAAACCGAGGAGTCAACGGGAGTTTGCCTTACTCTTAGCTCTTTGGATTAGAGATATACAGCTGAGAATCGAACATCGCAAGATTCTTAAACCTGTGACATCAAAATAGTGCAAAAAAAGTATATAACTGCAGATAAATGGAATGTATATTAAGAATATTAAAGTTTAGATTAAATTAACAGTTAGAACAATTAAAAACAGCAAATAATGTTAAGATTATACAGGGTGTTTCATTACCTCATGCAAATATATTTAGGAGCGATTGCTGAGGCAATGTGGAACAACTTTTTCCTTTGCCAAAATCTTGTTTAAGGCTTCGTTTTTGAGTCATTAACAAAAAACGCTGACTAATCAGAGCGCGGGTAGAGTCCGCGCTCAGCCGAGAGAAGATCGTGATACGCTCAACTGCGGCCTTGAACATTCTCGTGGCTGAGCGCGCGCTCTACGCGCGCCCTGATTGGTCAGTGTTTTTCGTTAATAATTAAAAAACGAAGCTTTAACCAACACTTTGTTAAAGGAAAAGTTCTTCAGAATCGTCTCAGCAATCATCCCTAAAAATATTTGAACGGGGTAGCGAAGTACCCTGCAAAATAGAGGAACCCAAAGTGAGGATACCGCCCCCTGGGAGGCACTAGAAAAAATCCAGAGGGCGATGATAAAGTCGGATGCAATTGGAGAAAATTTTGAGAAACAGTGGAGACTTAGTAACTATTTTTCCGAGAAGGAGGCGGTGAGCCAAATAAATTTGAGAAGCTCTGTTATAGAACTTTGCTAATAGAAACATAATCACATTAAATCAGACTGATACCAACCTTCCACTCGCATTTCCTTATTTGCCGAAAACCTACATTCATCCAAACTAAAAGTAGTCAAGTAGAATAGATGCTATAATTATTTTTCGATATTTCATGAAACATTCAATAAGGATTTTGACAGATAAATGTTTTCCATTAAGACTTTCGAGGTTTTACCAAATAAACCGTATTCCATTGACAACTTCGGCATCTTTTTTTATCAAAATCTGTTTTCCTTATATCGGCACATTTTCGAAACGTCTTATCGATACACTTCGACCAATCCGATTATCAAGAAACTAATCTACGGTAAAATGCCGTTGATCCTTCTTTCAGACGGCGCTACTATTAGTAGCATCCAGCGCAACGGTGTACTCGAAGCCTGCACCAGAGCCGCCCGTCAGCTCGTATTTTCCACCATCGAGCAGCGGCAGTGCATCGATAGGATCCGGAAGCTATGGTCCACCATCGAGTATCGCTAGTTCATCATCAGGATCCGTAAACTATGGTCCACCGTCGCTCCCGGACCGTTATGGGCCACCTGCTGTTGTCCACAAGCACGTCTACGTCCACGTTCCACCGCCCGAAGCTCCGGAGTACAAACCCCCGAAATACTTGCCACCCGTGCAACCGCCGCAGAAGCATTACAAGATCGTGTTCATAAAGGCACCTACTCCACCCACACCAACCGCGCCTGTACTGCCACCATTGCCGCCCCAGGACGAGGAGAAGACGTTGATCTACGTGCTGGTGAAGAAACCAGAAGAGGCACCGGATGTGGTCCTCCCGACTCAGGCGCCGACGCAACCTAGCAAACCTGAAGTCTACTTCATTCGATACAAGACACAGGTAAAACATATAACTACTTGCAGCGTTTAAAAGAGAACTTTGTTTAGTATTGCACACTTACAAGTGTGCGAAAGTAAATGGGATAGAAATGGCTTTGCATACAGTTCATGAGACAATAAGTAGTCCATGTGCCGTGCATAAGTAGTACATAAATAGTCCATGAATAGTCCACGAGTAACCCATGAGTAGTCCATGCGTAGTCCGTAAGTACACGAGTAATTGACCACCTACTAAAATACATCTAATAAAAATCGATTCACAAAATGTGCTGCAGAAATAAAACAGCATCTCAAAATACGACGAACTCTCACTTTCATAAACATAAAACAGCGTAAAATATAACAGGGAATGAAATACTACACGCAAAGAAAGCAAACTACTTATTAATACATATTATTGTTTGCTGATATTACAGAAAGAATCACAGAGTACGGAATACGGACCGCCACCGCAATCACCACCGTCCGATAACTATGGTGCCCCGCCATCAAGTTCCGGTGGACCTTATTGAGTAGGTCATAGTATCAGGTGATAACGTTTCCTATGAATCAAACACTCGATGCACGTAAATCTCATGAATTAGAGAAACAATACTCGGGGAAAATCTCACTGTCTAGGAGATTTTAAGATAATCACGTAACACGAACAAACGTTACGGAATTTTCTAGATATATGTACAACTAGATTATTCAGCGTTTAACTATTTTCACAGGTGCCTAGATCGTATGCTGAAGACATATTTTTTTTCATATCAAATTCCATTAATACTAGAACTATCGCTGTTTGGAAAAATAATTAATGCAAAAGAAAATGTATTTATTAAACCCTTTGTATTTTATTTGCTTTTGTTTAAAAATATAATGTTATTAAAAACTGCAAAAACTGAAAGATAGAAGAAAGAAACGTGATACAATTATAATTCAGTCATTTTGGCCACGCTGGTAGTTCTAATACAAAAGTATGAAGCAGAAATATAAATTATTAATAAACGAAAATTATGTAATGGAACATGTGTTTAGTGTGAATACCAATGAGTTCATGGGAAAAATATTTACAAATGTATATTACACGTAAAAAAGTAACGAGTCTGGGAATGTCTGATTAACGAAAGTTAAAGTGATTGTAACAAATGTATGTATTTTAATAAAATTATTTGTACTTTTGTAGACGTTCTGTACTGTTATGTTTTGTTTTTTTTTGCTTACAATTAGTGTTACAGCATGATTTACCATGGCTTAACTGTAACCTATCCTAACCCTCATGTGGATCTCCCAGCGTTAGCATAGCCTAGTTGAGCTTTTCGGTGGATCCTCGACTTTAAAATACCCTAACTTAGCTTTTTGGTGGATCCCCAGCTTTAACAGAGCTGAACTTATTGTTAGCCTTTCTGCCAGCTTTGGCAGACCTCAACTTAGATTTCCGGTGGATCCCCCGGCATTAACATCTAGCTTTGCTTTTCGAGGGGTCTCCAGCTTTAGCATAGCCTAAGTTAGCTTTTTGGTGGATTCCCAGCTTCAGCAGAGCTGAATTTAGCTTTCCTGTTGATCCCTCCGCGTTAGCATAGCCTAGTTTAGGTTTTCGTGGGTCTTCAACGTTACCATACTCTAACTTAGCTTTTTGGTGAATTCACAGCTTTACCAGACCAGAACTTAGCTTTCCGGTGGATACCGCGATTTTAACAAGGCCTAGCTCAACTTTTCGGTGGATCCCCAGCGTTGCCATATCTGAATTTAACTTTCCTGTTGATCCGCCAGCATTAACATAGCCTAGCTTAGTTTTTCAGTGGATTCTCGGCGTTAGCATAGCCTAGCTTAGCTTTTCGATGGATCTTCAGCTTTAGCATAGGCTAACTTATCTTTCTGGTGGATTCCCTGTTTTAGCAAAGCCGAACTTAGCTTTCCCGTGGATCATTCATATTGGCATAGACTATAGCTGCATAGCTCAACGTTTCGGTTGACCCCGGCTTAGGGTCCATTTATACATCACCGTCCCGTGTCTGGGTTTTCGAAAAGGGACGTACTATTATAACATGACAAAAAACGATACAACTTCTATCGTGTTTGGTGCCATTTTAATTGCAAAGATCTCAGCAGTTCATTAAAATTAATTTCATAACGATTAAACAGAAACTAAAAGAATCGTATTTCTTGTTTACAGAAAATACACTCTGTAACCTCTTGAAGGCGACCTTTCCAAGAGGCTGTCTGTGCCCCGTCCAGGCCAGAGCTAAATCGGAGGCTAGAAACTGTGGCTGTGCCCCGGACGAGGCACGAACAGCTTCTTGAAAAGGTCGCCTTCAAGAGGTTACAAGGAGCATTTTCTATACACAAGGAATAGAATTCTTTTAGTTTTTGCTTAATCTTTATGAAATTAATTTACAAGTCCGGACAAGGCCCGAACACGGCACGGTGATATGTAAATGGACTCTTAAGCTGTCGTAATAGTTTCCCTGTGTGACCGCTAATCTGTTTGTTCGCTGTTTAAGTATTTCAAGTGTTAATTGAATATAAATTTATTATTTATTTATATACGCTCGTGCGAGAAAATGAAAGGAGTGACAAAGATATATGGAAGAGACATTTTAATTTCAGAATACAATCCTGACGTAACAACTTCAGATTTCAAGTACATTTAAAAATAGTTACATTTACAAAATATAATTTGCGGGAAAATATATCTGGTTGTTGCAAAATAAACAACACAACCAATATTTGATATGTCCACTGATATACATACATACATAAAAAAATTGTGAATCCATGGTTATCGATGTAATAGTGCCTTCCTCTGTGAAATAAATCTACAAATAATCGTGTCGCTTGTTTTGAACAACCACTCCGCGCATTCCTAGGCGTTCCTTCGAACAATCGCAACCTTTAACAAAATTCCTTAAACATTTTACCCTATCTTCTTATACCACAGTTATTTACTCGCATTATTGTACACTTCCTTCTATGTGTATATAATTTTTATTGTACATACCCATTTACCTTTCTTTTTACCCTACTCTTACAAATAAATTTGAGCTTTGTATATCATGGTACCAAAAAAGAATGAGAAAATATCATGCTCTTCTCAGATAAGGAAGTAACACTTCGTTAAATTTATTATTCTGTAAATTCTTTAACAAGTACAAATATACATATAGAGTAATACGATGGGAATGCTAACTGAATTATTTGGCAAGCACTATTCGAAACTAAAAAATTAAAAACGAAAATCTCAGTTCAGGAATTTCTAGAATTTCTACAACTAATACAAACATTTGTATTTGACTAGTTGCCCTGGATGTTTTTGTGCATTTCCGTATTTCAATTCTTTCATTCTTTATGCATCCCAACGGCATTTTGCAAAAATATTCATAGACTAAGCAATACCTTAGAAACAATCAACAGCACAGACTTTTTCATAGAAAAATATTTTCCCTCGGCACTTCTCTCGAAAGAAGGAAATATTTGAGAATTATGTAATTCGCATTGTACGCTTGAAAAATTCATTGCACAATTAATCGGGAAGGAAAATTATTTCCATCGGATTTATGTTATATCGTGATCGCGGATGATTACACTAAATTTTCCTTAAGTTTGCAAGAAATACAATGTTATTTCTATTGAACTAATCTAATAACGCACCGCATCAAATCTCAAATATTTCGTAAAAGCCAAATACCGCGACGAGTAAGTAAAACGCGCGTATAAAAATATAAGAACTCCCTTATTTCGACGTCACTTTAAACATTTAATATCGAAGTCTCGATTTAAAGGAACTCTCACGTGTATAACATTTCCAAAAAGAGTATAAGAATCCCCGTTCTGCGCTGAGTAAAATTAACTTAAAAAAAAGGGGGTCGAAGAAAAATCGATCCAAAAACCAGAGATCTTTGTTGATCAAGAAAATAACTCAGCTAAAATTCTTCACTGTATACGTATACGAAAATAACAATGCCAAACCGCAACTAAACGATTGATTTAGTTATCTGTTAATCTGTTTATTCAGTTTGCATATAATTCGTATTCTTTCCCCCCAATTATCTGAGAATTCACGTTTGATAAGTAAAGTTTCTTTCGCCATTTTATTCCCATAGAACTCCTTTATCTCCAAATAAGAGAAACGATTACTGACGAAAAATAGTATACGTAATATCCTCTTTTTAAGCATTTCAATACGCACGCACGGCTACTGCAGCTTTTTGACGCGCTTTTTAAGGAGGAATTTTCTGATCAACATAGAAACGAAAGGATACGAGATGTAAATTATATGCCCGCAATAATAAACGGAGGAATAAACCGAATGATATCGTCGATATGATAAAAAGACGAAACAAACGAGACAGTAACCCATGAAAACGAACGTGTAGGTCTTCCTAACGATCCAGGTCAGAACACGAAGCTCCAGGCGACTTTCCAATAAACTCTGTAATTTCTCGCTCCTCCCCAGTAATTCTGTCAACTAGAATAATCAGCACATGCGACAATTATAACATTTCATGGTCGAGTGAATGATGTCGAACGTTGAGCAAATGATTGCACTAATAACAATTTAACTTGTACGTTGTTGATTGTAATTTAGTGTAATTGATTACAAACTTTACAAACTGTTGCAGAGATTCATTGAATTTCGGAATTGATCAATGTAACGTAGATAACTATATTTTTTACTTAATTTTGCTATTTCCTTTTTCTAATTTAGAATTATCAAAATCGATTGCACTCATTAAGGAACCAGACATTACACTTTTTTCCAATGTCTTTTACTACTTTGTAAAAGAACATTTTCTATAAAAAAAGGTTCAAGATTTTCATGATAATAATACAATAATCGAATAAAAATTATGAAATTATTAAACGAGACATCGAACTACATGCAAGATAAAATAAAATTTAGATGTATTTGAAACCATGCTTACATCTCTTTCGCCGTACATGACGATAAACTCGAGGAAGAAGCACATGTAATATCCTGAATGGACTCCGTGCCATGTAGCGAGGAAGAGCAGCGTCAAAAATTGGCTGTACAACTTCGAGTTCAGAAACTTTAATCTCTTGTAAATATATTCCGCGCACCAGTTATTGGTGTTTACGTTGAACGACATAATGTAATCATTGAACTTCGTGGCCGTTTGAAAAGTTAATAATTTTACGTTCTCGCAACCGTTCCACAGTGGCCGATCGTTCTCATCTGTTCCATTGTACGTTAAACCAAAACTAATGCACGCCTAAATAAAAAGATTTGGTTGTATGGTCACGCCTGATTTGTTTGAAACTTTGCAAAAGCTTCGTTTCACATAAAAACAACGTATGCGAGAAAATTAAGAGCCAGAATCTTGTGAAAAATGTTTTACCATTTTTGTGTCATTCCCTGTAATTTTGAAAACTTTTACATTTCGATTTAGGTGAAATTCTGAAAACACGCTCCTTTTACATGAAAACAATATTTTCAAGAAGGATTTTTCGTGACTCGAACGTTAAGACCCATTATTTTGTGAAAAATGTTCTACCATTGTAATGACACTCCCTGTGTTACCGACTCAGGTTGAACTTGGTTTTGATCTGTTCAAACCGGCCACTACAGCAGGGGTGTCCAATCTTATAACTTCCCTGGGAAGAAAATGAATTGTTTCGGGCCACACATAAAATACACTAACAGTAAGGAAAGCTGATGAGCAAAAAGACGTAGAATATATAGTCAACGTATTCAAGTAATTTAAACTTCATCGATTCATGAATTTTTTACTTTAAGAGAAAAAGATAACGCAGAAACTTCAAATTAGTGAAATGTTTGACGTTGTTTTTGAGACACTAATGCTTCGATATTTAGTTCGGCGGCACTAGTTGCAATTCTCAGTGAGTTGTCATGGTGCTCATCAGATGTTTTGTAGTATTACTAATGGTACTTTTAGTCGCAATCTAATAAAGTTTCTAAGTTTATGATTTTCTGTCGAGCCGCATTTGTAGTCATCCCTGGGCCGCAAGCGGCCCGCGGGTTGGACAAGCCAGTTCTACACTGTGTCCATAACGTTGAAAATGACACTAAAATCGTAAAATACTTTTCACAAAACTTGGGTCCCAAGTTACGAGTCGCTAAAACTCGTAAACATCATTTTTGTGTAAAATGAAATTATCTTTAAAATTTCAGCTAAATCGGACATGACAGATTTTTGTAAATATCGCTAGAGGTAGATTTCACTATTTTATGTACATTGAAAAAATAATCGATTGCTGAAAAATAGTTTATAAATTCTTCTGTGTGTATTAAGTGTGTTTAATAAGCTTCTATTTGCGTAATAAACAAATTTACACTATATACAATGCATTGCTGAGAAGGAGTCCGCTGGAAGGAATAGAACGTCCCGCTACTGTGGGATCTTCGATGGCGCCGCACTAGGTGAAGCGTGCGAAGCATGTCTTACCTTTGTGCCGCCAATATGACATCTTCTCAGCGATGCATGACACATGTGTAGGGCCTACATTGTAGGTACAGATATTTTTCTTACCCCCTCAGCAAACAACCAGCAACAGACATATTTATAAAGATTAATCTCGCCCCAGAAGCCCATAATGAGAAGGCGTTTCAAAAAGGGCTGTTTCTGGTATTCCGCTTGCAACAAATATTGGCTAGGAATATACATAGTACCCAGTTGATACAATGATAGGTAGACAAATCCCATAAGCGTTCGAGAAATGCCAGGAACGAGCCAATCATGTTTCACTTCACTCTTTCCAGAACCCTGAAAATATAAAAATCATATCGCAGTGGAACCTCCGGTATCCGAATTTTTCCTACACGTGTTTGAAAATAATACAAACGTATCATGTGTTCTCCCTACAACCTCAAGCTTTTTGATATCATTTTAATCTGACAAGCTCATTTTGTGACGTGGGAAACTTCGCACTTAAGCACAAAACAAAAATAAATTTCAAATATGGAACCAACACATAATTTAAAAAACATTATAATCCTATCCTTTGGTCTTATATTATCTTTTATTATCAGGATCGCATCTATAGCTTTTTGGGCCCTGGACATTCAAATGAAAATCAAGGCCCTTCTTACATAAACAACAATGAGTATCGGCAATAGATACCTCCGAATATGACAATGACTTTACGATAACAGTATTATTATTCTTATATATTTTTAAATTAAATTTAGAACCCAAAGCCAGTGGGATTTATTTATTTCATGCAGCAATGATAAACCCCCCTATGCGTGCCCCTCCTTTTATAGGGCCCTAGGCATGTGCCTATTTTTCCCAGTAGCAAATCGTGGCCCTGTTTGTTATATGCAGCATAACTCACAAAAAAAGACGAGTTATCTACTTTCCGAAAATTTCCACATTCGAACAGTCGTGTCTATCTATTAATTTGGTTACTAGGAATCCTACTGTGCTTTCTTCACTAACTTACATTGTATTCCCTTTTTCGGGAAAAAAACATCGCGAGAAATTAGGTTGCGTTGAACTTTAACGGCCCACAATAGAAATTATCTCATTATGTTAATTGTAAATTTTGTAAATCTTCGTATTGTTTAATTAATATTTAAATGCTGCTTACACCGCGCGTCTCATCCATCATAAGGCGTCCATTTATATAGTCCAAGTACCTTTTCATGCCAAACTGTGGCCCCACGAGAAACGAACCTGGGAAATACGTAAACGCCACGATCTCTAAAAGTGTTGGTTGCTCTTTCAATGCCGCTATTTTCTGCGTTGCAGACAATTTTCGCTGAAACGAATAATTTCATTGTACTACTAAAGTTCATCCTTGCCAGAATTATTTCTTTCTTCTTTACGACGAATTTTATGACCATCTTTTTTCACTCATCTATTTATTCATCGAAGAATTAAGACAATGTGCGATGTGCATGTTAAATTATGTTCCCGCTTTTCTATGCTTACCTCGGGTTTCTGGCCATCGAGCAAATTGAACGCAAGGCCAATTAATCGTAGAGTCAACACGCATTGTGGCATAGTCCATTTTATATCGTAATCGTCTGTACATGTCACGTAGTATCCTGGGACAAGAAGAAGAGGTATCATTTTCTAATTAAAAATATTCTTACGATTATGTTGCAACTTTCCGCGCGAGTAAAATCGATTCATCCAGAGAAGTAGAGTATTACTTCTCTATGCGAATACTCTGAAGGCCAATTGGGTGTAAATTGTTAAACGTTGGGTAGTCGACATCCAACGCAATGTGCAATGCAACCAGGTGGCAACCAATTGTTTCGCAACATACGTTGACTCCAACGCGGCAGCTAACAAGCGGCCAGGCGTTGGCAACTTTGGCCACCTAAATGCAAGCAGAAATTCGAAATATCTCAAATGTCGACAGCGGCCGTCAAGCCTATTGGCTACCGTGTTGGCATCAGCGTACGGTGCGAACAGCTGGCTGCCATCTGACTACCAATTTAGCGCCGGATGTCTACTATGCGAATGTCCCCCGACTTTGGCTGCTATAACGTGTTACTTATAATATCTTTCGATATCTTTAGAATAATTGTGCCATTAATTATAATAGTGTCCAAGTAAAAAAAAAATCTAAAAGGAATGAAATTACGGCATATTTCGTGCGATATGAATATATCGCACCAATTTACATCTAAATGATGTAATGTTACTTGTATTAAGTAGCAGAAAATTGAACCGTTAAACGGAAGTGGTTCGTGTTTTATTAAAATATCCGAACGCAAAACTTAAATGTCTCGAGAGAAGGGATAATGACTTGCCCTGACAGCCAGGTCAGACAGGTCAACACGTTGACCCGGCTAAAATCGTAGCGAATAATCTAACGGCGGCCAACTTTTCGCGGCGTACGTTGTATCGAACTGGTGGCTAGCGATTTTGGGGTTCGAGCAAAGGGAAATTCGTCCAAGTGTATAGCAAAGAAGACGTTCTCCTGTGTTCTCCTATGGCATTGAGAAAAAGCAGCCAGTTCGATAGCCTTGTATTCAAACAATAAAAGCTGATTGCGTTTTCGTAACCAACGAAACGCTGCGAAAAGTTGATCGCCATTTAGATTATAAATGCGCTGTATGTCGATGGCGAAACTCGGCTTAATTTTGGACGGTGCCGCTGCCATTAGTCTCATTAGTCCTCCAGGGTAGGTTACTTTCACAATCACCGGCACAATTGTGCCGAATAACTGTTAAATTACTTCAGTTACGTAACAATAACAATATTCTAATAATTGCACTGTTGGTATAAAATATAAAAGGCTGCGAAGTTTTTAAATTGTTGGCAGTCCTTAGATAAAAGTAGGAATATTTAAAATACAAAAAGTCACACAAAGTTCAGTCACAATCCTTGGAGTTGGGAAATGTCCGAGTAAAGAATGTTGCAGTAAAGAATGAACGTAGATTTCCATGTATCTCTTCTACGCATGCATTTATCGCGGATCTTTTTTTCGGGCATTTCGCGGACATTTACGCGATAGGCGCGCTATGAACGGAGGCGATAACGTGTGTATTGCGATTTCTCCATACCGTATAGAAGATAACCCATGTTGAAGAGAAAAGTAAGTGAAACCGACAAGTTAGACCCGCCGAAGCACTTTAAGATGCCATAAGTGACCAATACCGCTGCCGCCGAGTGTATCGAATTGATTCCTGTAAATACAGATTATACTTAAGTGTCGGGGAAAAAAGCCTTGACGCTGTATGCTACAGGTAATCGCTAATGTCTACATTCTACTCGTCAAATAAAGAAATAACTGCTCGTACTGTATTAATCGATGCATTGAAATAGCTTGGACCGACTCTCTATTTTTAATCGCAGTGCGGTAAAAAGTACTTGAAGAAAATAAAAAAAAAAGCTTGACGCATGGATTTTAAATGGAACTTACTTTTTTCTCTCTAAATAGATTCATTGATTTAAATATTTCGCAAGGACCGGATATGCGGTCGCCGGAAATAGTTACCATAATTCCATAAGCAGATCAGAACACCGAAGGTCGTGAAAAATACGTTTTGCCAATTTGGACATTTTCCATACAGGGTGTACCTGTGAAGAAGCGCGATGGGCAATCCTGAAAGTTCAATAAGTGAATTTCTATTACTATTTGGTTGAAGCGTTGTAACATGAAAAAAAACGCGTTACAAATTCGAAGTTATAATTTTGTCACATTTAAAAAGAACGAAATATGAATATATATTTCTAATTTTCATAATTTCCGAAAAACAATCGTTTAAATACCGCAAATTTGTTTTCAAACATTTTTCCTATATAATAGAAACTTGACGCTACAAGTTAATTTTCAAGCCCTCTTTTATCAAATTTTGTGGCCGTTTCTAAAGACAGTAATGAACAAAAATAGGAAATCATAATTCATGAAATAGACATGGACGAATAATTACGATCATTATGTAGTCTTAATTCTTACCACAATTTCGACAATTTAGTAATTGTCTTCCTAATTGAAATCGAAAGCAAAGGCTATAATAAAAACGTTGTATGTAGACAACTGTTTTCCAAGCAGGCTTCGTTCGAATAATAATTTGCATAAAATAAGCCAAAAATGACAGGAACCGAAAATAACAGTTGTTACGAAATGTTTTATGAAAAAAATATATCAGTAACAGACACTCGTATAGGGGAGGTTTGTTTTAGCCTCACCTGCTGAACAGTTTTGCAAGGTACATAACTAGAAGTTGCTTAAGTATATTCAAAAGGATGTTGCTTATTTGTTTATTACAACATTTTCAAAGTTTACGAGTACATTTAAAAATAATGCGAGTATTGTTTTTATATGATAAATTCAAAAGCAACGTTTAAAGGACAAAAGGCGACGATTCACGTCCCACGACGCCAGTGTTAATCACGAAATGTACATAACACTTTTTAAAAAACCATGTGATTAAAAAATAAAAATTTTTAAACATTTTGGTTACGAATAACGATCACAAATAACCGAAAATTTGCTTATTGCCGACAACCCTTATGGGTGAGGAGAATTTTATGTACTTTGGCTACTCGTAACACTTATATGTGAGGGAAAAATTATTATTCGGAAGCAAAAACATTTTAGCCGAAAAAATAATTGTTATCCCATTTTTTAATTTTGGTTATAACAGTAATGGTCCTCGAAAAATAAAGAGCAAGCTATAAAGACACTAAAGAGGGAAGAGGAACAGAATCACTATTTAATCAATTGTATAACAAGTCCTTTTATTCGTTCAATTACGGATTTCAATTTCTAAACCACACATGAAGTGCATCTTTAAATTCAAATCCTAGTAATTGTATAATCGACAATAAAACAATAAATTAAATTAAGGCTGTACTTCCGAAAGGCACCGGGTGGCTAATAGAAATGAAATTTGGTAGGTACCATGAAGGGCCACTGCGGGCCCTAATTAAAAAATTTCAGCTGCGGAAATTCACGCATTCGGAAGATACAAGTCTTTATATTTAACAGATCTCCAATGCTGTAGACATAGATGATAAAGTTAGGCTTGGACTATCTTCTAAAAAGGCTCCGCCACAAGAGGGGCCTTTCCACTTACGCAGTTACCGGCAGGATGCGCTAAGAGCATCGGGGGTCTACTATTGAGAGCTGGAAAGATATGTACATATCTTACGGTAGGCTTGGGAGTTGACTGCACTTTTCGGCCGAATTTCAGAGGCGATGCCTTCTCTTCCTCGCCGCGCGTCAGGGACCCCGCAAGGACCCAAGTGCTTGAAGGGTTTCAGGTACGTACCCTACGAACTGCGCGTGGCGCATTAGGGTAAGAGTCGTACCAATAGGTTTTCCTGTTGCGCCACACGCGCTAAAGCATGGTACGCATCTATGTCCCTCCGAGCATTTGGGCCTCTGCTGGGGCCCAGACGCGCGACGGGGAAAAGGAGGCGTCGCCTCTGAAAATCGACCAAAAAGTGCAGTTAATTCCCAAGCCTGACTTACGGAAAGAATACAGTTCTGTAGGCCCCCTTGCCCCTGCACCGTCCCGCGAGGCATTTCCCAACGCTCAGTAATACACAGGATGAATCACCTAACGTTTGTACCTCAAACATCTTTGTTGTTTGACCTCACACGATGACATAAAAATCGTTTAGCCATAGCTCCGAACAGCGCTATTCGCCGATCTAGATGAAATTTGAAAGTGTTTGAGAGGAGGGGGCAAAGACCCCATATATAAAGTTTTGGGCGCGGGTATTTAATAGATTCCGAGATATTAATTAAAAACTTTCCGCACAATACATTGAATTCTGCCTATACAATATCCAACTGTTTTTATGTCATTTTTTAAAGAGATTTTAAGGTCACCTTAATTTTTTAAGGGAGACCACCCTTGTATCTTCAACTGTTGCTACAGCATTCATGTCTATGGTATTGTTAGCCTACCCTAGCGTATCACCACGGCATGTTCGAATATCACCTGTACTTCTCAGAGTCTAGCATTCCTTGAGGGCCCGTTTACAACAATGTATCAATGTAAACGGCCATCGTTTCGAACATTTATGAAATACAGCTATTCTGCTTTCACATTTTAAATCTTATACGTTTTTTGTGTCTGTGACCTTGAATGATCTTAAATAAATAGTTATAGCCACTTTACTCCTAATGAGACTATCCTACCATCGTGGATGTTTAAGAAAGGGTGGCCCCATTAAAAAAAAAATGGTGACCTTGAAATCTCTAAAAAGTGGCGCAAGAACAATAGTTTTTATGTCATCATGCGAGGCCCACTGAACCATCCAACTTCATTCTTAAGACACTTAACGTATCTTTAAAAACAACTTTAAAAATATTTGGGATACAAACGTTAGGTGACTCATCCTGTATTTTATAGGTACACCTGTATCTTCCAAAGGCGTGAATTTCCGGAGCCGAAATTTTATATTTGAGGTCCACGGTAATTCCCCATCACACTTACCAAATTTCGTCACAATCGGCCGCCAGTGCCGTTCGGAAAAATATCCTAAATTACAATTATCATAAATTTCGTATGCAAGTAAAATACAAATCGCGCTAATTCTCTAATTCTTGTCACGGAAGTCATCGTCATTATCCTTTATTTCTCAATCTGTGAGGCAAGTATCGCGTGTACGCATGTGCTGCATGAATCAACATTACCTAGTACGAAGCGCGTTAAATTTATAGTAATGTCATTCCGAATTAAAAAAAAAATGGATATGATTATTGATAATGTTGCAATGGTAGAAAAAACCAAATAGTACTTAAATAGGTGGAAATATATACTCTGATTACGCAACCAGTTACTCGAGATAGACGTACAGGTTATAGGTTCGACGCGATATGTACAACATTCGAGACTGTTAACTTTGAAGGCAATGCAACGCACCAAGTGCGGGTCGGGAAGCGGGTCAAATTGTGGACCAAATTGTGGTCTCGGTGGAGATTTTAATTACCAAGTAAAATGGAGATAACAAGACGGAGTCCAGCCTCGGATGCGTTCAAAGCTTCCGAGATGCTTGACAACATAGCGCTTGACATTGTTGATCCTCTCCAAATTTGGTTTCGCCTATTTCCTTACTTTGTCGCCTTGAATATTGGTTCTACAACATTCCTACAGAGACTTTTATTCTGCGAAGAATATGTTTCGAAAAAATAATCGCCTAATTTTCAGAGAAAATACCATCACCCATCGTCACTGAGGTTATCTGAGATCGAAACTAAAGGAAGGGGAGAAATGAGAATGCATATAACGGTATGGAAGTGTTCCAAAAGACGCCAAACTAAAGTACATAAAGTAATAAAGATTTGACTAAAACGCCTATAACGTTAAACACTGTATATTGAAACGAATGATATATGCCATATGTGCATACATCAGGATAATTATACACATTGCTGTAATAAATTAAACAAATGGAGGCGGGAGCTAAACTTGATGCATTTCGAAACACCCAAAAGCAGCTGACGAATCACCAGCAATTGCGCTTTCAAGCGAATTGCATAATTACTTCTAGGCGCATTTAGACTGAACATACGAATTCGTTCGTTCATTCCCATTCCCCAAAATTCGTACTCATTCCAATTCAGCAATAGCAAAAAACAACGAAATGAGTACGAATTTGGGGGTGGGGGGGGGGGGGGAGCGAACGAATTCGTATATTTAGTCTATAATTTAGACTCCAAATGCACTCTAAGGACAATGTATTTACTAAAAAATAATTAGGAGTTTATGCGGGGACCGTAACTGTAACAACCAAAATGAAAAAATCATGGGGTAAGAATTATTTCTTCAGCTAAAATGTTTTTGGTTACGAATAATAATTTTAAGTGTTCCGAACATTTTTTTTCATTGTCGATAATCCGTTAGTGATGAGGGAAATTTATTTCGGTTGCTCATAACAGTCGCTAATAGCAACTAGGTTGCCATTAACGAAACTAATGGCAGCAGCATGGGTCAAAATTGAGCCGAGCTTCGCCATCGACATGCAGCGGCACATTAAAAGCCTAATGGTGATCAGCTTTTCGCAGCGTTTCGTTAGTTACCAAACTGCAATCATCTTTTACTATTTGAATCAGGGCTATCGAATTAGAGGCTTTTTCTCAGGGCCGTAGGAGAACATAGGAGAACGTCTTCTTTCATAGCCACTTCACTTGGAGGATTTTGTCTTTGAACGAGCCCCAAAATCGCAAGACGTCAGTTCGATACAACGTACGCTACGAAAAGTTGATCGCCATTTGGGTTTTAATGTGGCGCTGCATGTCGACGGTCAAACTTGGTTCAAGTTGAGCCGCTCAACCTTGGCAGGTACAACGTATTGAATAGCCTGACGTGGTTATCAGAGGAGTTAACAATCTGGGTACAATTTAATTCCTTCAAAAATTAACTTAAAAACATTTATATCGCCATTGATCGTAATTGGTAGGTAAGCGAATGGAGGGTTGTTAGCAGTCCAACCATTGACAACTATTGATTAAGCTAGGTTGCCCTATGGATACCATCTGTTTGTCAATTTGGCCCCGAATGTTGACTGCCAAACATTGCTCGCTTTTGGCGATTGTTGCTGCCAATTGGCGTCCAACTACCTATTAGGGTACATATACGTAGATATTAAAATTCCGCGAGGTTTATCATGGAAACGATAATTACGGTACAATGAGATTTAACAAGGGAAGACTAATAAATTTCTATTGGCATGTCTGGTAATAAATAATTCTTTAATAACTTAACTCATGTCACACTATACATCGTTTTAATCGCAATATAAAACATGGTAGGATTCGTTGAGTAGCAGTTTCCAACAACAAACGTACTACCTCGACCCAGTTTTGGAATCGGAAAAATCGAAAGTACCTAACCCTTCACAATCCCTTTATACGAAAACCTAAATATCTCGCAATCGACAGCTAAAATTGAAACTAAACGCGAATATCTCGCGTAAGGAACTGCAGCTTAATTTCGCTCCGCCGTAGAAAATTATATCAAATTAAGCATGATTCAAAAATGAATGGAAAAATAAGTAACCGTCGAATATTAAGTATTTCTTTTTCAATGCGAATGGCTGCGAAGAGTAGGAACGTCGAATGCTTAAACAATTATCTCTAATATAGAGAGAATTGGCGAAAGTCCCTACATTGATTCATCCGAGGTGTCCCATTAAACGGTGACGATTTATACGGAAAAAATGCGGCATCGCGGCTGTAGCAAAATTTCTTGGATGCAATTCCATCGTACAAGTCTTATTGAAAAAGAGGCACAGTCTGGGGAACACCCTGCATAAAATTTCTAGTTACAACGATCGTTTGCTTTGAAAAGGCCGCCGATTCTTAAAATATATCGACTACGGTTTTGCATAACAATCGACATCTGAATCGCATTACTTATTACTATGCGTACACGTGTACGAAGTTTCCTTTTACATACATACATTCATCAGAAATCACACACGAGTCTGCACGTTTGCACTCGTGGCCATGCGCATTAATATGCGCTTGAGGGAACTCGCTAATAATCAAGAAATTAATTTAACGTTCGATTCTTTTCGCACAATTCAACTCTTCATTTCAAGCATCACGAGCATAGTAATCAATTTTTTTACGGAAAATAATAATATGGTTTTTAATATTTTAACGAATAGTGCCATTTAATAAATAATCGTACAATTGGAAACGATTAATTCCTATCGTAACCTAATCACAATTTGTATTTTCGAGAACGTATAATAATTGCGACCATAACGTAATGTTATTTCTACTATCTTTTAAATAAATTTGATTTCTTCGACATTAAGCGCACGCACCATAGTTAAACCAAAATCTGAATTTCCAACAGGAAATTTACACATTCAATTATTACAAGCTGAAATTTGCCCATAGAAAATTCATTCTGTTATTACATATAATAAACTTGTAAATTCCTGTTACTCGTTCATTTATAAAAATCTATTCGCAAATCCAGTGTTATCGTTATTATAAAACGAAGACTCAAATCGACGTAATAAATTCTAATACTGCCTTAACGATTTCTTCATTGAAGCCGATTTTTAATATCATTTGTATTACATTTAATCAGTTTTAAGTTTGGAGCAATGATTGGCGACTTTTTGATAGTTCTGCTTATAATTAGCGATGTCTAAATGTCGACAATCATTGCTCGATGAATATCAAAACCGACCGAGTTCTGAATGTCTAGGAATCAGTTTACGAATGCCTGAGGGATTTATAACGAAAGAAAATGTTATTCAAAGTATAATTTACAATGAAATTAAATCAGTATTTAATTCGTTAACGTAACTTGCGTTTGAACGCTCGAAGGAAAACTAGTGACCAAAAGGCATTTCAGATCGTATTAACGGACTTAAATAGTAGCTTCACTGATCACTTATCAATGGCTGAACGATTGGTCCGAGCAGGGTATGTAAATGGTACCCTGCCCCCGAGAAAATTTCAAATACGGAAAGGAACTCGGTCGAATAATAGATCTCGTAATATTATGCTTTTCTGACTACGAACAAAGTTACACACTTCCGTTTAACTATCCATATTCATTGTGGTTCATTCAACAATTAAGTTTCATGTACCATTCTAATAAAATATTTGTTACCAGCCACTTTCAATCGTGTCCAATTCGTGAAAGATGCTTTCGATACCTCGCTAGCTAAACTTTTGTAACTCACGTATTTCATTTATAAGTCGTTCAAATGTATAAAAAATAAAGGTATTCCGTATTTCTGATTTCCATATTTAACACAAACTAAAATAGATACATATTTCAAATTATTCCTATCTGTTCGTATCGATTAATGACGACAAATTAGAACGGATACTTCAATTGTCCGTGTTCAAATCAGTAATATAAATAATACCGTGCACATATTTATTGTGAATTAACGCGTTAAATTGTTTGGAACATGAGCCTTAGCTTTGTGAAATGAAAATTATCAGAAATCAGAAATAGGGTTACAAATGATTTCTTTCAAAGAGTGTACGGGTACTCCGCCAAGTAATTTCTAATTAAAGGTGGCAAGTTTTCAGTGGGTAATTTGTACCTATTAACAACTAGCCTGGCAGAATGACTGAGGGACCTAACTTCTTTAACTAAAGGCTTCGTCAAATAAATTTCACTATACAGTTGTCCGCTGTAATCTACCCAAACCTCTTTCCTGTGTTCATCAACACCTTTCGAGTATTCCACGTAATACTCCAGCATCTTGATGGGACAATCGAATAGGGGAATGGCAAAGGCAAGCCTAGGTTCAGCGTCTAATCGGAATTGTCCCATGAAATAGTGAACTCTAACGGATGTGGGTCCCCTAGCGGTCTGCACGGACACTGCGAACATGTATCTACTGTCCGAACTGTCCCTCATCAACCATCGGCCAACCGTAGCGTTCTTCAACAAGCTCTCGCTCTGTTGCCAAGTAAGGCACTCGTGGTACCACCCGCAAGTCTGCAGAAGTCTTTTCACTTCGCCAAGTCTGCCAGAGTCTCTGTCTATCATGTAACTATTGAAACTCCATGGGCACGGCATCAACCACGAGACCGGCGTCGTCGGGAATCTGTCTCTTCTCTCTTGAAAGCTTTCCTCGTCGCTCTGCGCTTCGTTCTTCTGCACCAAACCCCCGCCGTTGAAGTTATTCTTAGTTTTTGTGATTACGCTCGACGCGGGATCGGGTGATTTCGTAGTGGTCGCTGTAATGTTTACCGTACATTGTCCTAAGCTCGCGGGAAGCTGCACGGTTGCGTTCAGCTGAATCTGCACTCCCGGATTGGCATCCACAACCACGGAATTGCGATTCTCGGCAACCGGGGGATTACTCGATTTCACATGGTAAATATTCTGAACGTTGTTGCAACAGCAACTGAAATTCCGTTCCTCCTCCTGCTCGTTCTTCTTCGATTTGTTAGCAGCTTCACTCGCGAGATCACCTACTGCAATCATCTCGTCTGTCTTCTGTGGCAGGACGTTTCTCCGAGTTCCTGGTAGCTCCTGGCATCCGCTCGGAGGCAGTAGAAGTACCCTGTTGTGGCCCGCACTTTCATGCTGACTCTTCTGTTCGCGCAATATTATAGGAGCTTCTTGGTTCTCAGTCGATAATGTCTTTTGCACGAAGCATCCTCCGCCGGATAGTTTTGGACGGACTTCCATGTGTGGCGTGTGCATGATGATCTCAGACTCCGAACTCTGGATCAGACAACCTCCGGATTGTATACTCGGTGTCGTTATGGTTACGCTTCCGCCAGTCAAGTCGCAACCAGCGGTAATTTGACATCCTGAGCTTTGATTCTTTTCAGCTTCTTTACCCATTAGTGGAAATCCAAGAGTTTGCGTGTCCTTTGACTCCTTCGCCCTTTGAAGGAAGATCTCCTTTTGTTTATCATGTCTTGCTTTCTCCCAGTCGTGCGGCATCGATGGATAGTTGAAAGAATTAATGATGGGTTGGCTGTGAATGATGGTCGGCGCGTTTATGAAACAACCACCACCGCTGGAGAAACCTTTAGGAACTAACAAGCCGCCGTAGTAGCACGTTGCCGGATGAATCACAGTGTTTTCCCCATCCATGGCCTGGGATTCGCAGCAACCAGAAGCTGGGAATCGATGACGACAGTTCGGGCACATCACTGTCAACATTTTTTGCTGAGATATTTGATTCTGAGCATAACACAGTCGTGTACCTGTAAACAGAGAAGGTCAATATTTATTTTCTACGAATATAACGAATAAAAATATAGATATGGATTAAATTGTGTCTGGTATGAATCGATATACAATTCTAACAAATACGGAACTTTTTTTCGAACATCTACCCGATTACACCTAATATTTTGGGCTATACTTCCGAAAACGTCCGTGCTCCGATATGGCTGAAATTTTAAGAATAGATTCCTTTTAGGTAAATACAGTGATTGTTAGGTGAAATTTTGGCGACTCAACAATTTTTTTATCGAAAAATTGTCTACCATTGTAGTATCATTTCCAATGTTATCGACGCAGTACAAACCATTTAAGTATTTTCAAGTGGCTTTCTTGCATATTTACATGCGCGTCTGAGGTCCTTCGCCCATCCAGACTGCCCCCCCCCCCCCCAAATATCTACAAACTTAACTTTTTCATTTTTCTTAGAAAGTAAGCGATTTATAAGTATGTTTCTTGTATATTTGCGTGCGTGGCGGGGGGGGGGGGGGGGGGGGGGTCTAAACTGGTCGGTAAGGCAGATAATAATAGTAAGAACGGTAAAACATTTTTCGAACAAAATTTTCTGATCGTCAAAATTCCTTCTAGCAAGCATTGTTTTTACCTAAAAAGAATGTATTCTCAAAATGTTCATTCCATAAACTACATCCTACGCTAACGGGATGATGAGTTAGGTTAGGCTATATATATTGGGGGGAATGCATCGCTCACGCGTTTACATTTTGATCTCTCCCGAAGACAATAATTACGTACGAACTAAAAAATGGCTGTACTTTGGGAAGGACCAAAAATCGCAACTTTAAATAATCTTGCACTCTTTCACAAGTAGAATCTAAGAATAACAAGTTTTACGTTTAGCATTTTGGCGTACTTTACAAGTTAGTAAATGTCATGTTAGCTTCTATTTGTAATTTGGTCCGCGCGTGTGAACACTTGAATGTCACATGTTCTCGATCTACCTTATCGACCCACCGCTTGTGTTATTCGGCTGTATTTCCGAAAATCTAACTCGATTTGGCTGAATTTTTAAATATAGTCTTAGTTTGCATAAAAATGATGGGCTGCGCTTCACTTCGGCGGACCAAAAATTATTGACTCTTTTGGCAGAATTTTGGCACATATTTTAAAGATGTAAAAATGATTTTCCCCTTCTCGCAGTCATCATCTTTATAAAAAATTTGGGTCGGATCAGGCGTGATCGGTTTTCGGAAGTTTAGCCTGTAGTTGACTAAAAACTGCCTTAAAAGTGGACAAAAATGAAAATGAATATACATTTGCACAAGAATGATCATGTTGGGATATTACTTTAAAAATAAGGTTAATGTACAGCGAAGAAGATATAAGTTACTATTTATTATTTATATCGCGAGTACTAAAGTATCGAATGCGTTTATATTCTAATACTTGGTCCTAAATTAATTCAAGTCACGACAATTTAATGTACGACAAGTTCCTGTGAATTCAGTCAATTGCTATATATAATTATATAGCCATGGCTCGTGCAATTTACGTAATTGACCGCATTGCGTAAATCAATTTCCATGAAAATCCGTTCGAACTAAAAATACTAGCCTCTGAAATATCGCTTTTCTTAATGACATTTTACGGTTTTTCTCAATTTCATATCTATCTTTTATCTTCTCTTTGTCAATACTACAATTTTTCATTTTAGATTCACTGTAAAGGAGTTGACTAATAACTTTTTAAGAAGTCACGTAGCTTGCGATATTTTTATTCCTATTCGCTGAGGAAATGCTTGCACGTATGAATGTTTCGCAGCAGTTTTTGTTTTATTAACGAAGAGACGTTGCTCAAGAAATGAAGTAATCATTTTTCTTCAGTGATTCGGTTGTAATATACCTGTACACTTTATGCAATCGCTTTTTGTTCTAAGAATAAAGCGTTTTGCATTCAGTTTCGGTCCTGCAAGGTTGATCAACGAACGTAAACAGAAATGAATACTTCCGCGCCGCGTAGTAAACAAAGGAATTCCGACAAGATTGAATTATTATGATTTCTTGAGAAATTCATTAATAATTAACCATAACGTTTGGAAAACCATTTTTGCTTGCAGGGAAGTGATACTCCATTCTAAAGTGCATCGCGAGTTTTTATTAAATCGACCAATCGTGTATTGTTTCTACTGTACACGCAAAATGTAGCAGCAAGGACGATTTAATAAAAGTGAAATAGAATGCAAGAGGACGTTTAATGTATAACTGAGAAAACAAAACAATTTGTTCTTCAAATGTAAATCAATCTCTCATAAATAACCGCACTCCGACTGATCGCCAGCTATTCGTTGACATAAAAGTACGTTAACCTTGCCCACGTCTCGTTGGGTTATTTAAATGATCGACCTAACGTTAAGGTACATTGTCACGCGACAATAGCTGTCATGACTTTCGTTGTCGTGATATTGAATGACAACGTGACATTTGTCTGCTGCCGTTTTTACGAAATTTTAATGTCACAATGTTTAGTTATTTTTTAATATGGCGTCGCACCAAATAGTCACAGCAGCGACCAAAGTTGTTTTCGAAATCGTGAATTATAGAATTGAGGAAACTAAAACGAAATGGAAGAAAAAAAAATTGGGTACGCAAATGGTTCAGCAGAGACAGAAATTTTGCGTCTCGAATAACCTTATACGAGAGATTGCTGTCGAGGATCAAGAGTTTTGAGAATTTCTTTCGTATAAATGAAAGAACGTTCTGCGGTCTCTTATCATACATGTTTTCATCAAAACTTCCTCCGATCTGCTGTGGATTAATCGATCCTTAAGTTGTGGATTTATTTTATTCTACAGACACGAGTGCTTTTCATATTCATATAAAAAATTTAATTCGTTAAATGGTAATTGCTCCATGCTGCCCCGCGGATTCGGCCGAGTTACTCAGAACGAGTAGAATTCAGAATTGTTGCCCAGATATCACTAGAAAATCGGCCAATAAGAAAGAACCGTTGCGACAGTGTCACTAGAAAATAAAACCTGGTTTGATTCCGTGGCAGTGCGACAGTCTGGTTTTCACGACGAAAAACGTTTCGACAGTTATTGCCATTAAAGTAACTGTCACGGTTTACAGTCGCGTGGAAACGTACCTTTAAGCGTAACTTCTACGTACGGGTTTTCACGGTTTGTGGATTCGGGAGCAGGTGTCGCGTCCTCCCATGATCTCGATAGGAATACAGAGACGCATCTTTCGATATCGTTCGCGCGGCGCGATACGATGCGCCCCGCAGCTGTCTTCCTTTCCCATTGTGCTTAATGGGCCACGTGGCAGATGTCCGAGCGTTAACAAAGAGGCACGGAGCCGCTTTTCCACGAACGTGTCGCAACGCTAGAAGGCCAAGCCCCCATTTAGAAGTTGTTCTTGGCCTCTCGAACCCCCCACCGCCGCCTCCCCCACGCATCCAACTGACAAGTCCGCTCTCCCCTCGATTTGAGCAACTTCTGCTTTCTCTGTATAAATCGTGTTTTTTTCTTCTTGTTTTTCAAATATTTGTTCTCCTGTGTTCGAGATAAAACTTTCTGGATGTAATGTGAGGGTGCGTAGAGACCGAACATACGAATTCGTTTGTTCGTTCCAACTCCGAAAAACTCGTACTAATTTCAATCCAGCAATATTCACGGCGAATATTGAAATGCGTAAGAATTTTTTTGGGGGGGAGGGGGGGGCGAACGAACGAATTCGTATGTTCAGTCTAAATACGCCCTTAAACAAATCATGCACGATTAAGAAAATACGTATTTCATTCGAAAATTTAAGGAATCTGAATAGCGTAACAAACAAACCGTGATTACTCGTGTGGCAATTACTTGATAATAATCTGCTGTCTGTTGTAATAGTGCAAACTTTATTATTTAAGCATTTTCTAAGGTACGTACTGAAAGAATCTTGTTTGTATTCGAACATATTGAAGCATCGCGAAAATGAAATCGATGTTTTCTTGTAACGTAATAATTCCAGCGAAAGGAACACTTTCTTCGGAATTGTACGCATCACGATTAACAAACCGGCAGAGTTACGATAAATATTCATCGTTTCGAATGAAAGGAACCAACGAACCGAGGCCGATTTCGAGAAGCGATTTTATTTAGCGTCATCAATGAATCGGTATCTCATTCGGAACTCTATATAATCGCCCCCCTCCACTCAAATTCTTGCAATTTCCACGACACCCTAATTCTTATTATCGTGTAGATAAAATTACAATGCATATACGGTTTCGAAGCCTACTCCATTAATTATCGATATAGCATTTTCCACGAACGGATGACTCCTAAATGCAAAATCAATCGAAACTGAATGACCAAAAAAGTATACGAAGGAAAAAATAAACGTGGACGCTCTTTTTTGTGTGATATATTGACACTGATGAAAAATTGTTTTAGTTATGCATTTTTTAAGTAAAAGTTAAACTCGCTTACTTTGTTGTTTTAACAAGAAGCGCATCGAATATGCATGAAATGGGATAAACATGAATTTAAGTAAATGTGTTATTTTCATCTAAAATTAAGTCGAGATATTACTGTAATCAATTTTTGAACGTAACTTTATAGGTTAGGTTGGGTTAGCACCATATGTTTCGAATAGCAGCTTCGAATGTTTGTTGATCTAAATTAAATCTTTAAATAGACTGTATTGTTCGTGGTATTGGATTGTTTGTATTGCAAACTTCTTAATTGCGGTATATTTGGAAATTTCACAAACGAAGGTGATAATTTCATGGAAGACTAAAATCTGCTTATCGCTATCATTATCTCGACGCACTACTGAATTCGTCACGTCCAAATATTTTTCACGGTTATAAATTAGAGATACCGATAGATAGAAGAGTGAAGTAATCAAATAAGGAATTGCTCGTCATATGACGCGAACTAATCGTTTTCGAGTTTTTACCGTTATCGGAATTACATTCCACCGAAATACACAATATCTTACGAAAGTACTCGCTACGCACAAACACTTAAAAACTATAGCAAAGTAGAGGGGGGCAACATGTACTCCCATTCACGAAAATAATAATTTCAGCTCGAATTATTATTTACAGTACAGATAATGCTACATTAATCAAGTGAAATGAAAGTTATAAATTAAATCACATATTATTTTTAAAAACGACTACTCGTGCATGCTTGAAATATGCGTTACGTTAACCGATATAAATAAAGTTGTACGAGTTCCATTGATTCTTGGGAGGCAAAGAAAGAACAAATGCTTAAAACCATAAATTATTTGCGATCGGGGCATAGAGGGATGTATTTCTATTCACGACCATGTGTAAAGGAGCAGCCGGAACGGTTTAATAGTTTCCGAGATATTTGCGCCACCGGTTTGGAAGATAATGCCGCAAGAAAAACACATTTAAAGCCTCGGATGCAGTTACAAGGTAGGTAATGATTTATTTATAGAACTTGTTATAATCTGTCGCTTCGGAACAACAAAGTTTCTGCTTTTCCTTTCGCGAATATAGTAATATACCTTCTATATATATCTTCCATTATAATTTTTATATCAGATATTTAAATGAAGCATCAAACGTTGATCCTAATAATTTGTTAGGTTTTATAATAAAAGGTATACGGAGAAATTTTTAGCAAAAATTTTGTTAGAAAATATAATTTTCGAATAATTTTCTCTTGAACAAAAATAATGTGCATTATTTTAATTAATCCTGTCTATTTGTATTGTTACTTATTATGCCCCTCTATCTTTATGCCTTTCCTCGACCATCTGTTCTCTCTTGTCGTTGGAATGCGAAGGGGAGTAGGAACGGTCAAAAGAGAGAGGAGGACAGAAAAATCTTTCCTCGAGCAAAGGAGGACTTCGCGGAATTGGACGTCGTAGTTTTGAGGAAGCAGAACGGGACCCTAACGGAGGGCCACAAAATTAGAAGAGATCTATAGGAATGCTTTATTCTTATCCTTTTATGGCCCGCTTAAGAATTCGTAAAAAAAAGATGTTATACAAAATAACATCATCATTCTTCGAAATGATTATTTACAACATTCACTGAATTAATTAGTCCCATTTTGAATAATCCCAAGCATAAATTTTCACAAGATATGCAATCCAATGAATGAATTGCAAAATCAGTAAACATTCAAGATGTAACATAACAAACATTCAAGAATTAAATTAGGACGATTAAAAGTTGAAAATTTGGTCATTAGTATAAAATATGATTAATATTTCTACATTGATAAATATCTAAAATATCTACACTGTGCCGCAAGCAGAACTAAGTTCAATTTATAAAAATCCGAAATGTCGATAAAAATAAAATTCATGCAACGCAAACAGGAAAATAAATATGAACGAATAAAACATGTATCGTGTATGCATATGGATAAAAGAGGAAGTCGAAAGAATGCATAAATCCGGTGAAGAAAAAGTAACGAACGAGTTTTACGATGCAAGTTTCGAAGTCATAAGGTGGTTCGAAGGCATCATAAATCGGGGGAAGGGATGGATGGGGGCCAACCCTGTTTCAAGGGATCTGGCTAGAAATTCGCCTTCTTGGAAAACGACGAACTGGGCTGATGACCTGTGCGCGCCAGGCGAAATACGGTTCGTCGTGGCGAATGCTAATTTTACTGGTCAACTTCATCGATGCTTCTCTAGTGTACGGGTTCTCCCTTTCGGTTAAGGCAGCCGTATACAAAAAATTATGGGCGTCCGCTTCGGTGCATTATTTGTATTTCGGGGCGCCACACTTTTAATGTGGAAATTATATACGCGCAGGACGTATTGTCTTAATTGTTGAAGGACAATGCGTATTCAGATTATTTTAGGTCTGAATAATACGCATTCAGATTAGATTAAGTCATGTTACGCTTGAATAATATTCATTTAGATTCAGTTAAGTTAGGTTAAGTCTGAATAATATGCATTTAGATCCAGTTAAGTTAGATTAGGCCTGAATAATGCGCATTCCGATTAGGTTAAGCTGGGTTAGGTCTGAACAATACACATACAGATCTAACAGTAGTTCGTAATAAACGAATACGACGTTTAAATATTCGCTCAATGGTCATGCTTCTTATCTATGAAAACCGACCATTTTTAACTTTCAAATGTGTACACAAAATGAAGTTCTCAACAGTCTGCGATAACTGCATTTTGCAATGGGTCATGTTTATTAAACGTTTTGATTTTTTCAACTTTACCACCGACTTTTAAACATGGGTGTTTAAATGATTTTTTTTTAATTTTGTTGCATATTTTCAGGGTCAATTACTAATTATGGTAAGTGATGATTAATAAATATACAATTTGTGGAACAGAACCATACTCGTGTAACAATAATTAAAAATTAATACAAAAAAGGTTACGAACCTCACAGAGAATAATACATAATGAAAAATGAAGAGCTCTAAGTGAAATTGTGCGTTTGCGGAACAATTGAAGATCTTTTATAATAAAGAAAAATGGCAGCCAATTATCGGACAGTCACCATTTATGAATGACACTGTAGTTGGCCTCGTTATCGGCAAGATTTCCAGTAAGTACTAATGAGAAGAGGTTCCCCGAACGAGTGGTAACACGGATTTTATCTCTTACAGATAAGCGTGAATTTTATTTTACAAGCCTTCGGGGAAATAAACCTGCTTCCGTGAATGGATCCACTTGTGATATCACGAGCATTTAAAGCTTCTTATTAACTCGCCCGGTCATTAACGAATTAACAATTCTCCTTTTAACAATGCATCCAATGGTTCGACAATATTATTCCCAAATGTTTATGGATTTAAACATTGCAACAATTCGACTACAAAAACACGTCAAAGCAAAAATAAAAAATGAAATTGTTACTCTAATTACTACGAAATTATGTTTGATGTTTCTGGATATCCCTTGGATATAGACGCCTATGGTGAAAATAGAATATCTGTTAAAATTTATGTCGTTTCCTTTTATAGTTTAAACAAACTGATTGACCGATTAATCTTTATTACAACGATTAAAAATATTCTGCAACTTTTAACGTCATAATAATTGTGTAATTTGTTAACAAAACATGAACTATTTCCCTGCAATTTTTTCCTTTTTTTTTACATTTACCGTGCCTATTTGTTAGAATCGCTTTTTCCGCGAAAGAGGTCAGAAGGAGCGCAAGAAACTGCACCAAGTGAGTCATTTAGTCTTTCGTTGTTAAATAAAAAGCTTAATTCGTTTAGCGTTAACAACGCTCCGCTTGAGTGCTTTGGAGCGCATTTCCAGGTAGAATCATAAATTTCTATAAATTGTCGGAACGTTTGCAGGCAATTCTGCAAGCAACGACCCTTAAGGCAATGATTGTAAGGAAAGCGAAGATAACTAGAGATTGCCATTAAACTTCGCAGAGGATTTTAAGTTGCTCGCGAACAAATACGAGTGAGTCGAGTTAAGTACTCTGAAATAAGTTCTCGAGAAAAAATGTACAATTATAAGAATATCCACGAACGTTGCTTACCGAAATGTTTCCGTAATTTTGTGACACGGTCGAAAGGAAGTCTACGAAACTTTCTCCGAAAAGGCACTTCCACTTTCACCTCACCTCTCGAAAATAGCTTCGAGCACTGTTAAAAATAATTTCCGTTCTAGAAACGATAAAAGTCTCTTTAATCTCCTAAAAAACCAGGAAGACAGAAACTCGAATAGTATAATACATTCACGGACGCACCGACGTCCACTTTCAAAAATGATCAACAAAATGCGGTGTACGGAAAAGACACTGCGCTACAGTCTCCCCAACGTGAAAGTTGGGTCAGCACTGACGCTGCTACCACTGAATGAATCTATAATTGCTTCTGTAGGGACACGGAGTGGGGGAAAGAACGTGATCGAGTGCGAGCGGTGGGGGAAATCGTGGAAGACTCGCTCGGGGGAACGTTAAGAACCCCAACCTAGCGATGGGTATAACACGGAAGTAAACAAGGAAGTGAAGATTAAGAAATAAAGTATGCTAAAGCCTTTTTAATAAGGTAAATGCCCCAGTGGCTGGACTTTTAAGGCAAAGGATGCTGTTGCTATGATTTTTTATAGTTTAAGATAATATAAACAAAGCTAAATATGGCTGTACTTCCGAATGGGACCTGTTGCTGATCGACATGAAATTTGGAGCGGAGGTGGGGGGTGTGGGGAAGAACTCAAATCTAAAATTTTAGGTGCGGGTATTTAATAGTTTCCGAGATATTAATTAAAAACTTTCGATACAATACATTGAATTCTTCATATACAGACACGACTAACACAACCGTTTTCACTGGAGCAGTATAGAATATCCCTAAATATTTCTTCAATCGGTAGACCCGAGTCTTCTCCTTCTAGAAAATTTATTACAGAGTAACATTTATACACAACAAAAATATACAAATTTATATTTATAAAAGCGTCCACTTGATTAATTGGACAGAATGTACAGCACGTACTAGTGATTACACATAGCTGCCCCAGTGCTTGGACATAAAATTAAATTTAATAAGAATCTTCGATATGAAAATAATTAACATTGTTGTACATTGCACAATTTTCAAAAGCTCGAAAACTAATATGAAAAAAGTAAGGCAAATATAAACGCTTATTAGATAAAGTATACAGCCTAAATTCTCGTGCACTGCGATCTCATGTACTTTTATACAGACAGTACTTTTAAAATTAAGTACATATTAAACAATAGACATTGTGTACAATATGTATCTTTCCTCTTAATAACAATTTCGTGTTATACGCAAAAGTATTAGCCTTTAGGGATATCAAGCAAGGAGGGTTAACGAAGGAAACGAGGGTTCGGTTAGGATTCTAATATGAAATCTCAGCTTCGTTTCTACAACGCGGGAAGCGTACGACCTACCGGAAATAATCACTGAAAATGAGCCCGGCAGGTTCAAACTGAATACCTTTTCCCAAATACGTATAAAGTTAGAAAATATCGAACAAGCGTTTAGAAGGGGTTGCGAGGGTTATAGTGTAACACAGTTAGAATATTCTGCAATAATGCCCTCGTGAGCTGTGATTAAATTGAAATACGGGGTGTTCCAATGGGTGTGACCAATCAGAACGATAGTTTTTTTCGTTAATAATTCAAAAACGAAGCCTTAACCAGCATTTTCGTACAGGAAAGCGTTGTTCAGGATTACGTCAGCAATCACCCCTTAAAATACTGACATGCAGTAGCCAAACACGCTGTTTCAAATTTCAGCATTTACACTTTTCGATAATGTGTTGCTATAATATCTGTAAGGCGCAAATCAAACGGACCACTTTTGAACCACACGACAACCACAAAACGGTGGTTTGCTTGAATTAGGCTTAATAATATACTATCAGTAGTGTAATATTTTTATCGCAAGAAAATCGCTGGTAATCGTATTATAATTTCATTAATAAATTATTCAAATTTCTTGCGGAGTTCCGTAATTATGCATTTTAATGGCTTACTTCAATTTTTGCTATTTCACCGTAGTTTCTGTTTAAATAGCTTCATTTAACACTGAAACGAGAAACTAATCAAGGGGGTGATAAGAGTACACTAACTTTTTGTTGCTTTTGCACAAAAAATGTGAAGTTAAGGTTTTTAGGCTGGCTCACGCCGCAAACTTAATCCTCAATTTAGTGCTAGATTTGGAGGTACATAGTTATTTTAGCTTTTTAAAAACAATGGCATACTGATAAAATTTAGCTATTTGAAAAGAAACTGTAGTGAAATAGCAAAAATTGAGAAAAGCGGTTAGCACACAATCACCCAAAGTGCTAACACCCTCCATTGAAGAAAATATCGAATGTGAATACTACTATAATTGAACAGGAGTACTTGCCTAAAGTAGATTAACCCAACATAACCTAACCTAAAGTACACAACCACTCAGAGCTGTAACACCCTCCATTGAAAAAAATATCGAATGTGTATATTACTATAATTAGACAGTAGTAGTACGAACGATGGACGATCGAAGCCATTACTACCGCATGTGCTCTATTGCACATGCCTCGAGGAAAAATGGATTCCTTTTAACTGGTTTACGTGCGATCTCGTCTCCGCTACGCGTCATCGTTCTCGCCTACGAGTTCGTATTTCCGTGGGCCTCCCGTTGAAACGTCACGAATTCCAACGATTTGACGCCGTACACTTGCGATCTTGGCTGCCAATCGATCCCTTCCTGCCAGAGTAACCCCCACCCCGCCAATGCACTCGACATTGACAAACATTTTACGAACTGTTGGACGGCTACTTCTAGAATAACAAAAGTGGTGTTCGAAATTCTTTCGATTTTTCTTTATGAAATCATAATACGGCTATTAGTGTTTCAATCAATATATGCAGGAGCATACAGCGACCTCGCAGCTTTATGTAACGCCTGTAATAATTACTTGAATAATATTTTCAATAAAAAAATCAATTTCTCGAATGTAACACTTCTCAGGAGATATGTATACGATATTATTCAAAGAATGTGTAGCTTTTTCTTGTATAATAATCAGTTGAAGTTTAAAAAAATGACGTTTATTATATGTTACACGTATTCAAACACTGATTACTATGTATGGATATGCTTTTTTTTTGCATGTAGAGCACGATCGATAGTCGTGAACAATTTTAATTGACATTCGTGGAAATGAACGCAACGTGCCTGTTATACTTTTTTCTTTTTACTCGCTTTAATTTCTTTTAGTTTTTTTTAATTTTTTAATTTCTATTGGAAATCATTGCCGCATGAAATAATGACAGGGAAAGTACAACTTTTTCTTCAGTGAAACTACAGATTTTTAAAGTTCAGTTCACTAATAACGCGTTCATTCATTTTTTTTCATAAATATAAATTTGAAATTTTTACGTCAAGCCGGAGTACATCCAGGAAAGATTCTGACGAGGAGAAAAGAAGGTGATAAGTTGCATTTGACAACCAGGGCCGCGTTTTCCAGGAAACAAAACCAGCACGTGCCTGAGGTCCGCTGAAAGGAGGGTTCCGCATAGATGTGCCCTTATTGCATAAAATAAATGAATCTACTGAATCTCTAAATTAAAATAAAAGATATATACAGTGATAATACATTTATTGCAACGCCATTGTCATATTTGGGTAGTATCATCTCTCAATAGGTTGTCCAACTAATTCTTGTTTATATACAAGAAGGGCCCCGATTTTCATTTGTATGCCCGGGGACCGAAAAGTTCTAGACGCGGTCCTGTTGACAACTGACGGAGAATTCTAAGCTGGGGGCGAGACCAAAGAATAGGGAAAAAGGGAGAAAGATGGAAGCAGCGGACAAAGAGAGAAGGAAAAAGAGAGAGGCGTACCTAAGACAAGTTATTCTTGTTCAATTCCAAGAATAAATCCGTAAGAATCCAGCTGGTCGCACAATACGAGTTTCTCTCAAGAAAATATGCTCCCTCTCCCCGCCGCTAACGCCTCTCACCCTTTCAAACATTTTTGCCGAACACCTTGATCCACTCTAGATCCAATATACTTCGGCGCCATTTGTCTTTCACTGACGTTTTCATTGGAAACAGCGAAATCTTATCTGAAGGCTTAATGCTCTTTCGAGAATTTCTACGGCATTTATTAATGCTATGATTCTTTTTCTTTTTTTTTTTTTACTGCGGGCATAAATTTGTATAAGGAACATAAACTCTACCGCTACCTTCCCGTGGCTTTCGACTCTCGCGCCATCATAATCCACATTTACGATAAACCTTTGCACTTGATGCGAAGACGAGCAAAGTTTCAAACGAGGATATAAAGGTTTATCGACATCCAAGGTGGCACTAAACTTCGTCGAGTGCGAATAGCATAGTAATAATAATTCGAGCACGCTCGCGTTACGTAAATAATGGCCCGAATTTATTTTTAAATCTCGGTGTAAAAAAAATGTGGTTATTTGTGCTTCGTGCGAAATCGTTGATAACGACGTTCATCCGCTCTGACGGTGAAAAGTTGATGTCTTTAGAATTTGGCAAATATTTGATTGTCGTTAAACATCGGGCAAACACTAGTTTACGCAATAGCGGGTTCCACGCGCGTATTTGCATGAATGTGCCAATCGAAACGTTTTTATGATGGGCTGCCTTTCCTTTTCTTATTATTTCTACTCGTAGACCTCATGAATCTCCAAGAACCTTTAACCATCGGGAAAATCTTCCTCCGGCTGCTAGATACACCGGGCCCGAAAGAGGAACACCTGGCAGTGAGTCATGACTCTGAAATATGTATCCTACCACGCCATATGACGTTTCTTTCGGGCAGGCATTCGTCTCCTCTGATGAACAGGAACATTTGGCGGGCTATTATATCGTTACAAACTTAAATGCAAATTAAGCAAACATTGGAAAATATAGAGATCTGTTTAAAATATCGTAATGTCCAACTAATTTAATTAAATATCTTTTTAATATTTTAAAGGAATTGTTAACAATATTCGATTGCGAAGAGGTAAGCTGCATTTCCCACCTAGGGAAATTTATTCGGGTAATTAAAAAATACTACCGCGATGGTTGGCAACTGTTCGAAATGCGTCTTCCGTAGTTCGCGCGATTCCAGAAAGCTTTTGTGTTCGATGAACAATGGGCGTAGGCCGGATTCCGTTATTAGGAGTACAATACGTTCCATTGTGCATTTATGGGGACTTTGGGGGGGGGGGGGGATTTCGTGGTAGCTTGCCGGCTTTAGTAGAAACCACACTTTTCGAGGTTCAACCATTCTTCATCCCTTCTTTGAATGTATCGAAATCCTTACAAAATTCTCGTTCCGGGAACGTGACGGAGGATCAACTTCTATGAATATACAGCCTCGACGAACTGGTAAACACGTTTCGCTACACGGGGACGCCAGAATGTACATATTAATCTTTACCGTGCAGATTTTGCACCTCGACAGAAGTGGAACGGATGTTAACGAACTTCGTTTCGTTTCAATAACCATAAAAGTCGGTAGAGACGAGCAATAACGCTTGAAACTCTATTATTGAACATCGATTAGCAGCGGAATAAACCGCAGTAACAATGGCACGATAATAATTGCAGCCGCGAGGAGATACGCACATTCGACCGATTTCCTTCCGGACGTTCGCCATTATTAGATCTACTTTACCGACGAATTGAAGAATCTCGAATAACAATGCTCCCTGCCCCGGGTCTTAATTACCAACGAATATAAGCGTTTCGAATTTCCAAGAGTTTCAATCACATTACGCGGACACGCGGATGTCGTTTGTGCCAATGATTAAGATCGCTTTCGTGGAAGCGCAAACGATTTTATAATGTCGCGTCCCGGCGGCGGGCCGCACAGGTAAATTAGAAAGCCCGCCGAAGGATAGGAATTACAGATCCGGAAAGATAAAGATTGCTAGAAACAAACGGGTCTTCCGTCGATAGATCGAGAACTATATTCCAGAGCGGATTCCAAGAACGTTTCGACGGAGAAATCGAGAGACACGATACGCTCCCATTTCAGCTAGCCGCGTACATATATGGGCCTTACAGAGCTTGTTATCGTATCTGTTACATTGGGGTAGAGCCCAGGCATCTTATCGCGCGAACAAACTCCTTTATGACGATTACACCCGGTTCTCTCGAATCGACCTTTCCCCGAACCGGACGCCCAAGGGCGACTTTCGATGAAGGTCAGTACAACTGCGACGGGACGGTCAAACAAAATACATATTTCACTCGACACTTATACTATTTTACATGTGCCTCTGCGACGCTTATCGTTACACTTGTTCCAATACGTGCCAGTCATGTCGTGTTCGATCGCTACAGGCGTGTTGACAATTCAGATGAGGATGCTCCCAAGACCAGTTCCAGGAAAGACAATGTAGGAATGGAATCGAACCTTTTTTTCCCCTATCGTTCGACCATGGAAATTAAGGCCCCTTTTTTCTTCGTAACATGAAAGTACACATGTATGAAGGTACTTGATAACGCCCATGTTTCCTAATATTGTTGTTCGTTATATCTCACAAAACAAGCACTAAAACTTATCGATCATGAGCAGAATTAGTATCTAAATATACAGCGTGTTCGGCTACTACGTATCAATATTTTAAGGGGTGATTGCTGAGATGATTCTGAACAGCGTTTTCCTGTACGAAAATACTGTTTGACGCTTCGTTTTTCAATTGTTAACGAAAAACACTGACCAATCAGAGTGCGCGCTCAGCCGAGAGAAGGTCGTGATACGCTCGACCGCGGTCTTGAACACTCTCGCGGCTTAGCGCGCGCTCTACGCGTGCCCTGATTGGTCGGTGTTTTCCGTTAATAACTCAAAAACAAAGCCTTAACCAAACTTTTGGCAAGCGAAAAGGTTATTCAAAATTGCCTCAGCAATCACCTCTTAAAATATTGACATGCAGTAGCCGAGCACTCTGTATGAATCTTAAACTTGCACGATCATAATGTCTGTGACGAGAATTTATACCGATCAATGCTGCACAAAATTTATACCTCGTGTGTACAGAAGTTTGCAGTTGAAATGTATTAGAACTAAAAGGTCTTATAGGGTAGTTACTGATTTTAGAACATTTTCTTGTTTCTGAAATATTTGTAGCATTTTATGATAAAGATAGCTTTTTATATTTGTTTCATATCTACCTATTTCACAGAGATTCCCCGTGCACAGAATAAGTTTCAGATCTTACGGGAAATGTCGGAGATTGCAATATAAGAATATACATTAATGAATGTTAAAGTGGCGAAAAGCAGTGTATAATTAATTCGTAAAAATTCTCTGGTAAGCACTCAGCTAAATGTATCATGATAAAATATTATTTAGGGTTTAAAGATACCATTATCGTAATTGTTGGTATCCTTGTTTTCCAAGAACATCGCTTTCCTCTTTAATAACGAGTATCGACAAGCAATAACATTAATAGAGTCTCATCCTGACAACTTCACCCGAGTAACCGCTGCGTCGAGTCGGTCATGGACTTTCTCAAATAAAGCATTGTTTAAACACGATCTTTCAACGAACGCATCAGCTCACTTCGAGCTGAATACAGTGAACAAATGTCATACTAACTGCTCTCAGCCAACCGATGATACCGCGTCTGCACTTGTTAGAATTGTTGCGAGTAGCTAGCCAGCTGTTTGCGCGGAACAGAAGCAGCATTGGGTCTAAATCGTACTTATAGTCCGTTCAACGAAACGGGTCAGTGGAGACCGTCACGTGATACATATTCGGGCCCTACGGACGCTAGTTATTAGTTTGCCGTGGGTTTGTTTATCTCCACTAACGAACGGTATTTGCAAACTGTACACGGTGATTCACAAGGTATAGGAATACGATTGAAGCGAAAGTTACATGACGTTCACGGGGTGTGTGTGTGTGTTTTGCAATAATTCTCTTTTAACATAGAATACGTAATACGGCTCATTTGGCTTCAAAAAGTGTAACGCGAAAAATGTAACGAAAATGTGTAACGCTGAAAAGAGAATAAATAAAAATACCGCTAGATGGCGTTTAGAGATTACGATGCTCCGAGTTGTGGAGATGTGACTACATTATGGAGCTAATTAATCAGGCGATCAGTTACGCTGTAACTGCCTTGTGATTGCTTTCGTTCAATTATGTCGAAATCGCAATTATTTTGCAGCCAATTGCGCCGTATAACATATTCCGTGTTAAAAATGTTGTTATCTGTGGTCGCCAATGTTTCGCTCGCATTAAAGTTTTAAAATGAAACACCTTATATATTTTTACGTAAATTCAAAGGACATTAAAAGCTAGGTAAATAAGTGTAATGTAACCGTAGAACTAAAATGAGCATTTATTGAGATATTTACAACAGATGTTTTGTGGGAAACGTTAAATCCCGATATTTAATTATGAACTACCGACGACAATGGAAAATATGCAAGATAGTATTATCAGAGTATGTAGGAATGTCTCCGCGAGTACACTGCGAAACGTGCATGTACCGTTTCTCGAACAATTAAATGCGTGCAGTAGTAATAACGGTGGCCATTTTGAACATGTTCTAAAACAAAACTTCTATTGAAAATATCTCAATGAATATTCATTTTAGACCTATTGTGCCTTGACACTTATTTATCTAGTTTTTAGTGCTCTTTGAATTACCGTGTATCAATATACATATAGGGTATTCCATTTAAGAACATCTTGGCGACCTTTAAAACTTTGTGTATAAGCAACGTAGAAGAAAGATAATTATTGCAACATATACCCACCCGAAAGTCATGCAGCTTTTGTTTCAAACATTTTCCAATACGGATGATAGTTTACGAATAATTTCGTATCGCCGAGTTCGGTGAATCACCCTATATGTGAACACTCGTGGACGCGACATGAGATAGCCGGTTTCCCAGCCCACTTCATACTCAATGGCTACAGGATGCAAATCCTCGGGCGGACCCAATTCTGCTCGCCTGTGACACCGGTTGTTACCTTGAGGCCTTCAAGCGCAGTTTGCGGCGCAAACGCAAGCTGCCCATTTTGGGAAAGCTCATGAAGTGCAATTTGTTGTCGGAGGTCGTACGCTAAAATCCGCCGTTTCTTTGGGCCAGGCAGGAAAGGTGGCAAATAGTGTGTGCCGCTTTCGTCCCTAAAATCGCCGATACTCCGCAAATAAGAGTCGATTGCTGATGAAATTGTGTATGCTTTAATACTCGAGAAACTAAGCGAACAACACACATCGGTGCATTTTTGATCGCGGAATGCGACGTACCGTCCATACAGTTGGATAACTATCATGTCGTTACATGATCCAACGTTAAACGAGCTTTGTTACGAAGATTGAGTACCGCATATGCGCGGATGTCATATTCTAATCTAATCTAACGTAAAAAATGACTCGCCCGTGAGATCGAACTAGCGTTTCGTTTTCAACTCGACAGGGTTACAGCAACCTTCGATATCAATGCCTTCGTGCACTGAAGTCGTCTTCCAAAGCTGACGTAGTTCTTTGAGCCGTTCATAGGCCAAACTAAGTCCATAAATACAAAACTAGAGGACAGTGATGATGATTTGCCCCATGTTTAAATAATAAAATAGACAAATTAACGAAATGTGGACTTGATCAGTTTGGCTTCTTCTAAATCGACTTCGCACCGGGCTCATATTAGACGCGAGCAGGGGAGAGACAATATTGGTCTCCCCAGATGGCCTGGTAGTCGCACGGCGTTCCTTTGGAAGCTGCTTCTTCCGAGAATTTAAATCTCAGTCATTTCATTGTTCAGAAGAAACGCTTTTTTGTTCTTTATCAATGGAGTCCTTTAGGAATACAGAAACAAAGGCAGATAAAAGAGCAGCTGAACTTGAAAACAATTGGCGAAGCGCAATATTAGGAACATATGCGAAGTTAGTCATGGAATTAGTCTAAGAAAGCATTATTAGCAGTTGTTTCGTACCCCATAAAACACTTGAAATAAGCGTGTACATTTACCACTTTATGTTATTAATGCATTTTCGACATGTATGCAACATCATTTCACATTACAAGACAGTAAAGAATAATAAACTGTTTCAAATAAACCATTAAATATTCCTGCTAGACAAACGAGATTAATCCCACAGATGCATTTTTGTTCAATTAAAAGAACATCAATCGAAAAAATACTTGTCGTTGGGTTAAGAAGCCGTTTTTCTGTGAACATTTCCCATTTTCTAAGCTTTCACTCAAATAAATAGACACTCAAGTAGACAAATTACATCCATAAGAGAAAAGGTGTACCGAGGACTAAGAAATTCTATACAAAAATAAATGTTTAATGTCGACAAAGGTGAACGTACCTTCCACACTCGTTCTCGAAGCGTCTTCTTTACGTTCATGCAGTTCACTTGTCTGATGGAAATGTGCGATTTCAAATTATCTCACAAATGTTCTCACAGATAATACATTGAGTTTTGAAAACTATCACGATTTTGCTTCACTTGATCTACATTTGTAATAAAATTTATGCACGAATCCGAGTTCAACGGACGTACCTTAGGCGTCCCAAACGAACTGCTACGAACTTCTCTCGCCATTGGCGTTGTTGAATCATATAATGGACACTAGAGGGTGCTCGGGCCAGAGTAAACAGAGTTGCCACCAAATTTTGAATTGTTAATTTTTAACAGGGAATAATACAGTGTAATAGGAGGAATAAAAAATAATGGACTGCGTTCAGTTTTCTTATTACGTACGTTTATATTGTTACACTTGTTATAAATTACAGACATTTCTGAATAAATGTGTCCCAATAAAAATATCGATATTTACAATTTTTACATCGCTTAAACCGAGGAAATGTCATTCGTATGATCACATTATATCATTACAGATACACCGTTAATAATAATCAGAAACATTAGTATTACAATTCCTGAATAAGGTTTACTGAATTAGTTTGCGATAAATGAAAATATGCTTTTAACATTATGCTCGAATTGATGTACTTTTAGTGTTTCTTAAAGTTATACGGATGTTTAATTTAAGGCAGACAAACATTTTTTTACATTTCATAGAGAATAATGATAAAGTGTCTAATGTAAAAGCGTCGATTTACTCAGTTAATTTTAATGAATTTGGGAATGCTATATATACCTTTTTTTTTTAATGTTCAGAAAATAAATCTCTTAGCGTTACATGCGCTAAGATATTCGACAGCTTTCATTTGGCAGTGGCGTTTTCGAACAATTGAATCCACATTCAATCTTATCAAATCCAGATTTACAGCAGGATGACTTCGTAAGTTCGTTCGCAGCACCATCTAGTAGCGTAATAGGTAAAATCCCATGGAAACTGCCTCCTCATAAGATAAACTTAATATTAAGAGAACCAAGATTTAACTTAGCAATTAATATTTGTTACATTAAGCACGAACAATATTACGAGCAAAATATGTTTTATTATTAGCTTGTATATAAGCCTAATTATCGTATAACGTGACTATACACAGTTTCACGATATATAAACATGAAACATTGATTTAAATATTTTAATTGTTCAAAAACCGGAAATCATTGCTGCGCGAAAATGCCGTGAAAAGAAAGTGCACGCAAGTGCACCATTTTCTTTTTAACTATACTTGCGTCACTTGCGTAACTGTATGATTCATGCCCATGTTTCCATTATTTTCTATAAGAACTTGCTTTCCAGCATTCATCCGACCTTTCCAGCTTTTGCAGAATAGTTCGTTGAACGTCTTTCTGAACTGTCTGCTCATGGTGCAGTAAAGAATGAAGTTTATGGCTGAGTTTACTAGGGTCAACATGTCTATAACATCACCTAAAAATTAATAAAAAATTGTTAAGATCAAAATCAATGAATATCTTCTTCAATAAAGTAATTTTTTTAAATATCTCGTTAACTATCATTTTATTGCTATTGCGCTCCAATACTTTTTTACGCAGAATGACGGGAGGAATCTGTCTAAAAAGAAAACAAGAGAGAGGCGTAAAATCGTAAATCTTTACGGTCGAATGAACAGTGACGTTTTTTAGCAAAAGGATGGAAAATGTAATGCTTCTTCACTTCTTGCCGTGTTAGATATATGCAACTGCTACAAATTTTACCTGAATCCGGAAAACATTTATGCCATTCGAAGTATATTATATTTTCATTCACATGAATAGTTTAACAAACATTTAATGTATTTTTAAACTAAATACCCTGTATGTATACTTTATAACTTATGAACTATAGAAGCAATAATTGTGCAATACATACATGTCAATCATTTGTTATAATAATGACATAACTCGAAATTTACAGTTTTTGATACCTTCTATCGTCTAAAGTATCACATTTCACCTCGACGGAAGCTTTTATGGTTTGCCGTTATCTAGAGCTCCTCGCTTATGAACCAGGTTCGTTCACGGCCCCTACGAAATCAAAGTCATGCCGAATAGTCGACTGTTTCGTTACAAGAAACTGGCCGGTCCAGAGCCAGTTCTTTCTTTCGAGGCACTACTGTACGATAAATGGCATCGCAATTCTGTCCTATTCGATATCACAATTACAAAACAATATAGTATATTATAATGGAGAATATTCGTATAAATGATATTACAAGTATAATATTAACAATAATATTATTAACATCATATGATTATAAATGCCATAATATTCAAGTTTCCCAACTAACTAAATAATGTTTAACATGTATATAGAAAATTCTATTGTATTTTGCGAATATCCTCTTTTTTATTTTGTCACAACTTTTACCACACTTTTACATAGCGTGAATGCAATGTATAGTCTTTTGTATTGAAGTGGCGATAACTCTCTTTCATGGATGCGAAGTGCGAACTCGCGCGTGGTAAACTCAATTTCTATTTAAATCCAATATTGTACACCTTTTTGCATTTTCATTACCAAAATAAGTGTAAATTTGATAGAAAATATTTACGCTCACAATAATAGTGAAGGCAGAACATATTACGTCAGCATATCTACATATAAATAGTAAAGGCAGAATTATTGCTTTTAGCTTTAATAACTGTAAACGGAAAGACATTTATATCAATTTCAATCATTTTCATGATATTAACCATTTTTGTATTATTTTTCATTTCTCCATCCAACATTTTCTCATTCGATAAAGAAGCAACAATATAATATTAAACAAAAGATTAATTAATTTTCTGTTTCGTAGTTGTGCATGTGCTTTGTATAAATAAAAAGCTTTATATTAAAGTATTCTTCAACATATATTTGTAATAATTTATGCCATACGAAAAACTGTTTCCGATATTATTGATATCTTTATTTTAATAGAAAAATTTTCGTATGCATATGTATATATTAGTTGGTTTTACACATTTTTATAGTAACAGAGAATTACATATAAATTTTAACTATCAGTTTCTCCAAATGTTAATTTCATTATAAAAAAATATACAGGCAGCTGAATATATAATTCTGTGTAAATCACATGAATGAAAAGTCATATCTACCAAAACGCAAATATGCGACAAATTATTGTTGTAACTATGATTTTGAAATTTTAAGCACATAACAATACAGGGTGCGCCGTATCCCATAGAAGAGTCGGATATAAAAGATTCCTGAGGCGATACTGAACAAGTTTTTCCTTTAGCAAAATGTCGTTTGAGGCGTTGTTTTTCAATTATCAACGTAAAACGCTTGGCCGCTCAAAGCGCGCATAGAGCCTGCGTTCAGGGGCGGCATGTACCGCTGGATGATGACGTGCAGCCGGTGCGTCAATCCAAACGCGTCGGTGTAGCAGGGATCAAAAGTTGTATCGAATACCGAATCAATGTAATGAAGAATAATGTCGAATTATTCGTTATTCGCGAATAATGAATGGAAACGCTATACCGACGCGTCCGGATCGGGGCACCGGACGAACGGCACCATTCAACGCCACGCAACATTCCGTCCCTGAGCGCAGACTGCTCGCGCTTTGAGTGGCCAGTGTTTTTCGTTAATAGTTCAAAAGCAAAGCCTCAAACGACATTTTGCCAAAGGAAAAAGTTGTTCAGTACCGTCTCAGGAATCTTCCATATCCGGCTCTTCTATGAGTTACGGCGCACCCTGTATTTGCAATACCTACGTATCGAATACATTCACTGTTTTAACTAAAAGGTCAGATCAGGTTTCCCACTGTAGCTTGTATGCAAGCATCGGTGTGTGTATTTGTAACTTTATACATAGTATAATTATTCAATTACTACTCTGTTAAAAAGCAATTTTCAAGTTAAAGTTTCCTATTTCGGAGAAATAAATTCGATATCTGAATTTCAATGAATTTCCTTGCCACATATTTGCAAGTTAACAAATTCAAAGCTTAGAATTGATTGCCTGCTGAGTGCGAATTTTTTTCTAGAGTTGCTACAAACGATAGCTCACGTACAGGGTGATTCGCCCGCCAGGAGACTTGAAAAAAGTGTTGCCGCCTAAAGGTCTGGAACTCTTATCCCATGCAGTCCCATGTAAAAATTTCGGGCGACATATTGTGTCCTTTTCTGTTTCTCGCTTTCACTTGGTAAGAACACTTTCGCCCTGCAGTAACCTAAACAACTGGCGATCGACAGAGTCATGTCAAGTGATAGCGAGAAACAGAAAAGGACAAAATATGTCGCCCAAAATTTTTACATGGGGCTACATGGGATAAGAGTTCCAGAGGTTTCGGCGGCGGCACTTCTTTCAAGTCTCCTGGCGGGCGAATCATCCTGTATATCAAAAAGTACAATTCAGCATTGCATATTGTCACGTAATTGATCTTTTACCTAAAACACGCAATTGTCACGTAAATGGCAAACGCACTCCAACATTATTTATTATAAATTTCACAAAAAGCAGATCTTAATATTTGCATCAAATTCCAAGTGAACATTATGTAACTATAGCTGTGATTATTTATTTACCAAAAAAGAGATGCGATTTCTATAAGAAGACTTTAAAACATAATATTTGGCTTGCACGTAGAATATTTCAGTCTAATTATTTCCTAGCTAAATTAGGCAATTGTACAATTCATCACAAACTAACGATTATAAATAATATATAATAACGACGTTTGATTTCGTTTACGTAATTTAATGGTGCAAAAATAAGTTGAACGTGTTGTTAGCTAAATAAATTATTGCTACCTAACAATCGAACTATTCACTGAGAAACTGATGGAAACTTAGTTTACTGTGCACAGATTCTGGAGCTAGTTACTACCGTTTAGTACTACCGTTTCGCAGCACAATACTTGCACAACCCATCGCGGTATGCAATTATTTCAGCGTGCCCTTACAAAGCCGAAACTACATTTCCTTTGTAGACAAATTCGACTGTAGAAAAATTGTAGTAAACTTTTAGCACTTTTTACAAAAGTGTAAAAAGCGTACTTTGAAATATTCTATGTGCAAGCGAAATATTACCTACCTAGTGTGGATTGATTAGTGACGCCCGAAAATATTTGGGCACTCCCCAAAACAGAATAACGTTTTTATAATTGGACCAAACGACTCGAGCTTTTGCAAAAAGATAGAAGTTTACTCAAAATCTTGCTTTCGTCGTGCGGAAAAAATGAAAATTTTGGAAGTTACAAAACAAATAGTGAAAGTCATCTTTTAAAACTTTTTTATCTGAACTTAAAATTTTAAAAATGTCTTTCACATACGGGGTGTTTCGGCTACTGCATGTCAATATTTTAAGGGGTGAAGATCGTGGTACGCTCAAGCGCGGACTTAAACACTCTCACGGCTGAGCGCGCGTGCTGATTGGTCAGTGTTTTTCGTTAATAACTCAAACACAAAGCCTTGACCAGTGTAGGATCCGGGCCGAGGTTTGATTGATACAGCACTGTCAACACAACGGTAACACGGTAAATGCTTTACAAGCTTTTCTTTCTCTTTTTTTAAAATCAATTTTCTGTCAATCTTTACTCACACCTTTCCGTGTTACCGTTGTGTCGACAGTGCCGTATCAACCAAACCTCGGCTCAGATCCTACACCAGCATTTTTGTACAGGAAAATATTGACATGCTTTAGCCGAACACCCTGTCTGTATTTCGTATTAGGTGCATACGTATTTCGACAGAAAAATAATAATTCTACTAAGAAGATAATAAATTGAACATTCGAACATAAATATTGAACACTCAAAAAAAAACATGTTTAAAGATAAATTGTGCAATAGAAGTATATTTTAACTTATTTTCGCTAAAAAAAAAACTCCACTATTTAACTCGCCTCTCAAAAACTGGACAAAAATATGGACCGTTTATTTTGAAAATGGTGTTCATCTATTTTCTTTTACTTTGAGATATTGAAATGTTTGCTCTACATCGATTCAAAAATTCAGATGAGGTCTATTTATTTTTTTCACGTGTCTATCTGTTTAAATATATGTAAATTTATTTTAGACATAGTCTTTCTGATAACTCACTAGACTAATACCGTTTTTCCGGGTCATGGATGGACTTACACCACTTTCAAAATAAATGTCTTTGCAATTCCATTTATTAACGAAATTTAAATTGATTAAAGCAAAAAAATATATTTATATTTATATAATAAGTTGTTTATGAATAAAACGTTCACATTTAAATTTTGTCCTTTTCTCAATTTTTTGAAAACTTGGCTTTTTTCAACACCATTATTCAAATAAACGGTCTATATGATTGTTTGTTGTTTATAATAAAATATCTTTCACAGATGCCGGTTGATTTCGTTACTTATTTGCTCAAATACTGCAGGGTTCCATATTAGGTACAGTCACCCTACATTTATTCTTCCACACTATTAGCCCCAAAAGAACCCCAAACGAACACTGACCGTACACCCTAATGCATGATCGTAGTCACAAGACAGTTTGGAAAATATTTTTCATCGCATTTTCAACGGATGAAACTACGTCGCGTCGTTTCATGCGGATAACTTCAAATTCAGATCCATCAATCCAAAGAACTTTTTCACAATCTGAAATGACCTAATTCGAACATTTCGTACCCAACTCGAGCTTCTTCTTTTTATCTTCTATTTGCTATTTTTTGCCAATATTTCGAAAACTAAAGTCGAGCGACGGTAATAGGAGAAAAAAATGATGCCCTTGACAACATATTTGAAGCTGGGTCTCTTAGGGTCAATATTTAACGAACATTTTAAAAGCAGATTCAGGAGTCTACAGATCGCGTTTCCAATCTTCTACAGTTGGATTTTTGTATTGGTCGGCCTGGTTTAATTGTTTTCGTTAATATACTGTGGTAAGCAAATGTTTTTCTTATTGCAATGTATCCTCGCAATCCTGTAACTTGTTCCTGATGGACTACTGTTCAGGAACCCGACTAGAGCTTTCTGGGCTCTAGGCATTCAAATGAAAATCGGGGTCCGTCTTTCAAATATGACAATGGCGTTACAATAAAGGTATTATCATTCTTACATATTTTTAAATTAAATTTAGATATCAAGGCCAGTGGATTTACTTATTTCATGCAGCAATGACAAATCCCTCTGCCCTTCCTTTTATGGGGCCCTATGCACGTGCCTATTTTGCCTAGTGGTAAACGCGGCCCTACTACTGTTCAAGTATTATCACACTTATGGGCAGGGGTATACCGATACGAAAAGGGAGATATGCTGAGTTTTGATATACAGGCTGCTTCCTTTAACCGGAGACGGTGGAACATCTCACGTGGACTTGCAGTTACAAAACAGATTTTCTAGCAAATGTTGTTTAATATCGAGGGGAGCATTACCTGATATAAATAATTTTGCTCTAGGGAATAGTGGTGGAGGAGATATAAAGAACAAGTTATTTTTTTTTAATGGAACTTTATACTTTTTTATGCATAATATGATAGCGTTTTTTAAGAGAAATACAACGACGTGCAACATGATATCATTCTATGCTGTAGAAATGTCATAAATCTGGTCCGAAGTGGCCACAGCAATGCATTAGAATAAACAATATAATCAATTCTCGAGCTTCTTATCTTCTCTAATGTCTCTTAATCGTACTAGTAATTCTAGTTTCTACGTAACTATCTTATCCACCCATATAAAAGCAATGCTACACCATTTTTTTTTTAATTAAAATCCATTTATGTACAATTTATTATAGTAACACTGACATTTTCATAGGAGGCACATTTCATCAAAAACTCGAAGCACTTGTTAGATCATGAGATACAAGGGAAGATAAGAAGCTCGTGCATTGTGTATATTGTTTATTTCAATGCATCGCTCTGACTACTTCGGACCTGTCTTATGACAATTCTGTTGCACAGAATGATATATTGCATATCATTGCATCTGCCTCTACAAGCGCTATCATATCATAAGTAAAACAATACAGGATTCCATTTAAAGAAATTAATTTGGGTCTGATATCTCTCCCACCGCTACACCTACAGCAAAATTATTTGTATCACGTAATGTCCCCCTCGATATCAAACAACTATTGTAATAACATATGTATATATGTAAGAACATATTTTTTTTTTATTACTTTACAATCTCGTGAGATATTCCACCGTTTCCAGTTAAACGAAACATCCTGTATGTAAGTACTTACCCAACATCAAGTAACAAGTCCTGAAGAATCCTGGCCCGAGGAGCACGCTGAAAAGACCGAGAATTCCTTGCGGTAATTCCGTCAATAAAAATAGCAGCAGGACTGCCAGCAACATCATCGTAGTCCTGTCGGTCTGCCGCTCCTTGTCCACCCTTCGACAGACCTTCTTCCTGTCGACATTCACCTGCTGAATATTCGTCAGCTTCTGCCTCCTTCGTTTCGTCTCCAATAGAACTTGCAGCAGTTTCAAACTGACGACCGTTAGAACGGCGCATGGGAGAAGTTTTATCACGACGCTATAAATCCAAAAATTTAACTCGTTCAAGAAGCCGTGATTCTTCGCCGTCTCCGTCAGTCGGACAAAGTAGAGCGTCGTGTTCGTTGTGTTTCCTGGCGATTGAAACACGGATTGCTTTCATCGATCGGCCACGCGAAGCTTAGCCTTATATTAATTGCAACGTAGCAAAGTAAAAAGAAGGGAAAGCGTGTGTAATTAGAAGAATGAAATGTTCAAATGGAGGAGGATTGTATAAGAAGTACTAGTATTCTATTGGCTGATAATCTTGTTGAGTTGAATTATAAAATAACTTCACGTGTTTACAGTTGTAGGCATCGTAGGATGAAGGTGTTATGTAAAATTAATTATCATTCTCATGTAAGCGTGTTACAAACATTTCTGCATGTTTTATAATTAAAATTTTCATATGCGTGAAATAAAATATTTGAATACAGAGTCATTTGTAATAGGGTGTTTTTGTATTTATACAAGGTGTTTTTGCATTTGTACAGTGTGTCTCACGAAACCCATTACAAGCTGATTGTATACAGGGTGGTGCATTTAAAACAGGTCAGCTGAATAATTCGCTTAGTTTTTGATGATAGAAAAAAAATGCGTTAGAACAAACTTGCTTGTATTTTATGACGGAATGGTATGGTTCCAAATGTTCATTTCGAGAGGAATACAACGACCTGCATATATGAAAGTTACTCATAATCAACTACATTGGAAAATAAATTGTCCTAAAGTGCTCTATGAGTACCTGCGTGCTTTTCTGATTGTTGATTATCGCTCTTGTAATCGCTAATAAGGGTCGTGTAATTGAATTCTGTTAATGTAATGTATAATGTAATTGAATGTTTGTTCATGTTCTGTGACCTTTATTGGCGGTTACAAGAGCGACGCACCAACAATCGGAAAAACACGGAAGCATTTATAGAGCACTCTGAGACAATGTCTTTTCCATTGTAGTCGATTCCGGGCAACTTTCATACAGGGCGTTGTATTCGTCTTAAAATGTTCTAACAGAGTGTAAAGAGAAAACCATACAATTCTATTTAAAAGTACAGGTTCGTTTCTTATATTTCATTTACTCCTCCACCTATGAAAATATTACTTGCTACGCGTTATGTGCCCCTCGAAACTAATTAAGTTTGATCTGAAGCAGTTGTTTCTATCATCAAAGCTAAGCGAGCTATTCAGGTGACCTGCTTTAAATGCCCCACACTGTTTAATCGAGATAATCTTCATTTTTTAATTTATGCAAGGTATAACATCCTCTTTGCAATTAATTTTCGAGCGAGAAAATACCATTCATGCAGGGTGTCCCGGAACTCTTTCCCGGCAGTTAATTTATCTGTTTCTATAAATGTAATTAATAACTACCGGTTTAATATCATCTTCGTTAAAAATAATTTTTCATATCGTGTTAACTGTCTGTGTAAAATATACAATTTGTATGATCATTCTCCTAAATAAGCAACAGTGCAGTGTTATTTATGGTAGTTCTTAGGCAAACAACAACAGTCAAGACTAGTTTTAAATTTTGAAGAAAACTTATTTGGAGTAGGTCCAAAAAACCCTTGTGTAAAATCTCCAATAAATTGACTACATACTTATCGAGAAACTGTTAATAAAATTTTATGCATTTTAATATAGTGATATATGGCGGATTTGGAAAAAGTGGGTTGCAGTTTTACTTTTTATTTTGAAACAGGAAAACTATATTTAAGGACCGTACGAAAATTGGCACATTACATCGAAATGTGATGAAATAAATTTATTAGTTTCTGTAAAATTGACCACATAGTTATCTCATAAATGATACCGAAAAACATAGATTTCCGTGTAAATTTTTCGGAAGTTACGCAAAATAGCCTATGCAGCAACGTCCCATAATAGATATAGAAGATTCCTGAGGCAATACTGAACAACTTTTTCGTTTGTTAAAATGTCGTTTGGGGCTTTGTTTTTGAATTATTAACGAAAAACAGTGACCACTCAGAGCGCGTGTAGTCTCCAGTATCTCCTCAAGAATCTACCATATCTGGCTCTTCTACGAGATACGGGACACCCTGTACATGAGACCTTTGAATAGCGAGTGACAGTTCATTGAAATATACCAATTCCCTTAATTTAATTTTTTTTATTGTTGGTATCGATGTGGCTGGATCTATTTAATGCTCTATTTTCATAATGCAATTATTTATGTTAACATTGAACTTTTTGGAATACATGTACTTGGCGTTAAAAATTATTATTATTACTTCCATAGTACCACCTCCATATTCATCATTTAGTAACGAACTCTAATTTGACAAACATAGTTAGCTAAGAACTACCTTAATTACGATGGAATTGTTTTTAAATACAGTGGCTGACCAAATTATTAGTGCCACCTCTGTAAATTGTCGGTTCTACATTAAAACAATTAATTTTTTTACGAAAGTTTAGTTACACTGATTTCTTCTTATTTTCTAATGATGAATTCGTGTTTGCAACTTGCAAATATATAAAATATTACTAAAACTATTACAACGTACACAACATTATTTGTTAAAACTCTTGACCATCATTGTTATTATTATTAACAAATTTCACAAAAAATATTTTTCGTACTGTGACTCCAATAATTTGACCACTCGCTATAATTATATTAAATAACGACAATATTATATGCTAGTGCGTCGCTAAATTATAAAAATGAAAAGAGAAAACGATGAATTTATGAAACCCACTTACCGACCAAAGTTCCATTTCGATTGTGCACGCTCATCCCATCGGAATCCAGAATTTCCACTTGCTCCCTCACTTCTGTGGTAATATATAAAGGTATACAAAGTACAGGGCAGAAGATGTACGCGATCGCAATCGCGAAAATAGTTCTTCTGTAACTGCACCACTCTTTGTTCTGTTGCGGCCTCGCCACCGCCACGTATCTCCATACGGCCAATATCAGTGTTAAACAAATTGAAATGGTATGACAAACCTGTGGAAATTCAATTGGGTCTCATGAATTTATTTCTACCATTGTCCCCCTTCCTGCGATTCGATACACGACGATTACTAATTGCTAACTAGTTTCCCCGCTTCTGCTTCAGAATTGGTAAATTTATATTAAAGAGAAATAAATTAATTCCTCTTTATTATGGGGATAAATTTATTTATTTAAATGCCCGTAATTACAATGCCTGCTTTCTATTTCCAGGCAAACCCTGTGTGTATTGGTATTTTTTTTTTATTTCATTAAAATCGTAATAATGCAACAATCGTAAGAACAACGCAGATATACGTACATAGATATTTTTGGTCAAATTAAATCATTTATATCTGCTACATTCTACGGTGTTCTGTTTTCCCATTTTCGAACGAATTCTACTCGGTAAACCCGCCTTGTGGTATTCTGTTATTACAAGTTTGTCGCCAAAGATTAGGGTAAAATGAGGCAGGTTGGATCGCAATTTAGATTTCAATTAAAGAAGAAGGCAGACCCAATATACCGGATTGATTGATTTCCAAACATAAAGGTCGCATCTCGTCAAACAAAGCAGGGAAATGAGGATCCAGGAATAAATGGGTCGAACAGTAAATACCAAAACAACCCTATAGATCAGACGTACCACAAGTTTTTCGATCACCTGACGCGTGCTCTACGAGCAATCCCCCAACCAATTCTTCTCAAGCAATTTCCAATAATTCCGGATCTTTCCGAAATGATAAATATGTGGCGATAGCTGGTTTCTATGATTCTTAATCCTTTCGTAACACCAATTATTTTCGTGATTATATGATAAAGGTTCGTTTCTATCGATCCTTTCGTAACACCAATTTTTGTTTTTTTTCTACAATTTCTTGTTAATTTGCTGAACATTTGTTGAAATGCTGTATTTATAATTGATGCTAGATTGAGATGTATATTTCCCTTTATCCAATTTTTTCTGCTGTATGAAAAATCTTGTATGCGACAAACAGTATACAAGGTGGTTCCGCTGCATGCGGGCCAAAATAAAAGGGGAGATTCTATGGGCTAAAGTAAGACGAAACAATAGAATAAACTTTTTTCGTTTGAGGTTTCGTGTTCGAGAAAATTGAGTTTGAAAATTCATGACCGCAGGTGTACTAAAGGTCCAACAACCTAGTACAGCCGAAAATTGCGGCAAAACCGAAAAGAGGGTAATTCTGCATGTCAAAATACGTCAAAAATAAAAAATAATATTTTTTCTTAGCACGCTTCGTTTCCAAGAAAATAAAGTTAGTAAATTAATGTGTTAAACTGTTGTATGTAAATTAAAGCGTTCATACATTAATCCACTGATTAATCGTAAGTTTCCAAAGATTTTTGGAACACAAACGTTATTAAACGAATAACTGATACCCCAAATGTTCTTTACTGACAAAGCACAATGTAAATGAAAAAGATATAAAATATCACAATCCAGCCATTTTGAACACCAAAGTAATTCAAGCAGCAAAATGAAACAATAGTTATTCCATAATTATTATTATTAATAATAGTTATCGTTCGTCTATCTTCGATCTCAAAGTTAATGCGTACCAAAAGTTACATTTACTAGTTCCGTAAATTAACGTGTTAAACTGTTGTGTGTAAATTAAAGTGTACATTAACTCGACGATTAATCGCAAATTTCCAAAGATTTTTGCTAATGAGGAATCAGTCATTACATACGGTGTGTTTCGCTACCTCGTGCAAATATTTTATGCGGTGATTGCTGCGGCGATTCTAAACAACTTTTTCCTTTGTCAAAATATTGGTTAAAGCTTCGTTTTTAAATTATTAGCAAAACAACACTGACCAATCAGAGCGCGCGCTCGGCCGAGAGAAGACCGTGATACGCTTAACCGTGGACTTGAACACTCCCACGGTGCGGGGGAACGCGTGCCCTAATTGGTCAGCGTATTTCGATAATATGTCAGAAACGAAGCCTTAACCAACATTTTGGTAAAGGAAAAAGCTGTTCATAATCGCCTCAGCAATCGCTGCTTAAAATATTTGTATGAGGTGGGGAAACACCCTGTGCGCATCCATCGATAAAAATATCTTCCATGATCCTCCATTTTTGCGATATAAATATTTCGCTCGATCGCTACTCTGCGATAAAAATTTGTCAATAGAAAAAAATTAGAATCCAATAAGCGTACAAGGGTGAAGATCAAGTTACCTGGGCAAAGTTCGAATGGAACAGGACGAAGATCGTCCATCCGTAGGTGAACGTGTCCCTCCTCGATCGGCGATAGAGGTAAAGGTGGAAAGCGTACGGAATGTAATCAATCATTACGAGTAAATCCGCCACGGCCAATCCAGTTAGGATTATATTGGTCGGTGATCGCATTTCCCGTCTCGTTAGAACCAGAATGTTCAAAATGTTTGCGATCGAACCGAAAATACAAACGAGAAGGGAAATCCAGCCGTGCAGCTGCGAGTAATGCGAGTGAAACGACGATAAGTCGCAAACGTCGTAATCCGATGAAGCGATGTTAAAATCCATGGCTGGTGCGAACAGTATACTTGCTCTCCTTTTGTCTTCTTCCCTTTTGTTTCCCCTTTTGCTGCTGCGCGTTTTTGTCGGAGAATTTTCAGAACGCAATTATCGCCGAATCAGCAGAATAACCGATGATCCTTTCCTGTTTCGAATATTCTGTTCAGCACGATACTTTCTTGGGAGAATATCTTAGTCTTTGCACCTTTGAAAGCCTTTTCAAAGGACAATGCACTGATCTTTAATCAATCCTGCTGTACATTTCAATGCTTTTAAATAAGGTTAGTAAACAATGAATTTGTTTCTTTTTTTTAAATCTTTATTCACAAATGTGTTGTATGTTTAGTGCCAATTCGTTTCACTTTTGTTAAATGTGAAATCGATACGGATTCTCGAAAGATAGAAAGAGTACTCTAAATTATTCAACGATCCATTGTTCTTTTACGTTTTCACAGAGAGGATTTCGTTGGGCTTCCCTTCCGGTTTTTGAAAAACGTCTTCTCGAAGCTCGTTCTCTTATCCTTCGTGGAAAATGCACCCTCGTTCCTAACGATGTCCTTTGGAGCAATGGGAACTCGAAGACCCGTGGGTTCTTTCATTCAATCGAGAATGTTGCCCTTTAATTTTCCCCTGAATCTCGGGGAACATTATGCACCTTCATGCACCTCCAATCACGCGGAAGAACGATCGTGTTATTTACGTTTCCGTCCTTTCTTCTGCGAACACAATTATTACTGATTTCTGTGAATTCCGAAATATAAACAACAAAAAAACGAAACCGAAACACTCGGATATTAATTTTGTTTAATGTTTAATAATGTAGCGATTTTTAGTTTTGGTGCAAATTTAGCGGTATACTATACATAACTGAAACACTGGACTCGATTTTATTTTATTTATTGATGTCGATTTCTTTGGTATTCTTCAATTACTTAAACGGTCGGAAATCCAGCTTGGATTTTTATTAAACGTCGCAGCACGAAATGCAACAAGCGAGTGGTCGAAGGAACGAGCGGCGTCGTGACGCGATACGTCGGAGCGATACGACGGCGGCCGAGCTAATGCGTCGCGACGCTATCGCAGTTGCAGCCACCCCGAAAAGTCAACGCAGACGCAGACCATTTCCACTCTGTTTCCCTCTTTGCCTCTCTTTCGTTCGCCACTTACTTGCTAACTTGTTTATTCATCAGTTCATTCATCGCTTCATTCTTTCCCTGATTCTTTCTTTAGTTATCCTATAAATCGTGTCGGAATTTTTACGTATTTACGCTTAACCATTTTGCTACTTCTTCAACTGTTGCAATGAAGTTCTGCATCAATTACCGAAATGATGACACAAGCTTGAACGAAGTGATACATACATCGTGCAAATATAAATAAAAGGTGCTCTGTAACATTTTTTTCACTTGCAGTATTGTTAATCTATAGATCGAGTATGACGAGTTAACTCGTCATTGAAAATTCTTCCTAATGCGTGCATGACGAGGTAATCCGTCATTGAAAATACTCCTGCTGCACACGTGACAACTTAATTCGCCATTGAGAATGTATACTTCTTCTAGGAACATGACGAGTTAATCCCTCATTCAAACATGCTCCTAGTGCATGCATGACGAGTTAACTCATCATTGGAAAGTGCTCTTACTGCGAGCACGACGAGTTAACTCGGCGTTCAAAAATACTCACGTTTTTTGGATTCGTACTTTTTGCAACATACCCAACTGCATTTTTCGGCTTGCAATCATTTTGATGAAGTTCTTCGTGTGGGAAACCAAAGATGCCTTTGGTTGTCACCCGTGTTTCCCCGCCAAAAGGATCGTTTGAATGAATAGAGCAGTTGTACTAAAAATATCTGGTATAAAAGTTACTTCTTCCAAATCTCGTTTTCCAATTCACGACGATAGATATCCAATGGAGCATTTTTATTAATTTAAAACTTTTCCGAAAATACGACAAGTTGAGTAGAAAAAAAGTGCACTCTGATTTCGTTTAGCAATTCAACTATCGATTACAAATGCTATTCATGAAAAAGTTATAACAGAAATATGAAACGTAAAGTTATACCTACATTACTGGTCGGTGAATTTCGGAATGCTGGCCATTATTAATGAAAAATCGATATCGATGTGCTGCTGAATTTATTGTAAACAGGATTTCATGACACATAGGTACATATGTATCATTGGGAGCTGTAATGATGGCAGTTGGAAAATTACAGGGACAAAAGGGGGTTCTCCTCCTTCCATTTTTGACCGCTCGTTTGGCCAATTAGGAAAATGTGTGTGCATCGTCTTTTGTGAATATCCACTCAGGTTGACTCACTGCTCTAAAACCAATCAAAGCCGACTGCCACCATTTCGGATCCCAATATTACATACCAAAGCAATAAATATATGCGCATACTTTATGCATTGCCTTATAGCAACACGTGACTTGAACATTACGTATCCTCTCTTGCCCTATATTAAACTAACATGAGAGAAAAAGTACTAACGTATGTACGTATACATACATATATGCGTTTGCCGCATTTCATATTTTTGGTACAACTTTTTAATGAAGCACGTATGGAAGTTTTGTTTCGTGATATTTTTGTCTTATTGTTTACCTGTAGAGCACACTGGCAAAGTTTGTACACTAAAACCGCGATACACTCTTATGATTAATCACGCGTAAGAAAGACACCCTGTAAAGAGATTAGATGCTGAAAGGGTTAATTCAGATATGACTTGCATATTTCAATTTCAAATTGAGTTACAAAGATATAAGTTAACAGGATGTATTATATTTTTGAGTCATTATACATATGTAGAGTTAATAGTGGAAATTGATTCTGAAAACCTGGTGTGTGTATGTGTACTGATATTATACGGGGTGTTCGGCTACTGCATGTCAATATCTTAAAGGGCGATTGCTGAGGTGATTCTGAACAACGTTTTCCTTTGCGAAAATGCTGGTTAAGGCTTTGTTTTTGAATGATCAACGAAACACACTAACCAATCAGAGCGCGCGCTCAGCCACGGGAGTGTTCTAGACCGCGGTTGAGCGCACCACGATTTTCTCCCGGCTAAGCAAGCGCTCTGATTGGTCAGTATTTTTCGTTAATAATTAAAGAATGAAGCCTTAACCAGCATTTTCGTACAGGAAAACGTTGTTCAGAATCACCTCAGCAATTACCTCCTAAAATATTGACACACAGCAGCCGAATACCCTGCATGTGTAATCTATCACACGTAAAGGTGAAAGGAAATTAGGGGATCAAAGGTTTAAACATGTTCCTTTTGCACACATGAGGAGTTAACTCGTCATTGACAAATGCCACTATTACACACGCAAGGAGTTAACTCGACATTGAAAAATGGTCCTTTTGCACACATGACGAGTTAACTCGCCATTCAAAAATGCTCATGTTGCGTACATGACGATTTAACTCGTCATAAAATTTATCAATTAAGATCTAACTTATTTTAATAATTTCAAATTGAGTCACAAAATATAGATAAAATATATTACACATTTTGGTAACAATTGGTATAAAAATTGTTATTGAGTTAACAAGGAATGTTCAGCAAGTGACACCAATTTTAGTGAAACATTGCATTGACGCAATCCATTCGAGTGCATTTACGAGTGTATAACTTTAAAATGATAAAAACTGTTAAAAAATGTGCGTAATGAAAGTTCTACACTGTTTAAAGGTCAATATCAATATCGCTATTAAACGAATACTGGAGAAATTATTTTTTATAAATGGGTGGAGATAGTCAATTTTTAATCTTTTGTTTAAAAAATTGCTTTTTGAATACTTTATTACTACGGACGATGTATTATTGGTATTTGAAAGCAATACAATTTATTTCATTCTTACTTGAATCCTACTTTCGATATCTTTTGTTACTTAAGCGTGTAAATAAGAGGGGCGGTCCGGATTAAAGTAGCGCTTTCTCCCTTAAAGTCGAATAATGTAATAGCTGATATTATAATAGTCATAATTTTGCACACGATAATTAAATCTTTCTTGCACATGATTAATATTTTCGATAAACAAACAAAAGCGTTAACATAACCCCACAGTCAAAAATGGAATGGGCACAATTAACTAGTATTGTCAGTAAATATTGTGAATTTAATTATTCGTAAAAGATCTGCAGACATTACACGGGATGATAGCTTAATTATATTATGGCATCACTGAACAAAACACGTTTTGTTTTTTTTCACGTTTAATTAAATAAACACGCATCCCGTTGATTTATAAAATAATATACACAATAATTGAACACGCGACTCTAAATAAATAAACAGATAAATAACAAGGGATATCATGATTCAATTAAAATTTTTTTTTAGGAAAAAGAAGTTTCTTTTAGTGTTGATCATAAGACATCGATTCCTTTTTACTCGCACCGTCATTTCCTTTGCACGGCTTGTATATTGAGTTGCTTCTCCTGTTAATAACTAGCAGCGTGCAAAATGTGTACTTGATCTTCTTCTCGATCGCAAAAAGTTCCCACGACACGTCTAAAGTTTCGGGCGTTTGTTTGATTGGTTCTTTAATGGATTTAGTGCGAGACGCTGTTGGTGTACAGAGTTAATTAATTATGTACTTGGATAGATGCCTGTGTATTTACAGATAGCACGGAAGAAATTTTCATGGACGGCGTATTTATCTTACTTGAGTTGCAACAGCCAACAACTGCCTTTCCGCAAACTCTGTTTAATGGACACTAATTATTGAAGTATTTGTCTTAATTAGCCAAACATATACTGCATATTAGTGTGGTAACTATTACGATGAGTAGCGAACGAGCTTCATTTATTTTGTGCAAATATAAGTGTAAGTGTTTAAATAAAAGTATTTCCCTAACTCCTTACATGTCCCTTTAAGACGCCATCGGAGTTTTCCGATGCCACACTCTAACCATCTAGCGGTGAACCAATGGAACTAAACGTCAACATTACAGTTTCGAACAAATAAAATTTTTTCTTCTTTTAGACAGGATTTTCTATTAAATGAGGGATCAAATTAAAGCTAGGAGTCTTAGCTACAAATTACTGCAATTGGTTTTATATTTTTATCGAGTTCACACAGCAGGCTTCGACATTGTTTAATTAAAACATTTGAAAACTAATTATTTACATAATAAGTATATCATTAATATCATTATTTTGTTTGTACATTTATTGTCACGTCATATCCCTTATTCGGCTCGACATTATTCTCGAATTAATTATGCATTAGTATATTTAAACAATTCAATGAGTTTTCTTAGAATTATTTCATTACTTAGCCATCGAATGAAACAGTTGTATATTTAATAAATGTTTATAGAAATGAAATTCTCAAATAGCTTCTGATCCTATTATGTTGCCAATTAATTATATTGCTAATTATATCGTCAACATTGTCAACTGCGTCAAAAAAGATTCACTGCAATATGCCCCACTACCGAATATATGGAACGAGAACAATTTTGAGAGAAAATGCTTTTAGATTAAATGGTTGTCTGTACGTCTGGACAACATACCTATAACCCACTTTTTTGTTCGAACAAATTAAGTCAAAGAAACAATTATTTACAAGTTGATTTGTTGTACACTTTCAAATGACTTACCCGATCTTGTTGCAAAATAAAATTACTTTGTTTAAAATAACCACCTTACGTTATTTTTAAAATAAAAATAATATTGCACTTGGAATGTTTGTTTCAAATTCGGTGTTATTTGTTATCCTTATTTCAAGTGAATTTTCCCAAAGCCTCTTGTGCCCCAAATTGCTAAGAAATTTACAAATAACTGTAAAAGTACATATACCGGGTGTCGCGGTACACGTTGCAAATATTTTAAGAAGTGATTCTACGGCCTAAAATAAGACATACCATGTGATATACACACCATCCTATCTTCTGGGATCCCATTGTAAGTATAATATAATTCTCTAAAGCTTTTATTCATGTTTCCATCATGAATAAAATATAAAATGAAAATAAACATCGGTGTCGTTCACCTAAATTTATAAAAAGAAATGAACGAATAACGAGACTGTTTATTTTGAAAGTGGTGCAAGTCCATTTTTCAACAAAATTAAGAAAAGGACAAATTTCCATATATTTCAATGTGAACTTTTTATTTATATCCTTTTCTCAATTTTGTTTATTCTTTCATCAATTATTGATAGGACGGATATATTTTTTTTAACAGATACATTTATTAGTTCGCTCACTAGTATATGTATACATAATATGTATTGTACTTTCCCAAATTGTATTTGTAATGTAAATTTCGCGCCAGTTTACCCGTTTACTGCTGTAATTTATTACACAAGTTTATTCCTCTTTCGCGTGCTCCCTTGATATTTTTCTCTCCTTATCATTGCCCAACATGGGCCGCGCTATAAAAAATATTGCTATGCAGAAACCTTATAATTTCCGTTTTTGAAAGTTAGTCGCGCATATAATTAAGAAATTATGTCTGTTCACGGCACCAAAGGGATACAACCAGGAATCGATGCAATCGAAGAGAAACACGCTTTAACGTAAAAAAAACAAGTCGTAAAAATTGGATTAGATTTTATTGTACACGTATAATATTGCATTTATAGTGCACACCCATTTTTCAGTTATGCGTGTACATTCGACGATTTCTTCTTGTAAAACTTCGCGGTAAGCCGTGAATTCTGTTTATGATTGTAGAACATGATTCAAAAATTGTGTTTTTCTTCCTTGTCTTTTATCGTTCTCTAAACATATTGAACACTTTGTTCCATGAAGATAACTGTACTAAATTCTTTTCAATGTGTTTTCATACGTCATACATAAATTAGAATTGAAAACAATAAATGTTGATCTAACAACAAGCTTATGATTTAAAAAAGATAGCATATGGTTATTTGTACGGCGGAACCATTTCTGAAAAGTTTAGAGATTGATATATTTTAAGAGATAATGTTTGAAAGATGTAAAATATATATATATATATTTTAATTTTATTTAAAATATTTGTTTGTCAGATTATCGCAAGTACTTGAAAAATCCTGAAAAGTGTTACGTGGGACATCCTGTATTTTAACTTCCTCGTGTTTTATCGTTGGTTTCACTGAAAAAAGCATTATTTTTGACAGCCTTTTGAAATCTGGCGTTCCGTATTAGGTGCAGCTATCCTATTTGCATCATTATATGTAGGGGAAGAGGGGGCAAGATAGGGTCAGTGTTAATTTGTTTATGAAAATAATCTTACTTTCCTCGCAATTATAAAATCTAAAAAAGCATTTGGAAAACGTACCCTTCGTATTCTTCTCAAAGATCGGTTTCTCACATGTTGTATCTTAAATTAGCGAATTATGTATAAACCAGAATCATGAATAAAATTTGAATTCGAGTGTTCCAGTTGTACGAGTTCGAACTCGGAAATAATGCAGCGAGTGGCGCTTATAATAATTGAAATCAGAAAATACCAACTTGGATAATTATTAATTAAGACGCAGATATTTATTAATTAAACGAATCTTCGAAGACTTTCCAGCATTAAAACGCGAATTTTTCCTTATCTAATAGAAGTATAAATCGGTTTATTAAAGGATATTATTTGCACGTGACTGCAGACATTAACAGCTTTTAATTAAGAACTCGACGGTGTTTCATCTTCGAAAACTTTTCATACTTGTATTCATTACACGAATAATAAGTGAGACCCATTAATTACCAACGCAATACATCACTCGCGCAAGGTACGGCGGTGGTTAATGTTAGCCATGTTATGAAATATATTTTCTTCGTTAAAGTCTTGGAGCTATGTATTACAGAATTAGAAGTGAACAGAAGGAAACAAATTCAGTTTTTTTTTCAATTCAGTTTCATTGCTCACTTTTGTGGTTGAACGAAAGGTTAATAAATGCTAAATATAGAAGCATTTTAATTTATGAGTTCGTAAATATTCGTAAAACTTGATTTAGCATTTAACAGAAATGTTGAAGGAATATTAATTAATTTAAGACCTCAATTGGCAAAAAATCAGAGCAAAAAAAAATTCCATAGCGGAATTAGAATTGCATTGAGAATTTAAGGTGTTATGTGTCCAGTGCCCTCTTTAAGACTCTTTGAGAGTTTGGCACCACAAAACACTATTGCCATCTAGCGGTGAGACACTGAAACTAATAGCAAACATTAGCGTTTCAAACAATTGCAATTTTTTCTAGCCCTGCACAGAGTTTTTTGATAAATGAGAGCTTGAATTAAAGTTTGGATTCACAGCTACAAACTACTAGAGTTCCATAACAATTCTCGTTCTGTCTTACTTGTTATAAACATACTAATTATACGTAGACGAAACTAGAAAACGTAGACTACTTCTCTATATACAAAGAGACCTAAAAAAGTTGCATTAAATAATTGGGTTCTGTGCATCCCTTGCACTTTAGGACAGCCTTGGAGTTGGGTACCAGCCAATTCTATAGCCATCTAGCGACGAAATATTGGAATTAATCGCAAACTGTACCGTCGCACGGAACAATGCGTGTGGAAATTTTGACAAGGTTTCTGGCACGTATCTCGGGAAAAGATTATTTTTGGAGAAAGGGATTTCGTTTAATTCCTTGCCGCCTGCAAGCAATTTATTTCACGTGCAGGCAAAACGTTCCCACCTAAATTACACTCGTCATCCTCAATAATCGACGATATGTCATAAACCTGGATTTCCGAAGAGTCCCGGCCATATTGTAACGGTACGCGAAGCCGACCCGCGGCACCTGGAGGAATATCTTACCGCGGCCACAATTTCCAGAACCCTCGCGGTTCCAGGTATCGCCCCATTTCTTCCCGGAAATATCGCGCTTCGGGTGCGTCGGAAGAATGGTGGACCTGGAACCAGTACGTTAATTGGCAAAATTAACGCTTCGCATTGATCAATCAGCGTACACAAGAATCAGGAAGTGGCCACTAAGATTTCCTTTCGGAGTACGAAAATTCAGAAACACTTCATCTTTCGAGAAATGAACACAAGAACGGTTTCAACCACCCAACGCATCACCCGCAAGAGCACCACGGCTCTATAGTTAAAGTTACATTGCTATCGAGTAACTTCGCCAACAAGTCCAATCGACGCGGGACTTATATTCATCGGAATATACTCATGTTCGGCGGTCCGAACCATATTCACGTATTTTTAACTAACTGCTCAAGATTAATTTGGCGAGCTGTGTTGCGATCCACCGGTATGCCCCAAAACGTATCTAGGGATTTAAAACCCCTAGTAGGAATAAATCCACGCATCGAAGTTCTCGATGTGTCGTGTTCGTGAAATTCGGAAACCATTGTCCGACGACGAGGCACGGCACAGTTCACAGGCATTAGTGCTTCAAACAAATGCAATTTTCTCTAGTCCTGCACAGAGTTTTTTGATAAATGAGAGCTTAAATTAAAGCTTAGATTCCCAGCTATAAACCACTAGAAATCCATAATAATTCTTATTCTGGTTTATTTGTTATAAACATACGTAGACGAAATTAAAAAATGTAGACTACTTTTATCCACGTTGCAAAGTAACAAAGTTGCATTAAATAATTGGATGCTGTGCATGCTTTACAGTTTAGGACAGCCTTGGAGTTAGATGCTATGAAACACTATAATCATCTATCAGTGAAACAGTGGAATTAATCATCAAATTAGCGTTTCAAATGAATACAATTTTCTCCACCAATAAGCAAAACTTTTTAACAAAGAAGGACTTGAATCAAAGCTTAGATTCTCAGCTACAAACCACCTCAATTCCATAACATTCACGTTTGAGGTAAATATTTTCACGAGAAGAGATTGAAACTTTTTATCAGCCTGTACTTAACGTGTACACTTTTCAAATTCAAGATCCTTTAAGTCCTTTCTTTTTTAATTACGTTCATACACTGGACAGGTGATCCTATAGTTTTCCAAATTTCGTATTTTAATTTTGAATCAAATTCATAAAATACCGAAAATTTTTAATATTGAAGCTTGTTACATAATTTTAAATAATACCTACAAAATACTTCGCACACAACAAAGAATACGCGTGAAAGTACTTAGTCTTGTTCGGTTTGAAGTAAAAACGAAGATAAAGTTCGAAAATATGAAGTATATGCGATATAAATATTTCACTTTAGCAATTCTGGAAGAGAGAAGCCAAAAAATGGCTCTTTCCGATATACAGGGTGTTCGGCTACTGCATGTCTAAATTTTAGGTTATTAGTGTGGAGTGCACGTTAAGGCGAAAGAGGGTGTTCAAGGCCGCGGTTGAACGCATCGCGATTGCCTCTCGGCTGAGCGCGCCATCTATGCGCGCTCTGATTGGTCAACATTTTTTTCGTTGATAATTCAAAAATGAAGCCTTAACCAATATTTTGACAAAAAAAAAAGAGTTGTTCAGAATCACTTCAGCAATTACCCCTTAAAATATTGACATGTAGTAGCCGAACACCCTGTATACTCTCTGAGCTTTTGTGTTGCATTACGCACAACTTTCAATTGGCATTGTCTTTCCACGAAGCGGATTCTATATGCATTTGATCCTTTGTCACTGTTGGGGGATCAGTTTTTCCCTGTACACCTTTTCTCGCAATCGGCTTTTCCATCGCGGGAAAATCCCTTCATTCTTGCACGCACCCTGCTATTTTCCCACTCGCTTTGACTCGGTACGTGTTCGATCGAAACCGACTTTCCTCCTTTTCATTCCGGCCCGCGTTACTCCAGCCACGATGCGCATATTATTCAAGTATGTAACATCAAAAACAGTTGCGTCTGTATGGTATGACCTACTTTGTTGTTATGGACTTTCACGCGAACTGAAGGAAGAGTAATTTCTTATTTTCATTACCCGGATCGTTTAGATCGAATAGCGCTCCTGTCGCGTCGCGTTGATCCGACGGTGTAATTAGTTCGGGAATGTACTTCGTTACTGATGCAATCGTTTTAACGATTAGATCCGACGCGACGGAAAACTCGATTTTGTTTCGTGAAATGTTTCCAGTTATTTAACGTCGTTAACACTAGAACCAACAAGGTGGTCATTATGACAGACAATTGTGGATTCTTACGTTTCCATCATTTACCTTTTCTAGTTTTTGTAGTGAAGAAAATCGTATGTATTATTTATTTGTTTAAGACAAAAATTAATAGAAAATATAAATATATATCGACACACGCAATAGAAAAATTTAAAACACAAGAGATTTAAATAAAATTTAAGAAGCCATTATTATTATTATATAAATAAGTCCACAATTTTAGCCAAAATAATAAATTTTATGTTACTTAAACAAATTTTACACCTATCTAAAAATATTGGTATGACTCATTTAATAAATTAAATAAAAATTTGATAAACTCCGTCTACAGCTATGTGTACCTGTAAATTGTAAATTGTAAAAACATGCTCCTTGAATTGTTTTTTATTCACCCGATCCTTGGCGGTTAGTAATATAGCAGCTCATAAATATTTTCAAAAAGTTCTAAAAGAGTAACCTCTTTTATAATTATAATGATTATTAATGCTGTAATAAAAATAATTCTGTCAGCCTGTCAAAATAATGGATACAAATATGAGTTGAAATTCTAATTGCGGAGGAAATTGAATAGCATGCATATAATGCACCAAAGTTATTGAATGGCGAAGCAGATGCGCGAATTGATGAGAAGCAAAGAAAGCTGTTGAAAAATGATCAATTTTTCATTTCATCTGAAAGTGAAAAATTCGTGCAGGAACTTTAAGAGTTTCAACCAATGAACGAAAACTGTTCTTATCACTTTTCCGAAAAGAAAGGATTGACAATTCGTAATAAATGAGTGCAGAGAGAAAAGTCATAGGGTGACGATAGTGAACATGAGACCCCATTTATGTTTGATTAAGTATCGGGCAATAGAAAGCAAAAAGGCAAAAGCATTCATTTATACTTCTACATTCGTCATTTATTTATACATGCTCAAGAAAAGGGGTCAGTTTCAAAAATTGATACTTTTACTCGTCATGAAAATATAGAAAATACACAGGTTGTCCCGAAACTTACAGAAAAGCCGTATACGGAAGATTCCTTAGGCGATACTGAACAATTTTTTCCATTGGCGAAATGTCGTTTGAGGCTTGGTGTTCGAATTATTAACGTAAGACACTGACCACTCAGAGCGCGCGTAGAGCCCGCGCTCAGGGACGGAATGTCGCGTCGCGTTGTATGGTGACGTTCGGCCAATGCCCCGATTCAAACGCTTTGGTATAGCGTTTTTGTTCGTTATTCAGGAATAACGAATAATTCGACATTATTCTTCACTGCATTGACTCGGTATTCGATACGACTTTTACTCCCTGTTATACCGACGCGTTTGGATCGGGGCACCGGCTGAACGTCGTCATCCAGCGCGCGGCGACATTCCGTCCCTAAGTGCGGGCTCTGCACGCGCTCTGAGTGGCCATTGTTTTTCGTTAATAATTCAAAAACAAAGCCTCGAACGACATTTTACCAAAAGAGAAAGTTGTTCTGTGTCGCCTAAGGAATCTCTCACATCCGGCTCTTCTGTGAGTTACGAAACATCCAGTAGAAATAAAGAAAAAATGGAAGATATAGAAGATCTAACACAGTGCAAAATTAATAGTTTTAAAAAAGCTCTCCTATAGAGGTTAAAATTATCAGCTAAAATTGAAAGGTCACTTACTTTCTTATCCTGTCAATTTGCCCCAACAGAAGTGTCTCATGTTAAAAGTAGCGTACGCTCTTATATCAGGAATATTCCGGATTCGAAAAGAAAGGTTCAATGAATCTGATTTTATTTGTTATTAATATTTCGCAGAGATGATAACAGAACTAGTTGATAATGCGAAGAATCTAATTCTAATAGAAATACTTATCAAATAACTTACCCTTGGTGCTATAGAGGTCATTTGTACAAATGAATATGAAAACATGCGACGATGAAAAACACATTTTAATGGCGTGTTACAACAAAACAATTGTATTCACAGAAACGGCAATCTCGTGCAAACGACATTGTTATTTGCTTTAGCAGTTTTAATCTTTATCAAACTATTGCAAAATGTGGACCATTTATTATGAAAATGATTTAAGTTCATTTTTCAAAAAAGTTGAGAAAAGGACAGATTTTCATATATTTTAATGTGAACTTTTTATTTATATCCTTTTCTCAATTTTTTTTTTAAATGGACACGCCACTTTCAAAATAAATAATCCATTTCCTTGTAAAGGTTTTATGGGGTCTCATATTAGGCACATGTCTCATATTCAATACCTTTACCCTACGTTTCAACATATTTTCCAGACAAATGGGCTTGTTACAAACCTGTTGACTTGGCTAAATTCCGTGCCTGAAAACATAAGCTATCACCTCTTGTATCAGCTTTTTATCTCTAACAGCTTCTGAGATGTTACAAGAAACAAGATTTTTGCCCCCAAACTTTGTGGATGATTTTCACGCCCAACTTGGAGGGGAATCTTCACGCGCAACTTTGAGGGTGATTTTCATCCCCTAGATGTGAGCCTGGATAGCTAAAAAAAATACATACGTGTCCACGATTTATTATCTTTGCAGAATCGATCGGCCATCTTTAGCCATTCTTCTAGGAAAGTCGTCCTCTTCCGTGAATTAAAATGTCCCCACAACGGCACGGCGTTCGATTTATTTGACGTAAAGATGGAAAATCGATATCAGAAAATTACCTCCATATATTTTTCTCTGACCTTCCGAACTTTTACTTTCACACTTTCCCCTCGCTTTGTATCACACAGTGCAACGAACTTTATTACTGCAACACACTTTATACATACCTCGTTTCCGACACTTCTTCCGCTAAAGTCAAGATTTACAGCAATTAAGTACAAGAAGTGTCTAGCAGTAATGATAACTGCAATATACAATTGCACTGAACGTAATTAGACAAAAGTATGAATTCTATACCTTTACACTTGCACGGATTGTTTGTTCTGTTGGGGCTGCATTTGGCACTTTATTTCCATTATACTATTTATTTTGTTGATCATATATGTATATTCTACTTTTGAAACATCCGGTAGGATCCCATGTGTCATCATCTCTTATTTAGTTACATTTTTAGAAATACTTTCTTCCGCTCTCGCGTTTTTGTTGCCCATCACGATGGTAGTATGTTAATTAATTTCCTGAACTCCGTGGTCATTACAAAGCCCTTTGGCACATTTGCATCGCAGACATTAAAGTCTTTCTCATTTTGGATTATCTACTGAATCTTAATGGGCATGCATACATACACCCAGGATGTTCGCATTATTATTCTGCAGTATCTTTCTCGCAAATGGTAGATTTGCAAGAAAATGTGGAAAGCAGAAGAGAATGTTCCGATTGTTCTTTTCTTATAGTTCAGTGCCGTTCAATTAATTCAATATCTTAATTGGTCAGATGCACGTTTTTATTATGCTTTGCACATACCACTATGGCATGAATAAATTTTGCTAAACATGTTTTTACACCCTTTAGCAAGTGTATCAATTGAAAATTCATCATGAAGATAAGCGAGTAGCGAAGTTAAATCGAATCTCCCAGCGAGTTTGTCGTTTTCACTACAGCTACCCGAGAAATTGCAGTATTAACAATGCAAAGAGTAATTTAAAATACTTTATGAATGCCGTGAAAATGCTGACTAGCATTCTGTTTCGGTGGTGATCAAACTTTGCCTGTTAGAAATTTCCTTGCACCACTGCTTTATTATTAAACTTCATATTATGTACGTTTACCTTTTATTTTTTTTATCGAACGCTGCTAAGTTTAGTTAAACAAATGAAATGTTGGTGTTAGGCATTTGAATGTGTCGGTGAGGCACCAATAACTAAACCAGCGTGTGTCACGTTTGTATAATATTATTAAATGGAAATTGTATCTTCTTATTGCATTTTTTACTCTTGTCGTCGAAATCGAAACGTTTTTGAAATACTACTAACTTGAGTCTTCTACATGAACAATTGTTGAGATACTTATACGAAATCTCTACAACTTTTTTGTACTAAAACTACCGACAGATAAGACTAGGCTATTTCTACCAAAACCAATCAAAAAGGACTGGTCTTTAAAAAATACGTAATAACAGAATATTTATATATATTTGTTGATTTATTAGTTTTTAACAAAAGGAATTTCATGTTATGTAGCACATTTTCGGTATCATTAGCCCATCTGGGACCGTGATCCCTAAATAAGGGTTGGCACATTTTATCTCTTGCACATCAAGAAGAATTATAAGTATAATAAAGAATATATGCTTTGGTAACAAAAATATTAAAATAAATTTCCATTTAATAGTTATGTTATTCTTATAGTATAAAGTAAATTATTAAGTATAAAAAGTTATAATTTGTCACATTTCTAACAAACGTAGTTTCTGTGAACAGGTGATGAGCAATAATCCTTCTCTTTATAATATTTAACTATATATTTATTTGTAATATAATGAAGAATCACAAATCAGAAGACAAAAGACAAAACAGTGTTTTCCCACTCCAAATACAACGCCATCTATCTCCATACCATATACAATCCCATCTATCTGTTTATAATCATATTTTAGATTTCACTCATTCATTCATAAGGCCCCATTCTCAATAAAAACATTCTCTCTCACAGTTTGCACCTTTTTTTACTTATTTTCAATACTGACGGATTTATGTCTCGAACTCGATATAAACACCTTTTTCTTCGGCTTACTTTCGTAAATTATAAGAAAACACCCATTTGATCTGTAAAGTAATCACGAAAAACAAGTCACAGTATTCCTACTTGTTTTACAAACTTCTGATTTTGAGAGATTCCCGATAATGACGCGATGTGGCGCACGATAAAATTTCATAACAGAAACTTCAATTCACATTCTGCGTGTTCAGATCTAAGTGAACGACTAAAAATATTTTCGAATGAGTGCATTATTTTTGCATTAGGCTACAATAAATAATTAAATATTATTAATTTGTATGCCTCAGTATTAAATAAACGACTAAAAAAAACATTGTGCCTCCATTTAATACGGCCCTTAAGTTTCCTACAACAGAATACTATAACCATCTAGCGGTGAAGCAATTGAATTAATCGTCAATATTAGAGTTTCGAACAAATACAATTTTTTCCACTTTTAGAAAGAACTTTCTATTAAATGAGGGGTCAAATTAAAGCTAGGTGTTACGAGCCAGGGCTTGGCGAGTTTGGCCGGGAAAAGGTTCGAGGGTTATGGTTACACCTGATAACCGGGTAGTGGGTTAACAGGTCAAACTTGAATGACTGACCTGGGAAGAGGTCCGTGTTCTCCCAGGACTGGCCGACGGTTGTGCAGCGTCGGATAGCCGAGAGTCACGGCAAAGGGAAAGAGTGCGCTTCTCTGGACAGCTGACGTCGTCAGGTAGCCGATAGGCGCGGATGGAAGGATTCCGGATCTCCGGACTATTTGGCGGGTGTGAAGCGCCACGTAGCCGGCTCACCAGAATCAAGGAAGGTGTGTGTTTCCGGACAGCCGACGTACACGCCGGGTAGCCGTATAAACACGGATGGTCAGGTTGGGTTCAGGTAAAGGAACTCGTAACGTGCGTACACCACGAGCGGCTATGATGTACTTTGTGGGTCCCGTTCAAATCGAGGATTTCCTATGTATTGGAAGAAGGTGCAATGGAACAACAACTTACGAGAAAACTATGACTGGTATATTCAAGATGATATGGAAGTTACAAAGATTGAGTGTGTACAATGAATCCACGGGTTTTACGTATAATAATTACACGGGGGCTCACCGAAGATTGAGATATGAAAGCCAAGCAGTAACTACGTACTGAAAGGAGATATTTGCTCGAAGGGGATTAACCCGATCTTGCAATGTCTGTGTCAACGAACGAAACTAACGCAACGAACGCGTGACCAGGACTAGCCCGATTTGGTTGAATTTCGTGGTCCTTATATACTCGAAAATTAGGCTCGTAATTGTGGAAGGGGTAACTGCAGTTGCTCCAGTTTCGTGGGAACGCTGCGAGGGTGGTCTTCTGTTTATTCCTTGTAGGGCTGGCGCCTCCCAGGAATTTGGTCTGTCTCTCCCAAGGTCTGAGTTTCTTTTAGGAGGGGTCCTAAGTGTGCAGGTGCGGGCTTGATCGCGTACGCGTCTTATGATTATAAACATTTGTAAAGAATTCCAACCGTCGTCCTGGGTGACACGTTCCCGAACGAATCAAAATTATGAAATAATTTCGCCGTGCGTAACATAGGAGTCAGCTACGAATCACTGCGATTGGTTTTATGTTTTTACCGAGTTCACACAGCAGGCTTGGGCATTGTTTAACTAAAACATTTGAAAAATAACTCTTTACATAATAAGTGTGTCATTATTATTATTATTTTGTTTGTACATTTAATGTCACGTCATATTCTTATTCGGCCCGACATTATTCCCGAAATAATTATGCATTAGTCTATTTAAACAATGAAATGAGTTTTCTTAGAATTGTTTCATTACTTGGCCATCGAATGAAATAGTTTTGTATTTAATAAATGTCTCCGAAAATGGAACCCTCAAATAGCTTCTGATCCTATTGTGTCGCCAATTAATTATATTGATAATTATATCATGAACGTTGTTAACTGCGTCAAAAAAGATTCACCGCAATATGAAATGACAACAGTTTTGAGAGAAAATGCTGTTGGACTAAATGATTTTCCGCACTTCCGGACAACACACCGTTCTGTGTTGAGATAACGCCGTTTTTTTATTCGAATAAATGAAGTCAAGAAAACGATTATTTGCAAATTGATTTGTTCAAATGATTGACTTACTCGATCTTGTCGTAAAATAAAGTTACTTCATTCAAAATATTATAATTGCTATTTCAAATTCAGTGTTATTTGTTATCTTTATTTCAAGTAAATTTTGCCAAAGCCACTTATGCCTAAAACTGCTAAGAAATTTACAAATAACTGTAAAGGTGCATATACATAAAGAACACTTTTTAATAAACAGGGGCTCAGATTACAGAGACTTCCAGATTTTAGATTACAGAGAACGTCACCATCCAGCGAGACGCGACGTTCCGCCCCTGAGCGCGGATTCTACGCGCGCTCTGAGTGGCCAGTGTTTTTCGTTAATAATTCAAAAACAAAGTCTCGAACAACATTTTGCCAAAGGAAGAAGTTATTGAGTATCGAGTTACGGGACACCCTGTATATTCCTTAGATTCATATCTGTGGCTTGGTGCGGGAAGTACCGATGTCAGTATGTATAAAGTTGATATGCTAGAAAATGTATGTTCAAACAGTTCCCTGACACACACCTTTCTGTTATTTCATTATACATAGTTGTTTCTAAAATTTGAGTTTTTCGACTTTTGTAAAGAATTGTTTGAAAACTGAATACGGGTTTAACTCGTTTTTGCTGAAATATGACATTGGCACTTCCCAGCAGTTGATGCGACTTTGAATACAAAAAAATGAAGGATGCGAGAATGTTGGAGGAACTCATAAAGGGTGAAGGGTATATGTAGATTGGCTAGAGTTAGGAAACTGATCTGTTGTAAACAACGTATATGCATTTTATTTCAACATTGAACATTCACTAATGTGTATACAATATAATATATTTGTATGTATAATATAATAATTATAATAATAATATTATTATTCATGTGTACAAGTACATTATTTATGTTGCTGCTGTTAATGTATACACGCACATATGTATGCGCTCGATTATTAATCGGTATTATAGTTTATTTTACTCTATCGTTAAATGAACTCGTCGTACGGTATACATCTCTCTATTCGCTTTCTAATTGTGTATCGATTAATAATGCAGTCCTTAACGTATTATAATTAATCACCTGTTCGCTTCGTGGATAAAATCTCGTCCTCCTTCCCTCATTACTTTACACCATTACCGCGTGCAACTATATATTTTTTTATTTTCTTGTACGCACATGTATGTATAAATATTCCCTGTACTTTATTCGCATGTTCATCTAAAAAATTTCCCTAACATCTATGAGTCCATTAATCGACATATTAATTGGTAATTTTTCGTCTCTTTCCAACGTTATGCTTTCCTTCATTTCTTTTTTATCACAATTACCTGGTATTATCGTACCAAACGATTATATCTCTCGAGCTTGGCAATTGTCGTCCTTCTTTATCTCCGATGCAATTTTAACCATTTTGATGTGGCAAAATAGAAACAGGGACAAAGGGCCACGTTTAAACTGTTTCAGCGACAAGCGTTACATGCCCGAAAATAGTACACCTCCGTCTTGTTTTCATTTGTGCAATGTTACAACTTAGGCTACGATAATAACTTTGGGGATTTGCTTCTCAATACTGTGCTATCGAAAGACAATAGAAGAACTACAATTTTTTGGAGAAAGAATGAGAAAGGAAATTTGCGAAGCGATTTTGAATAGTTTTAGAGATAATCTCGTACATAACTATTATCAGGAATTGAAATTACCTCCAATAAAATCACAAAATATAATTTCAAAATTACAAGTCACAATTTTATAATTGTTTTGTAAATATTATTATCGAATCAAAGGATAGGCGCTAAAAAAATAAATGAAAATTGTAATATAAACTGACGTTTTAATTAAAATGAACATTTTTTCTTAAATTACTGAAGATTATACTGAATTTATTAACATTATACTGGGTGTTTCGCTGCCTCATGCAGATACTTTAAGGGGTGATTGCTGAGATAATTCTGAACACCTTTCTCCTTTGGCAAAATGGTGGTTAAAGTTTCGTTTCCAAATTATTAACGAAAAACACCGAGCAATCAGGGCGGGCGTGGAGCGCGCGTTCAGTCGTGATGACGCTCGACACCGAGGTTGAACGTACCTCGATAATCTCTCGGCTGAGCGTGCGCTCTAATTGATCAGCGTTTTTCGTTAATGATTCAAAAACGAAGACTTAACCAACATTTTTGCAAAGGAGAAAGTTGTTCAAAATCGACACAGCAATCGCTCCATAAAACATTTGCACGAGTTAGCGAAACACCTTGTATCATAGAAAATCTAGTTCAAGTTTTGTAAATAATCAAACGTTCAAATAGAAATGAGTGCTTCCGAATTCAAATCGACTCCACGAATGATCGCTTTGTGAATTTCGTTTCTTGGACGTTCACAGCTCGATTGATTACTCACAACTATCATTAATAATATTGGGTAGTGACCGCATAAGAATAATTTTTATTGCTGCTGTTTCGTGCATTGACTTGGAATACACTGCAGGGAATGGCGCTGAATAACAGAACGGTACAGCTTTTTCTCAAATTTAGTATTAGAAAAAGATTGAAAATAGTAATACTGATTGATGGTAACTGGCTTTTAATAAAATGGCAAGTGATTTCATCGCGGGCAATATTAAATAGTATCTTTTGAGCAAATAGTCAATTTTTGCTGATAATTAAATGAAAGATACTAAATGTATTCAACAAATAAAGAAAAGAATCGTAATGTATTGAAAATGAATATAGTTAGTTATGCAAAATTTATAGATTGGATATAATTTCATATTTTTGAGACACATATTGGTACTATTGCTTTGGCAAAAGTTTTCATACTTCAAATAAGTATGTACGTACTATCTGATATTTTTTTTAATGGAAAAGAATTGCGTTCAAATATCGTGGAAATTGTGAAAATTTGACAACATTTATTCAAATGTTTTTTTCTTAATATCTCGGTAACACGTAGCGCTATACCTATATTATGTGTATTTAAAATATAAAAAGATACTCCATGACAAATTACATACCTAACCTAACCTAAATACCTATACATATCTACAAAATATTCGGCGAAACGGTGTACATGATTTTTGTATCACTTCTGGTAACTTAAAGAGAAAGTGTTTCGAATAAAAGTTAGTCAGCGTTAAATCAGTTACAATGTGCAGTATTTGAAATTGCCAAAAAATGGGCCTTTTGACGAAAAATCAATGTGACCTTAACTTTTTTTATATGGCACAATGTTTTTTCGATCACATAGCGTTTTCGATGATTTCGAGAGGAGTTTAACGATGTATAACACTTTGACCTTCAAATGGCCACGAGTCTAGCAATCTGGATTAATAAAGCGCGCGTTAAAGTTCTTACAAATCCAATCCAGATTTGTGGCCTCGTGGTCGTTTGAAGGTCAAAGTATTATACATCGTCGAATTCATCGCCGAAAGAAGCATTTATTATGAATTTTAAATATTGAAATTCTTAGCTAATTTAAAACTGACCAACCTTTGCTAGAAACACTTTTTGTTTAAATTATCAAAAGCGCTTAAACAATCGTGTGCACTGTTTCCGTGAACACCCTGCATATCCTTTGAAAGAGTCCATTCTCTCAAACAAATTACTAAACAATTCTTTAAAAGGTAAATTAAAGGACAACGCATAAAATTCAGACATTAACTACGATAGGTTCCACTGATTAAAAACTTCTTCCGCAGGTTGTTAATAGAAAAAAAAATTAGAACAATTCTAAAAAGGTAAGATAAATATAATTAAATCGTTTGGTCTCCCACGGCGCGTATAAAAATAAACACCAATCGCCAATATTAGCTTCTTATAAAGATATCATCAATGTGCAGCAGCAGATTTTTTGTGCTTCCAGAGATAAAGCTATTTTAAGAATCTTCTGATTTTATGAAAATCCTGAGTTCAAACATATCAACATTTACGAGGAAATATTTCGTTGTAGAACAATCTTCCATATGTTTACCTTTCAAATAAGGGAGACTTATACGGATAGAGAACCTGGAAACGTTTATATTAAATATATCGTAAACGTGGAAGCTTCCTAAGAACACTTCACAAATCTGATGACAAGTGAACGTTTATCGTGGTAACGAGCAACAACAGCATTTGTTATCACAGGACAAGGCATTGCGTGTTTATGATAAATGTAGGTACATATGAAACGGTATGCCGTACTGCAAGTGTAATTCCATACTTTAGGTACACATACATATGTATGCGCTATGCACGTTAGACTAATATTCACTGCGATAGAGCTTCCCAAGCTTTCAATGGCCAGCGTCCACTTTCAAAAGTAATCATTTTTCCAGAAACTAGTCGATAAGCGATTAAAAATTGCTTTCATCCCGTCACTTATAAAAGAGTCGGATACGGGAGATTCTCAAGACGACAGTGAACAATTTCTTCCTTTGGCAAAATGTCGTTAAAGACTTTGTTTTTGAATTAAGAACGAAAAATGCTGGCCACTCAGAGCGCGCGTAGAGCCCGCGCTCAGGGGCGGAATGTCGTATCGCGCTGTATGGTGACGTTTGGCCCATGCCCCGATCCAAATGCGTCGGTAAAGCAGGGAGCATAAGTTATATGGAATACTGAATCAGTGAAATGAAGAATAATGTCCAGTTATTCGTTATTCGCGAATATGGGTATATCATTTTTATTCGTTATTTGCGAATAACGAATAATTCGACAATATTCTTCGTTGCATTGATTAGATATTTGATATAACTTTTTTGATCCCTGCTATACCGACGCGTTTGGATCGGGACACCGACCGAACGTCACCATCCAGCGCGACGCAATATGCCGTCCCTGAGCGCGGGCCCTACTCACGCTATTAAATGCTAGTGTCTTTCGTTAATAATTCAAAAACAAAGCCTAAAACGACATATTACCACAGGAAAAAGTTGTTCAGAATAGCCTCAGGAATCTCCCATATCCGGCTCTTCTAAGAGTTACGGGACACACTGTATACTTTACTGCTCAAAACTTTGAGTACAGGTAAACATACAGTGCGCTCGTAACTATCTAAAATGTAAAAGAATATGTTAGGCGAAAGTTGTACGGTATTCAGGGGGACGTATCGTGATGACAATTATTTGACATTGAAATGAATTTAGAAAGATCTGTGAAAGTCATCATTATGTTTTTAAATGGAACCCTATATTTTTTGTTACATATTCTTGTAGCTGTCGTTTCCAGAACACTATACACGTAATTTGCCTAAGTCATTTCTGAGTTATTGAATTTCAATTTGGTGTGCCGCCAGGAAATAGTCCGGACATACTGTTTGTAATTTCAGGATCTTGCACATTTTTGGAAGATGAAATTGTCACATATGCTAATCAAATTGGAGTTCGTTACTAAATGATGAATATGAAGGTGGCATGATACTATGGAAATAATAATTTTTAACATCAAGTATATGCATTTTAAGAAAGTGAAATATTGATATAAAAATAATTTCAATACGAAAATAGAATGGCAAACTGACTAGCGTTGTTAATTGAAGCAGTAGATCTAGCAATTTAGTAGTATATATTTTAATTATTGCTTAAATAAATATTTATATCTGTTATGCGACTCTGCCGCACCAGCTGCTCCGTGTAGCTTCCGAAAATTACACACGGAATCCAATTTTTTCGTTAGCATTTATGAAAAAACTGTATGGTCAATTTAACAGAAATTAAGAAGCTCATTTCATCACATCTCGATATAAGTTCGGACCAATTTTAGTACCGCTCTTGAATATAGTTTTCCTGCTTCAGGACAAAAAGTTAAGGTAGAACCTTCCTTTTTCAAATCCGCCATACGTGACTATCTTATAATTTCTCGATAATTATTTGGTAAACCGATTCCATATTTTACACAACGGTTTTTTGTACTCCAAATTAGTTTTGATCAAAATGTGAAACTAGTTTTGACGTTTAAATTTTGTTGTTTACCTAACGACTACCTAAAAACACTAGCATAAACTTCGAAATATTTCCTTTATCGGCACGTGTGCTAAAACTTGTAGACGGCAGTGTATATTCGCGAGCCGAGAGAAACTGGATAGAAATTGGCATCTGACTTTTAAGTGAACAGAGTTTGAATTGCCCATTCAACGATTCTGAATGAGTAAAACTCTCTTAATGAATATGCAAACTACTCACATATTTCAATCCTTAATGCGACCCACACTTTTAGAATCTATACTTACCATAATAGATGCTGTGAAAGTTATTGAAGACTACATTTTAAACGTTAAACCGATAAATATTCATTTGAAATTTTCAAACCAATTCAAACATTCTTTTTTTATTTCAGTTAGTTGTTAGACTGTGTGGAATGAGTTCGTGCCACCTCTTTTTTTTATATTCTGTTGCATTTATATCGTTTCTTGGAAAAGCGCAATACGAACTTATTGGATGAACAAATGTTAATATTCGTATGAGTTTCCTTGATTTTCATGAGTTTGTGATAATGCCATTGTTGTCGCACCACAGACGTTTACAAAATTACCGAACCTAACCTCAACAAACATGGGCAGCGTTATTGTCGTCTTGTTCGTTGATCATTGTTAACTATACCTTCGTGCTAACAATGTCCACACAGATACCACAGATTAGAATGGCCGACTCGAACAACTCTTTCACTTTGGAATTATACTATATATTCCATGGGCCACAACAAAACGAAACAATAGAATAAGTCTTTCCGTTCGAAGGTTCGTTAAAAAAAAACTGAGTTTAAGAATTAAAGAAGGTGCAGCCGGGTACAACTAGGAAATTGTGGTGAAACCGGAAACGGGGTGATTCTTCCTGTCAAAATAAGTCGAAAATGGAGAATAAAATTTTTTTTTAATACCGCGTTGCATTTTCCAGGAAACATGAAACATTCGAAAAACTCAATTTCTCGAAAGCGAAACCTCGGATGAAAAAAATGTATTCTATTTCTCCGTTTTATTTTAGCCCATACAAACACCTTTCTCACTTTTCACGATATATGTACAGGGTGTTCGGTTACTGCATGTCAATAGTTTAAGGGGCGATTGATGAAGTGATTCTGAACAACGTTTCGCTGCACGAAAATGCTGGTTAAGGCTTCGTTTTTGAATTATTAACGAAAAACACTGACCAATCAGAAAGTGCGCTCAGCCGAGAGGGCGTTTGAGACCGCGGTTGAGCGTACCACGATTGTCTTTCGGCTGAGCACGCGCTCTGATTGGTCAGGGCTTTTCGTTAATTATTAAAAAGACGAAGCCTTAACCAGCATTTTCGTACAGGAAAACGTTGTTCAGAATCACTTCTGCAAGCACCCCTTAAAATATTGACGTGCAGTAGCTGAACACCCTATATGTACGTAGCGAAACAACAGTGTTTCGATAAACATAGCTCCTTAATTTATTGTATAGTATTGTTCGGGGCAGGCTGGGGGATAACAAAAAAGGAACAACAAACGAGGTGAAATAAATAAACAGACAGGCGTTTAAACAAAATAATCCGTAAATTTATTAAAAATAACACAGGAGAGAATAAAATAAATGACAAACAACAAGTCAGGACAATTAAGCCGCACTAACCAGTTAGGTCGATTATCTAAAATAGTCAATTAGTAAATGAACTAATAAGAGTAACTTAACTATTAGCTTATCACAACCGCGGTCACTTCTCTCGGTATTCTCTTATGCGCAAGCATATTTTTTTTTCATTTTCGAGAGAGGACCATCAGTATTGCCATCACTTCAAGTTTATCGGTTTTCTCACATGGGCCAACTGGACCAACTACACCATCTTTTCCATAAAGTTTTACAATTTCCCCTATAAACGATCAATTTAAAGGGTACACATGTTTCGTTGTTTCGTGCGATAGATGTGACAAAATAGTCGCAAAAAACAGGACACGTACTATACGTTGCTTAGAAGATGTCCTAAAGGACGGAACAATGGCTAGGGATCGCTTACGCCACCTAGCGTGACGCCTTGGAAGCTCTAATTCCCACGTAATGTTCCCGCAGCTATACGATCGGAGTAGTGGGGGTGACTACTTTCTGCGACTACATTAAACAGGGTGAGAAGGGAGAATGCAGCAATCAGGTTCGCATGCCACCTAGCGGGTCTCTTTTCAGCAACGCGTAGTATCTAACAGCGATTCGCTGCCATGGTTGCAAGATATTCCCCACTTATCACAATGTTTTGTACGATGAGAGTAACTCGCAAAATATATTATATGTATCATACGTTGCTCGGAAGGTGTTCTGCGGGACGGAATAATGGCTAGGGATCACTTGCACCACCTAGCATGACGCCCTCATAGCTCCAACTCATACGTGACGTTTCCGTAGCCTATACGACCGGAGTGACGGTGGTGACTACTTTCTATGATGTACTAAAGAGGGGGAGGGGGCAGGGAGAATGCAGCAATCAGGCCCATATTCCATCCAGCGGATTTCTTTTCAGCAACGCATAGTATGTTACAGCGATTCACTGCCATGGTAGCAAAATGCATATTCCCCACTCATAATTATCACAAAGTTGCGCTCGCGTTGTTTTACAAATAATCGTACAATTGCACTCGTGAAATACTTTGTAATATGTGCAGTACAGTTCTATCGTCGACGAATCGTAGGATCGATAGATCGTTGTTCAAATTAGATTGTCCAATAAATTCAAGCGATTTTTATTTCGCGATAAATTTATCTGCACAGCATTGGTCTGTTGGTTACTTATTGCACAACATTTGATAGCTTTTGTATTCCTCGAAGCTGCTGCAAATTGTTTCATATTCTTTTAGTAACAGAAAAGCTTCATTAAAAAGAAAAAAGCTTTGGAGCGTAAAGTTGGGAGAAACGAGTATTATGCGTTGCTGAGAAGGTGTCCTCCGCTGGCACTGTCTAACGTGACGTTCTAGAACTTAAGCCCCGACTCTCGAGTGACGTCTTACAGCGATGCAACGGAGACGTACCTATATTCGTTCCAGCAGACTTTTTCTCAGCAACGCATAATATTTCCAACGTATTTTTTACTTTTCAAGTTCAATTACAGCTTCAAAGCTGCTGAAGCGATTCGAAATACTTGTGCTATCTATGACAGACAGATCATTAAGGGAAAAGAGGCGCCTTGGAAATGGCTTTTATACTACAGGAAAGTCAATTTTTATGTAAATAACAATTTGCTACATATTCTGAACGAGGTATATTAATTAATCTAACAAAAATGATTCTTCGAAACCATGAATAGCGGTTAGTTATCGAAGAAAACACGACTGATCAGTATGAAACATGTTTTTAAAAAGGAAAGTCTCTATGTCCGCAGAAAACCGCACGAATTTATTAGACAACCAAACATTTTAGCTCGCAGTACTCGAATATACAACATGGAAAAAAACCTCATGGAAAAGTTCAATCTATCGTTTGTAAAATGAAACTTCACGTCAGCCAGAAACTGTTCTCTACAATTTCCCTATGTGATATGAACTATACGACTATCTTCAACCCTTCTGCAGACGCTGTTTTCGTTCTAGCATTTTATTTAAACGAGCTTGACAATTGTGTTCTATTTTATAATAACTGATTTTTCATGCTGCGATTTTATTGAACGCAGTTTGGGATTTTATTTATTTTGTTCCTCAACCAACATATCTTCTATTATTGTATGAATAAACAAGTGTTAATGATGTATCCAATGTTTCTGTTCAAGTAGAAAGTTCAGATAAAATTAGTTTTGTTTCTATGGCTAAGGAACGCCGATGAAACATAGTTAATACACATTGACCTATATGTATACGAATGAACACTCGTTTCCAAAAAAACAAACGATTTTGAAAAAAAAAGCGAAATTTTTTACTACAGTAAACAATATATTAATCTTTTTTCTTTCTTTAATAGGTGGTAGCCTTTTCATTTTTCTCTTCTTCGACCATAACCGAATTACTTACTTAAGTTAATTACGCATGAGAATAAGTATAAGTTGTCAGATACGATTTCCAATTATTGAGTGATTTGAAATATGTTGACAATTTGGTTAACGCGGTAAAATAACAAAATTCATCATAGTAACTTGCAATTATTCGCGACTGATTGTTTGGTTATTTAGTTAGGTAAATTTGAATACATTTGAAATGGTTTTCGGTTGGGTGTTTTTTTTACGATAACGATCCACGTCGCGTAAGGGTTTAAATATTACTGCGATTAAGTGTTTATGAGAGTACTATTTAATAATTATTAGACAAATAAATTAATGAATAAAGAATAGGATATTAAGGCATACCTTTCATATAAATAAACAATGTAAATAAATAGGTCTAAATAAATGGTCTGCTTTATCACACGGTAACTATGTAGACATCATTCTTTGGGGAAATAAATCATTACTAAGATATTAGCATTAGTAATATATCACTTGGATCGCGTTCAATTATTTTTCATCAACAAACAAAATTAATTAGTCATTTCTTTAACTTAATTTTTCTTGACCAAACCTTGCCTAAATGTTGCAAATCGATTAATTTTAAATGAACTGCACGACAAATTTATTAATTTTCGTTGCGTTGAAATTTTTTTAACGCGTCATTAAACTTGTTGAGTGAAAATTAGTGACTGCATTAATGAATAAACTGTTGCATGACGTAAAAGAAAAGTCGACGAAGTACAATCAACTGTTTCTCCCTCTTTAAGATACACGAAAATTCGATTTTCGTGTGCAAGCAGTTGAACAAAATTGACAACCGACAACCGATTTGAAATTCAGAGAGTTCCCAAGTTTCCTTTAGTTATTCAGCGCCATTTCCCGCTCTAACTGAGTGTGTATGTTGATTAAGAACGAAAACTTGGCCAACAAGGAACTTGTTCATCGCAATAATTAATTCGTTCGTCTAATTCGAATTGTCCCATCGATGATTATTACAAATATTTTTCACCATTGTGTTTATTCTATTTGCAGCAAATAAGAGGAAAATGTGTTACTAAACGATCGCTATCTTTTTACCACAATCGAAGTTTTTCTTTCGTCCTTTGATGCTGAAATGGAATGAAAATCATTTTTCGAATTCATGTTATCATATTTTGTGTCATTTTAAAGATAAAATGCTACCACTTGCATTTTTAAAAAAGCTAACATTTATACATAAATATTTGACTTCTCGATTCCTTGTTAACCATCGCATTTTCGTAATCGGTATCAATTAATACGACTAATTAGATACATCTACTTAGGCTTAGATAACTCTATATAAGGCATGGAGTATGTCATCTCGTTATCTGGTATCTAGATTACTCGTATATCTTTATAAATTTTCCGTCGTTTCTCAGGCACACACGCGCACGCAACCCTTCTCCGCTTTTGGTATATGCATTCTTCCTTTCTCCTTCCTCACTCAATGAAAAAATCACTTTTTTTCCTTGGTCGCAACGTTGCTTCCCTTCTGCTTTTGCAAAATTCTCTCTCGCATACGTACGCATACTCCTTTTCTCTCCCTCTGCGGTAAATTTAAAATTTATTCACAAATTTCTAAACTATTCGAACCTTTCGTTTTTTTTTTTACTTTCAAGTACGTTCGATTTACAGATTCCTCGTTCGCGCTCAGTTTGATTTCGGCAAACCGATTAATTAATACAGGTTGATCGTGTCGTTGGGAGATTACGTTTAAAAAATTGTCGTCCGTGCTTCATTCCCTTTACGTCATTGTACGAGATCTCGCGGGCGTGTACACTTGTACGCGTTTAACAGCAGAAACAGAGCAGAGAACGGGCATCTTCATTAATCGTTTTAACCATCAAACCGATCTACCATAGTCTCGACCAATGAGGGTCACAAGATAAACGTGGACAAACAACTAACGATTCGCCTCTCTGTAACTTCTATCGTACTAGACACTACAAAGATACCGAAGTAGACGTTCCGCGGAATTCTCTGCCCTAAGTAATATTAGCTCGTTGATCAATGACTAATTTGTCGGTTGCCCAAACAATTAATGATTAACGATAATTAAACCTCGCCGAGGCATGTGAATTATCTATTAATTATTCTTTGTTAAGGCAACCATGCATCACAAAAGTTTCTGTCTTTCGTTACTTCTAATTATTCATTATTGTTATTAATATTATTACTTTATATACAAATGACTTCGTCTTATAAAAAATAACTAATCAGGGATGTGACAAGTGGAAACCAAATAATCTTGATAAATAACTCTCTGAGAAGAAACAAGAGTATGACAGTGGATCAATAAAAAATTTACAACAATTTTTGTGTAATTGTTAATCGGTCTCAAATTTTCACAATTTAACGAAATAAAAATAATCTGATCTGTACAATGTGTCCAGTTTAAAGAGAACAGACAAATATCTATCTAAGTATAAAAGATATAGAAAAGTGCTTTAGAAGAAATCTATGGCATATCAGGTGACACAAATCATGCTGGTGTCTGTTTGACCTTGAGATGACCCTGAAACGCCTTGTAAACACCACGTTCAATTTCTTAAATGAGACCCTATATTTTTTATTACATATTCTCGTAACTGACGTAAAATCATTTTCAAAGTACTACTTATAAGTGTATTTTGTTCAATCTAATCTCGAGATATGAGAGGTACAAATTGTCAATGAATGTCGCGCGAACGCCACGTCGCACGCATGCGCACTGTACATGTTTGAATTTTGTATGGGTGGCCCGTCAACTTTGAGCTCTTATGTCTCGAAACTGATTTGATCAAAATACACATGCAAGTAGTGTTTTGAGAATGCTACAAAAAACTGATTGTGGTATTTACAGGGCGTTTCATGGTCATCTTAAGGTGTCACGAATATGAGCATGATATACATATACCATCTGATATGGTATAACATTCGTCTGAAACATTTTCTCGTATCTTTTACATTTTTTAACATATTTAGTTGTTCTAAAGCGCACACACTGTATACAGTTTTGGTTATACCGATCTTGTGAAATCATTTCTAAGCTCCTGTAAAATGTACACGATAATTTATTGCTCCGAACTTTGTTCAATAATTCATACTTCACAATTTATCCAACGATCAAAACGATTTAAAGTTGCGATAAGTAAAAACGCTTGGAAGTAACAAAAACTCATTGCAATTTCAATAACTACTTACTAATTTAGAAAATTTATTGCTAGGTTCATTGTTTCTCTCATGTGTAGAATTTTTCTTTTGTCAATGTTTTTATCGTCGATATTTCTTTTACTTTAACAACCGAATGACAATAAAATAATTTCGCGACACTTATGTGTGTAACTTCAAAATCTGGATATTCTAAATACACCTTTAAAAACAATCTAACGTCGACAGAATAAACAAATAGTTTGTGTGTTATAGAATAATTGCAATTTTCAAACTAATCACGAAATTTCATCCGCGTCTAAAAATAATTGAAAAAGCAACGCACGCGTTATTTTAAAATCACAAATAGTTTCCGACAACAACAAAAAAATTAACAAATCCGTGCAATCGTAGAACACGCGTTAAATACATAGAAGCATTCGATTAAGATCGTTTTTAAAAGGATTCAACTACAAAAAAATTTCAACGTAATGACAATTAACACAGAAATGTATTGCACTAGTTTGTCGTAAGATACTTCGGAAATACTTTACTTTTGTAAAAACGATTTTACCAAGATCGATCCATTTTGTTCTTAGCGATCTCTTTTCCATTAAACGATGATTAAAAATCAACGATAAAATGAGACGAACAAAAAACAAATGAACGAATAATAACGTTTAATGGTAATCCATTAGGCCTCGTAATATTTACTCGCACTTTTTACGAGTGAATAAAAATACCAATTATCGAACGATGATAATTAATTGCACTTCCCTATTTACACGAAATTATCATATGTATACAAACTTACAAACGACACAACGAATGATTATGTAAAATTCACACATAACAATGAGGTAACGTTCGGTAAACAAAAAAAGAAATGTTAAATATTTTTCACCATTTCCAATTTAAACACGATTTACATAAGGAATAGAATTTTGAAAAACGGATCGATCTCGGTAAAAAAAAAATTATACTACATAAATTTGTACATAAATACATCCGTCGGGTGCTATTTAATTTGAAATCTTAATTGGATCTAATGGAACAAAAGAAGCGACAATAATAAGGAAATTGTATAATTAAAACCACGAAAGTGATCAAATGGATTTTTTCCCCGTTGAAATACCATGTTTCATTTGTTTAAACCTTTCATAGGCCTTGTAAAAATTATTTAGCTATTTACGTGTATATATATAATTCTTTCTATATTGTGTATATATATATATATATTATCACCAAATCAACAAATAAATATCCTAAATATATTAAATATCGTATAATATATGCTCTCCCAACAAATAATATATAAGTTTTCATCTATTTTCATTAATAATAATAATTCAATATAATTATATGTGTGCATATATGTTTGTATATACATATTTTGGATATACATGTACATACACACATATAAATCAATTTATTTATACTTATGTTTATATATATATATATATATATATATATATATATATATTTCTCATTTCTTTAATCTTTCGGATTTATTTATCTATTCATTTGTTTAAACCTTAGGCTTTTAACTATAAGCAAATGACTACCCTTGTTATCCGGATAACTGTCCATTTGTCTTCCGTTTTGTTTTTTTTTCTTTCGTTAATCACTTTTCAGTGATGGAAAACTACCATTGAAACCTAATGAAAAAATAGTAATCAACTTCTTCTTAGAGTTATCATTGGTACGTTTGATCCGATGGGCGATGAACAATACAAATCGCTACAATTTTTTATGAACATACGAGTACAATCAGTCGCGTTGTACAGCACACTAGATCGATGCCAATATACGATTGCAAGTTTAAAAAGGTTCATCGATACAATGATGCGAACTGTTGGTTGTAAAGAAATGCAAACGACCGAACGCAATCAACAAGTACGATTTCGGGGTCGGATGTTCTAACGTTTAGCTTTACGTCACAACTTTTGCAAAAAAAAACACTTTTGTTCAAACCTCGCCCGATGCAGAAAAGCAAAGGAGAAATACCAAACAAATTGTAGATTCAAGTTCGATCACTATTTCTTCAACGTTTTCATAATAAAATGTAAATTAGGCGCGAAATATGAATATTCAAAGAAACGAGTTACACGTTTCCGAAATATAACGCTGCCCTATTATCCTATTGGGCAATTCTTCCTCCCTCTTCCTTCCATTCGCCATCTTCACATCCAATAATGCCACCTTTTTCAATTACCTACGTGTTCCACGCTTTCACACACGTACAGGTCCGGCTACTTTCCTTACTGAGGTGATTCTGAACAACGTTTACCTGCACGAAAATGCTAGTTAAGGCTTCGTTCCTGAGTTATTAACGAGAAACGCTGACCAATCAGGGCGTGCGTGGAGCGCGAGGGGAGGGCGCTCGAGACCGCGGTTGTACCACGATCATCTCTGGACTGAGCACGCGCTGTGATTGGTCAGTGTTTTTCGTTAATAATTCAAAAACGATGCCTTAACCAACATTTACGCACAGGAAAACGTTGTTCAGAATCACTTCAGCAATCGCCCCTTGATATTGTATTGACATGCAGTAGCCGAATACCGTTGTATGTGCATTTTGCTAAACAGAGAAAACACATTCTTTTGTTTGTTTTTTTCCGGGGAGAAAATTGTTTAACAATCAATCCAGAGCCGATCTAATTTGTCGTGTCCGAGATAAGTACGCAGCTTTTGTAACATTCTGCAGAAAGTGTTGGTTCTTGAAAAAGCTGTACCACTGACAGTTGACGAGTAATGTCACTTCAAGCGCAATGCACCAATCAATTTTCATTTGTCTCTCCATTTCTGTACACGACTATTACTCTTTTAAGAGTATTGCAATAAAAATATTCTCCACTACGATAGAAAGGTACACAAACAATACACATTTTGTATAATAGTAATAGCCCAAATATTTTTTTACGCTTCAAAAGAAAAAAAGTAATTTTTATCTAATACAACGTGTATCATTTTTGTATAATTCAATTATTTTTCAATGTTTTCAAAGAAAAAACATTTTCCTGTTATTGAACTTGTAGTCTATCAGCTTTTTTGTATCTGATTCCTGATTATTTGTTGTGGTCACATACCGAGGTCACAAAAAACATCTTTTTTTTTAATTTGGATATAGTTCAACTATTGTTCGACGTTTTCAAGGAAAAAACGGTTACCTGTAATGCAACCTCTAATTTATCAGTTTTTTTTTGGTCCGATTCGAGATTGTGTCTGAGAGAGAGAGAGAGAGGGGGGGGGTAGTGAGGGAGACAGAGAGGGAGACATTGTTTTTATTAAGAATGAGCCTTATGGATAAATGAGAGACATCTGGGGACGAATGGAAAAAGAGGTAGCGTATGAAAAAAGATGGCAACGGGTGCATAGCGTGTATTTTTGTTGGCTACTAATTTGTAAGTTTTCATTATATGTATTACTAATAAACATAAAGCAAAATATTCTGAGGAAGATAATTATTACCCGTCACCTGCTAACAGAGACTACTCATTGTGCTCACAAATCAAGGACACGACAAATATCTTTCCTTCTCACCCCAACTGATGCATTTAATATCTTCCTAAGGAGTTGCTAACGTTAAATCTGCTTACACGTTATCGTGATCAAAATTCTGTATTGGTAACAAACGATTGTGTTTATTACCAATAAAATCTTCTTCGAGGTTGACACTTCTAAATAGGCTGCGTCCATTTTTTACAGACGTTTTTGCCTTCAATATGGATGCACTCGTCGACTGACTTTTGAACTTTCGTTATTTAATCGTTTGGGGGTTTTACTTGCTCGTGGAAAACAATTTAACGACCCCAGCGACTGCTATTTTTAGGCTCAACTTTGAATCATCACGATGATGCACTTTCAACTTTTTGCAAATGCTCTTTTTACGCCAGCCCTGCACCAAACGCTACTTCACCTCTTCCGAAACATTATTTACCGTTAAAATTGCCCAATTTACAAAACTACGTTGTGAAAGTAAATTACGTAAAATCCCATTCATTGAAGGACACACCTTTCTTACTCATTGATTCTTTGAAGATGTTTAAATAAATACCACTCCGATTACAGAACCGGCTTGATTTAAAAATCAAGAGTACTTAAGAAATGAATCCCACAACTTTAAGCCGTGAGGTATTCGACTGGTGGAAACGGTGTCGGTGTTATTCGAACGACAGGAGAGCCTTTCAAGTAGCTTGGCTTTCCAGCGATCCCCTGAAGTTGCTCCAAGTTCCCAGGGGAAGCAAACCCTTCGAGCGTCTTAATCGAGGGGGGACGCTAGATGCAGATCGTGGTGGTATTAAAGCGCGAGCCAACTGAATCGGAAAGAGCAATTCGAAAATGTCGAGAGGTTGCGGGACGAAGCAGGAAGGTTAGACGCAAAAAGCCCTTAGAAATGAACACGACGCCCTCGTATTCTTCACACACAGTTGCACGTTCAACGCACCCCTATCACTTCTCACTTATCCTCTGGATTTGCCCTCGGAGATCTTTCTGTTTCCTGTCTCTCGCTGTGAACAAATATATCAATTCTACTAGGCTTCATTCTTTCCATCCGTCGATCTTCTTCTATTTTCTTTTGCTTTAGCATATATGATATTTCGTTGTTTCTGCAACGCGTTCAATTAGCGGGATTAAGCGTTTTCCCAAGGCAAAGACCTGTTACGTTAAGGATTATACGGATTGCCTCCTTGCAGTTAAAACCATTAGATCGTCGACTAATGAGCGCTCGGGGCCTCCGACTAAGTTTGATGTTCGTAACGCTGGCGAAACGTCGAAATCAATATCCAAAACCTCTTAGCCCGAAGATCCTAACAGTTTTAACTACAACTTCCGTTAGCGCATTCAGGACGATCAGGATCGCTGCTGATTCATTCAACATTAGATTTACTATTTGCGAAGGATAGGTTCTTAAAAAATGAGTAGAAATGTGAATAAGTGGCAGCGCTCGAACTTGTCCGCGCATCTGGCCTAACTCAAAACACTTTTGAACTAACCCACGACCTCAAAACGGTGACTTGCTTCTTGTTGGCGGTAGTTGAGCAGTGCAAGACGCCAACTACTTCTTCATCCGCCCTTGGACCACTCGTTGACTACTCTTGGACTGTTCTTGGACCACTCGCTGACTACTCGCCTACTATTGTTGGACCATTCGTCGACTACTCTTAGACTACTCTTGGACCACTTGCTCACTACTTTTGGACTACTCGCCTACTATTCTTGGACCACCCGCCGACTTCGCCCAATACTTTTGTATTACCCACTTACTACGCTTGTACTACTCGCCTACTGTTCATGGATTATTCGACTACTATTGTTGGACTATTCGCCGACTACTCGTGGGGTACTCTTGGACCACTCGCTCACCACTTTTGGACTACTCACTCACTATTCTTGGGCCACTCGTCGACTACTCTTGAACTACTTTCGGACTACTCGCTCACTAGCTACTTTTGGACTACTCGCCTACTATTCTTGGACTACTCGCCTATTATTCTTGGACTACTTGCCTGATATTCTTGGGCCACTCAGCGACTACTCTTGGGCTGCTCTTGGGTTGGCTCTTGGACGACTCGCTCACTACATTTGAACTACTCGCCGACTATTCTTGGACTATTCACCTACTATTCTTGGACATTTCGTCTAATATTTTTAGACCACGCGCCTACTATTCTTGGACCATTTGCCGACTAGTCTTAGATTACTCTTGGACCATTCGGTGAATATTTTTGGACTGTTCTTGGATCATTTGCCGACTGCCCTTGGATCACTCGCCTACTACTCTTGGACCATTCGCGGTCTTCTCCTGGACTACTTGCCTACTATTCTTGTACTACTCGCCTAATATTCTTGGACCACTCGCCGGCTACTCTTGGACTGCTCTTGGACCACTCGCTCAATACTTTTGAACTACGCGCCAACTATTCTTAGACTATTCACCTAATATTCTTGGACTATTCGCCTATTATTCTTGGACCACTCGCCTACTATTCTTGGACCACATGCCGACTACTCTTGGATTATACACTGCTATTATACAGGATGGACGTCTCACTAGTGGACTCGAAGGTAGTGTCATAACACTTAACAATATATGTGGTCCGGCAAGGACGAAAATCCAACGGTAGCAAGCCACTTGAAAAATCACACATACCGGTGGGTATTCATTAGCGAGACAATTGACTTTTATATGTTATTGAATACACCTAATTTTCATCTGTTTTAGATTCTAATCATTCTACAAAGTAATTCTTCAAACATTCCACAGGCCAATCAATTGTAGTTTGAAATCAAACAAATCCAAAGTAGCACAAAATCGTTGCTACACTTGAACAACAAGCAAGAACACGTTTACCATTTTTGCACCTGCCTGTACTTTCACGCGCCGATTACTCATTTCAACAATACATCTATTTTTAGTCCTCCTTTTCTTTTTTCAATACATCGTGATTCAAACTCGACGCACCTATTGTTAGCTATGGCCATTGTGTAAGAACAATTTATGGTCTTTTGAAGGAACCTGACCTTTTATTAGAGAAAAACCGGTTTCAGTCAAATTGGCTCAAATTTAATATCTTGTAAGTTTTCGTCTCCTAAACAAGAATTTTTATGTACCAGACCCCTAACCCTTCAAGTTTTGGTGTAAGAGCGTTTTTAATCCAATGCAACTAAATTACAATTAATTTATCAGAATTTCTAAAGAATTACTTCGTAGATATAGATGACCAATTGTTCTGTAGATGGATCATAACCTGAAGAAGATAAAGATTAAATGTAATGCATGGATAAGTTCCATTGCTACCACTTATTTACATTCGCACTCATTTGCTACAGCTTTCCCATTCCTGCATTATTCGTTACCGTCCTGAATGAGTTAAACAATCCATCATATGATGTTTTAAAAAAACGCTTGAACGTACAGAGAGATAAAAAACTTTCAATATATGCAATAATTCGCATTGCCTATGAAAATATTTAGTCAACTAGTGAAAAACATGCGGAGGATTTAGTAGTAAAATAATCTATTGTTTGACTACTTATTTGATAGCCTCATTAGGAACAAATTTAGATCTTAACGACATCAATTGTGTTCAATAACAGTTATAAGTACTATGATCGCGCTTTGTGTTATACAGTAGATCTATACTATCAAAAATAGATACTGCAAGAAATGATCATCAAAGCATTTCCTCACAAATCGTATCTTGCAGTTAATTCATATGGATACTCCATTAATGAATAAGAATAAGTAGAACTAAAAATCCTTTGCCAAAAAGTTACGTGTACGCCCATGAAAATTTATTCCAACAACATATTCCTTGATAGCAAACTGGCTGCAATAAATCATTTTTAATAACATGCAACAGATTCAATCCATAATAATTCTACGGATCTCTATTTGATTGTCGATGGAGGCATAAAATAAGTGGGAAAAACAGTGGGTGATCAAATCATTAGAGCCAATTGGCGGTTCTAGATTAAATCAATTAACTTTCCAATGAAAGTCTAATTACATTGTTTTTTCATTACGTTTTATGTAGTATTGTATTAATATTTGCAAGTTGCAAATGTACACTTCGTAATGTTGCAAACAACATTACCCACTACGTATTTACGAAACGTATTGTACACCATATTGCGTTTCGTACAGTGGCCCGAATAATTTGGTCGGAATGAACACACCTCATATACGGGGTGGGGCATTTAACACGGGTCATCCGAATAACTTGCTTAATATTGATGGTAGAAAAAATTACTTCAGATCGAACTTGTTTGGTTTCGAAGGGCACATGATATGATTAATTTTTTTTATAGGTGGAAGCGAAGAGAAAATATAAAAACCAAACCTGCATTTTAAAATGGAATGGTATGGTTTTTCATTTAATTTTCGATAGAGCGTTTCAAGACGAATACGGCGACCTATATGAAAGTTACTCGAAGCTAATTACAATGGGAGACAATTTGTCTCAAAGGACTCTATGAATACCTGCGTGTTCTTCTGGTTGTTGATTATCGCTCTCGTAATTGCTAAGGGTCATATAATTGAATTGTGTGAATGTAATGTACAATGTAATTGAATGTGTGTTTATGTTCTGTGACCTTTATTAGCGATTACAAAAGTGATGTACCAACAACCAGAAAAGCACAGAAGTATTTATAGAGCACTTTGAGACAATTTATCTTCCATTATAGATGACTTTGAATAGCTTTCATATAGATCGTTGCATTCGTCTTAAAACGCTCTACCAGAATGTAAATGATAATCCATACCACACCACTTAAATATACAGGTTTATTTTTCATATTTCCTCATCACCTCCAACTATATAAAAAAATAGTTATATGATATTATGTGCTCCTCGAAGCCAACCAAGTTTGATCTGAAGCATCTTTCACTATCATCAAAACTAAGCGAGTTATTCAAGTGACCTGTTCTAAATGCCCCACCCTGTATACAGGGTGTTTCGCTACCTCGAGCAAATATTTTACGGAGCGATTGCGAAGGCGATTCTGAACAACTTTTTCCTTTGCCAAAATGTTGGTTAAGGCTTCGTTTTCGAATCATTGACGAAAAACACTGACCAATCAGGGCGCTGATAGAGCGCGCGCTCAACCGCAAGAGTGTTTAAAGCCGCGGTCAAGCGTATCACGATCTTCTCTCGGCTGAGCGTACGCTCTGATTGGTCGGTGTTTTTCGTTAATAATTCGAAAACAAAGCTTTAACCAACAGTTTGCCAAAAGAAAAAGTTGTTCGGAATCGCCTCAGCAATCATTTCATAAAATACGAAAAATCCAATAAAAAGGAAAAGTGTTAAGTATAAATCAACAAAATATTCTAAAGAAAAATATGTCGCGTTTGCAAAAGGATTAAAATGAATGAACCATTGAATGACTTTAAACGAAAAACGCTACGGCTCTAACGATTTTCGATCAACCACCTTTAAATGAAATATTAAAATTCGGACTCACCAAATGTATCTAATAGATTTCATCTTGAGCGCCGTGGAGTTCTCCTTGCACTTGTAAGCCAGCACTTGCTTCACGCTGCTCACGTCGACTGAGGGAAACCTCGATGTCACGTAGGCTTTAAACATTTCAATGAAAAATATGATTTAGACGAAATAGCAGAGAATTCGATGGCACGACTATTGGGTGACGGCCACCGCTTTCAACCAATAATTCATCTGTTTTCTATCGGTTTCACTTTATACGTTTGGCGAGCAGAGGTGCGCGTGGAATTATAACTCCATTATTGCTGGGCACTCTCTGAGGGAGGGCAATATGTGCTCGGCGAGATATCGACAGCATATTGCATAAGTGTTATTAATGGATCGGACACGTTTCTAATGTCAAGCGATTCTTTAATATCACTGTACTAGTGATTGATATCTGACAGATATTAACCAAAGGATTCACGCCTCGTTAAAATCTATACGATCAACGACATAAACGTTTTCCCATGGTAAAAGTTTTCCTAACGATCAAATTTCAATCAACGTTCCCCAGTGGCGGAATACATATTTAATTGCCAGAACCACCGCTGATCGGAGAGCAAAGTAACGCAAGGGAGCATACATTTATTAAAATTTCTTGTGTTTTGTCCGATATTAACTGAAAGTAAACATGCTACTGCAGTGCGTAACAAAAGGATAAGTTCCCCCGGACTTTTAGTCAGAACTTTGGAGCTAGGTAATAGAGTTGGGTAACATTATTCGAATAAATTTTCATTCGAATGAAGTTTCCGAATGAACTTCGACGAATAAATTCTTATGTGAATAATCTGCGAATAAGAAGTTCGAGTAAAAGGAAATTAATGTCCAGTCGACTGGACAGACGAATAAAAGGATCACGTGACTTCTACAATGTATGTACATATACATATGTATGTATGGGGAGGTCCGTGGCAAAGAAAAAGGTTATGTGCCGCTCTTGCATCGGTCGGTAGGTAGCGGGCGTCACATTTATTCGTGGTTTAATCGAATAAAAGATCGACGAATAAGTTCTCGACGAATTATTCATAATTTACGAATAAATGTGGCGTTTCATTCGTTATTCATGATCCGTCATTCAAAATAAAATCTGCCCAACTCTGCCAGGTAATCGATTCGGCTGAGCTTTAAATCAGCATTTAGCCTGAGCACCAAGGAGTATTCGCGTAGAACTACATCTTAATGCAGTGGCCCATTCTTGCACAATAAACATCCATTTGATTTTCGGCAATTTCCGACTAAAACGAAACGATAGACCCACTTGCAGAGGAACAAAAACTTTGGCAAACCAAAACATTCTAATTTCAAGGAACAAACGACTTCAATAACTTAGAGGTTTTCCATCGCGTTTCAGGTAAATATTAACAATAAGGGCTTCAATCCCTTTGACTTTGAAATATGTTGTCAAGGACATCATTTTGAACAACTTTGCACTGCATTAAAAGAATAAAGGATACATACAACATTTATGTACTGAAGATACTAAAAGGTAAAGCAAGAGAAATGTAAGAAATTCTAATTGTGTCATTTTGAACACTTTAGTAGTTCTGGTGCTAAAAGGGAATCCATTCGCAAAAATTATTTTAACCCCTGATATCGTCATATTTTATTGTTATAAAAAATAATATAAATACACGAACACAAACGAGTTTAGTGACGAAAATGCAGTTTTGAATTGCACAAAGGATTACAGAAAAACTGCCTTATGCGACAGTGGATGCCCTTTTGCACTTTCCAGTATCAATTTTCCTTAAGAAACAGGGAACATATTGAAAATTGTGGGCGATTCTAATGCAATGGCCAGGTTCAAAGGCTACATTATTTATTAGGTTTCTTGGAGAGGTCTGTCGTTTTTGCGTCTGCATTTTACTTTTCTATTAACTTGAGATATAGAGATTGCCATTTTCTACGTTCGTGCACCATTTTTCTGGTGGTTTGTTAAAGCTCTCCGTATAAAAATTCACCGCTTTAATGCCATGATAATCTTTTCATAGCTCCTTTCACGTCGTTTTTAATCTCCCACGGCCATCCTGATGGCTACCCTGTTCATCTTCGTGACTGAAAATTTTCAAGTTTACACTCTACGAACGATCTTCGCATTGCCCTAATATTCATAGCATCGTTCTCAAAGGGGAAGCGCAATTTTCTGGCAAAACGCGTGTTACGCATTCTCTTTATAGCTCGTAAACGATTCTTACTCATTTATCTCTGTCTGTTAAGCTTTGTACAATAAATAATTAACTAACTAGGTACCATATTACGTTTGTTTTTACACATTGCGTAAGGCTAATCAAACTCAGCTGAAAGGAAATACTTGGGACGAGAACGTTAGATGCTTTTAAAGAGCAGGAAGAACAGTGTTGCAAAGATGACAGAACTTTTCCAAAGAGGTAATACAAAATCACTTTCGCTTAGCAATCCATTTAATTCCAGTTTTTCGGTGAAATTTAAATCTAAAATAGGATTGAGACGACCACTGTATAATTCAGAATCAATTTTTGCGCTTTAATTGTTCTAAGTAATTATTAACAGACATTTTTGTTAATATTTTTTTAAATGACTGCCTTATTGTTTTTATGTGAGCACGTGAGATAAAGAAAAACAATGTTTTAAACTATACTTAACAAAAATAAAGGGTGATTGCTGAGGTGATTGTGAACAACTTTTTCCTTTACCAAATGTTGGTTAAGGCTTCGTTTTCGAATTATTAACGACAAACACTGACCAATCATAGCGCGCGTAGAATCGTGGTACGCTCAATCGCCATCTTGAACACTCTCGTGGCTGAGCATGGGTTCTGATTGGTCAGTTAATAATATTTTTTTTAATAATTCAAAAATGAAGCCTTATGACGCTATTATGGAAGTCTCTGGCTTCAACAATTCTGGCTTAGTTTACGTGAAACATAAATAATTTTTCCTTAATCTGAACCAAAGCGTATTCAAAAATATCAAGTATTATTCAGTTAACAGTGATTTAAATTTTGCTAAGCGATATTAGGTATCTTTACGTATGGTGAATAATGCAGTTTGTAATGTTGTTTAATGTAGTTTAGTGCATGTAACGTATGTGAATGAACAGATTGGGTTTCTTTTTATCTGCCGATTTCGATATATGGTCAGACTGAGAGGAAAATCGAGGGATCGATGGAAACTGGAGTGCTAAGATTAAAGATAGCGATTATATAAACTGGAATTCCAATTCTTGACCGACCTATTTTCGTTCCAAGTAAATGTTTAGAGATCCTCGAGTGTAGCCACCGTTTTATTCTCGGATATTCTGTATTTACTGTCTTTCATGATACCGCGTACTTTGCGTTCCTTTCTTATGTACATACAGTGGCGTGCAAAAGTTCCCGGCTGGATGGTTTTTGCAATTTTTCTTCCAAAAGAAAGGCGTTAAGAAATTTTTGTTACTATCATATATGTATAAGGGCATATTACTTGAAAGGATACTACAAAACAAATCGATGCTACTTTTCGGACGTGTTTATTTGTAGAATAAGTAAATTAACGCGTTCAAAAGTTTCCGGCCAGTGTGTTTAACAAAAAAATTATGCTTGTTTTTGATTGTGTTACGATATAGCGAAACATTATTTAACATATTATAACTAATATTTCGTAGCCATGCCTTTTGCAGCAATAACAGCAGCACAGTCACGAGGCATGGATTCAATTAACCGAGTAATGTAGTCGTGTGATATTTTGTTCCACTCTTCTATTAAATTTTGAAAAAATTGTGCCTTATTAGAATTTCAAAGGTGCTCAATTGGATTTAAATCCGCAGATTGCGAAAGGCCAGTCTAAAACCTGTACTTTATTTGTAGACAACCAACGTTTTTACGATTTTGGATGCATGTTTAGGGTCGTTATCATGCTGATAGATCTAATTTTCAGGCATTTTTCTTTCACCATATGGTAACATATGATTTTCTAATATCTCTCTATACGTGACACCGTTCATAATACCCTCAATTTCTATAAGAGGACCAACTCCTTGAGCGGAGAAAGCTCCCCATACTATAATGTTTCCTCCGCCATGTTTAACAGTTGGTGTTTGGTACCTGGAATCATTTCTTGTGCCAACTGAACGTCGTACATATTCTCTTTCATCGTTGCCGGATAGATTAAATTTAGATTCATCCGAAAAAAGAACAGCTTTCCAATTTTCAACAGTCCAATTACAATACATTTTAGCAAACTTTAATCGGGCTACTTTATTTTTCTTACTGATTAGTGGTTTTTTAACATTAATTCTGCCAAATAGTCCTACATCATGTAGTCGCCTTAATACCGTACATCGACTAATATTAGCAACATTTTCCTCTTGTAGTTCTGCTGCAATATCGCTAGCTGTCTTCTTTGGGTCCGCAACTGATTTACATTTTATAATCCTATCAATTGTTTCGGTGGTCTTTCGGGGCCTTCCACTTCGCGGCCGATCTTTCACGCCATTCCCTGCACGATGTCTGTTGATTGTATCGTTCACTGTACTTTTCCCTATAGACAATGTTGAAGCAATTTCGCGAGACGACTTTCCTTTTAACGACAATTCTATCACAATGTTGCGTACTTCGACAGATGTGTTTCGAACCATGTTTACGTTTCAACGACTGATTGTCTACTGAAGTAATAATACTATACAATATTATTTGAATGTAAACATTTACTGACCTTTACAGACCTGAGTCTGTACATAAATTGAACCTGGCTGGGAATTTTTGAACACGTTAATTTACTTATTGTGCAAATAAACACGACAGAAAAATAGCGTCGATTTATTTTGTAGTATACTTTCACGTGATATGCCCTTATACATATATGATAGTAATACAAATTTCTTAACGCCTTTCTTTTACAATCAAAATCGCAAAAGCCATACGGCCGGGAATTTTTGCACGCCACTGTATAATTTCAACTGTTCTTTAAAATTCACAGGAAATCGGTGCCACTACATTAGAATGTAAAAATTTTATTTCTAGAACATGTAAAACGTATGCTCGTTACCGTTACAGTAGAACTCAAGTTACATGAACTAGTAGGGAAATTAGTTCGTCAACACAAGACGAAGTAATGTAGAATAAATATTTTAACAGCTTTATACTTTGCGAAAATGTTGTTTGACTCTTCATTTTTGAATGGTTTACGAAATAGTGCGTATAACATGTTCTATGTTAAAAATGTTGGTCTCTACGGTCGACAACGTTTCGCTCTATTCAATTTTTAAATGAACTAACTTTTTAAAAACATCTAACCGAACCTAAATTTCTTGTCCAAAAACATGAAATATCGCCAGCAGCACCAATTAAGATTTTGGTAATTATAAAAAGATCCACCTCAACGATTGTAATGATTTTTGCAAGCAATTTCTTTCCTGTACGTACAGAGTGTTTCGCTACCTCATGCAAATGTTTTAAGGAATGATTGCTGAGGCAATTTTGAACAGCTCTTTCTTTTGCCAAAATATTGGTTAAGGCTTCGTTTTTAAATTATTAACGAAAAACACTGACCAATCAGGGAGCGCGTGCTCAGTCGAGAGAAGATTGTGATACGCTCAACCGCGACCTTGAACACTCTTGCGGCTGAGCGCGTGCCCTGATTGGGCAGTGTTTTTCGTTAATAATTCAAAAAGGAAGCTTTAGCTACCATTTTGGCAAAGGAAAAACTTGTTCAGAATCGCCTCAGCAATCATTCCTTAAAATATTTGCATGACGTAGCGAAACACCCTGCGTCTTGAGCGTGGGCTCTACGCGCGCTCTAATTACTCAGTGTTTTTCGTTAACCATTTAAAAACGAAGCCTCAAACAACATTTTCGCAAAGGAAAAATGTGTTCAGAATCACCTCAGCTATCACCACTTTTCGGCTCTTGAGGTAGTTCTGGGACAACCTGTATAAGACGATATATCTAAACTCATTCTTAACAACTTCCCATAATTTTTTAGGAAAATAACAACAAAATTTTTCGTTCCTTGGCAAATACTCCTAAAGATGCATGAAATTTTCATTTTCAGGTGGAATTAAAATTGACCTTTCTTAACATTCTCCTTTGATAGTGACGGCCCAGCAATAATTTCGGAGTCGGTTAAGAAAGAATGACTATTTCTACTTACATATGATTGCCTGCACTTTGGCCTTATCCAACGCAGGTTTCACAGGTCTTTCAGTGGCAGTTCCAGCCCGGCTCCATCGTTGACCCGTGACCGAGCAAGTAGCCAGCTCGGTGGGGCTGAACAGTATCGCAGCTAAACCGCGAGTCAATTTTCTGTAATCACTCCATTTCACAGCCCTTAGTTGTTCCTCGCAAACTGCTATTCCCTCCCCCAGGTGCACCTACCGACAACAGTGAACATTTGTCAAAACTTCGTAAAAAGAGACGAAATCTTCTTAAATATTATACATATTCGCAAAGACATGTTCAGGCATCGATTAGAAGCGCGTATAATTTATGACACGCACTAAAAAGGAAGAACCACTTGTAGAATTTGGGAAACAATCAAATTTTCAAAAAAAAAGAGCATGAAGAATTGAACATATGGATTAAGAAATGGGAAGATTAATTTTGTGAAGGATGTCTTTAGTTTTTATTTCCCAAATTATGTTTTCAAATTGTACAACTGGACAATTTGGGAAACAATCAAACTTTCAAGAAAAAAACAAACAAATGAAATATGGAAGATATGGATTAAGAAATAGGAAGATTAGCTTTGTGGGGGATGCCTTTAGTTTGTGTTTAACTGAGCCATGATTCCAAAACATACAATGGGCATTATGAAATTTTTCTGTTCTGCGTTGCTGAGAATATGTCTGCAGATCGCGCCGCCTAGCGTGACGCTCGAGAACTTCCCACACTCGGGTGATGCCTCCACTTCAGCAACGCATAATATTTACTGTCCGATTTAGTCTGCGTTGTTCAAAACGTTTACAAATGCATTTTAGTTAAACACAGCTGGAGAATGAAACTATTAACTTTTTCTGGTCTTAATAAATTCCTGAAAGGGCTAACCAGAATATGGGAGGCCGCATTCGACGAAATATTGAGCTGTTATATGTTCTACGATGAAGACGTGCAGAATTTATTGTCGGAGGAACTTAATAAAAGGAGAGGCTCGGGCAATAAGGGGAAATTCTACATTCTTAAAATTGAGAAATAAGCACGAACAATACACATTTCAATTCAGCATCAACTACAGGTATTCAGTAAGACGCACAAAAAAAGATAGAAAAAATGATACTACAATCATGAAAGGGTTAAAATAAATTACAACGTACTTCTACTAAAAGCTTCTGAAACGACCCAATAAAAAAGGTAATATAAAAGTGCTGTAAATTTACCACGCCGTCAGAGGAGGATTCCTCGAAACCTCGGAAAGCAGGTATCGCAGCAGGAGGCGTAGTCCTCATGTCCAATGGTAGCCATTCGCTTCTCGATGGCGAACTACTCTGCACTGACGGAGAACCGTGTTTTCCACCCCGGGTTCCAAGTCGCGGCCTGCCGCGTCGTACCCTTCGACCTAAACAAGGATTTTCATGCGTGTGTTGTTGTTTCAAGTCTTTTTCTTAAACACTGACTTCTGTTAATCACATAAGTCAAATTCTTTGATACTAATGACATTACTTTATCGCTATCCCCCGACGCTATATTACAATTTTATCAATATAGCCAAATGAGAGTGGTAAAAGTGAAACCAAAACAAACCGAACTTGGTACATATCAATCGATAGCAGGAAGGAAAAGCTGTATCCGATACCGAATTAATACAATAAAGAATAATGTCGAATCTTTCCTTATTCGTGAATAACGAATAAAACCGCTGTAATAGTTACGGGCGTACTGTATATATACCTGTACTCAAAGTTTTGAACAGTACAGTATACAGTTTGCTTTTGAATTATTTAAGAAAAATACTGGCCAATCAGAGTGCACGTTGAGCCCGCGCTCAGGGACGAAGCGTCACGTCGTGCTGGGTGGTGATATTCGGCCGATGCCCCGATCCAAACGCGTCGATAAAGCAGAGAGAAAAAGTTATATGGAATATCGAATCAGTGCAATGAAGAATAATGTCGAATCATTCGTTATTCGTGAATAACGAATAAAAACGCTATACCGACGCGTTTGGATCGGGGCACAGGCCGAATATCACCATCCAGCGCAACGCGACGTTCCGTCCCGGAGCGCTGGCTCTGCGCGCGCTCTGATTGGCCAGTGTTTTTCGTTAATAATTCAAAAACAAAGCCTCAAACGACATTTTGCCAAAGGAAAATGTTATTCGGCATCGCCTCGGAAATTTCTCATATCCGGATCTTCTATGAATTACAGGACACCCTGTATATTTACCTGGTTCTGTACAAAAGAACTTATACCGAACTCTCGGTGAAATGTTAAGCTCTCCTTTAACACATTTACCTTAAGACACCGAAGGAAGGTAGAAAATATTTTGAACTGCATAAAAGGAGTCGCATTGAAAGGGATCATCAGAGGGAAGATTTACTCCCTTAATTAAAGAAAAGACCGGTTGAGACGAAGAGGCGGAGAAGGAGACCCTTTACTCTTTAATCATCGTTTAAAATGCATGCTTCGTTGCCTGTGGCGGAAGATTCATTGGCCATCAATTACGATACGTCCAATCATGCAAACTTTCGAATATCAAGCGTCAATTAAGTTTGGAGAAATTCACTTATTTACATTAAATGTTATAGATGTCGTAAATATAAGCTTTTGCACTAGTGACATTTTAATATTGAATAATTCACTGTGCACTTTATTTATGTTGTTCTAGAATAACGTATTTAATTAAGTAGTATCTATCAACATCCAAAATGTCGACGTTTAAGGGGTTAGACTATTGTGGCGGCTTGAAAAAACAACTAATTTTCAAATGCATATTGTTAAAAAACTAAACATTCAACAAATTCGCGGGTTTATACTTTATTTAAACATATTATGACCTACAAAAAACAGATTCTCAAAATTAGAAAATGATGATAAAAAATGTCCTTAGCGGGCTTTTGTACCCTTCTGTTGATTCTTATTTTGTCTTACACGTGATAAGTTCTATTGAATCAAAGTTGAAATATCTTTTAATATAATCAGTTTTCGATCATGTCATCTTAATACTTTTTTAATGGAAAATGGCGAGCTGAGTAAATCTATCTTATTAAAAATATATGCTCCCGTTAAAAAAAAACTAAGCATGATCTTTACGCATCCATCCGCGAAAAAAAACAATAACATCAAATTATGACCTCCTTGAAGCCGTTTAGCTTATATCTGAAACACTTTTTTACACGGATAATAATAGTGAAGTAAATAAAGATGTCAATATTTGTTGGATCACCCTGTATATCGCTCATTCTGCAATAATGACATAAAGCGAAAATCACAATTTTCAGAGAATGTTTTTGCCTGCTTTAGTAATTATAATTTTCCAAGAACATCGTATTGAAACAACACATTAAGTTAATAAAGGATTGAGGCTGTATTGTCTCATTTTACAAGTAAATAGTATTATCCGTTTCTGAGAAGGAGACTGAAAAGAACATTTCCTCAGTAACGCACAATACTTCCAAGCTAGAATTGTTCTTTTTGTACCCGTAACTCAACAGTTATAAATGTGGAACTGCGTCATCATTACAGCAACTGAGCAGTGTTCGAAATAACACAAAACATGTAACTAGGTTGTGATTCATTACATTCATCAGCAAACTCGTTTTTGGTAAACGAAACAGAACAAGTAAAACGTGAAATAACTGTATCAAGGCTGACATACAAATCGGAATATCCTTTATTCACTGATATCTTCGCGGTTGACAATTAAAAGGTCGCATACAATTAACGCAAAATTAGAACACCGATACAAGTAGACCGGTTCGGAGGCATCAAAAGTTGTCATAAACAATAGCTTATCTACTTATACGCGTATACGTGTATTAATGTTCTAATCTCGGCAATCACCTATCATTAAATACCTATCGTTAATTGTTTTTTTACGAAACGAGCCTTTCTTTATCCAAGAAAAATGTTCTTCTAACTATATAAGTCTTGTTTATTTTTATACTTTAAGGAGCCTGAACTGGTAGAAAGGTGAATGAAAAATAAAAGCATGAACTATCATTATGACGAGTAATCAATTGAAAAAATTGTTTAATAATCTAATAGCCTTTTTAAGTAATTTTAATTGTTGGATGATGCTTTATATGCAAACGCTTGTGCAGCGTATATCTCGGAAAAAATATGTTTTATCATTTTTATCCAAACATTTTGGAAATGTTTCATTTCTAAAATACATATTTTCTGACCCGACTATCGGCTACTCAAATGTTGGAATAAATTTTGCCACGTTCTTTACACGAATGAAAAGACTTTGCTGACACGCGATTTTTAACAGATTATTAAGCGTTATTTCTACCGGCGCAAACATTGCTCCTTACACTGTTAATATATCAAAAAGGTACGATATTGCAAAATTACTTCAAAACAACAAAAAAATGTGTTGTGCAATGACAATGCAATATGATAAGATGAAACTATTTTCAATGCAAGCTTTATGTCGTGGTAAAAAAATATATATTTAAAAAAACACGTTTTCCTTCTTCCAAGTTTTTATGTCGTAGTAAAAAAAAATGTATTTAAAAAGCACATTTTCCTTCAAAACAAAGGCTCAAAAGACATTTTGCCAAAGGAAAAAGTTGTTTAGTATCGCCTCAGAAATCATCCAAATCTGGCTTGTTTATAAGTTACGGGACACCCTGTATATTGTGTCCGGTTTAAGTGCGAACAGCGGAACATCTTGACAAAATTAATGATGCGAAAAAATGATTCACATAGAAGTTGTAACATATCAGGCGTCATATATCATGCTGGTATTTGTTTGACCTTGAGATGACCCTGAAACTTCCCGTAAACACCACGTTCAATTTGTTAAATGGCACCTCATATTTTTGATTACATATTACTGTAGCCAATGTAAAACCATTTTCGAAACACTACTTGCATGTCTGCTTTGCTCAAACCAATTCCGACATATGGGAGCTTAAGCTTGCTGTGTCGCCCATGTAAAAAACGATGCGCATGCGTGCGACGCGTCGCAACGTCCGCGTGGTGCACATCAACAGCTTTGAGCTCTCGTATCTTGCAACTGGTTTGAGCAAAATACACGTGTGAGTAGTGTTTTGAAAATGATATTGCGCCAGTTATATGAATATGTAATAAAAGTTTAGGGTTTCATTGAAAAAAATTGAACGTTGTATTTACAAGGGCGTCTCAAGGTCAAACAAATACCAGCATGATATATGCTGTCTCATATGTTACAACTATTATCTAAATCATTTTGTCGTATCTTTGATATTTTTCAAGACATTTAGCTGTTTTCACTTAAACCGAACATACTACATACAGGGTGTCCCAGAACTATCGGAAGAGCCGAAGAGGGGCGATAGCTGAGGTGATTCTGAACACCTTTTTCCTTTGCGAAAATGTTGTTTGAGGCTTCGTTTTTAAATGGTTAACGAAAAACATTGACTAATCAGAGCGCACGTAGAGCCCGCGCTCAGTGACGGCGCACGACGCGTCGTGCTAGGTAGCGACGTACGACCGTCGCCCCGAACAGAACGCGCTGGTATAGCACGAAGCAAAAGTTAACGTCGAATTATTCATTATTTATTAATGGAAATTAACTAAAATACAATCGAAACCAATTTGTCGTTATCAGTTGAAGAAAAAAGAATTAGAATCGACTGATTAACGAGTCTATCAAGTACGACGTATGTTACATTTTAAACAATTCACCAACTATTGGAATTAGTCTTACCTGTTTCTCCAGAAATGAACCTGCTTCGACGAAAATGGGTCACTGTCATTCTACCGATCATTCGAAAACGTAACACGAACTACACAACAGCTGATTTTACGATCAGGTCAACGAACTCACTGCACTTGACACAGCTTACCACTTGAACGATAACCGTCACTGGATCATTCTACCGATCCGGATCATTCGAAAACGTAACACGCGGTTCACAACAGCTGATGATCCACGGCCAGGTCGGTCATCTCACTTCACTTCCCGAATTTTACTTCGCTGCACGACCGTTGTAATTTTTACGAGGACGTAACACAACCTTCTGCAAAAATTTTAGGGGGTGATTCTACGGGCCAAAATAAAGCGAAAATCAAGAACGACAATTTTGCATTTGAGGCTTTGTTAACAAGATACCGGTGTTTGAAAAAGCGGGCAGCTGCGTTCAGTGGCAGTCATTCGCTACATGGAAGAGAAACCATGACCTACCGCACCGTGTAATCTGATACCCAAAAGGCACACGTTTTACGTCGCACAGCATTCAACCTGCTTACTTGTAAAAATCCACATGGGCATATCGAAACCCGCCCAATGGGATTATCAAGTAAAAAGGGTGACGGCCTTCAATCCACAATTTTTCACGAGGGATCCAACTACTAACATCCAAAATACTATGCGTACACGCGACTGTCCTATCTGCGAGTGTCCACGATTTGCACTAAACTTATTATTCCACTAGAATGTTTAAATCGTTCCGCATCCGACGCCGTACAAGCAGCAACTGTCTCGATCGACTAGAAATAATGATCTACCGATGCATGCCGAATCGTCGGGAGCCGCGTCTAGGTAAATCGTTCGGCGGCATTTGTTATTCTTTCAGCCGTAGAAAGGGGCAACAGTGTTGCCCTTTTCTGCTGACGACGCAAATACGACTCCCGACGATTCGGCATGCATCGGTAGATCATTATTTCTAGTCGATCGAGACAGTTGCTGCTTGTACGGCGTCGGATGCGGAACGATTTAAACATTCTAGTGGAATAATAAGTTTAGTGCAAATCGTGGACACTCGCAGATAGGACAGTCGCGTGTACGCATAGTATTTTGGATGTTAGTAGTTGGATCCCTCGTGAAAAATTGTGGATTGAAGGCCGTCACCCTTTTTACTTGATAATCCCATTGGGCGGGTTTCGATATGCCCATGTGGATTTTTACAAGTAAGCAGGTTGAATGCTGTGCGACGTAAAACGTGTGCCTTTTGGGTATCAGATTACACGGTGCGGTAGGTCATGGTTTCTCTTCCATGTAGCGAATGACTGCCACTGAACGCAGCTGCCCGCTTTTTCAAACACCGGTATCTTGTTAACAAAGCCTCAAATGCAAAATTGTCGTTCTTGATTTTCGCTTTATTTTGGCCCGTAGAATCACCCCCTAAAATTTTTGCAGAAGGTTGTGTTACGTCCTCGTAAAAATTACAACGGTCGTGCAGCGAAGTAAAATTCGGGAAGTGAAGTGAGATGACCGACCTGGCCGTGGATCATCAGCTGTTGTGAACCGCGTGTTACGTTTTCGAATGATCCGGATCGGTAGAATGATCCAGTGACGGTTATCGTTCAAGTGGTAAGCTGTGTCAAGTGCAGTGAGTTCGTTGACCTGATCGTAAAATCAGCTGTTGTGTAGTTCGTGTTACGTTTTCGAATGATCGGTAGAATGACAGTGACCCATTTTCGTCGAAGCAGGTTCATTTCTGGAGAAACAGGTAAGACTAATTCCAATAGTTGGTGAATTGTTTAAAATGTAACATACGTCGTACTTGATAGACTCGTTAATCAGTCGATTCTAATTCTTTTTTCTTCAACTGATAACGACAAATTGGTTTCGATTGTATTTTAGTTAATTTCCATTAATAAATAATGAATAATTCGACGTTAACTTTTGCTTCGTGCTATACCAGCGCGTTCTGTTCGGGGCGACGGTCGTACGTCGCTACCTAGCACGACGCGTCGTGCGCCGTCACTGAGCGCGGGCTCTACGTGCGCTCTGATTAGTCAATGTTTTTCGTTAACCATTTAAAAACGAAGCCTCAAACAACATTTTCGCAAAGGAAAAAGGTGTTCAGAATCACCTCAGCTATCGCCCCTCTTCGGCTCTTCCGATAGTTCTGGGACACCCTGTATATTGCAAATTGTACGAGTATGAATTATGAAAAAGAACCATCCAACAAAATTTCGCAGTTAGTAATGAAAGAAATTGTATTGTTCAAACAATTATTAGTTCACTACCAGCGCAATAATAATCAATGATTAGTTTAGGAATTTCTATTTCCCTTAAATATTTGCACTCGTTCCACACCAGTGATTCATACGGGTTTCAAAAATACATACATACATGAAAATAACATAGTTCGATTAAGAAAACAAATGCCATTGTTTATTTCGTTAATACTTTAAACTTAAACAGTAGGTCGGGAAATTTCAATAAAATAGGAACTTAAAACAACGCAAGATATTCGAGCAACTCGCATTGCATGTTTTAACAAAACTGTTCACAAATCGTCCGAAATTCGTTTCAAATGAACGATGCTCGATGAGGGGAATAATAATTATTACCTTATCAAACATCGTAGTATGTAACTCCGTCTCGAATTTTTGAGGAATCGATTAAGGAAACAATTAAACTAATCAACTAAAAAGCCATTTCATGTATAATTTAAAAAGGAACTTATCTATCAACATTTAAATCGTTTGCAGTCCTAAAATGTTTAACTCAATTTCACATCCGTTACATTGATCAATAAATAATTAATCATTACCTGAATAAAAATGAACGATAACACATTCCTTTTTCGTTGAACGCATCGAACTCATTACACACCTACTTATTGCTTACGGTAATGTAAAATACAAAACGCTCCCGTTGTTAATTAATTCGTCCGTTTTTGTTTAAATATAAAACTTAACGTAAACCACGTTTTTAAGATGACACACGACGATACACATAAGTTTCATAAGTGTTATAATCGTAAGTGGAATTTTATATTGGGCTGCATAAAGTTTCGCAAAATTATATTTTTTGCTGTTGTTATTATGAAGTTCGACCTGTACAGATAATTGTCCGTTCTGATAACTAAATATGTAAATTAAATATTCGATTATTCAGTAACTAGTTTTTGGAATAATTGAATATCCCTGTTATAATAAAAGGAACAAGTAGTGAGTTCATTATTTATAAAAATACATCTCTTTGTGTTATTCTTTTCTTTTAAAATAATACGAGGAATAAGTGCGAAAAGAAAATTCTATAGAATTATTACTTTGATCTGATACTTATTTGCTATCTTATTATGTAATTATGTGTAAAATTAACTTGTGTGGAGTAATTCAATTATTGAAGAATTATTCAATTAAAACGTACAGGAAACGTCAGTGCAAACACAAAGTTAATTTCAACAAAAGCATATGGTAATGTTCCAAAAGAATCGACTCGCTCGGGTCCGGTCAGTCGTTTCTTTCGGAACAGGTATCTATTCGGCTTGACCTTGTTCTCGAACGGGACGAGAGCGAACACGGTCGGAAGAAGCGGGGATAGCGAATCGGTTCTTTCGAGCCAGAAATCGGTCGGCTCTTTCGGAACATTACTGTATCGCAATTATCTGTCCAGAAAAACTTCTGAGTACAAAATTGTATTTCCACCTGTTATTATCCACATTTAATGTTTGCATAGCGAGAAAGGAGGAGTGAAAGCGATTATTCAGTCACTCGAGTGAATAGTTATGAATTATCCTTATCTTGCATGCCTACAGATCTATGCCACTCGGGATAGTTTATAATAATAGGTCTTAATAAATAAATTCACTTAGATACAAAGCGTGAAAAATGTCTACATCAGAAGCGGGAATTCCTCGAAGAAAAATCACGCGCAGTGTTTTTCTCTTTCTATGTACATACATGAAACTTTTGTTCTGAATGAGAAAATACGTGAAAAATTTTATCATTCCAATTCCTTTCATTTTTTGCTTCTCTAATTAATATTATCATTCACTCCTTGTAGAAATTTTTAGAAATTATTTCAATAAAACTTCAAACGCCTAATCGTGGTGTTTGTTATTTTGCGTAACTACAGAATTAAATTGATTTCATAGATTTTTTGCAAATAGTCGATTTACTGTTTCGAATAATGTTTTTATTATTAACTTTGTTTTTTCCTTTGAAATATTTTTGCATCTAATTCGAGTGCCAAATCATTCGAAATTATGATCCGAATCTTTCGTTTCTTATTCGAATTTCCACTGATTTCTGTGGTTCAGTCGTCAAATTGTTTGCATTTCGCAAAGAATCTAGAAACCTACTTACGATCAAGATTTCCGGTAAAAATTCTACTATCTAATGCTTATTACCTTTCAATACAAATTTTTGCGCCTAATATTTTGTAATTTGTTGGAAAAATCTCGAAGTATGATGTTTTGCAATAACTCTCGAAATCGGAAAATCCGTCAAAGGCTTAAAGTTTAAGTCTAAGTGTTCTTATCTGAATGTGTACTTGGCAAAAACGTTATAATCCTAACTTTCTTCAGTTCCTTTGGAAATGTTCTAAGATCTAAATAATTATTTCCATTGTTTCTGCAAAACATTTTCATTTATAAATTTATTCAATCTTGCAGAAACCTTGAAAACGTTTGAACATTAGTTCTTTGCAATTACATTAAGTTTAATAATCCGTGTTTTTAATATTTGCATCATGAAATTTCAACAAAATGTATTTTTGCTTCCTGAATGTTCTTTTTTTTTTGTAGAGCATCAGTAGATTAAAATTTATCATTCCATTCAGCTTTGATATCTTTGGGACACTTTTATCAATATTCGAAGCTCAAGATTTCAGCTTTTCCTACCATTTTTTTAGTACTATATTTCTTTCATTATTCTTTTCAAAAAGTGTTCAGATTTTAATGCAGATGTTGACGCACAAGTATCCCATATGGTGATAAAAATTGCGAACGTTAATTTCCTTCTGAAACCGAATATTCTTTGTTTGTTTTACCAAAAATATCTGAAGAATATCTTTTTACAATAGCATTTAAACAATTACTTGCCATATGTTTCCGTCGAAAATGATAAAAATTCGAATATCCGCTTTTTGTTGTAAACGCATTTTCTTAGCTTGCAACGAAAAAGGATTTCCCAAAGTGCATTCGCGAAGAAACATCGCATTTCGCGTACTTTTGGATTCTCGTTCGGGTGAATTTATTTTCACTGAAATTTCCAACCGGAATCTTATACACGCGAAAAGCAACAATTTACAGCTCGACGACTATTGGCCAGATAAGTTACGTTTTTTTTCTTACATAAATATTAATAGATGGGTTATCTTATCAAGTAGAGACTTGACTTAATAGTACAATGATTCTATGTCTAGTTCTACGCGTGCTAAATGAACCGAGTTATACGATTAATAAAATGGAAAGTTGAGAAAGGTATTTACAAAATTTTACGCTGCATTACGTACGACAATTTTGCAAATATAACTTAATGGCTGTAAATAAAATACATATGTATATATCATCAAAATGAAATTTTTAAATATAGAAACTAGATTTTTATCTGTTGCATGCGGCTTTTTCATCATCCAACCATCTTTTTACCAAAAATACTTTCACAGTTATAATTTACTGGACGACTAACAGCGGAATTTCATAACACAAAAGTATTGTAGTATTTTTATAAAAATACTTCAAAAGCCATTGTCTTTTCGATTTGATTACAGTGAATAATAGTACATTATTGACACATGAAAATGGGCGCTTAATGAATTCAATTAAAAAATTGTTCAATGAAATACATGCGACTGTTGGAAAAGAGCAATAATTTGATCATTATTATTGCATTAATTAGTATAATATTAGCGAGTTGGTATACCTTAATATGTCGTTCATATTTAATCGTATATCAACAAGTTACAAAATTTAATCGACAGTTATATTTCACACCTCGATAGTTTAATAATTTATCTCAGTTCGTTCGAAAAAATTCTGTTAAAGAAACATCAGGAAAGAAAAATACTTAAATTTAATATAAAAAAATGAATCATATTCGCAAATGCTTTATACAGAAAAGAACAATATGCATTATTCAACTTACTTAATTAGTTATAGCAAAATAATAATAATCACTATGTTTTCTAATAAAAATTCAATCAAGGACGAACTATGTAAATTATATTTTAACAAGTTTCGCCTAATGTTTAAAGATAATACAATGTCATAAAAAATTGCACAAAATTTCGTATAATTCTATGCGATTTTTGTCTGCTTGTTTGTAATACTGATGTACTAACTACGCTTAAGCTCGTGAGCATTGCGCTATCGACTACACCATCCTTACACAGTTATAAAAACCACTATTAAAAAATATAGTGAAATACTGGTCGCTTGCGTACGCTATCGAGTAGAAAATCCCCTTACATTAGACATAAGAATTATAGACATATTATAGAGGAGGGGGGGGGGGGGGGAGATCGGGGTGATGTAACTAATTGCAAAGATTATCAGATTAATTTGCGATACGATTAGCAAATTCTACGGTCGCAATTTCAGTGAAGTGCATTCCTCATTTACGAAATCTTACTTTCGTACTACAAAAACGTTCCCCCTTTTTTTAAAATATTTAATATTACGTAACTTTAGAATTTTTCAGTGTCTGCTTTAGCGCTTCTCCGCGGTGTGCCGAACGCATAAATAAATAAATAAAATACATGATTAAATACAACATTGTATTCATATTTTCGAGGAAGATGAATTTAGAATTTCATTTTCTATTTAACTTGTCGCATACAGGGTGTTTAGCTATCTCACGGAAATATTTTACGAAACGATTGCTAAAGCTATTCTGAACAACTTTTTCCTTCACCAAAATGCTGATTAAGGCTTCGTTTTTGAATTATTAACGAAAAACGCTGACCAATCAGGGCCCTGGTAGAGCGCGCGCTCAACAGTTGAGCGTATCACGATCTTCTCTCAGCTGAGCGGCGCGCTCTACCAGCGCCCTAATTGGTCAGCGTTTTTCGTTAATAATTCAAAAACGAAGCCTGAATCAGCATTTTGGCAAAGGACAGAGTTGTTCAGGATCGACTCAGCGATCATCCCTTAAAATATTTGCACGAGGTAGCAAAACACCCTGGTACTCACCATAATTTTGATTTTTAAGCCAAATTTTATAAAAAGCCTCGTACCTTAAGTAGTAATAAATTAATTGTTCTTGCAATAAAAAAAGAAAAAGACAATTTTCGGCACTCCTTAGAAATTCTTTTTCGCATAACTTCAATCTGACTAGACTTTATTCTTATCGATACAATTAGAGAAGCTATCTATGGTTCCACTTCTCCGAAATGGAAAAATTATAATATTCCGAACGAGAAACCAATCTCTTTTTCTTTCCTTATCGATCCTAAATCTAATCCTATGATTAACTGCTAGCTCTCGAATGCACGAGTGGCTGGTAATTTACAGTATGTACAACAACTAAGCAAATGCACTTTCCTTGAAAGAAGAAAAGAGAAAGAAAAACAGGACAACGAAACGAAAGCTGAATTTCAAAATTGAAAGATTCATTTCAATGCGATTTACAGACATTCCTAGTCGTAATGTCTCGAACGAATAATGGTAGAAAATAAATAACGAATGACGGAAATAGATGATAATGATAATTAAAAAATAGGGAATGTTAATATCCGTAGCTACTCGTCGAATGTTTCTTCTTTTTGCTTACAGTACTTTTCGCCTGTCCGACTGATAATGAAAAAGTATAGCTGAATCGAAAATTAGAAAGTTCACGGCTTCCGAATGAAAATTTCTTTACAAGATTTTCCTAAAATTATTGCAACCTCGCGAACGTTTCCTTCCGAAGTTCATCGTTCCCTTCTTTCAGCGGTAGAAAGTTCTCGACTCTCTAGATATCGAAACCCCCATTCTTCTAATTTCAAAAATACTTTCCGAAACGGTCGTTTCATATATCTTGCCACAGTATCTTTTTCCCATCATCGCCAGTATTTTCTTTTCTTCGCCCCTTAAACTCGAACAAGCATTCCAACTTTCCAATTTTCAAATCACCCACCGGTTAAAGAAAATCGTCAAACGAAAAACGGGAAGAATGAATTCTGCGAACTGGTGCTCTCACCGATATTTCCAGGAGAACGAATTTTCGAAGTCTCTGTTAATGTTGCTTGTAATTATTAGTTGATTAGCGGTTTATGGTTTGGGGACGCGGTTAAATTGTATTATCTATTGTAATTGTTCAATCAATGAATTAATTAATCAACTGATCGGCTGATCGTTATCACTTTTAATGCCCAGCGAAGGATTGCAAGTTAGAAAAATGATTTCCCTGTGTAATCGTCTGCTTCGATACGTTTCCGTCTATTTCAAATCATCGATTCTGTCCGTTTGTGTGTGTGTGTGTGTTCCTTTGCGTTATTTCATCTATTATTTAATCTATGGCTATGCGCTGTGTCTTTTTATGATATATGTATATGAACATGAATCCTCGGTCTAGGGATCCAATCTATAATTGCTACGCTGATAATTAAATGATCGTGTAACGATAATTAACAATACATTGCAACAAATGTATATATTAGTAAGAAAAAGTAACAAAAAAATACGTCGGATTTAATTGAACTTTAAGATAAATTGGCCGATTTATTATAGCGAACAGCGAAATAAATAAAGAAATGGTGTACAAAAAGTTAGACGAAAAAATGTACAATGATACAATTTGTATAGCAAGGCGTGAAATTTATAAAACGAACTTTCATCCGCTTCACGAAAATGTAAAAGCTCGAGAAAAATGAGGATAAAATAAAACCGCGAGAGGAATCGTAGACCGAGGTTTGCAACAGGCTGTCTGTACAACAATCTTAATAACATGATATGCAACATTTATATTCTAATCTTAAGAGTCAGTAAAAACTATGCGCTGGGCACGAAGCTCTCTTTCTCTCTGTTCCACGCGATAAAAAAAGAAAGAAGAATGAATGGAAAAGCTTTCGGAAAAAGTGCGTTAACAATTACGGAACAGAAACATCTCTCGTCCAATGTTAAACGACGAAAAATATTCGGGTCGGTTTTGTTTTCTTTCCCATCTCTTTCGTGGTTAAATGGCGTTTTTTTTTCTTCTCTTTTTTCTTTAAAAAATTCAACTGGTCGCAGTCGTTGCGACACCGGCACTATTGTAAAACGGTATGTAAATATACTTATTATAATAATATATAGCTGCATCTGTGATTTGATTGTAAATCGTGAGGTAAGGAGCCTGTGTGAACGGCGCGATCGACTCGAGAAACATTTCGACCCCCTTCGAGCCCGGAGTCTCTATTAAAATCTTCAATAATTTTACAATCATCCCAACAACAATTCACCGTAACGAAATTACACCGCCATTTATGAACCACAAATTAGAATGAAGACAACACGAAATTGATACCAGTCTCGTGGACTTCATGAAACAGATTTAAACAAATTTGTAAAAAGAAACAAGTCGTTTGATCGGTTTCTTAATGTCGGGCTGAAGTGATAGAATCGTTAGTCAATAAAATATAATATCATCGTTGCGATAAATGGGACAATAAATGATTATTTAATTATTGAACATTTAGACTCCGTTGTGAAGCGTATGGCGAAAAATTTGTCGAGGATATCGCGCTCACGGAACTATTGTCATCTGTAAAATATAATATAAAAAATCCTGAGTTGTACTGTGTGGTACTATGGCTATGGAGTTCGGCGAATGTCTGAGATGGCTTTCTCTTTTCCCTTTAAACGAATGTACGCAGAATATTTTATAAAAACTGGATACGGCGCTTTCTAAATTAACACGATTCATATTTTTAATGATAAACCTTCTAAAATACCGATGAACAGAGTTCGATACATGCACAGCAATTGTGCGCCTTAAAAGCAATGGCCATCTTTATTAGACATGTAGCCCGTGTTAACCAGTATCTTAGTAATATCAAGGTTTTTTCTGTATAGAAAGTGATAGCTTTTAGAAGCTTTGTGCAAGGTAAAAACAACTGTTATAAAATGCCGTATTATTAATCAGTTTGCCAATCAATTACTAAGCTTGAAAAGTTTGCTTGAAGAAAAAAAAAAGTACTTTTTGGACAATGCCTCACTTTATAATCATTAAATACGTAAAATTGTATGATATCGATACGATACAAATTTAATGAAGAAAAATCAGCAGCTGGATTAACGATACTAATACTGAACGTAATAATCTTTCAAACGAAGATAAACAATACTTTAATGTCAAACACCATGAAAAGAAGCCGATCGACATTAAGAAGAGAAATGATGAAACAAATGAGAGCTTTCACTATCAGCAATATCGTATGTATGCGAATTGAAAAAGCTCGAAATGAAAGTAAGTTGAAGTTACTAAGAACGTTAGAGGAGAGTAGTAGATCCGACTCTGCATTAATTATCACATTGGAGCGTGCAAACGAAAATAAAAAAAAAAAAACAAAAAGAAGATTGTTGGAAAAGCCATCTCGGACACGGGCCTCTTATAATATATTAAATTCAATCTGCTGCATCACGGTGGTTTCCCATCGATAACTGTCAATAATAAATCCTCTGTAAATCTGTTTGAGCTGTAAAATCGGTTGGCTGTCTCTATTGCACCGTTCAACTGCTATGCGATGAAAAATATATTATAATATGCTCGCAACGTCATCCTGGGCGTTTCTGTGCGTGTCACCCAGTCGCCTGACGCGATCGATAAAGTAAATATAATCCTCTGTAAGAATATAATATCGTTGTAAATATCTGTAGTCTGTATAACACTGTGTATAGCATCAAATAAAACAACAAGTTATCCTGGCTCGCGGAATAATCAGTACGAGGTGGGATGGCTGTTCCACTTGCGTCGGTTATTCAGTGGGTCTGCGTTCAGTAGTTTTCTTTCTTCTTTTGTTTTAAGGAATATTTCCCTCTTCCTTACGACGAATAGGCACGGCACCCTTTTTTTCTTGCGAGTTGTCCATCGAGGACTACTGGTTTCATCAGTTTCCTTTTTAAGACACCGTGAAGAGATTGCTTTGCTGAGCAAAGTGTTGCATGGATCGTTCGAAAGAAACTTCTGCATCACTTTGTACACTTAAACAGAAGTCTTTAGAGCGAGAACTAAAACTATCATTCGGTAGCAAATTTCTTGCCAATAGCATTCAAATCGAGACCTTACGCTCTAAAGACGGGTTACTTATTATCGTAAGTAAACAGTCGATTCTTAAATCAAACTTAAGGAAATAAAAGTAAGATCCTAAAATAGAATAAAGATATAAAAGTTACCAACGTTGCTACTCAAAGTGCCGAACGTTTGAAATTTCTATAAAATTTATAATACTTTCCATCACAGCACGAACGCTTAATCTCTTCACCGTACCTTGGCCTTTCATGGAAAGACCGTAACGGACCCCGTGGGGGGTTCGCGATTGCCAGCAAGGTACTGGCGTTAAGCCTACTCAACCGAAAAGCTATCACAAATGGGCCGAAGAAACTAAGGCGCATTAGTGGTACGCAGCATCGAACTGCATCATGCCGCTCTGAAAGTGCTTCGAATCGGCATTGGCCTGATTGACCTCGTAAGCGCCACCACCTTCTTGGAACGCTCTCGACTTGTTCTCCAGGGTCGGCGCGGCCGTCGTGCCTTCCTCTACGGAGACCCTGGGCCCCGTAAAGGGTTTCACGGCGTCCGTCTGCTGCGCCTGAATCTGCGCCTTCGGCTGCTGCTGCTGCTGCTGGTGGTAGATCTCTTCCTGGCGATGCCTGTCCGCTACGCTGAGCTCGTGGAAGCTGACCAGGTGGCGTTTCAGGTAGAGCTTGGTCTTGAACGGCTTGTTACAGAGGGGGCATGTGACACTCTGAGGGTTGTGGATCAGGCGCATGTGCTGACGCAGGTTCGACAAGTTACTGTACATGCGGTTGCAGACAGGACAAGGGCGTGGGTCCAGCGAGTGCAGTTTGCGTAGGTCAGCTGCAACACACACACAACTTGCTCTAACCCGGTAGAGGCAGCACGGAGAAGGGAGTTAATTCCTTTTTTTTTCTCTCTTTCCGCTCTTTTTTACTCGATGGATTTAACGGGTGGGGTCTCCGATTTGCCAGCCACCACCGGACAGCAACAACCAGCTGAGAAACCCTAGCCGCACGACTATTTAATGCTTCACCTACGTTAGCAATGGGATCCGTTCTACAAATTGTCAATGCAATTCTTATCCTAATCAGCTCCACGGCTAATTTCATTACGGAACTTTCCTTCGCATAACTCTCAATTATCGGAAGAATAGAAGCACTTCGAAGTACGTCAAATTATATTTTCATAACGCATCGACTAGGATTTTCTTTTACACTCGTGGCTTCATATTTAATCATACATAGCTTCATTAAATTTTGATTCGGCTGAAGTTCCGAGAATAGGTTCCTTTTGGATAAAAACAATGGTTTGGCGACTCAAAAGTTAAGGCGTTTATTTTAACACTTTTTTTCATTTTTCAGATATACTTGATGCAATGTTGCAATTATGTTTAATCTATGTCATCTTGCTTATATTGCTTGTTTTTTGTATTACATATTATTTGACGATCAAAACAATTATTCAGAATATATAAATTAAAATAAAAAGGCTATTTAATAATTCAGTCAGCAAGGTAGTCATAAGTGCCCATTGAAGCGTAACTTAAAAGACGTTTACTACCGCTTTTTTCAACATACATCGACTTTTCCTTGCGTTTCATACGCCATTTTTCATTTGGAATTAATTGCTTAACTGTCGCTTCATTTAATTTCTTAGCAAGTGAAAACAAATAGTCTTAACGTCTGAATCGCCAAAAATCCTTCTCGCAAACATTGTTTTTATATAACGGGAACCTATTTTCAAAATTTCAGCCCAATTGGATGACGAACGTTTCTGCAAGAACAGTCCAATGGCGTTTTTGATGTGCAAAAACAAATTACAGGGTTTAGAACCACTATTGTTATAAATATACAGGGTGTTTCGCTACCTCCTGCAAATATTTTAAGGAATAATTGCTGAGGCGATTCTGATTGGTCAGTGCTTTTCGCTAATAATTCAAAAACGAAGCCTTAACCAACAGTTTGAGAAAGGAAGAAATTGTTCAAAATTGCCTCAACAATCGCTCCTTAAAACATTTACATTAGGCTGCGAAACACCCTGTATATGTATAATCGCTAAGTAATAGTAGGATTTATTTATAGATAATAACTAGTAATACGTTTATTAACTTCAAACTGAAATAATGTTGCAACGCCAAATTAACAATTTCTTAAGTTTTCATTTATGCTTTATGTTGTATTTGCCAATAAAATTGAGAATTCCTTTTTTTTTTATATATATATAAAATTAAAAACGCGCCTTTGCCTGATCCCATTGCTAATTCCGTCGTGCGTACCACGATATCGCGCGTTTATTATTAACGCGCACACATCGGAGACAAATGGTAAGCGTGTGTTATTGGGACATGAGGCGTGAGAGCTCGCGCTGCATCCTCCGAGATTATTCTACGGTTCTTTTCGTTTTGATAGTAATCTGAGTAATCTCATCCTTTTGCGTTTAAGAATCTTCGCTTGAGATGCTAAAGTTTTTTTCAACTGATTTCGATAGAACTTTTCTGTCATTCTATTTATTATCATAAGGAAAAGAAATGAACGAACAATTTTTTAATAATTACATCGCGATAAGTAGCTATTACTTTTATTGACCCAAATTCATTAGGAAGAACACGATTTAAATTTGCAACAATAAACTTGTATAATCTTTAATAATATAATATAAAACGCGTAATTGCATCCCGAGAATTAGTACTAAAATTTCAAAATTGACAGAAATATAATTATCAAACTGGAATATTTCTATATTCGCTAGACCCTGTCATCGAATGATTAGTTAAGCCAAGGTATTAATTTTTTTTTTAATTACAGCACCGTAGTTAAACATTGACCTTAACCAGAAAGCTTACAACAAGTTTAGCATCAAGCAACCGTTTGGCTATTGTATATTTCGCGTTAGGGTGTTCTGCCATGGGATGTACATGAATACAAAACACAGAAAAACAACGCCAATTAGAGGTAATATTAAAAATTAACAATAAACAACCAATGAAAACGAAAAAAGCTTATTCGTAATCCCCCAAGGAGCAGATTGATGTTAATTTGTAAATTATCACTACTCAGTTAATTCCAATTGGCGCAGCTTTCAAAGAACAAAGAAACAAAAAACGTAAAAGAAGTGGACAGGCAGTTTTACCAAATGGAAGGATTCGTTTCTGCAGAACCAAGTAATTGAAATTTTTCTTCTTGTACTTCTTTTCTTAATTTTGATTATCAGAGACTTTACCATTCCCTTTTTAAGATTTTCAGAAATCATACAACTTTAACAAGTTTACGAGAAATCGGTCAGAACAGTGAGAATAGTTTGCAACAATCTATACCGTAACTAAAAGATAATATCAAAGGGAGACAAAGTTGCATAAAATCATCTCTAAAATCTCCTAAAAACCGAAACGCGTGACAAATGCTTTATGCAAATTCGTAATAGCTTATTAACATCACCTCCCACTCTGGCAAACGATATGAACAGGTAGAGAGCCCGAGTATGTATTTACACGCAGCTGACTTTCTCACACAACAGCCGCAAACTGCACTCCCCTGGATAAAATGAGAAAAAATCGCCTCCGAGTGTCAAATGTCTCTTCTTTTTTCCTTTCTCCCCCCTCCCCCTTCTCTCACTCACTCTCTCTCTCCCCCTTTATTTCTCTTCCTGGCTCTCCTCCACACTTTCATACACGCATGATACGCTCACTCGCTCTCTTTCTTTCCCTTATTCTCCTACCGCCTAGCACAAGCTACCGAGCTACATGAGCTTACCATTTCAAACCGAGGGTCTCCGTCTCCTTCCGTCTTTATATTCGCATCCAAAAAATTCTCTCCGACATGATCGGCTAGGTTGTTGCTGTTTGTAATGGTGCTCGCAACTACCAAAGAATTAGGGTTGGGACGGACGGTTGTTACTTACCTTGTTGCTCCTGGTTTAGCTCCGTGTTACCGGCATGAGACGGCCCTGCTATTCCACCTTCCAACGATCCACCGCCGCCGCCGCCGCCTCCTCCGCCGCCACCTGCTCCTCCTCCTACAGAAATTAATTACGTTTGCAAAAATTCGACTTTATTGTACAGTCATTAAAATAATCTATTTAACAACGTTATCTACTTTATTAAGGGGCCTTGGCCGCTTAAAAGTGTCGATTTTTATTTTCTTTCCTAGAATGAAACTTAGGTGGTCTCAAGTTTACACCACCAAGAATAATGTGCATTAAACCGTTTCCAAAAAATCGTAATGTTGGATCGTTCCATGCCGAATCGATCACTTTTTGTGAAATTAGGAGGGGTTTGAGTCATAATTTAGCTCTTTTCAAAACTGTTTGAAAAATACGTACTTTCGAATCTTGCAATTTTTGGCCATTTTTGGGGAAAATAGACTGTGCTAGTGAGTTTTTATTTCGGAGACTACTAAACCGATTAAGATCTTGTTTTTCATTTTAGTCTAGAAGTTTCGGCCTTAGTAGTGTACGATGCGAAAATATCACGGAGACTGCAAGTTTGGAAAAACGGTGCCCAAATATACAGGATGAGGCGCGCCCAACATGACGACCTCAAATTAGTCGCTAATTATTTTCTGTATGAAAAAATATTTTAAACAAAAGTTGAATGGTATCGAAGGGGACATACGAAAAAATAGTTTACTTTTTACAACTTTGCATTTTTAACAATATATGAAGGTCACCTTCAATTGTTTAAATGGAATGCCTAATCTTTCTGCCCGAATTTCGAACAAGTGTCAAATTCTGAGTAAAAAAGTATTAATAGGTACTGTAAATTACCTACCTTTGCAAACACAGTTATTCCGTCTACCACATTAGCATTCTCGTTGACTAAGCGTGATTTCCAAGCACAAAATGATTATTTGTGAATATCTCAGTAACTGTTAATTTTAGCCACCATTCGTTATAATATTTCTTTTTACTCAGAATTTGACACTTGTTCGAAATTCGGAGAGAAGGATTAAGCATTCCATTTAAACAATTGAAGGTGATCTTCATATGTTGCTAAAAATGTAAAGTTGTAACAAAATAGACTATTTTTTATATGTTCCCCTCGATACCATGCAACTTTTGTTTAAAACATTTTTTCATACAGCAAATAGTTGCCGAGTAATTTGGGGTCGTCAACCTAACCTAACCTAAACCCCACAGCACCTTTCATTTATTACTAACATTGCACCGAGTAGACGGAAAAAGTAAAATGCCTACACAATAAACTTAAAAAGTAAGTACAAGAAATATAGTTCAAACGCATTCAATCAGAATATTACATGGTTCTAAAAGCATTAAAGATCATCCTCATTTACATTCATACCCCACAGATTAAGCAATCTCTTCTTTAACTGTGAATAGAATCATTTAGTCGTATACCAATCTTGTCGCTATTGTTTGAATAGTTATTGAATGTATTATGGGGTGGGCGCGGTACAGGCAGATGACCGTAATAGTAAACCCAAATAGCTCGCCGTTTCGAGTTGTACATTTTCGAGTGCACATTCTGACCCAGGGCTTGTTTTGTAGCTAAAACTTCAAGGAATATGAAAATATTTTTTTATAAATTTAAATCCGTGATGGCCTTGAGAAATTTGCAAAAAGTTTTGTTTACAATTTTTCAGAAAACAAAAAATACATTGCGATAGGCCGAAGTTTCTAGATTAAAATGAAAGAAGGATGATCTTAATCGGTTCAGTAGTTTCCGAGATAAAAATCCAAAAGCGCAGCCTGTTTTCCCAAAAATGGCGAAAATTATGAAAGTTATAACAGTTAATGCAAGGTCCTGCGCAACGTTCTCCTCGATATGCCCTTTTTGGACTCGAGTCATGAGTATCTCGGGCATCGTTCAATCGGTTGCGATGAAATTTTACGGCGATGCTCTAAACAATATTCTCTATCATGTTACATAAGCGGTTTTTCGTTCTTTGAATTAGTTTTCAAGTTATAAACAAAAATACGGTAAAACGCGAGGATTTTCGGCATTTCTTTCTCCTAAACGCCACAACTTTTATAATACTCATAATTTCGAAGCCTTTTGTTCGTACTGCCGTTTTCCTAATATTAAATGTTAGGCAATGTTTCAGTGATCTCTTAAAACCTAGAAAGATCTTCAACCATGCCATTGTGTCGTTAAATAAGTGTGTAAGGTTCACGTGATAGCTATCTTTGACGAGGATAAATACAGGGTGCGGCGCCAAAATCCGGACAAAATTAAATTTGAATTTCCCGTCATCCTAGACCACTTCAAGAGGTCGCGACTTGCGTCTAAATAGCTTGACGCATGTACTAAACATTCGTAACCTCGAAGCAGTTGCAATGTTGAAACCAAATGCAGAGTATAATTGAAGAGAGGAGATTATCGAAAGTGTTCGCGCTGAGCGCTCAGCGACAGAAATCATTCGATTCTTCGGGTACCCGAAATCGATTGTGTATGATGTTGTCGCGAAGTATAACGAGTCGGAGAAGTCCAACGAAGGTTTTGCAACACCGGCAAGGAAAACTCAGTCGAAGGAACCCGTTGTCAGGACGCCCGAAATCATGAAACGGACTCCGGAGCTGATTTTTTAGGATCCAGGATAGTCGATCCGAAAATCGTCGTCGGTTGTCGGTGTGAGTGAAAGAAACTATGCGTCGAATCTTCGAGGAGGACCTTCGCTACAAGTCTTATGCAATTAGAGACAGATGCTTTCCGAAGCTGCCAGGACAAAGCGAGTTGAGCGGTGTAACCTGCTTTTGTGTTCCTTACGAAACAATGATACTGGACGCCTGAGGTTTTTTTCTGACGAAAAAATTTTTACTGTGGATGCGAAAATCAATCGAAGGAATGATCGCTTGCTCGCCCATGATCCTGAATATCCCCATTGTATCCAGAACGAAATTTCCGGCGAATGTTCACGTACTAAGTGTTGTGTTCAGTGAGGGTGATGCCATGTCACCGCATTTCTTTATCAAAGGGAAAAATGTCACAAAAGAAGTGCGAAATTTGTTGTTGGACAACGTCGACATGTATTGGTCCAAAGAATTTCGGCCTCCTGACAATCCAGATTTAAATCCTTGGGACTTCGATGTATGGAGCGTGGTTGAAAGGGTCACTAACAAGTCCAGGCATCCAAACCTCGCATCACTGAGAGCCGCTATTGAAGTGGCATTCGCTGATATCGACCGTGACTCATTAAAATGGGCCTGCGAACGCTTCAGATCAAGAATGGAGGTGGTTATTCAAGCAGGAGGAAGTTATATTGAGTAAGTATGTTCTCTAAGACCTAGCAAACAATTTAGTAAAAAAAATAATTATAAATTTCTCCATTTTCGCAATAAAAATTATGTTTCAAAAAAATGTTTAATCTGTTCGGATTTTGGCGCCGCACCCTGTACTTATTATTAATAATATTAATTACTAGTAAAATATGTTCACAGAGTTTGGCAACCCATTTCGAAAATCTTCTATATGGAAATGTTCGATATGGACAGTTTTATATCGATAATACTTGTTTTCAATAAACATACTTCCATAACAGAGGAGTCAAGAGTCAAGAAATAATTCTTACTCCAGCAAATAATTTTATGTATTTAAATTTAAAGAACATGATTGTACATTATTAATAATTACCTTGATAGGAAGTTGGATAAGATGGTAAAACTTCCATTCCGCCGTCAAGACTAAGAAAACCGCTTGGCAGTGTGTTGACCTCTTGTTTCGGAGAGCAATCGTCATCGCTTCCATATTCTGGTAATTCGATTTTTGGCTAAAACACAGAAAACACTTTGACGCCTTTTCCCTTAATGCAATAATTGTTAAACTTCTACTACGCAATTTTTAACAACTAATATTATTCATTAATCGTAACGAACTCATTGAAATGTTCAGAACAAAGTTATAATATTCTATATCCTATACCAATTTTTTTGGAGACAATTACAGTTTTGTTGTTCTCGAGAGATAAATGCAGAAGCAACTACAAGAGTGAAATATCTCTTAGGTCAAAGCTATTCTATTTCAAAGGGCACATAGAATGACCTGTAAGTAATGATCTTACGAGATTTCGAGAGATTAATGACCTTACGAGAGTAAAAGACAATCAACTGACCTCAACAATATCGAGATCTTTGTAACAGTCAAGCTGAATCTGTGGCTCTATTAATGGCCGTGTGCGTGGTGTGCCAGTTGCACAGGCCGCCGCAGCTGGGACTGGACTAGATATCTGAGGCGAATCACTCCGTTTGCACAGCCTTTTTAAAGGTGGAGGACTCGAAGTCGGTGGAGTTTTACTGCAGTCCTCCTCCAAACTTGGTGAGATCAGCCCACGGCCGTTTGATGCGTGTACGTTGTTCGTCTTCGAATGCTAAAATCGTATCAATTTCATATAACACTACCGTACTCCTAACAAACAGAGTTTAAGATAAAAGTACAATTTTACGAACATAAATTTCGGTAACATTTAAATAAATGAAAGTTTGTTTAATGTGGTGTTTTATTTACACCAACATCCTTTCCCTACATTTTTCCATGTAGTAAGTGAAGCGATTCGATTACTTGAATTTACTTAACATTTCCTTGCACCTAGGAAATTTTGTACATGTAGTACAGCAGATCCTCCATTATCCGAACTAATAGGGAGACAAAACCGTTCGGATAAAGGAATCTCCGGATAGTAGAACGCAGAGAGTCTTCTTGGACAAATTATTTTATGCTTTGAAGAAAAAAATAAGCTGATTCGCAAAATAATTGAAATAATATTGGACGATTGCAAGAGCTCAAGTCCGATTTGAAAATAAAACACAAGCGAAAATCGGGCAAGAACTATTACAATCGTCCAATAATATAAAAAAAAACGATTTGCATTATAAATTTGAGGGTCCCAAACTTTTTTAGCTGTCAAATCGCGCAAATATTGTAGCATTTAGTAAAGTCACACTCTGCTTGAGCTTCGAATCACGGAAGTCCTCCTTCTAGTGCACCGAATGCTTCGAAATGAGAAAGCATATCGTTGTTACAACTTTCAGTGCGTTTATCTTCTATTTCAGTATTAGAATTTAAGATATTATTAATAATATCCGCTTCGTTGTAATTTACATCGGGTCGAAGCCACCCTGTGACGTCAACGTTGGCGCGTTCTCGGTATCCTGGTATTATATTCAATCTCACAATAGATATTCTTACGTCTTGAGGTGTGTTCTGTTCAAAAAGTTCTTCAACTTTGTGGTGTAAAAGCTTTTTCCGTACTTTTACATTCAAGCTTTTGAGTCTTCCACTGCTGTATAAAAACTGAAAACTGTCTTCGAACTATTCGGATAATGGAGGGTCTACTGTATTCTCTTAGTTACTATTGCTATATATTATATTGCTACTCATTTTTTTTATGCTTTAGATAAGCAGCGATACAGAAAAAAAAGAATTTGCTGCCTACAGACTTTCAGCAGAATACCTTTTCGTTGTTGTGCTGATTACTCTGGGAGTCGGTGAGGCCACGGATTTGCAGGGACTCAGCAGTTCGTAGAAATGTAGGCAACTCTGCTTGGGATATGTTAACCTCTCCAGCGTACATGAACTCCAAAAGCGACTGTAGATGTTCGAACTCCACATCTCGCATAAATATTATCGGATGCTTGCACGGATTTGTCTACGGACATAAAACATTTCTTTGTAAAATTTTGCGTAATATACTTTATATTGGAATTGCATATAATGTTTATTTTATTACAATGTACACGAACTGAAAAGAATACATAATAGAAGCTAGTCCTCTCGCTAGTACCCTGGATACCCAAGCTGTTCAGACAACATTTTGCCAAAGCTTGTTACAAAGTTTTGTTGCCAAAGTGGCTACAAATTTGTTACAGTATTTGATATGCCCGATGATGTTGATAAATTAGCAACAAAGATGTAACAGAGTCTGTTGACACAAGTTGGGAGCAAATTGGCGGTTAGGTTGTATTACAACTTTTGCTGTCAAATGGCTGTCGATTGGCACGCAACTGGTTCGATGTGGATATTTGGATAGAGGCGAAGGGAGCATCGTTTGTGAACATTGCTGCAATAAAGCCCAGAGGTGATGTTTGAGCTGGAATGGCGAGCCATCATCGACCTCCTAGAAGTCACTTTTATTTAGACATCACACATGCTGCCCTGATAGCCAAGCCTATCCGGACAAGACGTCGTAGCAGCCAACGTCAAGCAACACTTGCATAGTCGACACCCGACGCCAAATTCGCAGCCAGATGGCAATCATTGGCACCGGATGTCGACTACTCATCGTTGTTCGAATTTTACGAGTGTTGCTGCCATTGGCATCCAATTGGCTACTAGACTGCTTGGTGTCATGGTCGCAGTGTCTTCAAACGACTCTGCCTTCACACTGACTAGCGAGAGGATCATCCTGCATATTTAGTTATTTATTTATCAAACATTAGAACAGGAAGTGCTACGACGATCCCTAGAGGCTACGGACCAACATCACACTTCCAGTTCAGGCAGCGTTAGTCCCTGGGGACCAACAGTGCCATACTTTTGCGTTAACCATCGCCTAAATAGAAAATGAAGCGAAGTCGGCCTCGCACTTAACGTGTTAAGTAACTGAACTTACATTTACAATATATAAATCTAGATACTACTGATCTTCCATACTCCTTTAGCCCCAGATAAACATTTTGCAACATTTCGTTGTTATTAATGTTATTCCTAACATGTATTTACAATTTTAATATAATAAAAGCATAGATTGCTACACTCAACATCGAGCCGCCCATTTTCTGATCGCCCAGTATATAATTATGTTGTATTTCTTCTTCATTACACTTTCAGTTCTATGATGTACATTTTATTAAAGTTTGTTTCGTTTATACTCTTAGAAATTAGGTTCAAAAGCTCAAGCGAAGAAAACACAACCACTGGTCATAATGTCTCACAGTGTAAGAAAACTGTGACCCAGTGATAAATTGTTCCAAGTTGGATGTGTTATACAATCTTAAATGATAAATAAAAAATATCGAAATTTTTCTATATCCGTCGATTTAAATTACAAATGAAAAGCATGCTTCAATACCATAAACCCTGTTTGTACTCAATTTTTACCTAACGCGCCTAATAAGGAGAGCTTGCTATTAGCTCTTTCCAGCCGTAATTGCTAGGTTACACTCATGATTATCGATTAATATCCAAATTTCGACTGGAAAGAGTTGATAACACATTTAATGATGATATTGAAATCTAAACAATTACGAGTTCAGAGTTTAAAAGGAGTCATAAGCTGCTATCTTGATCCTTTAAGTCCCTCTTGTATTTCTTTATCATCCTTACATCACTACCTTCCCTTTCCTGCTTCCTCTCTAACCAATTTCATTCTTTTTCTATTATTAGAAAAAGGATGAAATGGCACAAGTTACTTCTATACAAGGTGAATCTGGGAACTGGGACAGGTTACTGCTCTTTCTTAAGTAAAAATAGAAAAAAAATGATAGAGGAAAGAATATTTAGGCATAATACGTCCTAACTTCCTATAGCCTTATTTTTTATGTGGATGCACCGATGCACCAGCCAGATGCAATTGCACTTCATTCTTTAATGCAACCCATTTTTTTTTGTTAAACCAATCGATCCCTTTTATCATCATACGTATAAAAGTACTAAGCCAATGTCATCGAACTGGCAATACTTCACGAGATATTTGACATTTTGTATCAAAAACGTACTTTATTACAATAAGTGTTCGAATGTTCCACCATTGCACACTACACGTTTTGCAACGCGATTTCTTACATTTCTCATTACATGTTTTGGTTAATTTGCATTGACATTCGAACAATGCATTTTGATACGCTCCATTAAATCATGAACCGATACGAAAAGACGTGAATTCACTTTATCTTTTGGACAACCCCAAAGGAAGAAGTCCAATGGATTCAAACCCGGCGGACGAGGCGGCCATGGCGTGGGGCTATGAGTATCAAACCATTTTCCTTGGTAAATATTGTGCAATTATCTTGTGGCGATTCGGGCATTATGAGCTGGTGCACCATCTTGCTGAAAATATTTTAATTTAAATCTTTGCCGCAACGGAACGTCATGAAGAAGAGTGGGCAATGTGTACTGTAAAAAATGGCTGATTCCGTATATGTAATGAATGTTCCGGATATGTAATGAAAAATGTAAAAAAAAACAGGTTACAAAATGTTTAGAATGCAGTGGTGGAACATTCGAACACTTACTGTAATAAATAGAGTGCGGACTTTTATGCATTTATCGAAAATTTAATGGTGAAAAATTGCACAAAATGCGTTTAATATGAATAATTATGCAAAATATCCTAATTATAGTGCTCTTTAATATTCCTGGTAGGCGAAATGAATTCCTACCAACGTTCTGCTTTTTTTACTATATTATCAAAAATATGAATTGCATAAAAATTCGCAGTCTAGTAATAAAGTACGTTTCTGACACAAAATGTCTAATATATAGTGAAATATTGACATTTCGATGACCTTTTGTTAGAATTTTTACACGTAGGATAATAAAAGGGATCGATTGGTTTAATAAAAAAAAAAATAGGTTGAATAGAATAAAGTGCAACTGCATCTGGTGTGCATATCCACATAAAAAATAAAGTCATAGGAAGTTAGGACGTATTATGCCTAATAATTTTTTCCTCTATCACTGTTGTTTATTTTTAATTAAAAAAGAGCAGTAATTTGTCTCAGTTCCCAGATTCACTCTGTATACTGAGGTTGCATCCACTCTATCTGTCCACTGAAGGTATGCTTACACACCGCCGCCTTTCAGAATCACTGCTCAGACATTGAGCTAGAATTGGAGCGTTACCAAATGTAAACAAGTACGTGTGTCCCTTTCGCTGTTTAGCCCACACGTCGTACAATCTAACCGGGCAATCTACAGCCACGCCACCAAAGAGTTCCCTTTACCTTATCAGGTTGCAGTTTCCACTACGCTCTCCTAGTTTATATTCCGTTACAAACAAGAAATTGACGTTCTTTTTTCATGTCTCCTCGATTTTGAAGGGACATGTTCCATTCTTCAAAACCTTCTTGCACAGCGAAAGAGTTAAAAACAATGCAATAATGTTTAATCGGACCTAGAGCGGAGTATGAATAAACTGATACTGTGGATCCAGCCATTCGCATGCTAGCTATAAAATTAAATTTGCAGTTTTACATTACTCATTTTGCCTTACAATAATACATACTAAAAATTTAATGACGCACTGCCAGTCCCAAATTATTTCTTGTACCATCCATCATTTAATTTATCACTGACAATGGCGTCTAATTTAAATGAAAATTTAATGAACATGAAAATGCTGAATGAAATAATTTCACTTTCTTTTCAATTGTTCAAGTACCTAACACATTCGCAATGGGAGACAGCAAATGGCATCATACATTTCTGGAAATATTACTAACAAGAGATACCGATTGGCGTTTCGGTGAATGCATATTTCACGCAATTCCTAAAAATGTGCAGAAGACAAAGTTCTGTCCATTTCATCATATACCGTTGTGAATGTGTGAAAAATGAAAGAATATTGCAAACTTCGATATTAGAAAGCAACCAAACAGCACAAATAAATAACAAAGCAAACGAAGTTCTTTACAGTAATCATGCAAAACATTGTCTTTATAATATTCATAACTCGCCTTTGAGATATTTTTTTAGAAATGCATAGACTGTAGTCGCGAGACACAATGCCTATAAGTCATATAACAAAATGTGTAAGTTTTTCAACTCTAATATAAGACTAAAAGCTCGAGACTTTAAATAAATCATACTTTCGATCTCTGGTAATGACCTTATCACTTTAACATGTTGAATGCCATGGGGGCCACCTGTGACCAATACCGAGTTTATTCGTAGCGCTATGGGAATCACCTGTGACCGGCAAAGTCAAGATTATTAGAAAACACACACTTCGAATAAATTTCAATGCTTTTAAATGTTTCAATAGCATCATCGTTACTAAAACAGTGACTACCAGTACGATAAATGCGTCATACATGATTACACACTTCAACTTGTCCGTTGTAAACAATATTTCACTATAATATGTAACGCATAATAATAATAATAATAAGAAATTCATGTTGGCCTCATGGGCCAGCCATGTAAAATTAGCGTGGCATTCAACGTGTTCACCCACAGTGGGGCTCTAAGTTACATTATCAAATACTGAAAGGTATTTGTCCAAAGGAATATCTGCTTTGCATCTTTACATCACGATCATTGTTAAGAAAATGTATTTGCCTATACATACGAGGATGTTCGAGCAATCTCGTAAAAGTTTATTAAAAACAAACAGTATATGGCACAGCTTGGTCATTGATTATTATAAACCAAATAATGTGTATACGGAAACGATCGTCTGCGAAATATGTGGGAGACCGTGTGGGGGCATTATGACATACTGTCACGACACGAGCTGCAAGAATCGTAAGGAGTTTTTAATTTCGACGATGTTCAACACCAGAGCATGATTCTCGAAGAATATGATCGGCTGGGGGGGGGGGGGGGCAAGGCATCGAGTAAGCAGCAGTGAGGAGAGAGGCAAGGCGGGGAAAGTTTTCTAACCTTGAACAACTCCTTGAAGTAAGGGCTGCACGCGGAGAGGACAACCTTGTGCGCCTGGAGACGTCTACCATCGCAGGCGAAGGTGACATCGACGAAGTCCTCGTCATCCCTGAGGGCCTCGAACTGGCTGGTGATATTGGCTTGAAAGTTGTTCCAACGCAAGCAAAACTGCTGCTGGCTATCCGTCATTCTCCTCGCTCGACTCCCTTCGACCTCCTCTCCACGCTCCCTCTCTCTCTCTTGCCGCGAGAGCCCCCCACCGCCCACCCTCTGTCCGTCTCAGTCTTACTGTCACCACCTTCTGCTTCTGTCCTTTTCCTTTTTTTCTTTCTTACTGACGGCAGCGTCGCTCCTTCCTCGTCGCGCACTTTGTGACTTCTTAGCCCGTGTCTTTCTCTATCTCTCCTCGCGGCGGACACTTTAGAAATGGTCGAAAAATATCGAATATGGAAGATTCATTGAGACGAAGAGGGTGAGGGTGGTCGCGCAGGTGAGGCCTTGTTTTTTACTACACCCCCGTGCTACTGCTTCGAGATGAGGCTCTCATTACTCTGGAAAAAAAATGGCAGGTGCAAAAAGTGCAATCGATGACTGAAGAGGAGGTGTGTACGTGGGGAGAATCGATAGACGGCTTGCCAACGTTAAAAGATAAACGAATTGTAACGATCGCTACATGAGAACGTGGCGTTAAGCGGGGCCACTAGCGACCTCTATAACGTATACGCATCTTAACCGCGCAGGATATTCTTCCCGCGTACCTTAAAGCAATTAGAATGAGAGTAAAGAATAAGTTAGTTGAGCAAATTTTATTCGTTGGATTTTTGAAGTTACAAAATCAGTGGCGGAAGTAATTTTTCTCAATCCGTTTATCTGAGCTTATGATGAAAATGTAAAATTTGTGCCGATCTAGGTAAGATATGTATGCATCCTGAAAATTTCATCCAAATCAATTAACATTGCTCGATGAACGTTTAAAGTTCACAAAAAAGGTCGAAAATTGTAGAAATCGACCGAAATCAGCGACCTTCTACTTATAGATTATAATTGCGTTCATTTGTTAAGTTTAAAATGCATTATCGTCTTTGCTACGAGTTTATACTTCTGTGTAGGACAAAATATGTAGTTATAAAGACATTAGCAAAATCCTGCTGAAAATTTGTGATCCCAGCGCCAAAACGTTTTGGATGACTCGGTAAAAGGGGGGCTAAAATGGAAATAATAACATTGATTAAAATTGAAGGATTAGATGCAACAACAACGTAGCTCCATTTTTACTATTAGTACAAAATTTACAGGAACTTAAAAGAACTGTGTTGAAAAATTAAAAAAAAACAAATATATAATAAAATTTTAGCGAAAATTGAAGCTGCTTGGTTCTTGGATCCAATATAATCAAATGTTGGGACCTCCGGTAATTTGTAACAAAAACGATGAATACATTTTAAACATGAGAACAGCCGCTCTATTAAGGAAAGAGGTGGGAACTTAATGGAACGCCATTTTTCCCTTTTTTGAGGGGGCCTCCTCTATGGAGAACATATTATATGTATTTGATCGTCGATATTTGGAATCAGTTAAAAAGATTGCAAGAGTTAGTCGTGCTCTCTATACAAGATTCCGCTCCTGGAATCGTTTTAAAATAATAAAGCATATAAATTTCGAATATATACGAATATGATATTAATTAAAAATTTGTTTTGTTAATAAAACCGATTTCACTTGTTACCAATGTTACATACAAAATAAATTGTAGAAGAAGAAAATACGCATAAATAGGAAGGCGTACTAATAATTAATTGGTACATCAACTCAGACGGCACCGGACGTCCAGAAAACGTTGAAATGTCCGGTGTGTATTTTGGTCGTCCTATGGACGTTCTGAGGACCTAAATTTTGAACATTTTAAGAAAGTCGTTTCGAATGTTCTTTTAACGTTCTAAGGACATCAATTCTGGACGTCTTTAAGGTGTCCTACATTAGACGTCCCAAAAACGTCCATTTTAAGATGTTCTCGTGGATGTTTGAAAGACTAGATTTTTATGTGTCATTAATTTTTATAACATATATAGTGTCCGACACTATTTTCTGCATATAGGTAAAAAATAATAAAACGGGATTTTTAAAGAAGTTTACCTTCGACATGGCATTTCGTGTACTACCAGTAATTAAAAATAAAAGAAACTTTATTATGAATATCAATTTTTAAATTAATCAAATTTTGTGGTAAACAAATGTGTTGAAATATATTAGGCCTCGTTATAAGTTTTCTGAATTTATATGTTAATTTTGTATATTCAGATTGCTTTCTCTGTCTTATACTTTTTGTATGATTCTTAAGGAGATTGTATACGCTTTTTCTTGGGCATTTATTTCTTCAATTTGACCATTTATTTTGAAAGTGATGTAAGTCCACTTTTTTTTAAATTGCGAAAAAGATATAAATAAAAAATACATATTAAAATATATGGAAATAATTTATTAATTATTTTTAATTATTAATGTGTACACATACAAACAATGTTGTAACGTATTTTGGACGTCCGGTATTATCTGTGATTATATATTCGACAAAAAATTGTCTAGCTGTAAAGCATATTAGTGTCATACAAATTGTTTGTAATCAAACTAAATTAAGGTCTAATGAATTGTTCATATGAAACAGTATTGATAGACTCAACGTACAGTCAGTGACGAAAGTTGGTTTACGTACATACAGCAAACAATAAAGGTCGTTTGGATTAAAATATACGAATTCTAACTTATCGCTGTATAGAAAATATTAACTTGTGTGATAATATATTAACTATTCTGTTACAAAACACTTTAAGCTAGTGCAATATTTTAACAAATGCAGAAAAAACCGTTCATCTTAATTAAAATGACCTTTCCAAATATGGTAGTGTTCGAAGACTGTCGTAACTACGACTGTAAGTTTTAAAGGAGTACTAGAAAATGTAAAACAATAAAATGATGCGTTCAAATGAATAAAATTTTAAGTCGAATGCAATCATTTAAATTAAATATTGAATAATTTCAGCGTAGACATTTGTTCCCTTTGTTCCCTATTTCCGAAAATCGGAAACTTCGATAAACGCAAAGTGAATTTCCGTGATTACAGATAGTGTCCCTAGTTCCCGCCGTGCTCTGAATTCAGCTAAAACTACCCGGTACACGAACGTCTTCGTTAGCTTCGGACAGTCTCGGGCCATCATGGACGCCCGAGCCTTTTTCGTAAAGTAACTATTTTTCAAAAAACTTCCGCCTCGCTCGCAGTCGTCATAAATGTGAAAAACATTTCGTAAAATCGGCTGATAATCCTGGATAAGTGACAGTTATGTGACGCAAGTGGAAAATGTCAGAGAGACAGGTAAGTCGAGCATTGTTTTCCCCGTTAATTATCACGGTTTATCGTTGTTTGCAGTCACAATTTCTGCTGTTTTGTCAATAAAAATTGATCAGATGAAAAGCGAAACACTGACTCGTGGGATTCGGTGGAATGATTGTGATGATTGTTTTTAACCTCATTCGGAAAGGTTACTGCGGACGACTCAATCGATACGATTGTCCTCGAATTTCGATTTTTCTGAGTAACAACCGGGGCAATACACTGTTTGTTAATCGCACGAAACAATTTCCCATTATTTTCGACGATGCAAAGATATTCTAATTTCTCCGGTGTAAAAGTGTGCGCGTCGTTGGATCGTAAGATAACTGTAACCTTCGTTAGGTTAACCTTTCTTTTAAAGACGTTTTTTTTAGATTCAGTTTGATACGGATGTGACCCAACTTCTCGCATTTTTATCTTTCTGTTATTTTTAAAATAAGATGTGAAATCGTGACTTAGAACATGTACGTATACTCTTCAAATATTAATTACACACATATACAGGGTGTCACAGGTTTTAACAGCAAAACTTTGTCAGTATACTCTGTGGGTCTAAATAAGAAAAAAATGTTGTATAAACATAGTTTGTTTAAAGCTTTATTAAAAGGTTACAACAAAAATGATAATTACTTAGGGAACAGCAATTCATAAAATAATTGCTACATTTCTGTATGAAGTTTACGACTTATTAACTTATTAATGGTAGTGGCAGAATTACCTTCAAAATCTTTGGTGACCTCGAACAATAAATACTGCTTGCATAAACAGACTAAATGCAAATATTGTTGATGTATTTCCACATCATATCGCGGTAACTACGTGTCAGACTATTGTCCATCACAATTCTCTATGTAATTCTTGTTCTTATTGTAACTGTTTAATAGAGCTTTAAACAACCTATAACATTTTTTTTTTTATTTAGACCCATGGAGAATACTGACAAAGTTTGGCTGTTAAAACTTGCGACACCCAGTATATAACTTGTAATTTATAACTATCAAACATTAATAATGATTAATTCATCTTCTAGTCAGATTTCGCAATAAAACTTTTGTAGATTTTATGTGAAGTAAAGTAGAGAAATGAAGTAGAAAAAATAAAGATCAAAATCCTCTTTGTTGATATTAAAAATCTAATTGTATGAATGTATAATCATTCTTTGATTTTTCAGAAAACAATTTGGGCATGATATCACTTTTGGTGAAATATACAGAGATTGTTCTAATATAATCTGAAAATAAAATTACCATGCATATTATTTAAAGATTCGTTTGGTAATTCTAATTCATTAATTTAAGTTTGATGCTTTTGAGATTGAGATATCATCGTTAACACAAATGTTTAATCATTCAAATCTAACGATTATACTTTACATATAAAAATAGCTATATTTTGTAAATAATTTACGTATTTTTTGTGCTTTCGTTATTAAGTTCAGTTGAAAAACTTTTTTCTTTTGAATTGACTCTGTTTCTCTATAGTTGTTATAAGGTATTATGGTAGTCTTAACAAATTTATGTATCTCGCGATAAATAACAGAGAGATGCAAAATAAAACAGTGGAAAGCATGCAAATGAATTTTACTTGTTAAAATGTCTATACGGTTTCTTTCATTTTTGCAGAACTTACACGGGCTCGTGTTTTGGTGATCATTGCGGTTTCCCTAGAGGAAACCGAAAATTTTATACTACGTCACGGTGAGTTTTTGAATAATTTCTGGATTGATTATGTAACCATAAGATGTCATGCGAGTCAATTTGAGGAACTAACTCCCTTCCCTTATCATATCCATTAGATTTAGCTCTAAGCAAAGCATGCTTATTCTTATTATTATTCTATCATTGTTACGAAGTATTAAATTACACTGCAAGCAATATGAATACCACCAAAGTAGCCTCTCATGAAAGATTTGATAATTATGAGAATATTCGAGTTTCTCCTTACCTTTCTGTTAGATTACAAGGCTTCACACTCGGGTACATTGGCTTCTCGCAGAAAAATTAAAATCTCTAAGCAAATGTACCTAGTATTGGCTATCAATAGATTACCCCAACTCTTACGCCATATCACACAACTGTTACTTTAATCTGAATATAGATAACTATCTTAAAATTAGGATGGTACAGTCATTGAAAGAAGAAAGGAAAGTAGAGTATATATCGGTTTATTAACTGTTACTTTAAACGTTCATTTCGATTTGTATTGTTTTCATGTAATATTTTGTCGATCTGATTTTTAAATATTCCGCATTGATAATACATGATTTTTTTGCATAATTCATTTCATGTGACAAATTAATTTACAATTACTTATTAATTTTTTAAATTAAGAATTCTCTTTTAACGTCGCAACGTCACGAAGTTTTACAGCATTTATTATTCAGTCATCTTACTGTCTTTTTTTCTTATTCATTTTTCTTTTTCATTGCAATTCTTTTCCATCGCGATCCTTAAAAGGAAATATTTCCAAAGTACAATATTCATATTACGTGATTTCTAATTTTATCTGTTCCTTTAAGTAAATGTACAAATAAATTGTATATATATACACCGATTCACGTGAACGTGCTAAAACATTTGCCAGACTTTCGATCGCGATTGTACAGTTGTTATCAGCTTTTGTAAAATGATAACGAGGATGGAAAAAGGCAGTCATTTGTGTAAGGATCGAGGTGTTCAGAAGTTACCCAGACGTTGAGTTATTCATAAAAAATAATTTTGCCATATCTGTCGGCTCCGTTTTATCTCGTGTTATTTAAATTCACGCACCGTAGTTAGAATATAATATACTCGTATTGTTTAAAGTGGAATTGAAGTGGAATTATTTACATTACGTATTTACTATTACGAATTTTTGTCCAGTGTTCGGGAAACATTTTGTTTGAAAAATAATTAAAAAGCTCCTTCAGTTATAAAATACTAATAACATTAATAGAAATAAAATTCCACAGTCTCGTATCGAATTTGAAAGCGATACCTTATTGAACCGGTTTCGCAATTTGTAATTAAAAGCAAGAGACAACTTAAACATATCGACGCAGTTTATTTTAAAAATTTCGAAGTTGCAATTAAAAAATTTTGCTGCATTGAACTAGTTAATTCATTTCTGATTTAGAAAACGCCCAATTCTTTTTTTGTTTTTTATTTTGAGCTAATAAGTTTCGTCTTTTTTAAAAGAGTAACTTTTTCTGCGAGACGAAAAAGAAACGCATTCAGGAATCGCCGACGTTTAATTGTTTTTATGTCGAGAGACAGACGAATGTACAGTGAGAAATATTCTTGGAGGTGATAGTTTGAAATTGTTCGAAGGCAAATGTTGCTTAGAGGAATCGCGTTCGCGGAGGCGAGACGGAATTCCGCCAGGCGTATTTTAAAACCTCAGAATTCCGGCTGCGAAAAGGATAACGCTGAATTCACTTACGATGGAGTATTTCATCGAAGTTTGGGCTCAAAGGCGAATACGTATTTGCAAATGGTTGGTGAACATAGCACGGCTACAACGCAGTCCCTCGTAAGTTCTAGCATTTCAACTGTTATTTCTAAACGAAGAAAGCGATGGAAAATATGCGCGGGACAGTGGTGATCCGCAAATTTTATTAGGAAAATTATACAAAATATACCGGGTGTTCGGCTACATGTGGGCAAAAATAAAAGGGGTGAATTCTGTGGGATAAAATAAGACGAACAAGCAGAATAAATTTTTTTCGCTTCGGGTTTCGTTTTCGAGAAAATTGAATTTGAAAATTCATTGTGTGCATCTGTACTAAATAACCTACAACCTGGTACAACCGGAAACTGTGGTAACCCCGGAAAGAGGGTGATTCTTCGTGTCAAAATAAGTTGATAATCAATAATAAAATGTTTTCATACGACGCTTCGTTCTCAAGAAAATTGAGTTTGAAGGAAACCAGTTTTAGCAGATTGCGGCTACTTGCGTTCACGCGTACTAAATGAATTTCGAAATTCAAGTTTCTTGAAATCGAAACCTCAAACAAACAAAATTTATTCTTTTTTTTCGTCTTATTTCAGCTCATAGAATCACCCCTTTCGTTTTTGCACACATGTAGCCGAACATCCTGTATAATGTTGGCTCTTTGTGAACATATGCAAACCAGATTAAATTAATCCGCTAAGCATTTGTGCCTTTGTGTATCTTTTTCATGTAGTGCGACATCCTGTACGACATCTGATATTAGACAGGGTGCTTCGTTACCTCATGCAAATACTGTTGGGGATGATTGCTGAGGCGATTCTGAACAACTTTTCACTTTGTTAGAATGTTGGTGAAGGCTTCGGTTTTGAATTATTAACGAAAAACACTGAGCAACCAGAGCGCGTGCACAGCTGACATAAGGTGATACGCTCAACCGCCATCTTGAACACTTTCGTAGCTAAGCGCACGCTCTGATTAGTCAGTGTTTTTCGTTAATAATTCAAAAATGAAACATTAACCAACATTTTGGTACAGGTAAAGATATTCAGAATCGCCTCAGCAATCACCCCTTAAAATATTTGCATGAAGTAGCGAAACACCCTGTAATCATCATAATGCATTTTCTGTTTCGACAATGTAATATGCAAATTTTGTTCTAAAATAATAGCACTTGCTTGAAACTTGTGTAAAGCTAACATTTTTTTGCAAAAAATTATTGATCCAGGCACTTTTTCGATAACATTTGTATTCTTTCATATACTCTTTTATAAGTAATAAATAATTATGTGTGAAGTATGCCCTATTTCACTTTTTGAGACTTCATGGGTTAACTCTATATACATATAGTTGGAATTAGTTTCTTAAAGGATATTTATATGCAGTGTTAAACCGCATCCTTTATCTGTTATTAGTTCTATTATCAATTATTATCAAATATTATAAATAAATATCTATAAAAAATAAAAAAAAAACAAAATTCTTTTTGATACTTGGTTATGCGTTCTTTGTTCTTTGTATTGCAATATAACAGTATCGACTTGAAGAGTTCTGTTTATCTTCACTTTTCAGTGGATTTTACCTTGGTTTGTAATATCGATTTCAAGAAACTTATTTTTTTAAACAGAAGTTCGAAGACTTAGGGAAAGAATATACATACAAGTGTTACATGCAAAATTAACGTTCTCGCGAAATTTCAGATCGTGTAAAGTAAATGTTCGCAATTGCATCATTAATTCTTATCGCGGCCTGATAACATATCGATGATAAAAACTGTTGGAAAATTTTGTTAATCATTTTACACGGCGGAAAGTTATTGATTTTTTTAAAATGCATGCTGAGTATATCTTTTCCAAGAGAAACTAACTGTTGTTCCGCAGACAATACTGTGAAATATTGGATACAAAGGATAAGAAAGACAATAATTGTATGTCCATTATTGCTTACAATATAAATCTTTTTGATGTAAAATAGTTAACTAATATGTAATGTACGACGATTTTGTAGAATGAAATCACTTGTAACATTATTTTTTATTATTCATCAAAGTTTGGTTGAAATTCTGTAGTCTTAATTTGAGCCTTAATGTCTTAACAGTAATTAACTATTACTTTTAATTCCGCGTTTGGTTACGTTTTTTTTTTTTGGTTGGTATCTGTTAATATTTAACGACTTGACGATATTTTTCAGTTTTGTAAAAAATACATGAAAAACCCCGTTGAATTTGCCAAATTTTGTATGTTCTTTGTTAACCAAATTTCGACATGTAGGTATTGTTTTATCTTGTTTCGTTGATTCTGGATTCATTCATTCATTTTGAAAAATGTTTTTCCACTTTAAGAAAATAGTTTGCATGCTTGAATAGATTAATAAATATACGTGCAAAGGCCGATGCGGAAAAGCCCTTTGTCCCGTTTTTAAAATTCGGGCGTTCTAATAAAAAATAGCATTCTTAAAACAGAATACCCCCCTAAAGAAACCGTGAGGTACGTGAACTTGGTAGCTGAATAGGGCAGACAGAATGCAGCGCATATGCACTTTTCTGTATTAATAGCCCGAATTCGTTCTTTTGTACATTCTACAGACGTTTCGTCCTTGCTCGGCACTAACTTGCAGCTGATAGTAGTATTTACTTCGAGAAACAGTGTCACGAAATGGAATCAATATTTTAGTGGTTCTCCTACTTCAACAGATATTTCTGCATAATATATATTTCAATTGTGGGCAGATTGGGAGTTTTGTAAGTCTTACAATTAGAAAGCTATCGGAGTTTCCCTATTCTTTAGGTTCAGGGATTATTTTAGACATTTACATACATTTGAAACAAGTATTTATGAATAAATATTTCAATCGTGGGAGAGCTAGAAGTTTAGTAAGTGTTACAATTAGAAATACATTGGAGTTTCCTTATTCTTTAGATTCAGGAATTATTTTAGACATTTACGAACATCTGAGACAAGTATTTATAAATAAATATTTCAATCGTGGGTAAATTGGGAGGTTTGTAAGTCCTAAAATTAGAAAGATATCGGAGTTTCTTTATTCTTTAGGTTTAGGGATTATGTTAGGTATTTACAAACGGCTGAAACAAGTATTTATAAATAAATATTTCAATAGTGTGCAAGTTGAAAGTTTAGTAAGTATTACAGTTAGAAATACAGTAGAGTTTCCTTTTTTTTTGTGTTTAGAGATGATTTTGGACGTTTCCCAATATCCAAAAAGTTTAGGAAATATTTCAATTGTGGGCAATTTTTAAGTTTCGTAAGTCTTATAATTGCATAGGAAGATATTGGAGTTTCCTTGTTGTTTCGATTCATAGGTGACTTATTAATTGAAAGACATATTGCGTTATACGTACCATTTCCAATAGTGATGTGATAAACGATTATTAAAAAAAATATCTATCAACTGTTTCATAATATGCGTTTGTATGATCTTTATTAAAGAAACATATGGACCGTTTATTTTGAAAGTGATGTTAACACTTAAGTCCGTTTATCAAAAAAATTGAGCAAAGGACAAATTTCCACATATTTTAATGTGAACTTTTTATTTATAAACAACTTATTATGTAAATCCAAATTTATTTGTTTGTCTTAATCAATTTAAATTTCGTTGATAAATGGAATTGCAGAGTCATTTATTTTGAAAGTCGTGTAAATCCATCCATGATCCTGGAAGAAGGTGTTCGTCTAATTAATTGTCAAAAAGACTATTTATAAAATAAAGCTGCATGTACTTGAATACATAGAGTCGCAGAGAAAATAAATAGACCTCATCTGAATCTTTGAATCGATGCAAACGCAAACATTTCAATATCTGAAAACAAAAGAAAATGGACTTATAGCATTGCCAAAATAAACGGTCCATACGAAAAGGGTCGATTTTGAAATATGTTCCTCGGGTTCATTAAAATTCATTTGTCACTCGCCAAAAAGCGTCGCCTTGAAATTGTCGTTTTTGTTCATCATATTTTTTTATTGGATTGTTGATAAAAGGAAGGTGAGGCGATATCCTTCGTCGCCACAGCGTCCAAGCTGGCCGCCGTGGAGGATGCGGCTCCGAAGGGGCCCGAGGCTTCGATTCGATCGAAAGCCACCGCTCTCAAGGTTTCGCCCACGGCAAGGGCCACCCTTCAGGCCCTTCGATCGCCCAGAAACAGGATACCGGGCCCCTTTACTCCTCCGCCAACGACAACCAGGGACGCCGAAACCATCACTGGTGAGTTGTCATTAGTCTAATAACCCTTTGTCAGAAAAACCTATACCGGTGATAGTTCAGTGGCCTTTCTTGATACTTTTATACTTTTGTATTGGGCAGCTTTATGCAAGCTTAAACAAGTTCGACATACATAACTAAATGACGCCCTTACAGTAGACTTCCTCTCATCCGGCCCCATTTGAATGGACTAATAGTTGCCGCAGAATCAGATTATGATTTTTCTGTAGGAGTGACGAAGTTCGACTTGAGACAGTAGTCATTGTTAGTCATATTGGAAACTATTTAGCATGGCATTGATCATATTATATTATATTATACAGTATGTTTCGCAATCCCATGCAAATATTTTAAAGGATGATTGCTCAGGTGATTCTGAACAACTTTTTCCTTTACCAAAATAGTAGTTAAAGCTTCGTTTTTTAATTATTAGCGAAAAACACTGACAAATCATAGCGCGCGCTCAGCCGCGAGAGTGTTCAAGGCCGCGGTTGAGCGTATCACGATCTTCTCTCGGCTGAGCGCGCGCTCTGATTGGTCAGTATTTTTCGTTAATAATTAAAAAACGAAGACTTAAGCAACATTTTGGCAAAAGAAAAAGTTGTTCAAAATTACCTCAGCAATCGCTCCTCAAAACATTTGCATGGGGTGCGAAACACTCTGTATATATAAATATATAAATAATAAATATTAGGGTTACTCCACCTAATATGGAACAACCGACTTCAAAAGGCTGCTAACGATAGGGGAATCCTCTTTTACAATGAAGTCAACGCTGAAACACGCGCAAATTAATACATATACAGAGTTCCTCGTAACTAGTGGTACAACCGAGCAGGGAATGATTCTATATGAAAAAGTAAGTCGAAAGTGTAGAATAACATTTCTTTCATTTGAGGCTTCGTTTCTAAGAAAATCGACTTAAAATATTTGCTTGGTCCGCATGCATTATTGGCTAATATGTATTTTTACTGGTGCTCGCGTTGGATGATTGTCAATTCCACGATTGTCGATAACCACGATAATGGCATTCAACCTATACATATATAATAGCTTTGGATAATTTTTATTTCTTTATTACACACATTGTACAGAGATGAAGAAGAAAAAGTTCGTGTTTGATAAACTTCATTATTTCAGCAATTGTTGAAAATGTTTGTCAATGTGTTGGGAACATGTTTCTGCTGTATTTTCTATTGTATTCTGCTGCCTTACTTCATTAAACGGCAGCACAATTTTCTGCTTTAATTGCCCATGCATGTGGACTATGCAAATGTTTAAAATCGCTTTTCTTTGAAGCGAAGTGCCAAATGACAAAATTTTATTTTACATTTTCGACTTCTTTCACGTAGAATTACCCTTTTTCGGTTGTACCACGGAGAGTTGTGAAGAGTTGTACCGCAGAGAGACAGACATTTATTTAACAAATTGAGAATCGAGGAGCAATTATTGAACACAATTTTTTCTCAAATGCTAAAAGTTACATGTATTTCAAAACTATGCCTCTGCCTATACTTGTCCTTATAATTATTTCCTTATTAATGTTATCAATGAGTATGTCACCCTTCATGCACAATCGCCACTTGATTAATTGAGGTTTCACTGTATATTTGCGTGGCAGTAGTGTTTACGAGTAGATATATCATTTATGAATTGGAAGATTCAATGGAAGACATAGGTTAGTCCAATTAAAGGGAATGCGTGTTGCACATTGATAATGTTTCTCTATTTTAATTATCTTTGAAAGATTCGCCAGTGAGCTTCAAAACGAATTAAAAGGCTTCATTATGATAAAAATTTATTGTATGTTAAAATGTTTAATTAAATTGATGGGACAATGTGCATTAAACTTAGCAGAATGTAATGTGTTTAAAACAACAATGCAAAATGACTTAAATTAAACAATCATATTTTGTAATCAGTTCAAAAATTGATAAGGAACCCTAAGAGCCTAAATACTAAAATTTTTAATTCCAAAAATTCATTTTTCGCTACATACATACGTACGTTTCGGCCTCGGAATGGTTTTATGAGAATGTAGTGCCCCGAATTATTGAAGAATAATAACAAGTCGAGAAATCAATTAATAATCGTTTTCTCGACAGATTTTTCACAGTTGCTTTACGCGTAACACTTTTAGCACTGCAGCACTCGTCACTTTGAAAGGTTCTAATATTATTCAAAATCTAAATAAAAGTTTTCGAACTCAATGTACAAATTAAGGAAGTGCTGTAATCTTTGCGAACTCGGCGAGGGAACTATTCGCTCCGCTCTCGAGGACGGGTATTTTATGGTGGTCCGTGAACCTCCATGGCGAACGACATTCGCTGCTGGCAAATGATGATTACTTTTCTCGCTCATTATCGTCATCGTCATCGTTAGGATCGTCGTCATCATCATCATCAGGGCCATCATCATCGTCTTCATCATCATCATCATCATCATCTTCATCATCATCATCATCATCATCATCATCATCATCGACAGTGTCATCTGCGTTTGCATGGTGTAATCATTATTGTGGAAGTTCTTATCGTGAAACTAATATACATGAATACCTTTCCTCTCATATGAGAAAAAGTTGTAAAGAATTGGCAAAGCTTCCCGTTTCGATGCTTCCTTAATTCGACAATTCTAATATCCGGGACACCCGTAGCTACATTATTCTATGGGTATTCAGTATTGTCAAAAAAATCGGGTACCATCTATAATATCGCTGAACAGTTTCACTTTAAAGACAGTTCAAAAGTTTCACTTCAGTTAAATCACAAAAGTATCATTTATATGGCAGCTGAAAATTTTTAGTGTCACTTAAAATGCTGCTAAAAAGTTTAAGTGCCATTTAAAATTCCCCTCATAATTTTGGGTACTACAAAAACTACCGCTTCAAAATTTTGGTTACACATGAAATGCTGCTCAAAAATTTCATATCGTTCAGAAGTTTAGGTACCGCCTAAGATAGCGCTCAAAAGATTAGGTATTACCTATAATACAGCACAAACATTTGGGTACCACATAAAGCAGTGCTCAAAAGTTTGAGTATTACTAATAATGCCCAAAATTTTTGGTGTTACTTACAAGCTTAGGCACTACCAAAAATACCACTCAAATGTTCGGATACCACGTATAGCACCACTCAAAATTTTGAGCACCATGTAAAATGCTGCTAAATATGTGGTTACCACTTAAAATACCACTCAAAAGTTTGGGTACCATCTACAGTACCGCGCAAAAGCTTAGGTATCACCTAAAATACCACGCAAAGTTCGGGTACCATATAAAATACCGTTCAAAAGTTTGTATACCGCCTAAAATACTACTTAAAAGTGTGGGTACCATCTACAGCAGCGCTCAAAGTTTTGGGTACCACCTAAAATACCACTCAAAAGTTTGGACACCATCTATAGCACCGCTCAGAATTGTGAGTGCCATTTAAAATACTGCTAAATGTGTGGGTATCACCTAAAATACCACTTAAAAGTTTGGATACCTACAATACAGCTCAGAAGTTTCGGCACCATCTACGGTACCGCTCAAAAGTGTGGATATTACTTATAATGCCGTTAGAAATCGTTGGTGCTGCTTAAAAGTTTAGGTACCGCCTAAAATAAGACTTACAAGTTCGGGTACCACTTACAGTAGTATTGTTCAGAAGTTTGGTCACACCTGCCACATTTGCACACCCATTTAAAGTAACTCACAAAACTTGTTCAGATGAGACTAATATTCAAATATTTATCGTCGAATCAACCATTTGTATGGGTTATTCTGAATGTACTAATCACAACTTAAATTCACCCCATGTATTTATACTATTACTGATAAAATAACTAAATTTACTTGTTATTAACTAATGTAAAGCACTATTACACAAGAATAATGATTGATGGGGGCGATTGAAAAAAATCTGATTGCACAGTCGCATTTAGCATCGAAAAGTGCATAAAAATCAGTGTAACTATTCTTTAAGAAGAAAAGTAAAGCCTCAACCTTACGACAAGCGTAAAATCGTCGCTAATAACTTGAGATGTCGATATAACACAAAAAAGAACAAAAAAAAAAAGGAAGATTAAAAAAGCAGAATCTTAAGAATATTTTCCTCATCAATACGTTGACCAAAAAATTCGAGCTTTCATGCTCCAATTTCCCTTTTTATATCAATGGAAACAAAAATTTAAAAAATTCCCACCTGTTGGTTACATACAAAATTATACTTGCTATTTCTAACTCTGTTAAGAGCTTTTCCACATTCTAGTTGACTCAAGCCATTGGAAGTGGAGACTCGAAAGCAGTGTGTTATCTATGTTTCAATCTTATGGCCTTCTAAGGAAACCATAAACGTTCGTTATTCCAGATAAATGTTTATTAAACATCGTGTTTTTTTATACATCTATGTTACATTTTGAACATTTCGCCCCGTATCGCCATTAGCAACTATCGTTGTCGGTAACATAAGAAACGCATCGGCACTTTGAAGGAAGCACGGTGTTTCGAATCAGCTGACAGGGATAATTTTACGATTCTGACGGTGATGCCGAAATAACTAACGTACCTTATTGCGCGGCCTCTAAAAATAACCGACCTATAAAGGGTCGGTCATTTCGTACTCTCTTAATGCAGTGTGCATTTGTCTGCTATCCAATTCATCCATTGTTTTACGAGTTAATTAAAAAATTAGAAAAGTTTCTGCTTCGATATGTTTATCATTGAAATTCCTAAAGAAACAAAAGATGTATTGATAACTATTTCTGTAACCTTCTATCGACTTTTCTCTCCATAACTTAGGTTCTTAATTGCTAAGGGGTCAAAAGGATACAATCAGAATTCCAAATATTTAACTTCTATTTTACTTAATATTGAAAACACTCAGCGGTTTCAGGACAGGAACGCGAGAATGTTAACTTAGAAATTATTCGCTGAAGTTTTCATCCTTTCGCGAAAGATTTGTCGCATCTCGTTGACTTTAAGAATGCAACAGTTCATTGACCTGCTTCACGTGTTCTTTGTTTAATCATAGATCGTACGTTGACATTATTCTATTGTCATATTTTACAGGTTAACTGTAAATGTGTAAAATAAAGGAAAAAGTAATAGCAGGAGAAATTTATAGAAATCGATCTCTTTCGATTGATCTATTCGGGGTTCGTAAAGGAACAAGATTGGCCGCACGCCAGTAGATTCGTGCTATTTTGTTCTGTCCCCGTGGGCATTAAGTTCTAACTCAGCCCGCGAATCCGTCCGATCATTTCCCTGACTCTTCAGAATTCTACTTTCTCGAATTTTACTCTACACAACGATTTAACTAATATTTCCTATTATGAATTTTAACAAAAGTTTGAATGCTGCTTTTCGATTAAAGATAAAAAGTGTTCAGTGAATTTCTTAATGTACTACAATTTAATTAGTGTAATGTAACTTTTATTTATATATTTTATTTAAACATTAAATTAAAAGTGTAAGTGTTAATTAATTAAACTGCCTTTCTTTTATTCTTTGATACCTAATTGAAAAATTTGATACCCTAAGTGTATTAGACGAATTCTTGCCCTAAATAGCAGAATTTTCTCCTCCACTCGTTAAACCTAAAAACGAAAGACGAAATTACATTAACAGCTGGCTTGATTAAAAAAGAAAAGTGGAGCTGAACGTGTGCAAAGAACAATAAGAAGTGCAAAATTAAAGGATGATATAATATATGTGCGTTAAAAGTTTTAAATATAAATAAATAATGAAGTGATTGGGAATATCGTAGATATGTGAATCCACGGATAAAATGAGCTGAAATTAATATTATTGAATTAAAGATTATGTACCCCGGTAGTGGTGAATGTAGTCGGCCCAGTGGCCCAGCGAGGCTTAAAAAGATTCTTGAAAAGAGGGAAAGCATTCTTAGCAAATGGAGGGATGGTACGATTTTTAGTAACGTACATGTTTAATTCGACAAAAATTGTATTTGAATTACATTACCTGTCTTTTATTTTGAAGGATTTCTTCCATTTTGTAAAAAAAAAAAAACGTTAATTTGGGGCAAATGTAAGTAGCTTTGTTATCGCGTGAGATAAAAGTACGAACTCGCGTTTCGCTTTTCGTAGGTGTTGCTAGATGGCAGCACTGCAACTATCGTGCGTTTTAACTTCTAACAAATTATTATCAATACGTATTCCACGACTTACTGTATTCTTCAATACGATATGATATCATTTTCGTCCCATAAATGCGATATTACATATTTTCTAAATTACAACTAACTACTTTAGTTTTATTTTTCTGAATTAGGATGATATACAAAGTTTTGCAAATTTCAATTCTTGTAACAACTACAACAGAGGGTTAGGTATCTTTTTGTGCCTGCATGTAGTACAAAAATAAATAGGAAAGTAAAAACTACCAATTCCAAAAGAAACGAATTCTATATAAGAATCTGTTGGATGCTAAAATAAAATTGGGTAAAGTATAAATACTACTATGTACTATACTCAACGAAGGGATGAGACATTAACAAAGAATTAAAAATTTATTTCATCGAAATAATTATACAGGATGTAATGATAATGCAAGGTATTTTTTATGTAATACCCCTCGCCTAATAGCATAAATTCTAATGTTGGTAAATATTATTGACGATAAGGGACCTGGCTTGAATTACGTTTACCTTTAAGTATGTTGTTAAGGACATCATTTTGGAAACTGCATAACCACCAAAGTTTTTTACAAATATCTCGAAAACTAAAGTCGAGCAACAGTCACATATCTAGGAAAAATGTTGTTCAAAATGATGTCCTTGACAACATATGTCAAGGTCAAACTGATAAGTGCTGGATCCCTTACTGTCAACATTTACCTTAATACTTTACAACATTTACCAGAAAATTTACTGTATTAAGCCCAATGTTACTTGTGCTTATGAAAAGAGAAATTATCTCACAACTTGCCAGCTAGATTTTATATTTAATTATAGATATATTGAAGATAGTAGAGCCAATATATTTGCATTTCCTTCTTTACGATCATAAACAAATATTTTTCCATTTACACAAACTCAATAGCTAAAAATATCTCAGCGCGAAAAATATCTATACATACGAATAAAATCCCTTTAACCCTCATACGCACTTCGAGAATCCACCAGTTTTCAGTTTTAAACGGCTACTGGATCTTTGATTTGTTTCACAATTAAAATTAACTTTCCCTGAGGTATAGTGTAATGGATTACTAATGACATTAATGAAAGTATAGAACGAAAATATAGGTGAAATATTATCCGAGAATCTTTTTTTGTAATTATTTGTGAGAAGTGTACGGGGGTTGAAAAATACATTTAAGAGTAGTTTATCAGCTTTAACTTAATTGTTTGGATGCATTTACAAAGAATCCTCAACTTCAAGAATGAAAATTATTCTGCAACAAAATTTAAAAGACATCCCGATATCGTAACTACCAATTGAAGGGTTGGATGCACGAACAACGTGGCTCCATTTTTTACTAATTTTATAGGAACCTAAGCAAACAAAAAATAACAGTTTAAAATATAAAAAAAAAATGGACAGGCTTAACGCAGTCAACTCTTCGGGAGCATAGAATATTAGCTACAACACTTTCATCGCCAGTCAAAAAATGGTGATTAATGTAGTCGCATCCCCACTCCTCTGAGCACCCTAATCCCAAAGCGCCATCTAGCGATACATTTATTTATTTACTTTTCAGCGTTACACATTTTCGTCACATCTTTCGCGTGATATTTTTTTTTTTTTTTTTTTGCAACTGAACGAGCCGTAATAAAATATGCATTTCGACCAAAATTGAAGCTGTCTGGTTCTTGCATTCAACCCTCTTTCATTCGTATTCGAATCGATGTGGGTACATACAGCAAAGATGTAGTTGACATTAGTAATTAAATCCATTATTACTAATAAGCAGGCTTATAATATCAGATTCAGTGTTGGTAGACATAAGTGGCTTTGTATTTCTAGTTAATTTAGCTTGACAGTATGCAGCGGAATCGATTACACCAGTGTTTCTCATAATAACGGTTCACTCGTAGGCAACGGAAGTTCTTTTGTTCCCTCGCCATCCAGTGCGTTTACGTCATGCACAGGGTGTAAAGAAATCATATATAAGTACCATCATCACAGCATGATTCTACACCTTCGGATCAGTGGATATTTGTGAAAAAAGCCCGTGCAAAATTGTCCTTGATTTTGAATATTAAGGTCCGATCTTTTTCTTGTGCTATCGGATTCTATTCATCATGAGGGTAAAAAGTGTAAAAGGAACCATGGGTTGCAACTCAAATGTTTTCTTGAAAAATAATGTTAAAGATACCATTAGTTAGCACGGGTTAGAGCGCGCACCGAGAGCAACGACACCGACGCGACGCATTGGCCAACTTAGCGTTGCGGATGGGGCGCAACAATATATTCCCCCTCCCTCTCTCCCTCTCTCTCGTTCGTTTGCTCTAACCCATGCTATCTAACGATACCTTTAACATTATTTTTCAAGAAAACGGTTGAGTTGCGACTGATAGTTCCTTTGATACTTTTTACCCTCGTAATGGGTAGAATCCGATAGCACGAAAAGTGTGACCTTAATTTTTAAGGGCCAGGACAATTTTGCACGCGCTTTTTTTCACGAATATCCACCGATCCGAAGGTGCAGAATCATGCTGTGGTGGTCCTTGCATATAATTTCTTTACACCCTGTACGTACTTTCATTGCACATTCCAAACGAAATGTCGCATAGAATTTACCTATAGTATATTCGTCCATATTATTCTTGACAAATCAAATGTGGTAGATCTCAAACATTTTTTTTTTTTAACAGAAAACGAACATTGGTTTCGATTCTGAGCACTGTTGTAGAATCATCCGTAATAAGATTACTTTGAGAGACACTATTTTATACGTGATATCATGTCCATGTGCATCGAGTCCTGTCTCTTTTTACTTATGCGTATCACGGTTCGATGGCCGTGGCATGAGAAATCGAGCCTGTCGAACGTACAAGATATTCACTTTCCCGCTTCATTGTCATAATCACTTCTTAAAGGAAACTATAATAAAGATCATTTTGTAAGCGCATTATAAATTGCAGTAGGACTTCGATTAATGGGCTTAATCGTGAGACAGGGAGGCTGAGTAAGCTGACAATGCGACTCGAAGAGAAACGGTTGAAAACGATTTATTACCAAATACTTAACATGACTTAAATCCGTACCACGTTCCCTATTATTAGATTGCGGATTTTTATGCAAATTTATATTTTTCAGGATATAGTAAAAACAGTAGAACTTCGGTAGAAAATTATTTCGCCTATCAGATATTTTAAAGCGCTATATGTAATTTTGATATTTTGTATATTTTTTCCCATTGCGTGCATTTTGTTCAACTTAGCATCTTTGAATTTTCTATAAATGCATAAAAACCCGGAGTCTACTTTTGATTAATTCGATTTAATTGGATAGTGGATTATTTGCATATTATGCTTGATTATACTTATGTAATTAACAAGTTCAACGTCCAGGCGAATCGAGATCACGGATAATCACAATCCGGTTAGTCGAGATTCCACTGTACATTGTGTAAATGATCTCCGAGGGAACAGAAGTGCATTTTATATGAAGTAACCGTACCGAATACGACTGCACCTTCGTGTTTGATTAAATATCGAGCAATAGAAAGCGAAGAAGGTAAAAAACATTTAAAAGACATTTTCCCACATATCTCGCTTACTTTTTATGGTAGAGAAAAATGCCAAAAGAAATAAATATTTGGATTGATGTGGCCAACGTAATGGTGGGTAAATAAATTTTCTCAGGGACATTCTTGTTGAGATTGCAAAATTAATGGAACTACATATTTTTGATGCGGTGATATGGTAGTTAAGGTCAAGGCGAGTCCAACGACCTATGATATGACCTTCGCGTGACCTTGAGTACGAAAAATTCATAAAACATGAATTACTTATGTAAATGGTCAAATAACCGTGATTAAATAATTAATTAAGGAAAACTTATTTTATTTTGGCTCTACTATCTCCAATACTTCTGTAATGAATTACAAGATCTGACTGGTAAGTTGTGAGAAAATATCTCTTCTCATAAGCACAGGTACAATTGGCCTTAATACAGTAAATTTTCTCATGAATGCTGTGAAATATTAAGGGAGATATTGACAATAAGGAATCCAGCACTTATCGGTTTGACCTTGAAATATGTTGTCAATTACATCATTTTGAACAACTTTTTCCTAGACATGTAACTGTCGTTCGGCTTTAGTTCTCGAGATATTTGCAAAAAACTTTGGCAGTTATGCAGTTTAAAAAATTATGTCCTTGACAATATATTTGAAGGTCAAAGTGATTCAAGCCATGTCCTTTATTGTCAATATTTACCAATATTAGAATTTATGTTACTAGGAAAGGGGTATTACATGAAAAATACCTTGCATTATCATTACATCATTCCTGCATAATTATTTCGATGAAATAAATTATTAATTCTTTGTTAATGTCTCATTCCTTTGTCGAGTACAGTACATTCTGGTATTTATACTTTACCCAATTTTATTTTAACATCTAACAGATTCTTACATAGAATTCGTTTCTTTTGGAATTGGTAGCTTTTACTTTCTGTTTATTTTTTATACTACTTGCAGACACAAAAAGATACCTAATCCTTTACCGTAGGTATTACAAGAATTGCAATTTGTAAAACTTTGTATATCATCCTAATTCAGAAAAATGAAACTAAAGTAGTTAGTTGTAATTTAATATATATATATATAATAATATATAATATCGCACTGCTTAGACGGAAATGATATCGTATCGTATTGAAGAATATAGTTTATTAATTAGAAATTAGTTTTTAAGAATATAGCCTCTTTATTCTAATTGTACTTTTTAGACCTGAAAAAAACGGGTCGCCGAAATTCTTTGGTAGCAAACTGACAAACATATCGTACATTAACAACACATTAAAACCATGAAGTAATAAAATTGAGGTTCATAAACAAAAGCAAAATTCGTTACAGAGGTCTGCAGCGGTGGCGAACTACCAGAAGTTGAGATTATCAGCTTGTTAGAAGAACAAATACCTAGGTACCGCCTACGTGCCGATACGCTCACCCAATTTCAAGGTAAATATAAATAAATTAAACGTAGCGCGTGAAACTTATGTCGGCAGTCGATATCAACAGGCTCAGGCGTGGCCATGTAATTTACGTACAGGACTTCACTTCCATGGAAAATAAAGCTCGATTGGTTTCCTGAAAAATATTAGCTTGTCCAACAAGTTCGCGCGGCTTTTATTGTTCTGTAAACTTGGCGCAATAATATTTGCCTATTTGGTGTTTGTGCCGCCCTGTTTTGTAGTTCTTGCGTTCCTGTATGAATAGTTCTTCGAACCATTTCAAATTTTGCTGGTAGCGATAAACTTTGATGCAATGATCCAATGTGGAGTATTCGGTTAACATAAATGATCATCTCCAATACATGTATCCTATTTTTCGAATTTGAAATACTGAATATCATGTACCCTCGTCTATGATAAAGGTTGGACTGTTGAAAAAGCATTCTGGGAATAATTTTAGCACTTAACACTTGGCAATAATTGCATAAAGTACATTCGAAAGACTAACCGAGCACTTTTTCGGAAGAGAAGCTTTTGGAAGCTTTGTTAATTAATCTAGCAAAAGTAATCCTCTAAAACATTGAATCAGCTGATCACCGAAACGAATATGTGATCGATTAATTAGAACAAAGTACATTCGTAGAAAATGAACTGATGTTCAGAAAAATCCGCGTGCGCTTAATGGACAATATACTAAAATAAATAATACTCTTATGAAAACATAAGCTAATTACATGAATCGATAACTTAAGCACGATAGCATTTTAAAAAGTATAATAAAATCTTAAGGACATTTAGGTAATGAATAAGTCTAGAAAAAAAGCAATGGAGATTTAAGGAGAGCTGCATGGGAAAGTTACAGTGTCTAGTGTCTAGTAAAAACAATAATGTATGGAATAAAATATGAAAAAAGTCTTGGAAGAAGACGTCAAATAATTGTCCAAATTGTTTAAGCAGTTAATTATACACAAACTCATTTATGCATTGCATATTAAAATAACGATCTTGATTGTTCTGTTAATCTCTATTGAGATATACATAATTGCCAATTTTTTAAAAATTACATTTTACATACTTACATGTTTCTCTTATCAAATTTTTCACTGTTCTCGGTGATAAAAATCATTCGATTGTAAGCCATTTCGTTTATAATATAATAGTGAGAAAATGATATTAAGTTCTGATCTTAAAGTGCATTTCTGCACTTGTGACTTGAGCGCCACTAAAGTTTGAGTATCGCAATTTTAAAAAATAAGGAATGAGATCATTTGATAATTTTTATCTCCGTGAAGTAATATACAAGTTGTAACAACACGTAAATCTGTTTTATTCTTCCATCTATTCTAGTCTCCCTTGCTAATAATGAAGAATTATGCTGAATTGGCAAAGAAGATTAATTTAAATATATGTTTATTAAAATGTAAATATGTTCACTATTCGTAGGATACGAAAACTCCGACTGGTATATTCCATCGCCGGCCCTAAAAACCATTGATACCGACTTAAAATTATCGCCGGACCAAATCCGGGAAACTCTCAACTACTTCAGTAAGTAATTTATTTTCTCCGCATATCTCTTTTTCTTTCGTTCGTTTCCTGTATTTTCTTTGTTAGACCATAACCGAATGGTATTTGGCAAGTACTCGGCTTAAGTACTCAATTCAAAGTAAGTATTCATTTCAAACTACTCAGGGTCATAGTATTAAGTTGTATACAAGGTGTCCAGCTACGTGTGGGCAAAAATAAAAACGATGATTCTATGTGCTAAAATAAGACGGAAAAATAGAATGAATTTATTTCGTTTGGGGTTTCGTTTTCTAGAAAATTGAATTTGAAAATCCATTGAGTGTATGTATGTTAATGAAGCTACGACCTGGTACAACCGGAAATTGTGGTAAAAGCTGAAAGAACATGATTCTTCATGTCATAATGCGTCCAAAATAAAAAATACCATTTTTTCACACCACGCTTCGTTCTCGAGAAAATTGAATTTCAAAATTCGTTAAGTACGCGTATGCTCAAGTAGACGCAATCTGTTAAAACTGGCTTCCCTCAAACTTAATTTTCTTGAAAACGAAGCGTCGTATGAAAACATTTTGTTATTGATTTTCAACTTATTTTGACACGAAGAATCACCCTCTTTCCGGTCTTATCACAATTTCCAGTTGTACCAGGTTGTATGTTCTTTAGTACACCTACAATCGGTGAATTTTCAAACTCAGTTTTCTCGAAACCGAAACCTGAAAAGAAAAAAGTCTATTCTACCTTTTCGCCTTATTTAAGCCCATAGAATTGTTGCCTCTTACATTTTTGTCCACACGTGGTCGGACACCCTATATTGCATATGAGTCATGTTGTCATAATATCGAGGTATGGCAACTCCAATCTTGGAAGAGAGCCTAAAAATTAGACTGCGGATATTTATGCATTTATAGGAAACTTAAAGGAAATTTCAACTTGTATTTATTTCAAAATTGCACAGAATACACATAATATGGATAAATATATAAAATACTCTAGTGCCTCTTATAATACCTGGTGGGTGAAATAATTTCCTGCTAAAGTCCTGCTTCTTTTACTATATTATCAAAAATATGAATTTGCATAGACATCCGCAGTCTACTAATGATATAAGTAATTTTATAATGCAGCAATGTTCTGATAAACCATTGAAACATTCAAGAGCATTCAATACTTCGTACTTAACATCAAATTATGAATTATCTTACAGACTTGCAAAGTATCCTATGAAAAAAAGGATGAGCTGAATAATTTCACAAGCAAAACAATAAGCAATACGAATTTTGTTTAAAGATTTGCAAATTGTCCTATGTTAAAAAGGATGATTTTATTATTGCCATACTGTTCTTAAAAATTCTTGTACAGCGTCAAACAGAATTTACGATCAGGAAAGCGGCTTTTAGCTCGCAAATATTTCATCTTAGAATCGCGCATGTACAGAAAATCGCAAATCGTTTATCATCCTCATAAATCACGTTTACCACTGAGTCAGGCTATGTTTTTCTCCACCGATAAGCTAATAATTTTGACGATAAAATTCTACGTTTATCGTTAACCTGTTGTTATCGTTAATTCGTGATAATGCTTCGTGAATGTTGTCGTTGCTCATTCATTTATTACCAACAATACCGCGAACATTTTTCCTTCCCTGAAATTATTTTTACGTTTCAATATTTATAGTCTCGCAATCTCCCGATCGATTTGTTTAAGAGATTTGCAGTTTTGTGCAAGAGTTTGCAGAAAGAAATCCCATTTTTAATTTCCTTGTTTTACAAGGTATTGTTTACCACGCTAGAGTATTTAAATCTTCTATTCTCTTAACTTGTAATCTCTTAAAACTGGGTGACAAATTAAAAACTTTTATCGCAACATAAAGATAATTCCACAGATCCAGTTTAATAACTAACAACTTTAACGTTCGCGCGGTCTTCACTGAAATGGTTACGTGAACGGCCGTCGCTAAATCTTTTTTTTTTTTAATAAGGCAGTCGTAACTACTAATCCAGGGCACCTATCTTAAAATTACCAATCAAATATGATAAATTATGAAGTGCATAAGGGACTTCAGAAACCTTAACATTATAGGAAGTATATACAAAAACAAAATGAACAACAAAAATTGCTTCCTGCAATTTAAATAGTAATCTTGTCTAAGTTTGTTTTTAGTACAAATAGTAATTTTGCTAAATCATTTGCTAGACTCCTGATTCTTCTAACGGTTCAACGCCCGAGAACGTTCGTTATTCGATTTGGCTGATACTTTGAGAATATGCTCCTTGTAGATGAAAAACAATGTTTGCGAGAAGGATTTTTTGCGACTGAAGAGTTAAGACACTTTTTTAAACCTTTTATCATTTTTCAAATATACAATCGACATGCAACGTTGCAGTGACCTTTATCTATGTCACCGTATATTGCTTACATTACTTGTATTTTATATTACATATTACATGTTGTTTGACGACGGAAATGATTATTCAGAAAATTTAGAATGAAGTAGAAAAACACTCTAGTCTAACCTAACCCATTCAGTCGGTAAGATAGTTGAAAATGGCGATTGAAGCATAGTTCAACACTAGGTTTGCCGAACGTGTCAATATGAGGCTTTCTAGATTTCATGTTATTAAAGTTACAGAAGTCAAACATTATTTTCTAGCAACTTATATTAACTTTAACTGGTGTAATAATATCTACAGACATCCTAATTCATTTCTACCCAAGACTTTATAATTCCAAACACTTTTAAATGATGTATCTGCCTTTTTAAAAATTCCCCTGGATAGGTACACAAAAAGGTCAGTAAATCTAGTGTTAAAAGATGTTTAGTTCCTCTTTTTCTTGGCTATACATCCTTTATTGATTATAATGTATACTAAATTATAAATTTTCCTGTGTTTCGTACACCATATTTCATCCGGAATTAATTTCTTAACTACTGCTTCACGATTCCTTAAGTTTTTACCAAATGAAAATGAATAAAGTGTCTGAACCTTGAGTCACCGATGATCCTTCTCGCAAGCATTGTTTTTACGTAAAAGAAACTTTTTTTTTTAATTTCAGCTCAATCTAATAACGAACGTTGTCAGAACAGCAGCTCGTTTGCAAAACGCTGATTCTTATAACTCATTCTCCTATCTATGTGTCGTGAAAATTTCATTACTTTGTCTACATATAATTCTGTTGCATTTGATACGAGTCGCGATAAGCGACTCGCATGAAAATACAATTTAACTGAAACAGCATTTGCAACGACGACAAAGCTTTAAAGCGCGCTTTTTTATTTAAACTATCGGTTTACGTATCGCTGATAACAAGTCACACGCAATTAAGGCGCCGGATCGTCGAGTGTCCAATCGCAGCGGTCGCCCGAACGAGTTTTCGACCAATCAAAGCGTTCGACCCGGCGGTACTGCTGGAACGTCCATGATGTAGCTTTAGTCGCCGCTCGTCCTCCGCGTTGGAAGGGCGTCGTGGGCGTCTTTGCTTTAATAGTGTATTCGTGAATGCATTTGTGTAACTACTCGGCAAATTATCTGCGAAACTGTTCTTCAAATTGTGTTTCAATCAAAGAAAAATACCCTCTCCAACGAACGAAATATCGTGAAGTGACAAGAAAAGATGAATTGTTACGTTAATGAACATCAGTGGTTTTAATTCTGACGCATTATCGGTAAAGGACACGCGGTATCTTTTTTTGTGACTAATAACAAATATTTAGAATAATCTTCCGCGTGAAATCGATCGATAATGAATGATCGATATTTTCGTAAATTAGTGCTGCAACGGAAATTTCATGTGACAAATATTTATTATCTTCGGATTTGAATTTAAGAAAAGTTTCATTGCAAAATAATACATATTGTTCGTTTGTTATTTATACGTATTACCTAATTAAGCTTTTCGGAAATCGAATGTTACTTTTGAAACCTCTTGGCAGCATAAGAAACATTTCTATTGCAAAGTTATGAAGTAAATAATAATAATTTTGTACAAAACTTGAAAGAAAACGAACCATGTTTTCCATCTGCAATTTGCAATCAGAGAAATTGCTCGTCTTCAAAGAGGTCAGATATGCGAACACTTTCTGACACATGTTTGAGGTTAGGGTGGAGATCGTTACTTAAGCGCAATCTTTTCGCTGGATTATTGAGTTAAATCGCTTTCTATTTTCGTTGTATTGTATAATTGAAATGTTGCTGAAGATGACGATCGATGCAATATATCCCACGAATCATTTAAACCCAAAGAAAATATATTTTGTGAACGATGGATTTTGTAGACATGCGTACACGGGTTAACCTAGGTGATCGTATTAAAAATTGTATAACGCGTTTCACTTAGTTTTCTAGAAAAGCGGCTGAAAATGTAACTCGTTGCATACAAACGTATATAAAAGCCGTACCTTTCATGGTATTTCATTAAATTAAATTACGATTCACTCATAGTGATAACGGAAATAGCATTTTTGGGTTATGTTCGTATCCACCCCAATTTAAATAATCTATTTCATTTTAAAGTGAACGTAACCCTATACGGTTCCTAATTTATTCTCCAAATTAAGTTTTATCTTCCGTGGCACATTTTATGCCATGTTTTTATATCGCTGTTACATAAGTTTATAACATCTTATCTTTGGAAACGAAACAAGGATAACGTGGTGGATTTTTTTTTAAGTCTGATTTCGAGGTCTAAAGAGTATTTTATTCTCTGCTTAGGATTGTTTAATAGTAACTATCTGTCATGTCTGCATAATTATAAAAAACTAAAGCAAATTACAATTCGAGTACTTTTACTTTGAAATTAAATCCGATAAAGCAAAAAGTATTGTACGTTCGTTACTATAAATATTGCACAGATTAACTAGATCTTTTCGTATTAAATGTTTCATTTGAATCTTTGATAATTTCATTTGCAACTTCTATCGGTATTGCATTTTTTTAAAAAGCGGAGGGTAGTTAATTTTTCATTGAGCAAACCCGAGCATTTTGTTTCGAATAAGATTAAAAATTTTGAAATGATACTTAAGATTCTTCGTGAATATAAAGGGCCTTTCCATGATTCTAAAGTATAAGTATTTGTTTATGAATATACTACATTGCACTATCCAATTGACAAATATTTCAGCAATCCAATTTTTTACACATTTAAAAATCATTTAACAAAAATACACTTAAATGGGTGTTTTAAAGCGTGATTTAAAGAAAATTGTTAGCCTGGCAAATTTTCAATAATTTTTCTGCTTCAGAAATATAATTTCCTCGCCGCCTTCGAGTAAAATATTTTACAAGAAGACTTTGCTAAATATTCTTATAACGATGAAAAGCCTTTTAGCATACACTTGCTTCACATGAAATTAATGTACTTGATGAAATTAATTGAATTAATTTACCCGATTAAATTAAAATTTCTTAGAAACTCCTCGTACCATAAAAACGTGCCTATTTATACGAAAGCAGTAATATTTATCGTTAAACATTTTCAAAATGGCTTTCACCTGCATTTTTTATAATAATACAAGATTAAGGCAAAAAAACGTACCATAAAAACGTGCCTGTTTATACGGAAGCAGCAACATTTCTCGTTAAACATTTTCAAAATGCCTTTCACCTGCATTCTCTTATAATAATTAGACTGCGGATTTTTATGCATTCATAGGAAATTTAAAAGTGCAAAATTGCACAGAATGCATTTAATATGAATGAATACACCAAATATTCAAATTATAGTGCGTTTTATAATACCTGGTAAGTGAACTCATTTCCTACCAAGGTTCTGCTCTCTTTACTATAGTATAAAAAATATAAATTTGCATGAAAATCCATAGTATGATAATAATACAAGATTAGGGTTAAGCGAATTGTAATGTGAAAGGAACGAGCTTGCCAGATTCTGCATTTAGCCAAAAGATCGAAAATTGCGCAATAAGCGTAAGACATTGAATTATACTTGCCTTGTTAAAGAACAACCATGCAATTCTCTATATGCATTTCTTCCCGTATAGTTCAACGCTTTCTCATGGAAATATAATCGGCGAGTTAAGTGGCAGCCAAGAGAAAACGCTAGGTATAATAGGTTTATTGTTTTCGAAACTCTGCCAGAACTTTTTTTCACACCAATTTATTGCCAGCAGTTTAATGAACGCCTATAATTAATAATTGTAGCGCGGAAATCGTGCATTATACGCTCGATTTTCACTCGCTCCTGCGACCACAAGGAACATACAAAGGAGGTACATACATATACATATGTATGTATTAATTGCGAGATTCATAGAGCTGTGCTCTCAGAGTTTGCTGCACTTTAATAATTACAAGAATATCCAAGGTATCGAAGTCAATTTAGAATTTCTATTTTACATTCTTCAATCACCTTGGTATTTTATTCATAATGGCTTTTTGTTATTGTTGATTAGAAGTCGCACGATAAAATCATGTTCCGAGTGATAATACTTGTTTTGTTAACTATATACTGCGAAATGTATGCTGATCAAAATATTAATTCATTTTACATCGCGTTAAAGTGACATCCAGTGCTCAAATCTATTGTGTATGCATTATCTCGTTTTCTAAGAAAATCCAGTTCTTCATGTTTTCTAACTGATCCTAGGTCGAAACTGTAATCAAACTGTACATTGATAGGATTGATACGCGTTGTGTAGTAACATTGCCATTTTATCGCTACGCGCATGAACGTTATCGATCGATCGATCATACACACCGGATTATTTTCTTATCGGTGTTATTGCGCATTCTTTTTCGCATAAGTCAGAACGATTTTTTTTTTAAATAATTCTGAGATATGCTTACAATTGTATCTCGATATTTACGCTTTTTTTTTTAAGCAAAAGGTATTCTTGAACATCCCTTACTTATTATTGGTCTGGTTTCAAAAATACTGCTAAAGAATGTTTATTTGCATAAAGTGATTCCTCGTTCTACACGGTCTCGTATTGCACGTCTTTTTACAATATTTTTTTTTTTTACATAACATGGAATGTGTTTTATCTGGCACAGGCCAATTAACGCCAGGCGGTACATTTATCTTGATTAATTATATGAATGATAATGCGTTAAGCTGCTAATATGGAAAAAGTATAGAAAGAGGAGAAAGCAGAAGATTGTGCAAACTGTGCTTTAATATTTAGTAAAAAAAAATGGATTGTATAGATTAACGGTACCCACTTTCGGCTAGTAATATTTAAACAGTTGCCAATTGAATAATAATTGATGGTTTTAGATGTGCTTTGTTTCAAATTAAAGAAAAATTATTTATGTTTCACGTAGCATAAGCCAGAATCGTTGAACCCTACACATTTTTAATTAGGACGTTAAAAAATTTAAGACATGCAAAAATTGAGATCTGAAAAAGTGTTCCTAATATCGTTTACTCAAAAAAGATTGATCAGTTCCTGTATACATATAATTCCTGTAATTGTTCTGTAAAAAAAGATGCTTTAAAAAGGTACTGTAGAAATTTCGAGTGAATCGAATAAATTTTGTTCAAGTTATGTTGCAAGATTGAACATTTTCTTGAGAACGAAGCATGGTGTTAATAATATTATTCTCCTTTTTGGCGCATCTTAACACGACTTTTCGGTTTTACGGAATTTTCTCGAATTTTGCAATTTTTTTGCTGTTGAAAACGTAGCAGGGTATTAAAAAATATTATTCTTTGTTTTTGACGCATCTTAACATGAAGAATCATCCTCTTTTCGGGTTTTCCACTATTTCCGGTCGTATCAAGCTGTAGCTCCTTAATTGCACGTACACTCGACAAATTTTCTTGAATTCTTCGATTTTCTTGAAAACTGACCTGGTATCAAAAAACATTATTCTCTGTCCTTGACGCATCTTAACATGAAGAATCACCCTCTTTTCGGTTTTGCCGCAATTTCCGTTTGTGCCTGGTTGTGGGTTTTTTAATACACCTCCAATCGATGAATTTTCAAGCTGAGTTTTCTCGAAAACGAAACCTGAAACGAAAAAAATGTACTCTATTCTTTCGTCTTATTTTAGCCCATATCATTGCCCCTTTCATTTTTGCCCACATGCTGCCGAACACCCTGTATATTTAGGTACTACTTCCGCTTATTACCGGTAAATTTTAGCACCTGCTACGCAAAATGTAACGAGTGGAAATTTTAGAATCGTTGTCGGTATTAGGTCCCTGCACTGTATTCAATGAAAGCGTTCACGATTTTTTATTTTTTATTTTTGTCCCTTTTCAATCTTGCGCGAGTAGGCAATTATACGTAAAGATATGTAGTATTACTGTAGTAGTTGAAATTACCGTTGCCATTAATTTACGAACATTAATCAACCCGTTCGATCATCATCCTTTTAATCATACCATTTGACAATGAAAATTAACTACTTTTTCAAAAAGAACGAGAGACAAATCAGACCGGAAATGGAAATAAAATAACTTAGTACAGACTTTTCATCACAAAGTGACGAAAGATCGGATAGCAGTGACTCATTGGAGAATTGATTCATAAATTTGGAGCTTTAATGGACAGAGTTTGATAGATCTTGATCGCCCTAAGATCGGGTGATTATGGGGACATGAGCAGCGAGCACAAGCCGGAAGTGTCCAGCAGGAAAGTAACCGCGAAGTTCGACGTATCTTCATGTGCAAGAACGCACTATCCAGAACGAACGAGCAAAGATCGTTCTTCGAGAACGACTAATCAGATTGAAAATGTCTTTCGTAAAAGACTTGAGAATCTGCCGGAGGATCGCGCAGAAGAAGGCATGGGTGAGCCGGGGAAATGCTTGCATGGAACGCTGGCGGATTCCCAGGCTGATCCATCTTGCCAGACAATTGCTGGTTCTCAGGGCACTTCTCATTCAAAGAGTGACGAAAGTCTTTCGGCGCATGCTGCTGCTGCTGCTGAGCAAGAAAGTACTGTGCGGAAAGCGGGCGAAAACGATCCGCGAGCTGCCCATGAAACTTCTACGGAAACGTATAAACTGCAAGTAAAATCGGCAGAGAAATACTTTTCTAGATTAGAAGGGTTCTCGAACAGTTCTCGGAAAATGAATGAAACATCACCGGAGACCTCAAAGGAATACTCCCGTGGCGCTAGTCGAGAAAGTCCCGCCGAGTCGAGCACGCTTGAATTTTTCTGGAAGCTGCAGAACGACGCAAATCCATCCTGGAGGTTTGGCACGAGCACGCCGAGGACTCCGACGTTCACCAAATTGGCTCTGAACGTGTCGTACGCGGGATTGGACACTTCTGGGATTCTGGATGCGGAGGAGTCTGGTGAAAAGCGACCAGAGAGCGATCTACCCGAATTCTGGGAGGATCAGAGCGTCGTGGAATGCTTGGAAAGAAGATCGTCGTCGAAGGACGATAGCACGCCTGAAGAAAGGGTGGAAGCGTTGAAGGAAGTTTTGGCCGAAAGTGATATTCACGAAGGCGACGGTGTCGTCTCGGACTTTCTGTTTCACGTCGCGAGGACAAAGCATGGCAAGATTTATATCAGAGTTATTAGAACGATGCTTCTTAACCGAGGTAGGATATGAATGATTTATGGTATTGATCGTTTCTTCTTAGCATTTGCGAAACAGTGTATAAATAGCTCGACTACAGAAGTGTCTCTGCATGAGGAAGCAGATAGGGGGTATAAAGGAAAAGTTATTTCAATGCTCACTTCATGCCGATTGCAGTGTTCGAATGTAAATAGTGTAATAGTCTGTGCTTTAAAAAGACGTAAAATTACTTCTTTCATTCTTCAGATGAGCCTTGACAGTTGAACTTTGTTCTTTTCTATCATGTATTAACATCGGTTAAAATCCAGTTCACAGTTATTGGAAATTATAATTAATAAGAGCTTTTACGAAATTATTTTTCCTTCTTGTAACACACTTTTTACGTGTTTAATTTTTCAAACGAACTTTAGATGAACTTTATCCTTTTCCATCATGTATTAACTATGGAAAATATAAAACGTCAGTTAAAGGTCAGTTTACAGTTATTAGAAATTGCGATTAATAAGAGCTTTTACGAAATTATTTTTTCCTTTTTGTAACACACCTTTTATGTTTTTTTTTTTCAAACGAATTTTTCCATCATGTGTTAACATTGGCTAAAGTACGGTTCGTAATTATTACAAGTTTTAATAAAACGATTATATAATATACAGGGTGATTCACCTAACTTGGAATCTATTCGCCGTATAGGAAAACCGTGAAGCAAAAGTTACATGACTTCCTGGTGGGCGAGGGAGATTGGGGGGGGGGGGCATATGTTGCAATAATTTCTTTTTCCACATTGCTTATATGTACATAAACTTTCAAAAGTCGCCAAGATGTTTTTTGATGGAACACCCAGTATATTTTTACGGAAATTCAAAGAGCATTAAAAGCTAGGTAAATAAGTAGTAAGGCACAAGAGGTTCAAAATGAATATTTATTGAGATATTTACAATAGAAGTATTGCAAGAAACGTTAAAGAACGAAATTTATCGCGAGCCATCGAAACCAATAGTAAATATGCAGAATCGTATTATCAGAGCATGTAGAAATGTCTTCCAAGTACACTGCGAATGGTGCATATATTGTTTTGTCAAAAGATTCGATGCGTGAATTAGTACTAATGGTGGCAATTCGGAACATCTTTTAAAATAAAGCTTCTATTGAAAGTATCTCAACAAATATTCATTTTAGACCTATTGTGTCTTAATACTTTTTTATCTAGTTTTTAGTGCTCTTTCAATTACCGTAAAAATATACTCCGTGTTCCATTTAAAAACATCTTGACTATCTTTAAAACTTTCTGTATAAAGAATGTAGAAAATAAAATAATTATTGCAACATATACCATTCAAGAAGTCATACAACTTTTCTTTCAAACATTTTCCAGTACAGCGAATAGTTTACGAATAATTTTGGATCGCCAAATTAGGTGAATCGCCCTTGTATATAAACAAATACACAAGTACGCACACAGAGTTAAAATACTTTTCACATCTTTCATTCTCTAAATGAGTGAACTTTGTTCTTTTCTATCATATGTTAACGTCGGCTAAAGTTCAGTTCGTAATGATTGTAAATTACGATTAATAAGAGTTTTCATTAATTTATCTCTTTCAAAGTAGAATAATCGCGCAAATAAATATGAGTGTATATGCAGAGAAATGTTAATATCACTGACATCCTTTTTTAATGGATAAAGAAAAAAGCTAGAATCCGTACATAGGCCGAATGTATTTATATATTTATATTTATCTACTTAAAGCCATGATCTAGTTATTCTTTCATTTGATCTTTCAAGTGATCTTCAAGATTCATTTGAATTCGGCAATTAGATTATTCACTGAATATTTCCAATTAATTATCTCTTTAAAGTTTATGGGAGAAAAATTTCAGATAGTCTCCCTTTGCTGGAATAATAGAAGAGACTAGATATCGGCTTGCTTTTTTTTAATTTGTTTATCGCTGTATAAATCAAATAATTATGATCTATAAAAGATAAACAAAGAAATGGAGAAGAAAACAATATTAGTTTTATTCGTTTTTACGTCGAGATATCTGATGTCAAAGCATTGCAAGTTAATTCCTATAAAAACAGCTGCACATTTTTAATTTATCGCTAAATTAATGAGATAACTAATGAGATCTGGCAATTCGATCCTCAGCGAAATGAAGTGGATGTCGAGTTCAATTTCTAATGAGACGGTCTGGGTGATTAAAAATATTTGAACTTTCATATCTCGTAATTAAAAAATTCAGAACTTCCATAGCTTTAGGCCGAGGTCTTCTTCATGAATGAAATGAATCTACTGCGAATTTCTATAACTTATAAAATGTTTCTGATTATATTTCACACACAGTGAGAGTTATCATTATTAATTTGACCAATAAAAATGGCATAATTTTACCGCAATTTTAATGCACTAAGGATAAATTTTAGTTATAAACGTTTCTAAAACGGGCGTGTATTTTGTAAAAAAAATTATGCCGACGACTCCGAATTTTTGTTGAACGTGGCAAAAACAATTATTATAATATCCTGAATGAGGATTAACATTACAAAAAAAACATTTAAAAACTTGAAAAGTTCAAAAAAACACTCCAATTATTTGTTTTTCATTTGCACTGATCTTATTTTACATACACTCTGAGTAGCTAAAATACGCAGAAATAATCTTAAAGGCAAAGTTGTAATTGGAAGAAGAAAAAGACATAATCCGAAGTATCACTGTAAATTCTATAATATTACCCAAAGGCGGGATGCCAGGAATGGCTGCCGAATTATTAATAGTTCTTCCGGAAAAAGAAGCTGAAGCCACATTCCAGACAAATCAAAAGCAAAGAAACTTGGCTTATAAAATTCCGGAATCAAGCAGTTCACCTGCTTCCATTGTCAAATAAACTTTAATCATGTATTAAAATTCTTGCCAATGGCTGTTGCTTTCTTAAAATTAATGCTTTACTAAATAAAGTCACAGAGTGTAAATTCACTCTTTGTGCGTACTTGTAGTTGTTTATATGAATTTTATCAAACTTATGTTATATGTTAATTTAGACCAAATAGGTAAAAAAAAAGTTCATATAAACTTATGCCCGAAAATGCTTTATTGAAGAGCTATAAACGTTCAAAGGTGTTTTATTAATTGTTCTGTTAGTTATAAGAAATGTTCAAAATCTCTTCCTTCTGCAAGAATGCAAGCTTCCATTCTTCTAATTAATAACTGCTTTACTCTTTCAAATATTTCTGCTCTTGTAGAGATAGTAGTAAATGCATTTTGAATGCAATCCTAAAGCTGGTCTTCTGTTTTTATCACATCTTCGTAAACTAACTGATTCCCGGAGGGGTGAATCTTTTATAAAACTAATTTTAAGTTATGTATTAAAATTGTTATCAATGGCTTTGCTATTTTTAAATTAATGCGTCACTATAAAGCAAGGACCATAACTGTCATGAACAAAATGAAAAAAAAATCATGATACAACAAGTATTTTTCTGACGGAAATATTTTTGGCTACGAATAATAATTGTAAGTGACCGAGATAATTTTTTTATTGCCGATAATCATTATTGATGAGGGAAATTTATTTCAGTTGCTTCTAACAGTTATCCATGTAGATAATATATTTCGGTTAGTCAGAATAGTTATCAATGATGAATATATTGTTTTGCTTGCATTTATTACCGCCAATAGTAAAACTCCTGGTTCAAATTACCAACAACGAAACACGAATGAAAGTTTTGTAGCATTTCAATGACAACTGTTTTGTTGCTATTACAAAGAATTGTTTTGGTCCAATGTAAAACAATACTTTACATTATCATGGCCGACCAAAGTACTATTTTCCTCATCGATAACTCGTTGCGCGCGAGCGAAATAAATTTCCCTGATCGGTAAACTGTTAAGAGTAACTAAAACAGAATTCTCCTTAATAATGCAACAAAATAATGTTCGATCACTAATAATCGTTATTTCTAACCAAAACGTTTAAAAATCGAATTGTTTCAATCATGAGGATTTTTAAAAATTCTCTTTACTTTTCGCGATTAATATTTTTAATAACAAACAAGTTTCTGTTACTGGTGTTTTCCATACAATTTTTCGGAATAACAATTATTTTCGGTCCTTGCTATAAAGTCACCGTACTTTTACATCTTTCGATCAAATATAAAATGTATTCTTAATAATATATCAGTTAGTACTAACTACTTCAATTAAAGCGTGAATGTATCAATGCGTGCATATTTATTTTGAACCATCAGTCGTGTAATTTTATTATTATAACGCAAATCCTCCTTACTGTAAAGAACACCGCGCACTGAAAGTTTACAAAGTGTTTACTAAGCGTTTTCCCCAAAAATGTAAGCATTAATATTTAACCGAAATCACGAAATTACATATTTCATCGATTGTCTGTTTAAATTCCCCGCTCGTCGACACACACTGCGCATTGTTGCGCGCGCAGCTTGCCCCGACAGCTATGCGACATGGCGCCGTAGCAACTCCGGCACTCGTCTCGTCTCGTGCTATTCTCACGTTTTTTTTTAAGAATAAAAGGCAACATTCCGTTCAGCCAATGCGTATGAATAATCAACCGATGTGTTAGTTGGTGTTTCAAAGTACAGTTATCGATCAAACTTTAAGAACAGTGAAGGAATCAGTGAAATGTGCCCGGTGAATCCTCTGACGTCAGAGGCGAAAAATTAATGTGTTAAATGGTAAGTATTTAAACTGTTCAAGCAATTATCCCGTATTATGTTCCAAACGTCATGCCGATTATCAAAACGTGCATTCTTCCACCGATTCTCTTTATCGATTTTCGTAAACCATCTCTTGCTTCGTTTTGAAATATACTTGGACGACTGTTTTTCAATTGTCAAGTAAAGTTAAACAATTTTAAACGTATCTACACACTCATGATAGATACATTTGATTAGATTTTTTAATACAAAAAACAGCCAACTTGACATCTTTTTTTAATCACAATATATCGTTCGATAACCTCTGCGATAGGGCGCCATTTTTAAAGATCGAAGCTTCCAACCCCCTTTGTTTATTTTTATTTTTATCCCCTTTCACTAGATGCTGTATGTGTATTTTGCTTAGGAAATTTAATCGTACAAATTAGCAAACATTGAAACTTCGTGAATATCATAATTAATAATCTATAATTTAAAAAAAATACATATGTTTGAAGAGCACAAATCCAGAATTGAATATTTTGTACGAAATCGTAATATTTATCGCTGCTAGTTTTACCCTCGATGCTCACCGTTTCTGTTCCTTTTGTTGAGTTTCTTGCATCTAGTGACGCATGATACACTTCTTGTATCAAATGTTTATTTGTATTATTATTACCAATTTTATTAGTACTTTTTTTTTAATGAATTATTTTATTTCGCATCAACCACATTATTGCGTTGTTTGCATTTCATTCATGTATTTGTATTGTACAACAACATGCAGTAAGTAATGTTAAATAACAGCACTCGTTTGGAATTATTTAATCGGAACCGTCACGTGAAATTCACGCAAGAAAAATTTGTTCGATCGAAAAAAAACACAGAGTACAAGGTTTAGCTTTTTTTCCGCAATACCGAGGATAATATTTAACGATTTGTAACGGTGTCTGAGAGATTAGTCGGAGGTCAACTGTCTCGATACGTTATGCAACCATTCAGATTAATGCATGCCACCACGTGGTTATTCTCTGTCGCGAAATTACCGTTGTTTTCTATCGTTTGTAAGGATTTGCTGTTATATCACTTTGTGCAAACAAGCTTGAATATAGTACACACGTTACTATATGTTTTCATCACCAATTTGGGACAAGAAATTTTTTTTTTTTTAGAAAAGAGTACTTTTACTATAGTAATTAGAAAGTCACATAAAATGAAAAGTAATATGGTAATTGAAAGCACATATCGCAACAATCTATTTGGAAGCTAAGTCATATTTTTCTCTAGTATATAAAAAAAACAGAATAAATTTTGAATAACGTTTCTTGAGAAATTTTAATTTTATCCTTAAATTGTTCATAAAATTAGGTACACTTTGCGGATATTCATAGATAGATAATTATGTTAGGTCAGGAACTTATTAAGTATGCTACATGCGGCTATTTTTTAATATATATTTTTTTACTAATTACATACAATTTATTGTGCAATACATATTTCATCTTCCACTGGATTCGTATGATACAGATACCTATATTTCTAGATTCTATTCGAGAAATGTGAACGTATTAGTCAAGTATAAAATTAATTGCACAAGTGAGTATAGCTTGTCATGTAGACGCGTTTTTTTTTTGCTCCTATAAATAAAAGATAAGAGTGTCGTAGACTTGGTTTGTCTCTCCAGTGAATACTCTTATGCAAGCGTAAGCTCGCGGAAAAATCAATAATCACCTGCGATGTCTCGCCCTAAGATATTGCGTCAGAATTGTACGCTTGTACGTTTAATTTCACTTGCTTCACCATAAACAAAAATTATTGTTCCACTTTTCCTGCTGAAACATTTTCCCTAGCTTGCACAGTCTTTCACATTTCATTCTTTTTAATCAATTCCATTGTAGTAACATTCAGTTCAAGTATTGTCTATAGAATATTCGTCCAAGTATATTCTATAATATAACTCCCAGGGCCTTCATGTAATTTGATAAAGCAATATCATAATTCAAAATTTTTCTTCTGAATTAGTTGGTGGAGGAGGATTTTACGTATTAAAGTATTTGTAAGCAGTATCTAGAAATTTGTATTTATTTTATTGTAAGAAATTGTATTATTATCAATTCTTTGAATAACAAACTGTGCATTACGAAAGTGTTTTAATTAGAATATACAATTTTTAATTACAATATAATGTGAGGTAATTAGATTTGCACAATAATGCTTCGAAAGACGTTTATTCTTTGTCAAACTATAAAATCTCTTGATTTAAAAAAAAAATCGTGAAATCTTCAGACTATAAATTCCATGTCCGTCCGATAATTCAGTGCCTGAAATTGACAAATTGAACGATGGCATAAATCCATTGATAGAAAATTATACCTTGATATTCCCTATGATATCACCAAGATCTTATTTCGTACCTTTGTGTTTGAAAGGTATCTTTTTACATCACGTAAGAATCATTTTAACGAAAATGAGATCAAAGAGGATATTGATCTAATAACTTATCATGACGTTTATTTATAACATTCACAAGAGCAGCTCTCACCTTTTGGTAACAGAATATTTTTACTTTTGCCTTGCAAAAAGTTTTGCAATAAAAAGGTACAAAAGGAAATAATTTTTCACGTTCATGTGATCAATTGGACAATGATAAAGTATCCAAGTACCGAAATGCCCTAAAATTTAAATGGAAAATAAATGAGATTTGTCTTTTTTGCATATTGTAAATCAATATTGTTCATTATGACATTCCTTGATAGATTACTTTTAGAGATGTCCATTGCCATGAAAGGATTCGATTGCTACAGCTTTTACAATCGTCTGGCGTTAGTTTCTTTACACTCCTTGCTTTACATCTCCTAGGGTGGGTGATCAAATTATTATGAACGTATGGAAAAAATGCATGTTCTCTGTTTCTGGTGGTATTAGGACTTCAATAACAGTGAAATGTACCATGCCATAAAGCAAAAAGTATAACAGCTTACCTAGCTAATATAAAAAAAAAATCACGTTTTCTCGTGACCTGGAAACTCACCAGATATACATAGAACCCAGTACAAAATATATGGGAATTGTTTAACCATCGCGTTGCATCAGAAATAATAACTAACCAATGGGCTGGGGATGTTTTTATGCAAATACATATTTTCATAGAAAACAGGTAAAACAATAAAACCTGGATATGTTTCATAATCAGAGGTTTCTAAAAACGTATTGTTCATTTTGCACTTTTTGCATAATGCATATGTTTTGCATATTTATATTTAAAAGAATATGCAATGATATATTGCGTAAGAAATGCTTGTAATTTACTGTAATTCCACGTATAATAGATCAGAATAATTGTAAATTGTTTGTTGATACTTATTAAATTTAAAATACAAAAAAAAACAGGTAGTTTTAATTGTAGAAGCTTTAAAATCGTCGTAATATGTTGTTAAAAGCATAACAATATATTTCGCGATAAAAGGGGTATCATTTTAAGTGTACTTTACAAATAAGTGGTATTTCAGAGTGTTCATATTGATCTGATCACCAACTGCATATTATTAAAAATACATATTCAAAATTCAGCTGTTCTGGCACCTTTACTGTTTCACCAATTCCATGACAAATATCTATCTGTAGTCCTCTGCGGGTACATACTTAACTGCGTCTGCAAATATGGTTCTCAATCTCCTTTTTATGTGAGAGTAAAAAGACCTCTTGGTGTTGCTTAGCGTATGCAGTCTCATCTTCGAAAAGATCGGTATGAAAGGGTTAACAGTTTCAAAGCAAACACGCACTGGTGGAAGCGGTGTATTTTTAGATTGTCACGCCCTTTTACCTTCTGTATTTCGATTTTCATGAATATCATGGGTGTGCTCTCGTGTGACTCACTATTCATACACAATTTTCACTTATTTTCATTAAATTGAACGTTAACACACATGGTGTAATTAAATCTTTATTATGTAATTAAAATCTTGAAAACGTTCGGCACGAGATTAAACACCTTACGAAGCACTATTGTACTTACAGCTCACCAAATTTAGCCATCGGTATTGCAGATAATAATTAACAGTATATTTAAAAAAAAAAATCAAATATAACCCATTAATCATCACTTGCTGCCCATCGTTACTTACAAGTACTAAAATAGAGTTTTCTGTCCAAGCTTAACTACCTATTAGCTTTATAATATCCAGAGAAAAAGGAGAGATATTGCAGCAAAAGTATACGCTAAAGAAGTTACTCAAGCATAAAGTGGAAAAAGTTGTACGAATCCGTGGCACAGAAAGTGGAAGGTCCTGGAGAGGTACAGCAGGTATTAATAAATACAGCTAACGAATCAGCCGTTGCTCCCTGTCCTCCCCTGGGTTCCCGGCCGATCCTGGCGGAGGAAGAAAAGACCATTTCGAGCAACACGCTCCTGGAACCGGAAGACTCTTCCGACCAGGAGCAACAGCAGGAACCCCAAGAGGATGATCCTTATGAGTACGACGAGGACATCAGACCGTCGGTCGAGGATTCACCGGAGAGCGAAGGTTTCCTGGACGGAGGAAATTGTCCGGGCTCGTCTAGGATCCCTGCGCGTTGTTGGGGTTGCAGCGGTTGCAATGGACTGCGCACACCGATTTTCCTCTTGGCTTCCTCACCAACGGAGCCACCTTGTGCCTGCGCTTCCTGTCAGTAATTCTCTAGCTATCGTGTCCAGTTGAAAAGGCTTCAGCTTGTTTTCCATCTGTTTTTTTAGGCTTTTTGATTTTCTTCGAATTTTTGTGTTCGTCACGCGTCAGTGTAACCGCTCAAAATAACCAATGTGTTAATTAGAGATCTCTGGGCAAATATTGCCGATAAAGGATCCAGCTTCAATCATTTTCACCTTGAAATATGTTGTCAAGGACATCCTTTTGATCAATTTTCTCCTATACGTGTTACCGTCGCTCGGTTGTAGTTTTCGAGATATTTACAAAAAACTTTAGTAGTTATGCAGTTTAGCGGCTTCCTTCAATTTTGGCTATTTCAGTGGGGGAGAATTCCCTGTATTGGACCACTTAAGAAAGTACCTCCATAAATCGGAATACCAGAATTGTAATTGATACATATACAGGGTGTTTCGTTACCTCGTGCAAATATTTGAAGAAGCGGTTGCTGAGGCGATTCTGAAGAACTTTTTCCTTTGCCAAAATGTTGGTTCAGGCTTCGTTTTCAAATTATTAACGAAAAACACTGGCCAATCAGGACGCGTAGAGCACGCACTCAGCCAAAAGGGCGTTCAAGGCCACGGCTCAGCGTATTACGATTTTTCCCCAGCTGAGCGCGCGCTCTGATTGGTCAGTGTTTTTCGTTAATAATTCAAAAACGAAGCTTTAACAAACATTTTGCCAAAGGAAAAAGTTCTTCAGAATCGCCTCAGCAATCATCCCTTAAAATATTTGCATGAGGTAGCGAAACACCTTGTACGTAATACAAAAGACTTGATATGCCGTGTAGTTGATCACATAAAAAAAAATCAACCAGCAACTGTGAAAGTCATTTTGTTATAAACAAAAGTCAATCATATCCACATTTGAACTGCAGTTGAAACTCTGTCGCTGTGTTTGACAGCGTGTTAAAATTTTTGAAGCGAGTTAAACAGGAACGTTTTCTTTAGCGAAAATGAATTTAAAAAGTACTACTTTTGCATAAACCATCCTTAAACATGCTCGTTTTTGAGTGTTCAAAAGAAGTTCACTACTAAATTTATTATCTTCTTAGTACAACTATTACTTTTCTGTTGAAATACGTATGCACCTAATATGGAACAAGTATTGTATTATATGTATTATGTTTTAACCGATACAAGTGCATTATTGAAAAAAATGATAATAGTGAGAGATGGGCCCAATGTATTCCCTGCTTTTACTGTTTATGGTTACGAAGAATAAATGTGATGCTTCAAGTTCGTCACTCTAGTGTCCAACGTGTAGAAGATGAAGAAAATTAATATAATACACATTTAGAAAAATGAAAAATAAATAATTTGTCTGATTGTCTTTTTCGTTTAAATAAAGGACGTTGATCCTTCGTATTAAAAATACAATTTTTTAAGGTTTCATTACGAATTTCTTAGCTGTTCCATATTAGGTACAATTTTTTCGACTTGTCGTTCTGGACTTTCGTCACACATTTCACCGTATCTTCAGGACACAAACTTTTCTTTAGTTAACCATTAGCATGCAAATATATAGATATATATTAATTTATCCGCCTTTTAACGTCAGTTTCATTGAAAAAAAAAAGTATTCGCTTATTTTCGGCAGCTGTAAAAAAAAAGAGACAAGCGTAATTTGCATTATGTAGGTTTATTTTATTAAACAGGGGTTAAAACATTATCGTTACAGTTATGTATTGCAACCTTTTGCTCTTGAATAGTTTGTTTGCAATGCGGTGCTATTGATTTCATCAAACTACATGCAGGTGCTGGTGAAGTTTACTTGAACTTCGTAGTCTATATGTCAGGTGTTTAAAAACTGTTTTATTCCACATTTAAGTGAATAATTCACTTATATTCCGCTTTAGGACCATCTTATTAAACTGTGTCCTTTTTTTTGCCAGTGATATCAGCGATAAGTAGCAAAAATTTTTCTGCAGATTGCCCTGCTTAATCGTTAAAAGCACATGAAGTAGATATCTGTAACAGAAACTTGCAAGGTTCATCGGTTGCATAAGCGGGTGCAACATATGTATGAGAGGAAAATAACGTCGTCGCTTTAGTAGATTTAATTCATCTTTCTTCCAATTAATGATACATACAACAGGTGCATTTAGTGTGATAAAATAAATTCGTGCACCAACTATGACAGTAATGTTTGAATCACTATTTAAAATTAACCATTAAAATGAATAATAATCTGACAATAATTCAACAACATTGTTTGTAACTTTATTTGAAGCTTATCGTTACTTAAAGCATTGAATACAATAATGCTATGCAATGTAGAGATTCATGTGATCTGAAAACAAAACAATTTTTTTTTCTATTTCCAATTTCAATTGAATGCAACAGTTACGGCGATAGATTTATGCTACATAAATTGTACACATAGATGAGGCAGGTGTTCGAGCAACAGAACATTCGACTAGCGGATTATTGAAATAGTGGGACATTCGGATAACAGGAGTACGGATTAGAGAGGTTCTACTGTAATACATTGGTTTACAATTTCATAATTCCTTGTATAGGACTATCTAGTTTCAACAGCGTTGAGCCGCAGGATTTTGTAAGGAAAATACGATAGGTTTTCTTCTTAAGTAACAGTAAATCTTTGTGGAAAATATTGATTAATGTTAAATCTGTAAGAAACAGAAACGCTCAAACATTTAGAAGTTGCTTCAAAAAATTTCTTATTCCTTTGAAGTATTGCATTAATATTTCGTTCATCGCATATTCATTAAAACTTCATTTATAATAATTGTGCTCGTAATAAACTTCTTCTTTCTTCTGACGCAGATATGAGCTAGAATTCTTATTTATGTTTCTAAATACAGAATAATTTCACAATCTTTAAAATACGCACGTATTTAGGTAAATCTTCATTATCAAAGTATAGAGTACACCCATTTGCAAAATAGTGGATAATACGACACAATTTTAACACTTGTTCGTTATTATCAACATTTATTCCTTTTGTAATACTTTTAATATGCGTTATAACGCGAGTTTGGTCTAATATTTGTACAGTATTTCTTTTCAAATTCAAGAGAGTTTAAAACGTTGCGTCAGCAACAAACACAATTATTATTACCCGCAAGATTTTGTAAGGAAAATATGATAGGTTTTCTTCTTAAGTAACATTAAATCTTTGTGGAAAATATTTATTAATGTTAAATCTGTAAGAAACAGAAATACTCATTAATATTAAATGTGAAAGGTACGAAAATATTTTGAAAATATTAACGTGTTTTTGTTGAAATTATCAATTAGAGTTTCTTCGATATGGAATTTGGATCGCGATTTAGCTTACACATTAAGGACAATCTAACTATGTACACAGGGTGTTTCGCTACCTCATACAAACGTTTTAAGGAGCAGTTGTTGAGGCAATTGTGAACAACTTTTTCCTTTGCCAAGATATTGATTAAGGCTTCGAGTTTGAATTATTAGCGAAAAACACTGACCAATCAGAGCGAGCGCTCAGCTGAAAGAAGATCGTGATACGCTCAACCGCCGTTTTGAAAAACTCTCGCGGTTGAGCGCGCGCTCGACGCGCGTCCTGATTGGTCAATGTATTGAATAATTAAAAAACGAAGCTTTAACCGCCATTTTGGCCAAGGAAAAAGTTATTCAGACTCGCCTCAGCAATCGTTCCTTAAAATACTTGCATGAGGTAGCGAAACACACTGTATAATATACTTTGTTTTAAAAATACATACACGCGATACAAATTTTCCAAAATGGAAATCGACCATTTTGAGCAGTGCATTACGAGCTGTTTGAATGCAAAATTGAGACTGGCTCAGTGCAGCAGCGACACGATGGTTGCAGAGAACTCGAAGACGGACGTCATCTCGGTCATTTCTCGGGAACGTTCGTGACTCACTCGCGTTCCTTCATCCACGTTTCACTTCGCCTATTTGCTTCTTTGCCGTTCGCTCTTGACCTTGTGCACTTATAGCCTGCGACGAAAGGGTGAAAGAGCAGTGTCATTTCACTAAACTTTACCGTGCCGAAACTTCCATAGATTCCAGCTGATTTTTAAACTGCCTTTCGGACAGTTCGTTACATTATAAGGTGCTGTTTTTTTTTATTCTATCCTTCCTTTGAAAAGTTTGTCACGAGCTGTGCGATGCATTTTAATACACGATACACGCATATGTTGTATGCAGAGCGTGTCATTTAAATTCAGCATCTCCAGTATCTCCGCTGCCTTTGATAATGTAAGAATTGTTTGAAGGAGAAATTGTTTCATGCACGAGGGCGAATATTGTTATGGGGATATGTCTTTTCGTTGAAATTTCAGCCATCTACATTTTTCCTTTTCTTTTTTTGCAAAATGCAAAATATTCTTTTGTCGTGATAGTTTCGTAGAGCAGAAAATAATAAATCCTATTTTGCAAGTACGTTTATCCTCGAATTACATGGAATAGGGAAAATATTATAATGGAGAGACTTCTCATGTTAATTATTAGGGAAACACAGTTTTCAAAACATTCAATGAATAATCCTCTGAAAGCTCTGAATGTTTCTGAATTAACCCTTTCGCCACAAGTGACGTATGATAAATGCGCCTAATATAAAATGTCTGATTTCAACAGGCCCCGAAGATATGGGAATGCTCTTTTTTTTTAATGAAATCAAAGTTAAAATACGAGGAGATTAATATACAGGGTGTCACATCTCACTTTTGCATTCCGAATATCTCGCCTATTTTTTAGGATAGGGAAGAATGTCAAAGGAAAGAAATGTTTGGTTTGAAGGGGCGAACGTAATGGTGGGCAAACAAATGTCCTCAAATTCATTTTTTTTTCTTCGAGATTTCAAAACCAGCGAAAATGTTTTTAATGCGATTACACATTTTTTATATGACGATGTGATAGTCAAGGTTAAAATGAGTCAAATGACATATGACATTTATGACCTTCACGTGACCTTGAGTACATTATTAGCGCACTTTATTGCTTACTTTTGCTTAAAATATTTCTTGCCGAAAAGGTAGCGTTTACTTGTATCATGCTTTACGTTTCTGAACCGCACGTGACGCTGTTGACACGAACCTGAGAGTCCATGCACCTTTCTTAATTGAAGCACTGCAACGTAGAGCAAGAACTGATGCTTTTTGTTGTGATTTATAGAGTACTTTGAGGGAAGGAAAGCTGCTTTGTTTCTACGCGTTGCTTTCCTTACACAGAGTGTGCGTAACAATTATTGTTCTGCTTAACGAAAGATTGACAAATGGAAAGTAACAGGAAGTCTACAATTATTAATAAAAGCATGCGAATATTTGTGTGAAGATTTTTAAACGTCAAAGGCTCTTGTTATAGATTTATTGAAGAAATGCTATGAATAGTATCTTACAACCAGTACATAAACACAATATAATTGTAACGATACTTTCAAAATTTTGTATTCAGTACGCAATTAAAATTTAATTTTTGTATAGTATTACCGCTACGTTAAAGATTGCTCCTAAAATAACTGATGTACAATAATCTGTAATTATAATATACATATATTCTAGCGCACTAACAAATATTGACGAAAAATTATTAGAAAATTATAATTTATAGCATAGTAATTAATCCATCACATAAAATAAATTTTTTTAGGGATAAAAGGCGTATTTAATATAAAATCACTCAATTTTTAATCATATACATATGCTTCTCCAAATAAATATAAGGAATCAAAATGTATAATAAATAATTGTTACAACATTTATGTGACTCTTGCTTAAAGATTAATGAGATTATTTTGTTAAATCTAGTGCAATCATACATGAACATTTGTATATTATTTTATATTATTTTTTTTGTTGTAAACTGTATGATATACATCCATTATATGATTGCACGAATAAAGCAATGCATCACTTTCTAAGTCAGCCTATTGCCCGTTACTTGGACTCCCGTGTACAAAATGTGAAGGAAAGTACAGGCAATAATATTTTGTATGCCAGAGGATATAAGAAAAATTCAATTTTGTATCATCAAGTTTCATATTATTGTTATAGTATTATTTCATTTAAACGTTCAATTTCTTAGTAACACATTAATTTCTTAATTGGGGCAGACTACTTTATGCGACCGTCACAAACAATTTATTTCATTTATTTACAAAAGAATTTACTCAAACACATTTCCAAATATATAACCATTTTATTGTGAACATCGTATTACGAACAACTGCGTAGGGAACGATATAATTGGGCGAGCAACGCAGATGATTGATCCAACTCGGCGTTCAAAAACAGAAAATGAGAGAAAATGCGTAAACCGTTAAATAATTCTGAAGACGATCATCTACAATCATTACAGTATGTACTCCCAATCGATTCTATCGGTCTCCGCGCTCTTGCAACACTCTGAACGGCTCAAAATATATTGCGTAAACGTCGAAAGGGGAGAGTCGCTCCTTTCGAAAACAAGAATGCTGCCGTTAGGAACTGATTTATTTTTGAAGAAAAAAAATGCTTACAATTCTATTACATGTAGCAAGTTGTTCTAAATAAATATAGTAGTGCATTCCCATGCATATTCATTTAAAGTACAATGATATTACGGTTGCAATTAAATAATATATTAATAATTCTACAAATAATGAGAATATCTATTGTAACTACGCTGTGGCACTTTACAAGCAGTTAAATAAAAAAATTGAGTAAATGTAGATATATTCATTGCATTAAAAAAATGTTGAAGGAAGAAAATTATGGCAATAATTATAATTAGAAACTGCATTCTTTAAAATTACATGTACTAAATACGCCACAAATGCATTCAGTTTTTTTCACTGCCATTAAAAGAACAACAATCAGATGAGCAATTCTGTAGTTCAATATGTTCAGCTTGCTTTATTCTTTAAGTAAACAATGAAATAGCTTCGTCTAACGATGCTTCCATCGCCTTTCATAAAAGGAAAATTCTAGTATTCACAGACAGAAACAATTAACAATTCACAGAATTCAGTAATGAGAATAGTAAGAAAGAAAAAGGAAACTATGGACTTTAAAAAACATCGACGTCAGGAAAAAAACAAATTTTTACCTAAAAAATTGAATGTTCTTGAATCGTCTGGTTCTTATGAATGATAGTAATCGATAGCAATTTTAACTGTGCATCGAATGCACTTAATAAACACTCGTTTTGCAATTTTTTTTGTTTTTTTTTTATTAAAACTCTTCTGCAATCTTAGAAGTAGCAACTTCTATGAACTTTGCAAACACACAATTTGTCGACATGAATGCGCTGTTTCCCAGATATTGACGCAACAGCGTTTATATTACAAAAAAAGAACTAAGTAAAAAACGGTCAGTTGCAAATCTTCAAAAATAACACTGATATGCATGTCGTCTAACATTCAACAAATTAAATTAGGCATTATTACTGCAATATGTATTTAATCATCGTCCTTAATTTCAGCGAGATTCTTTTTACAATTAAACAATATAGCATGTAAAATAATGTTACGTATGCTATTATAAACGAGCGTTGATTAATTCAAGAAGTAGCATACACGAGAAATTTTGGGCCTAAACAAATTGTTGTATTCTTCTGAACAAAGTATTCTTACTCCTATTACATGTAATTAAGATAATTAACATATAATTCAGAATCTGACTATGTTATTGTATTTTTATACGGTAATTCCTTACAGCCGGGATTTACCATTTGTTTTGCTTGTAGAATTAGTTAAATTTATTATTTAATTAATACGTAATTATTACGAGCTGCTGGCACATCGTATACGTTACATTTTTCTACTTGTTCACCACCGCAAATTTACTGTTACTTACTATAATTTATATTTGTATTGTAAATTGATGTACGAACGATTACGTTTCATTTCAGTTCTATGTAGCAACCGGGTGAGCCAAATGACCAAGACCTATAATGACATAGAAGCAGTCACAAGGCTTCTAGAGGAGGTAAATATTCGACGCTGGTACATGGTGTACACAGCTATTATGTACATACACTCTTTTGTCGCGTATCGTAATACAGTATAAAAAGCCTCTCAGTCGTCTCTCGTTTAACACGGTTTCGTTTTGCATGTTTGTCGAGTTTACACGGTTTATAAATATTACCTAACGCGGTCCGACCAATGCGGAAACTCTGATTATGCGCTGAGATCCTATGTCTATAAAAAAGTGCCAGAAGAAGAAAATTGTCAAAGTACATCAAATAATTCTTCATTGAAAAACTTAGATCATTTTTATTTGTATCGAGCGGGGAAAGCACTCGCAGCTCTTTGCATTTTATTTAGTTGTTACGTAGAAATGTAGGTACGTCTAGAGAAGTTTTTAAAACTATTATTATACTTCTTAATAATACTTGAGCTATCTATCAAATCAAAAATACATCGCACCATTTAAATAAATCAAGGCAAATTCAATTTATATCGAAACCATTTTTTTTTGTCAATTGTAAATATTGCTATTTGGAGCTGATTTAAAGCTAATTAACTTTTGTTAGAAACATTTTTTATTTAGATTATCAGAAGTGCTTAAAAAATCGTGTACACTCTCGCTGAACACCCTGTATATCTCACTATAATATTAACGAGCAATAAGTGAATGAAAGTTTAAAAAGTATTAAGGGAACATTCTACAGTTTCGGGCGATAATTCGACCAATCTTCGTTTTTTTTTACAGATTGAACACAAGTTTTTAAATTCTTTATGAGTATATATCAAAACTCTTAGAATATAAAAAATGTTTGTTTAATCGTTTATCATATGCATTTATTTCAAAAAAAACTTCTTAAGTATAAAAGATACTTACATCTAATCAGCTATATTCGCTGCATACAAAAACAAAATTAGGAACATATTCTGGAAGGTGAATACTTTCCAACTGAATAATAATAATAATAAAAAATCGGGTTTTTGTAGCCGAGACTGGAATGTCCCCTTAAGTCCACTCTTATTAGACGCAACACCTCAAATACACAAGTACCTAAATGTTAAGCGTATTTTTTGTTTAATCTTCAGAAAGAGAAGGACTTGGAGCTGACCGCGCGTATCGGCAAGGAGCTTTTGTCGCACAATCAAAAACTTGAGACCACGGTCACCAGCTTAGAGTCCGAGTTGAAGGAAGCCAATGAGAGAATTACACAACTTACGCACGAGCTCGCTAAGAAGACAGAGCTGATACAGATCCTGACGAACGATGCCGAGGAATCGACCTCCGAGGCCGGCACGCCCACCGGAGTCCGCGGGATTAATCTTGACATGATGCAGAAGAAGATCGGTTCCCTCGAGGACGAGAACAAGCAGCTCAGGGCAGAGTTCGCGAGATTGATGCACGATGCGGATGATTCAGAGGAGCAGGAGGCGAAGCTTGTGAAGGATATTGCTGCTCAACTGGGTCAGTTTGATAATAATAATGCATTATGATAATAATAATAATAGTTGAACGGCTTGGTGAAGTAACCGGTTAGCTCCATTATTGGAAATATTGTAGTATCGACGAAAAAAAAATCTACGTTAGCACTGTGTAACTTTGCAATTATCTGATTCTTACACTTGAAAAATGACGCTATCTCAGTAATCAGAGGTGTCTGATTCTTGCAGATGGCGATCAAGAATGCAGGTTGTATTAGAGGGCTGGGACAAGTTACTGCCCTTTTTTAAGTAAAAATAGAAAAAAATGATAGAGGAAAAAATCATCAGGCATAGTACGTCCTAAATTCCTACGACCTTACTTTTTATGTGGATGCACCCACCGGATGAAGTTGCACTTTATTCTTTAATGCACCCATTTTTTGTTTATTAAACCAATAGATCCCTTTTATTATCCTACGTATAAAAGTACTAACCCAAGGTCATCGAAATGTCAATGCTTCACGAGATATTTGACATTTTGTGTCAGAAACATACTTTATTACTAGACTACGTATTTTTACGCAATCCATATTTTTGATAATATAGTTAAGAAAGCAGAACGTTGGTATAGGAATACATCTCGCCTACCAGGAATGATAAAAAGCACTATAATTAGGATATTGTGCATAATTATTCATATTACATGCATTTTGTGCAATTTTTCACCTTTAAATTTCCGATAAATGCATAAAAGTCTGCAGTCTGTTCATTACAATAACTGTTCGAATGTTCCACCACTGCACTCTAAACATTTTATAACGCGTTTTTTACATTTCTCATTACATGTTTTTTTAGTTGATTTGCATTGGCATTCGAACAATGCGTTTTGATACGCTCCTTTAAATCATCAACCGATACAAAAGGAGGTGAATACACTTTATCTTTTAGACAACCTCAAAGAAAGAAGTCGAATGGATTCAAATCCAGGTGCATCGACATAAAACATAAGGTCGCAAGAAGTTAGGACGTATTACGTCTAATGATTTTCCCCTCTGTAATTTTTTTGTCTATTATTATTCAAAAAAGAGCAGTAACCTGTCCCAGTTTCCAGAGTCACCCTGTATACAACGTGTCCAAAAAAACCATTCAACATTTATATGATGCATAGGGCAAACTACTGAGCAAAAAAAAAGACCTTAGCAAGAAATACGTGTGTGGAGAAATAATGTGTGCTTATGCAAATGCATACTTCCATAGGAGGCAAATAGAGCCAATTATAGATCACAGCAAAAGGTGTTTATACAATTTAGATTGCTCACTGTGGGTACGAATTGTGCGAATAAATTGAAGTGTTTTTGGATATTCAACAATTTGCAGAAACTTCGGAAAAGTGGAGCATTAAGATTCACTTTGGCACCTCACCGACCAAAATAATAAAAAGAATTGGGAACAATAGGTTCACCACTAAACAATTCAATGAGGATATGAGTAAATTGTACTAATCGTTTAACAAAATACACCTGACCATACCACCATATAAGTTATATTTTTATGCATAAACATCCGCAAAAAATGTTACCAAACATGAAAAAGGTGCTTGTAATATACCGTAATTAGAACTACAATATACCACACGGATTACAAATGTAATTACAGAATTCAGTGCCTAAGATACCAAATATCTCGTGTATATTTGCATATTTACATATTTTTTTGTGCATAAATGTCATATGCATCTCGCATATTTATCGTGCATAAACATCCGGAGTCTACTGATAGCCAAGTCCCCCCGGATAGGACGTTGTAGCGGGCGACGTTGGCTAGTCGACATCCGCTGCCAAGCTCGCAGCCACATGGCTACCTACCATTGGTTAGCAATGCGTTGCTTTGGAGTTTGGTACCAATTGGCTAGCAAATGGCGAACTAGCTAATAGGGTAGTTGTAAGTCAATTATGATGCTAACATACAAAAATGTTTATATCTCAGAAAGGGTTGCGTTTTCGATCTACGTTTTTTTTTTTACTAAGGCTTTTTGACTCGGCATAGCGTGTCCTACGCGCCACATAAATATTGAATGTTTTCTTTTTAACACCCCGTATGTAGGTAGAACTACATCTACGTGAAAAGTGAATTTTCGTCAGAAATGAAGCTGACCGGTTCTTGCACCGTGTCCTTTGATCACATTTCTGTTACACGACAGTGAAATCGATAAAAACAAGTCCAGAGGTTTCTGCGTTTCAATTATTACAATTCTTGAACTCGACCTAAGGGTGAACGCTTTTTGTACACAGCGAACGCGAACATGGAGGTCGATGGGATAACAGACGAGCTCTTTAGGCAGAAGGAGGAAAACCGGTTGCAGCACGAACAAATCGTCAGCCTAACGGCGAAATTAGCCGAAACGGAGTTGAGGCTGGCACAGTTGATGGTCGAGCATGACGAAGTGGGAGCTACCTTGCTCATTACGAAGGACAATCAGAACACTCTTGCAAGTGAGCTGGCTGAATTCAAGGATCAATACGCAGAGGTGAGCTCTGGACTGTGAAATTGATTACAGAACCATTTGTGTTCTCTTTGTATTTTATACTGTTCTTTACAGATTACTCTAGAACGAAAAGCTGAATCTGTACTACTATGTACAGGGCAGTAGAAATTAGATGGATTCTATTCAACATTAACTGAATGGGTGTCTGGAAGAGGGGCGTATGTTATATTTCATAAAGTTTAGAGGACGACACAAAAACAGTTCACTGCTCACTTCAGCGGCTGAAGTAACATACGCCCTTCTTCCAATTTGAACAATAGAAATAATAATCCAATAGTGAGAAACAATTCTCCAAGATCCTCTATTTTTTTATCTCGCCATTTGTTGATATTTAGTAAACGTTTTTTACCCGTTCACTGCCAACTACGAGATATCTTGTAGTAATCGTCTGTACCAAAACTACCAACTACGAGATATCTCATACTTTGCGCTACAAGTTTAGTTAAATTTTGATTCAGTGATGCCAGCTATGAGGTACCTCGTAGTGTTTTTGTTTAATTACTTTAAATCCATTTTGGTACTATATCTGTAACTAAACGTTATTACATTTTGTGAAAATCTATGTTTTCCTTAAAATAAAACCTTGTTAGCTTCCAGGGCAAAGCGTACTGAGTTTGCTTGGCAGCGAATGGGTTAACGATTACTGCTATTACTGCTATTAGTATTATTATTTATATAAGAAGTAATATTGCAAAAGCTACACGGGACAAAGTGAAGACAACTAAACTTTGTAACATACGCTGCTCTTCCATGCACGAGTCATTGTTCATTCTTTACTCTGTATAGCTTTCGTCATGTAAAGCTATTTTTGAGTACCAACAATTTTGCCAAAGCATTTTTTGCATCGCATTCTATCATTCTCGCATAGAAATCAATTTTTGAAAAATTTGTAACATAATCGCTTCTCCCGGACACCCACGCACAGTTAATGCTAGATAACATTGAAATTGTTTCAAACAAATAATAAACCTTTCAATATCTTCTACGATCTAAGGTGGTGAACTTACTGGCGGAAACTCAAGAGCAACTACGAAAGCAAAGGAAGAAAGCGATGCCAACGGTGAGAGGAGGATCCCTATTTCCATCCATGGGCGCTGCACCGCAACCAGACTCAATAGCCTCGGAACTGGAGTCGTCCCTTTACTCTGAGCTGAGCTTGGACTCTGGCATCAGTGCAGACAGAATGTATGTTTCCTCTTTCCACTTTGCATTAAGACATTGAGCGCGGAGTCGATACATGTATCGAGGGGCTATCCGCCGTGCATCTACAACATCAAACCCACCCCCTGGATTCATCGCCGTCGTAATTATTATTGAGCTCTTCCCGGGAAGAGCTAAATAATAATCGTTATTTCACGAGGTTAAACAAAATGAAGTCTACGGACGATATACTATTCCCCAAATTACTCTCCGTCACTCTTGTTTCGATCCTTCCACATTGAATACGGATAAACACAATACAACAAACGGGCGCACATTGCATAGAAGCGCCAAATTTGATTTTTGTAGTAAATATTTTTGCGATAGCTGGCTACTTGACGTTCGGGGAAAAATCGAACTATGTTCTGAATGTTTTCGAAACTAGCACGGTTCATAATTTCTTTTGTATTGTATTCGTGTGTATTTTTTTTTATTGTACATTTCATATTTTATATTGCATATTTCATGGTTTATAGTATATACAGTACCCATATTCCATGTTTTAAATATATTGTTTGTTGTGGACTTTACGTTCTATATTGTATATCGCAGGTTTTTATTGTATATTCTATATCTTATATTACTTATTTTATGATTACCCTGTATACATATAGTATATTCCATTGTAGATTTGTAGATTTTACTTTTTATATTGCACACTTCATGTTCTACGTTATATATTTTATATTTTATGTCTTTTTATTGTATTTTACATTATGTAAACCGTATATTGTATGTTCTATAATTTATATCACGTAGTATAAATATGTACTGCACAAATTTATAGATTTTAGAACCCTAGGTTGTGTTCCTTTAGAATTATGTTTTCCCGGTGACGAACTCGATACATGTATCGACATCGCTTTTTCTTAACATTTTGAAATGAATTAATCATTTAAACACTAACTATTGAATTTGTGTCTGTTTTAAAGTAAAACTAAGCAAAAAAGAAAACATTTTTTCCTCGTCACTGGGGTGGTAAATGGAATAACCCGCCCGCACGGAACGTGTTAAGATACAATCCAACGCATTTTAAAATCTTCATTCTTAAACTAATGCGTTGATGCTTGTGTTTTTTATGTTGCGCAGACCAACGTACAAGAAGGTATTCGAAACGGTGAGAAGCGCATCAAGGAGTACGTCCTATATGACTGACGCGAATCAGTTCCCAAGGATAGGCTCAATGACAACATCCACTCTATCCACCGGTTTCACTGGGCCCCGTATGAGCTGCGGACAGATCCGACCCTTGGCATCAACGTTCCCCAGTATGGATTCCGCTGCTCACAGCGATTCGGAAGGCTCGCTTATTACTGACCCGGAAGATTATCCGTACGTACATGTAAAATTAATAATTAAGTATCTTTATGGAGGGTGAATCTGGGAACTGGGACAGCTTTCTGCTCTTTTTGAGGTAAAAATAGAAAAAAGTGATAGAGGGAAAACTCATTAGGCATAATACGTCCCAACTTCCTCCGACCTTATTTTTTATATCGATGCACCCATGCACCCGCCAATTTTTTTGCTAATCGATCCTTTTATTATCCTGCATATAAAAGTGCTACACCAAGATCATCGAAATGACAATACTTCACTAGATGTTTGACATTTCATGTCAGAAACGTATTTTATTACAGTAGGTGTTCGAATGCTCCACCATTGCATTCTAAACATTTTGTATCGCGTTTTTTTTACATCTTTAATTATGTTTTAGTTAATTTGCATCCGCATTCGAACAATGTGAACTTGTTACGAAATGTTTAGAATGCTGTAGAGTAAATTGACATTTGGATGACCTTGGGTTATTTTATACGTAAGATAATAAAAGGGTTGCATTAAAGAATAAAGTGCAATTGCACTTGGTGAGTGCATAAATCCACATAAAAAAAAATATTTTTTCCTATATCATTTTTTCCTATTCTTATCTAAAACGAAGCAGGAATCTATCCGAGTTCCTAGAATCGCTCTGTAAATCGGATCTTGCGAAACTTCTTTCACTCGTCCTCTTCGCCCATGGATGCTTAAGCTTCGAACTCTTAAAACGCCATTTTTATTCAATGTTATGTGATAAAGCGGATAAATCAATTTCTATGGACTTCTCTGGTTTTTAGTGGTCCACAGCAAACGGGAGTGCCAGGTGCTCCCGGCGCAGCGGACCTGGAAGCAGCTCTCCGCCGATTGACACCCGCGGAAATCCTCACGAGGCGTGCTTGCCTCAGCACTGGCGCAGGATACACTTACGATTACGATGCTGGAACACATTCGCCTTCGACCTTCGTACCTCTCGGTTGTAGAACCCCGGACAGTATTATGTCCACGGGAAGTAGCGGGAACTTGAGCGGCTACAGCGGGAACTCTTGGAGAATTCCGGAGAAGTTGCAAATTGTGAAACCCATCGAAGGTTCACAGACTTTGCATCATTGGACGCAATTGGCTACGCCCACTCTTGGTAATATTTCAAGTTTTACACTAAATTCAGTAGTTGAAATCATGCGAATATATCTGGACACCGGAGCCGAGTGTATCAATTCCATTCGAAAGAAAAAAAAATGGAATTTTACATTCGGTTTCAAATCTTTCGCGCTCCCCAAAAAGAAAATATTATTTAATACACTTTGGCTCTTGGATCCACATATATTTCCTATTATATCGATCTTCTAAGTATTATTTCAGACCTTTTATTGTTTTCCTTCTCGGAAGCATTGCAGCAAAGGCATAGATGTACTATTTATAATGCAGAATACATATGAATCTCTCAGAGGCTAAAAATTATTTATTCCACCTTTTTATTTTCCTCTAAATCTAATACGAAAGCACTTGGTTGATACTTAACCATTCATACCCTTTTTGGTTTTGTGGAATTGACCAATTCGAGCTGCTGATACATAGAAGTTTACGATCGAATCTTTTTTTTTAGGTGGTCTTTTGGAAGAGCGACCAGGAGTGAAAACACGTGGAGGACGCGGCCTGGAGGATTTGGGCCTAGTCACTTTCACTTTAAGTGACCTCGAAGAGGACGAAGAGTACACGAACCCTGGAAAACTGTTTCAAGATACGGGCTCCGTGTACACCTTCACAAACAGCACCGTTCTCCATCCTGACGATCATACAAGCGTAACTCCGAGTATCGTGGGTAGTAGAGTGGCCACCGCGCCTAGCAGTGCTTTGAATTCCGGGATGAGTACTCCGAGAACGTTGAGCAGGAGGAATTCGACTTCAACATTTTCGACTACCCTTGGCTTGGCAAAGATGCTGAACGAAAGAGGTATTTATTATCCAACATTGAAGACATTTTATGCGATGCATGTAAATAACACTGCCCAACACGAATCCAACACGAGTTGATCGTCCTGAATACGAGTCCGGAAGCAGAATTGCTGCATCACGTACAGTTTTTGAAAAATATGAATTTTCGTAGAAACATACGATTTTTGACAAAAATAACGTATTGCGTGAAAGCTAAAAACGATAGAAATTTCCCTTTGGTCTTGAAAAATAGAGGAAATTAGCTTATTTTTAAACTTTGGTAGCCAGTTACAACCATTCAAAACCACGAAAAATGATAAAGTTACATCTCGTTGTATTCGGCAGACTTCCCTCTATTTTTTAAGGCCAAAGGTAAATTTCTATTGTTTTTAGTTTTCACGTAATACGTTGTTTTTGTTCAAAAGCATACGCTTTTACAAAAATCCGCGTTTTTCAAAAACTATACGTGATGCAACCATTCTGCTTCCGGATTCGTATTCCGGGCGATAAACTCTGCAAGGATCACCTAATGAGCATTGCAGATCAAAATTCGTGTTGGACAGTGTAATGGATGAACAAAGCTTTTCTTGATAAAGAAAAGGTTTTATATTCGGTTAAACTGGATTGGTCTTAAATATGTGTCCATACTTCAGAGGATGAATCTAGACAGTAAAGTGTAACATTAAAAAATGTCTTACGAACATATGTTTATATCTTTGTTGTCTAATTGTGGATCATTGATGGATGTTTAAATGTTTCAAATGTCTGCCTTGTACCTCGACACGCTACTGTTGGCCCCAGTACGTCTTAAAATAATTCTAAGATTGTATATTCAACGCAAGTACACAATATACACGATCTGCGAGAAGAAAAAGCACAAAATAGATTTTCAGGCTATTCAGAACTAAAGAGTACCGCCTGGTATTCTTGAGCCACCGCAGAACTGAATGCTAAGACACGTAATAACAGCTCTGAGATGTGCATAAGATGTTTTTCTCTGTTTTTTTTTTTTACTGATTTTAATGTGTAAATTCACTTGCCAAAAGTACGGGCATGCATTTAAGTCTCGTTCAGCACATAATAAATTAATATTGAAACGTATACGGGATCCTTATCGAAAGTTTTATGCGAATTATTAAATTAAGGTGTTCAAATTATTGTGACAAAACAGGTATAAAAGCTGTGACACCATCCTCTGTGAGAACTCCGAGCGGAGAAAGGAATTTCACGCCTACCGCGACACCTTGCAATAGTCCTGATGCTAGTCCTCCAGAAAGTCGATCTAGTTCGCCAACTCGAGAGAGCGGACTTTCCCTGGGATTGTTATCCAGCGGAGCTGAATTGTTAAAGAGAACATTTGGTGGAGAGACAGAGGTACATAAAAATTACGTAAATTGCTGCTATCGTAACGTACTGCTTCTTATCACAGGTAGCTTCATTGCTATACATCTTAACAATACATGATTTATTCCTTCCCGCTTCATTTAGAACCCAAACTTCCACTAGAATAGATGGAAAATTGATTTGTTACTCAAAAATAAGATTACACAAGTACGAAAGATATGACACGAAATAAATACTAGTGAATAAAATAATTGAATGACTGTCTGGAAAAAGGGCGTACGTTACAATTCACAAAATGTACAGGGCGTCGCGAAAACAATTCACTGCTTACCGCACAGCAACTACAGACAGAAGTCATTGTTCACATCTTTTGTTTCACATCACATTCTATCCTTTTTCCATCGAAAACAAGTGTTGAAAACTTTGAAACACACGCCCTTCTTCCAGACATCCGTTCAATCAATGATTTGGAAGGAAAATTAAAAATACGTCCGTTTCCGCACACACAACTATCTTTAATCGAATTCCCTTTGACACTGATCTCACTTCTCCACAGGTGAAGAGAAAAAGAACTGTCTTGTCCAGATCGGACAAGAAAGCCCTAACGAGTATCCGTTTAGTAGAGAAATTGGAAAGAATAGGTATCGATACTATAATGGCGACAACAGTCGGCTCTTCGATCGCTCCGTTAGCTCTGCAGGGTTCTCTGTACAGCCGGCACACCACCGAAAGTCCTATGGCTCAACTAGCTTTCGTGAAAAGTTCCATGTCCTCGAGTGGAAGTCAAGAGAAACTTTCACCCTCTTCCGCTGCTAGTGATTCCTCGTCATCGAAACAGAACGCGGCCAAGAAGAAGAAAGACGAAGCGGTATCGAACAGGGAATCGACTAGGCAAAGAAGGACCGGTGCTAGAGCCATGAGGCCTGATCTCGGTCAGGTTACGCCCGCGATTCCCGTTACGGTTACTAAAGAATCTCCCGCGCAGTCCGCTTTGGGTACTATTAGCTCGCTTCTGTTCGGGCGTAAGGGGGGATTACTTTGAAGCCATTTATTTAATTACGAGTAATTCAATTGCGAAAAGGTACGCGGGTAAATTTTTTAACCAAGCGTAGTGAAGGATTGTCGGAGCGGTGAAGAGATGGCCGAGTTTTCTTCATTTCGTTTTAATGATATTTATTTTTTAAGATACTTCTGCGAGGATTGTTGATTATCCTTTGTTTTTAATGTTCCTGAATTTTATTATATATAATTACATTTATATATGTGCCTAAATCAGTACCAAAAAAATCAAGTATCATAAACAGGTTCGTTATTACGTACTCACATTATAATAAGTGGAATTGCCGGACGGCGTAATCCATTTTTTAATTTGTTTAATATTTTTTTATCAAAATGCGGGGTAATGGTGTCTCTACATGGGGACGACATTTTATACCGTTTGCAATATTTTAAAAGTCTGATATTTTATCTTTTATACAAACTATATTATTATCATCGATATAACAATCAGCAGCATAGATTTATTTGAAATTCCTGTGAGACATCGATTTGAATGGCCAGTTCGCTTAATAACATTAATTTTCACATTCCTACGACATTACCAGTAACTTCTCTCCTTTGTTCTTGAAAGTTTTATATCTGAAAGTCTGTATCACTTTCCTCCATGAACACCGAGAAATCTTTTTAATTATTACTTTGTCTAAGGTATCGATTCGTAACGATTCATTCTTTGCGTATCTTTTTCAAGCGCGAAGATGTTAAATGAAAGAATAGCCCGTATTATTTCAAAGTTTACAGTATTATATTAAACCACACGTATTCATCGCAGAAACGATGCCAGCGATCATTTTCTCATCGCTCCGACGATCTGTAATTACTAGAACAATTAATAGTCTCATTATCAATTTTACTTTGAAGAAGCAGCTACTTCTCGCTGAGCAGTTTATTTTTCAAATAGTTTATTGTACATATTCGTGCGTGGGAAGAAAACGAGCGGGGATTATACGAAGTTACGTAACGTGAGAGAAAAGGGAAAAGCAAGAATTCGCAAATGATTAGTTTTCATTCTCGTTCAGGGGTAAACGAAGGGCAATTCGTAGGCGCGTGCAAGGAATAATTTTGGAGGAGTTGATATATGAATATCAAACTTGAGTTACGGAAGTTTATCGTGTAAATTGATATGCATTGTATAGAGAACACCATGATACAATAGTAGTTAATATTTAAGAATGACTTAGGATGTTGCAACCATGTTATTACGGACTGCTACATTATTCATGCGATTTTTATTAGCAAATCCCGCGCCATTTCGTTTTATCCTAAAGTAGAAAGGAGTTTTATTGCGAAATTCAATTTACTTGCCTCGAACATGCATCGCGTATTAAGTTGAACGGTTCAGCATGCATTTTAGTGCCATCGACATACTTGTTTCTAATTTCGTACACGCCAAAGTATAAAAAAAAAGACGAAAAGTTACCCAAAAAAAAACGCAATGTTAATAATGCACGAATAAGCATATAAACGACCTCACGTATAGCAAAATCATGATAAAGGTAAATTACTTTGCAACAAAAAGGAAAAGATTGTGAGAAAAGATACGACTAATAAGTTGATTAGCAAAAGAAAAGAGAAGCGGAAACCAAATGAATAAAAGTCGCAGCGAATTTTGTAAGTCAGAGCACAAGTTTTAAAGAAAAGATTTTTTTAGGGTGCTTTTAATTTGATCGTTTCCCTTGGAATTAGTTTAAGGAATTTGCCGCTGATTGCTCCATTGTATTTTTAATTAAACAGCTCAATCGCGTCACTACTGTTGGTCTTTGGTGAAAGACCTTGCAGCTAGTACCGCTGATAGTTAATTGTCGATTAATTGTTGATCGATAGACGGAAATATTTTTACTATCTCGACCGTTTCTTTAATCGACAAAGGAACGTTTGTAAATAAAAGATAATGAATTGTAAATTGGTTAATTCATTGTTCGTACATTGGTCGTACCGATTTCGTAAGATTAATGTGTCGGATAGAAGAGTAATTTCAATCGTTTCAAAGTAGAGCGTTAAATATTAATCGCATGATTTTAATTCGATCGAATTGAATAGTTTCAAATGAATTGACCAATAATTAGACGATCAATAAATTGATCGGTTGCTTCTGTAAATAGTAAGTCCGTTACTATGTTTTTCCTCTGTTCGCCTCGTTTTTTTAATCGGTTTATGATTAAAAAAATTGATTGCAACGTATTCAGTGAGTTTGATGGAAGATGCTGTTTTATTCGTAAATGGACCTCCGTCTTGTATCATAGGATGGATTGTTTAGCAGGCGCAGCCTTGTACATAGACGAGTACAGATTAATAAATTAAATTGAAAAGGATCGAAAGACGCTTCGGTTTCGTCTCAGAATGTCCACCTAACACAAGCTTAAATGGCTTAAATTGTGTATATAAAAGGTTAGCCAAGCCAGACATCACCGGTTTGCCACTTAGAAGAAAGAAATAATAGATTTTGTATATTAAAATATTTATTCCTTCGTTCAAGGACATACATACATATATTTACAATATACCTAAAATGTTTACAGTTTGACATTCACATGTACAGAGTACACTCAACCGCAATTCCTTCATTCTTGTATAGCAGTAGACACGATAACAAACTCACAGTACCCGTTTCTTTTTACGGGGTGAAAATGCATTTACGCACAAAGGTGACCACCCCTAGTGCCGGGCTCCCATTATCGAACTACCGACTAAAACACCTCCATTCTTTGCTCGAACACTGACCTGCAACAGATCACTACATTACAAACTTCACGCACATAAACAGAAATGTGGCTGGGTCCATTGTACACCAAATCGATCACTTTTTGTCCTCGGCATGAGGAATTTTGTTTTACATGAAATATAATGTGGTCCATGTAAGATTAATGGAGGTTTAACTGTCCTTTCGCGGCTCCCTGTGACGTTAATATTCGAGTCTTCGCCTTGCAAAAAGGCTTATTTTGTAGTTAAAACGTCAAGGAATGTGGCCATCAATTTGCTCGCAAAACAAAAGATCTATTCTAATATGGCACACTTTTTAGATTAAAATGGAAAGAAGACGAGCTCAACCGGTTCGGTAGATTTCGAGATAAAAATTCATAGGCACACTTTGCTTTCCTAAAAATGGGCAAAGATTGACAAATTCAGTCCAATATTTTTTACAGAAATTCGAAACCAGCTAATCGATGTCTTAAACCCCCACTAATTAAACGTGGACTACATCGGACTTCATTTAAAAGAAAGTTCCTAATGTCGAGGTCAAAAAGTGATCGATTTGGTGTGGAATGGCTGCAAGAACTATCTACAAAAAATGTATAATGTCATTCCTGCTACTGGTTTTTTCCGTAAACAAGCGCATAGGCTTGTATTTGGTTTTTACATTTTTAAGTATCGCACACCGTATCCATATATGTAGAAGCCCGCGTGCCACATAGAAGGAAATATGATACTATATGTGCCATATAGAAGGACATATGGCGCTATATGTAGGCCTATGAGGCCCATGGGCCTTTATTTGGAAACAAACACCCCAAATAGAGGCTCAATTGGGCTTATTTACGGAAAAAAAACCGGTAATACTAGACCAGGCTCCAACTGACCCTCGTTTCTATTCTACGCATTTCCATTTTTCTCGGACTCTGTCTCGTCGGTCCATACGTCGGGACGCAGCGTTGGGGTTCGGGCTGTACGGATCCTCTGCCGTAGCCTCTCTTTCGACGCTCGGAGGGCCTCCCGCATCTTTGCCTCGAACTCTGGTCGCGTGGGCTTTTCGAAGTGTCGGCTTCGACACACGGCTTCTGGAAACGAAATGTAAATGTTATCAATTTCGTCCCATCGATGGTAAAAATAACTGCGCGTAAAAATATAAATAGTGCTACGTACCATAAATGGCCTGCGCTATCCGAGTGTTATACAGCGGTGCCTGTCCTCCCTCCCGGCCACACCACGTAAATAAAGTCGACGCTTCCTCTGTAAGCGCTTCCTTGAAGCAATTGTTGATCGACTCCTTCAGCGTGAATCCGCAGATACTTTCGAAATAGTTAACCTGAGCAGGGTAGATACTGACGTAAGCATGGAGGGCCCAGAATCATAGTCGTGCTGGTCACTTTTGCGGTGTCTCTTGTAAAATGATGTTTTACATTTACTGTTATAAAAGACTAAAAACATTACTTACAAAATCTACAACTAACAGACCCTGGAATTATAAAAAAAAATGTGTATAGAGTTGTTTTTTACAACAGTATGCACAGAAATCATTTTACGGGACACGACTTACATCACTATGATTTTCAGCGCTGCGTGTTATACAAAAATAAACAAGAGCATAACTTTTTCGCTCACCACAGTGCCGTAATATTGTAGGTCCTTCCTGTGAAACTGTCGCATTTCCGCAATGGAAGATATGGGCAAGCATGCTGGTTTCGCGGGCGGTGCACGCTGGTCTTGCGCTTCCTTGCACACGTTCTCCACAATGCCGATCAATCTTCTGCAAACATATGGGACGAAGTCGTATCGCGTCGATGAACAATCGTATCGTGTTCGATGCTTACTGGAGCTGCGACTCGAAACGACTGAAGCGTTCTTCGAAACATTCTTCAATGCGGTGCAGCAAACGTTGCTCCATGCGGTCGAGCCGTTCCTCTATCGTCTCTTCGGATTGCACCGGAGCCTCGTCGTTACGCGCTGTCGTTCTTCGCGGCGTGCCTACATGCTTTACCGAGGCTGTACTGCCTGAAATGTGTATGTTGACGGAGTATGGCAAATTGTTGTACGAATTCGGCGTACTGTGTACGAAAATCTCGTTTTCTCTTAAGGGAACTTCCTGCATCGTGGCGGAGAGGTCTTGATCGTTTTCGCCACCCTGGTTGATGGCCGTTTCGGTGGTTCTACGTCGCCTTGTCGGGGGCGCGTCGCCCGACGGCGCCGTTTGGAGACGTTTGAGGATCGTATGCTTCGGTGGATCCTGTTCCATTATGATAACCTGTAAGTATATGGAAATATGTTTATACTGTACTTGATTAAAATTATACTTCAGTAAACCTGCCACGACCGATATATCTGAAATTTTTCGAATGGCTTTCTTTTACGCGAAAATAATGTTTGCGAGAAAGACATTTGGCGGCCCTAAATTCTTGTCCTAAGAGCCAGTTGAGTGCCAATTGCTAGCCATTTGGCAGCAACACCCGCCAGCAGCTAGCAACATTTGGTATTCGACGTCCGGCGCCAGATGGCAGCCAACTGTTCGCAACGTGCGTCGATGCCAACACGGTGGTCAACAAGCGGCCAGCCGTTGGCCACTCACCACGATAACAACCCTTGATTTAACCGACTAACGTCGCCGCCCATTGGCTGCCACGTCGGCATCAACGTACGCTGCTAACAGTTTGTTGCCATCTGGCTACCAATTTGGCGCCGGATCTCGACTATGGCCGCTGCAACGTGTTGTCCGGACAAACTCGGCTATCATGCTAATTACAAATGAAGAATAGTGTACAAATCAAAAGAAAAAGACGATGGTTGGTTAGGAATAGTGCGGCCGCCGTAGGGCAGCCGCTTTTTTATTTTAATCTGTATCTTCAGAATAATCATCTTCACTGCCAGACAACATGTAATATTATAACAACATGCACGGATAGGTTAAACATGTTGATGTATATTTCAGAAATGAAAAAAATGTTTACAAAAGTGCCTTAACCTTTATATCGCCAAGAATTCCTGCAAACATTCTTTTTATCTCAGAAGAAAATATTCTCTAAATCTCAGTCAAGCTGCATAACGGACATATTCGAAAGATCTAGTCTAATTGAATAATAATTAAAACTATATTAAAATACGTACTTACGAATATATTTTGGATTTATCCGTTGATGATCAATCCAAATTTATAATCCGGGTTGTTTTCCGCAAATCAACTCACGTTAACAAGTATCGCAATAAGTACTGCAAGGTGAAGTAAGTATGGTGATGGCGTATTTCACAGTAACACTACTCGATGAAGGAACGTTCAAACCGCTTAACGCAGTTCAATGGTCGAACGCAAAATGACGCCTGCACAACGCATAAAGTTGTCGCAGAAATGGAGACAGAAGCGAGTTGTGAACAATTGCCGTAGGTGGCGTTGGTATTGGTTGATGCATATACGCTATGGTCGGGCCGCGACATTTTGGCGCACGTTTACCCCCGCTCTACTAATTCATAGTACAGCGGCTATGATACGAGGTTCCAGAGAAGGGGTAAACCCTTGTTCGAAAATACCGCGGCCAGACATTAATACGCGTAGATCTGACGCGTTGAATTGCAAAAACATAACAAAACTGCTACAGCAGATTCGGTGGCAGAAACCGTGCAGATGCCGTTTATGTAACATGCCGGCAGATTGGTGGCAGAAGTAGAGCAGAGTCTACATAGTCGTCATCCGGCGACGTATTCGCAGCCTAATGCGGAAACAGATATGGATTTGTTGCAAATTCCGCCAACTTATGAATTTCAGCGTTAATTTAGGTTTAAAGATATGTACATTATTCTTATTGATATTTCATGTTTTGTACATTCCTATTTCTTCGCTTAGGATGTTTTTTTTAAATATCGAGACTGACATTATACAGATATGTAACAACCCTCATAGCCAAGTCAGGCCGGTCGACAGCATTGATAGCAACATGCAGCGCTACATTATATCCTAAATGACGATCGTTCACAACCAAACGGCCAAACTTGGCTCGATTTTGGCCGATGCTACTGCCATTAGTCTCGCTAATGGCTATTAGGGACGTTCCCTAATAGCCACTAGGTTGCCATTAGCGAGACTAATGGCATCAACATCGGACAAAAATAAGCCGACTTTCACCATCGATATGCAGCTCCACGTTAAAAGCCTAATGGCGATCAAATTTTCACCGTGTTTCGTTGGTTGCCGAAACGCAACCAACTTTCATTGCTTGAACGAGGGCTATCAAATTGGTGGCTTTTCCTCAAAGCCGGAGGAGAACATAGGAGAACGTCTTCTTTCATACCCACTTCACTTAGACGAGTTTCTCTTTGCACGAACTCCAAAATCGCGAGCCGCCAGTTCGATACAACTCACGCTGCGAAAAGTTGCTCGCCATTAGGCTTTTAATGTGACGCTGCATGTGGACGGCGAAACTCGTCTCGATTTTGGCCGGGTCAACGTGTTGGCCTGCCCGACTTGGCTTTATGGGTTGTAGTCGAGCCAAGTTTAAGAGTCACCATCCTACGACACATTAGCATCTAAATGGCGATCAATTGTTCGCAGCATACATTGTATCGAACTGGCGGCTCGCGATGGTGGAGTTCGTACAAGGAGAAATTTTCGCTCGCTTCTCAGAATCGCGGGAGAACACAGGAGAACGTCTCCCACTTCATTCGGAACAATTTCTTCTGGCGCGAACCCACCTACGCGAGCCGCCAGTTCGATAGCACCGGTTGAAGTGGCTAAAGATGGCTGCGTGTTGGCACCAACGAAAGGCTGCGAATAGTTTACTGCCATTAGCTGGTAATGTTGCGTGACATGTCGGTGGCCATACTTGGCTCGACTTTGGCTAGTGGTGCTGCCATTTAGCTAGCAAATGGCACCCAAAGTGGCTATTAGCATATGTAACAATGTAAAATGATAAACCCACTTCCTACATGTTATTTGTAATGGTATGCGTTAAGCCTGATCGCTGTAGTAACCAAAGAAATAAATAAGCATAGACAAGAACCCCTTGGAGTCCACGGTAGCATGGACAAGAACCTCTTCAGTTCTGCCACAAACGAAGTACATATACCAATATCTGGTGTTGTTGCCGTTTTTGCACCATACGTTTTTAGCCTCGTCTGTGGCATCAACGTATGCTGCGGAGACTGGGCTTCACTTTTACTACGAATCTGACGCCATATGTCTACTATGCAAACTTTCCTCTACTTTTGCTGCCATTGTGTATCATCAGGTGTTTGCAAATGTTGACAAAATCTTATTCCAGACTCTGGCTATCTGGGTCATCTGAATACTACTAGTAATGCAATTATGTTATTGTACATACATTGTATTTACGCAAGTTGAATAATGTAAATTATATTTCGTTTGCGTTAAATAAATAATGCAAGGATTTTTTTGCGCAAAGGAAACATATGTATAAATATGGAAATGTGGTGTAAAACCGGACACACACGGATCAAACCAGGTACAATTGCTTTTCCCAAATAAGAGCTGCAATATGCAGTCTATGTACAGTGTTACATCGAGATGGGCCTCACAACGATATGATGTCAATCACAGGGCAGGGAATGTCATGGCTTTTCCTCCAGAGGGATTTAAAAATTTCGAATTGAAAAGTTTCAGTGTTGTGTCAATGAACTGACTTCTTTTTACCATTTGAACTTAAAGAATCTGTTATGATCCTACTAAGGTGTATTCGGCAGTCTTTGCACAGAATTTTGCATTTCGTATATTTGCACGTTGAAGTGCAGATATTTAATATTTAAAAAAGCACTACTTAAACAGCGACGTCTGAACATGCGAAATTGACATCTACTACTCAAATTATACATGACAATATTATAGGCTGATACTACCTACTTAAGAGAGCCACGTTAAGCCATACCGTGACCCATACTACTTTAGTAACAACTCATCATCAACCATTTACTTGTACTAGTTATGATTGACATACATATACTACTTAAATTATGCATGACAATATTGTGGGCTGATACTACCTACTTGAGGACGACGGTTCTGCCTCCTCCAAGAACAAGCGAAGTTGCAAGCTCTAAGCTGTGCCTCCTCGAGCAGCGGTAATTGTGTGTGATGTATCGATAATGTATCAGTATGGTAGCCGCATAGCGCTGTAGTATTACATTATACTACATTATTATATTAATTATATTTATATTCGTTTCAGAAATTTATGTAAGTGTTAACTTTAAGATGTATTGTAAATTAATTTGTAAGAATAATCTACAAGTAATAATTTTTAGTTTCTAAAACATTTTTGTAGCATATGTAAAGCTATGCTATTATTGTTATTGCAATTTTCATTATTATTTAATTATAAGATGTATTGTAAATTAATTTGTAAGAATAATCTATAAGTAATAGTTTTTAAGTTGAAATATTGTCATTTTTGTAATTACTGTTGAGGCGGAATTGCCCACCCCTATTATAAACTTTTTTTTCATCAGGCTTGAAATTGCTCTTTCCTTTTTAAATGTACATTTTAAAAAGGGTAGATCAAAATGATGTTTTTCAAAGAGACCAAAACTGTATTTTAAAATTTAAGATAAAAAAAAGCGAATGCAACAGAAAATTAGTATTTTAATGAGCGCGGGCTCTAACCGTGCTCCAATTGGTCAATGTTTTTCGTTAATAATGCAAAAAAGAAGTCTTAGCCAGCATTTTGGCAGGAGAAAAAGTTGTTCAAAACCGCCTCAGAAAATCGCCCGAAAGCGAGTTACCCCCATTCATTAACCTAAAATCTTAACAAACCTAACCACACCTACATATAATTGTAGTTGAAAACCTACTTATGAAGTTCAACATTCATCTGCAATGTTTTTAAAGAATAAATAATTGAGTCTTAAACAATTAGATTTAAAAAAATGGAGACCGTGCGTCCTTGTGGCTGTAAAGGAATAAGATCCTGTCTTCTCTGCGAAGCTGAATATAATATTGTAAAACCTAACCTTAAAGCCGATTTAGAGGTTAGTTTCGAAATGTATAAAATGCAATATGCTTTTCTTAATGCCGTTAATCTTTCAGAAATGCTCTTCATACGTATATTGTCCGCACTGTGACAAGGCATGGCCTGGCTGGGACGCTGATCTCTATAAAAATCATCCGAATCACGATGGGAAGGCCATAGAATTCCCTGGTGTTCATATTAAGGTAAACGTTTGTTTAAATGTCAATTAAAAGGTCAAGAAACCAATGAGAAGATGGAGTTTTAGATAAGTTTTCACTTCAATATTCATTTTGAATAATTTTTATGTTGAATTGCACACATTTAATGACGGGGCGCATTTAGCAATAATATCGGCGACTTACAAAGCTACATATATGCCAGCAAATAAATTGCAAAGTCCTTATGGATATTGTTCTATAGGGCACCTGTTGTCGAACCACATGAAATTTTGCAGGGGGGGGGGGGGGCAGCAAATGTAAAATTTTTAGTGCGGTTATTTCATTGTTTCCAAGATATTAATTACAAACTTTCGGTACAATACAAGTGTTCAATAGATGTTGACATAATAAGGATACCGCCCCAGAATCTATAAGGTGGCTCACGCAAAATATATTACTGTAACTTTTGACGCAAGAGAGATGTTTTCTATCTGTAATACGGCCTCAGTATTAATAGTTTGCAACAAACAATTTCGACGATGCCACCTCTGTTCAAGTGTTGCCGGCCAGCGGGAAGATATGTGCCCAAACCTAACTAATACTCTCTTTTCCGCGTAAATAGTACGCTCATAGCTCAAATTGCATGTCGTACAGCGAATAACTTAAATTCTACGTAGAGCGGCTCGAAATCTGTGCTGGTCGACCCAGCACTTTTGCCTGGGACACCCTACAGATTCTGAGGGCGGTATCCCTATTATGTCATCAGCTACTGAACACTTGACTACAATTCAATGTATTATACCGAAAGCTTCTTAATTAATATCTTGGAAATTTAAATACCTGCACCTAAAATTTTATGTTTGGGGTCCTCCACCCCTCCCTGCCCTCTCCTCCGAATTTCATGGCGATCGACAACAGGTGTCCTTTGGAGCCACAGTTCTTTTTACAATCGCTGCTGAACTACTTTATAAACAGTTCAAGAAATACATGTGTGATCAGACAAATTCTAAGAAAGTCGATTCTCAGATTGTTTGTGAACAGTGCTCGAGCACTGATGGAAATGCATCTTGAGGCGTTGCAATTTCTTATAAAAATGATGAGATGATAGTTTTATCATTTTCCAGTTTAATTGTGTTTGATAGAACTTGAATGTTATTTTACTTTTACATTATACATTCACACAGCTAGATTTTCTAGATGATTGTGAGATTAAAACATTGGTTGAAGCAGTCGAGGATATACCATGGGAATCTTCTCAAAGTGGAAGAAGGAAGCAGGTATGCCTTCGTAGTGTAATAACTTAGGTTCGTATATTTAAATGTTTATCAAACATAGAATTCTAAAATATAATAATAACGAGCCTTTTATAATTGTAACGATCGATGAGGAGTAATTCATCAAACTGAACCATCTAAGGTGTAATTTTATAAATTCAGAACTTCGGTCCAAAGTGCAATTTCAAGAAAAGAAAACTTCAATTGGGTGCCTTCAACGGCTTTCCAAAGTCCACGCAATTCGTGCAAGACAAATTCTCCGAGATACCCATGCTTAACGATTACCAAACGGTAGAGCAATGCACTTTAGAATATGATCCAACCCGAGGAGCCTCGATAGATCCGCACATTGACGATTGCTGGGTTTGGGGTGAAAGAATAGTTACTGTGAATATCATGGGTGACTCGGTCCTGACAATGACACCATACCGTGGCCCAGACACGAAATACAATTTAGAAAGCGTCGCCGAGTACTACACAATATGTAGAAGCGCAAAATCTGATACAGATCACGAAAATAACATTGATGAAAACATTGTTACGAGAATCCCAATGCCCAAGGGATCTCTTATAGTTCTTTATGGTGCCGCAAGGTAAGCGAGTTTCTTCATATACTTTTTCTAAGGATGGATGCAAAACTAATCTTTAAATTCTCAATGAGTAATATCTTGTTCTAAGAACTAAGGTTAACGTTTTCGAATAAATCTTTGTTGGGCATGGTTAAATGGAATACAAATAAAAATACATATACTAACGTACAAAAATATGTAATCCAAGTTCTTTTTCAAGAACTCCAGCATCCAAACGCATCATTGATTTTATACTTTTTATTGAAAGAAGAACATCTTTTCCTTGTTTTGTGAATTACGAAAAAAGTGTAGTTAGGAAATTCGAAGCTTTCTTGAGTTTCGACGTTTCAAGGAGCCCATCCCCAGTTGTAGCATGCTAAATTTTAATAATTGCCTGCGCTATTTGCATGCAGTACTTCTTAGCAATTAATTGTTTATAATAGGCAAACCAACGTATGAATTATTATGGACCCTAATAGCCAAGCTGTTCGGGCAACATTTTGCCAAAGTCTGCTACAAATTTTTGTCGACGGAATGGCTACAAATTCGACACAGCGTTTGATACATTTGGTGATGTTAGTAAATTGACGGTTAGATCATATTACAACTGTTGTTGCCGGTTGGTACGCAATCGGTTCCACTTGGCTATCTGTAGAACTGCAATATACATATGTACAGGATGAATCTGGGAACTGGGGCAGGTGTTTGACTTCTTTCTTTGGGGTTGTCTAAGAGATAAAGTGAATTCACGTCCTTTTGTATTGGTTGATAGTTTAACGGAGCGTTTCAAAATGCATTGTTCGAATGTCAATGCAAATCAACTGAAACATGTAGTGAAAAATGTAAAAAAAAACGCGTTAGAAAATGTTTACAACGCCATGGTGGAAGATCTGAACACTTATTGTAATAAAGTACGTCTCCGATATGAAATGTCAAATATCTCGTGAAGTATTGACATTTCGATGACCTTGGGTTAGTACTTTTATACGCTTGATAATAAAAGGGATCGATTGGTTTAACAAAAAAATTGGGTTGCATTAAAGCATAAAGTGCAATTGCATCCGGCGGGGGCATCGGTTCATCCACATAAAAAATAAAGTCATAGGAAGTTAGGACGTATTTTACCATATGATTTTTTCCTCTATCATAGTTTTCTATGTTTACTTAAACAAGAGCAGGAACCTGTCCCAGTTCCCAGAATCACCCTTATATTAGGTGTATGCAAAAGTTGGCCTTTTTTTCTCAATTTTCTTTTATTTATACATAACAGATGCATTAAAAATTAGTGTTCGAAATACTTTCCCTTATTTTCTACGACTTTCCCCATCTATTTGGCAAGTTTCGGATTCCGTCGTGAAAAATTGACATTAGTTTGGAGGCAATGAAATCATCAAGCCATTTTCGTATTTCTGCAACATTTCGAAAGTGTTGGCCGGATAAAGAGTGCTGCATCGACCTGAATACATGACAATCAGTCAGCGCCAAATCTGACATGTTTAAGGAGCGTTTTTCCCTGCTGGAGCTTGTAACGAATGCATTGCCGAATATACAGCTTTTCGTCACTCATCGTGCTCATTGTTGTTTTGTGACGTTATTGTTTCTTATCGACCATGTAGTTGGCGTTTTAGACAGATCAAGACCAACCAAACAATTGCACAAAAGGACGGGAAATTCAATCAATTAAAAGTAACTCCACATGAATGCTTAGAAAAAGAAGACTAAAAGTTTTGCATACAACTAATAGTGTGTAGTTGAGGCATTTGGCTTTAATTTAAACCGCCACTCATTAAGAAATCTGCGTAGGAAAATTGCATTTATGTATATAAAACCCCGAACAGCCAGGTGTTGGTCGCTAGCCAGTTGGCATTCTGCTCGCAACCCTAATTTAAATGGCTGAAGTTGCCAACGGTTGGCCGCTTGTTGGCGTCAACGTACGCTGCGAACAGTTGGTTGCCATCTTGATTGCGAATTAGGCGCCGGATGTTGCCTATGGAAATGTCGCTCGACTGTGGCTGCTACAACGTTTTGTCCGAGCAGACTTGGGTATCAGGGGACGTTTATGCGCTTAGTTACATTGTTTCATTCTTTCGCCGCGAGGTGGCTATAGTGTAGAATTGTACCATCATTGCTAAAAAATATTTCTTGTCTTACGTACACGAACAACATGTATAAATACGTAATATATAAAAATTTTGCAGGTACAAATGGGAACATTGTGTCCTAAGAGAAGATGTAAAAACAAGACGAATTTGCTTAGCTTATCGCGAATTAACTCCTTCATATTTGAACAGCGCATCGAACAATGAAGAAGTCAGTGAGCTTTTAAAAAAAGCCTCAGTGTTTTGGTGAAGTGTGACCAAAGTTTGAGAACAATTTATTCCAGATACAAATGTATAATATTAAAATTGTACGAAATATTTAATTTGTACATTTTATTATATATTACAGAAATGTATTAAATCTTATGTATATTATCTACAATCGTAATTTTTACAAACGCTAATGAAACCTTTGTTACTTCGAATTCGAAGTGAAAGCTCATTACCGCCTTTTCACGGATTTAAATATTGAATACAAATGAATCTCAGACGAAAGGGGAAATGAAAAGGATAGAAGGGAACTCCCAGTAGAAAATAAAAATTATCATCTTTTTGAACTTGAGAATGTTGAAGGATATTCAAATATAAATTAAGACATTCAATTGTCACTTAGTGTAAGAGGAACGCTAAGGATTCTTTAAGGGTTCGGAGGACATGTAGACGACAGGAAAAGTAGTAAAAGGGTCAGATTTTCCCAGTGGCTGATAACCATTTACCAAGCTTTCTCTTAATTCCCATTTGCGTCTCTCCCTTTCTGTTTTCTGCCTTCTGATCGCTCGGCCCAACATGCACGCAAACATTATTCCGGTTAACTGTAAAGAAGAACAGGTTTCTTAGAGTTGTGTGCAACATATTAAAGGTTATGCGAATTTTTTCAAGAACAAAAGAATATGTTTGAATTAATATTTAATTGAAAGCAAGGAACGCAACTTTTATTTATGTTCCGACATAAATGATGAAGAATCAAATTTTCGTATTCCATAATCTTCAAATCAGACACATATAAAAAATAATGAATATGCTACGGAATTTATGGAATTCGTAGTCCCCTCTAATTCCATGCAAATTCTCCAATGTAAAATTTCCATCGAACAAATTTAAAATCCAGCAAATCGCTTGGTTTTCTCTTTGTAGCTGAACATGTGTTAAGCTAACTTTGCATTTTCCCAAATTATAGTAAAAATGTAATAATAAATACAAACCTGAATAAGAGCAATAGCCACAGCTCCAGTACCAATATAAAGCGCACTCCTGTGAATAATTATCGAAAGGTGTTTGATACATCCAGTTGCATAAGGAGCGCATGCAATATCATCAGTGACTGTAGAACATGTAACGTTTTCGTTAATGTCTGACCAAGGCCTGCAAGATCGAGGGAGATCTATTCCGTTTTCCCTCATAATGCCATCCCAGTCCTCGTGTCCATTATATCCGCAACAGTAGAGCTAACAAATAATGGACTCTATTCTATACACTGTATTTCGAATAATTTAGTCACCCTAATCATAGTTTAATGGTGTTGAAAAAGTGTTTATCTAATTTTAAGTCAGAAATTTAAAATATCTATGTAACTTAGTTTGCAAGTGGAGTAGGTCATCCATACTGCAAAACTATTTCTTATTCGTGCCAGACTGTGGTTTTGGGCGGGGTGAAATCAGGCATTATTTTGTAGATATAAAGAAAACTTGCGGCTTTCGTTTAAACTTTTATTTCGAAATCCTTCGTCAGTTTCAAGAACGTTATGACATGAAAATGTTAATATTTCAAAAAGGAAAAAGGGAAATTCTTGAGTTTTGGAAAGGATGATTTCACCACCTAAAACCAAGAACTTATACCGAAACTTATAATACCGGTATTTTTTAATTGTATCGACCCAATTGTGTAGATAATAAAACATTCTTAGGTCGTCCACACCGGACATCCGTAAAATATCAAAATTGTCCTTGACCTAAAAAATGAAGGTCTAAATTTTTATTTGCCCTATCGGATTCTGCTTATCACGAGGGTAAAAAGTGTTAAAGGAACCATGGGTCGCAACTCAATCGTTTTCCTGCAATAAATGATGTTAACATTTTGCATTGGTCAGTACGGGTTAGTGCGAGAGAATAAAAGAGAGGGAGCGATGGTCTTGGGCGACGCTCAGTTACGAGGGCGACGGCCGACGCGACACTAGATCGGTTGGTGCGTTGCGAGAAGCCGCAAGACCATCGCTCCCTCTCTTTCATTCTCTCGCTCTAACCCATGCTGACCAATGCAAAATATTAACATCATTTATTGCAAGAAAACAGTTGGTTTGCGACCCATAATTCATTTCGCACTTTGTACCTTCAGGACGAGTAGAATCCGATAGGATAAGAAAAAATCTTGACCTTAATTTTCGAGGTCAAGGACAATTTTGCACGCAATTTTTTTCTCAAATGTCCACCGAACCGAAAGTGTAGAATCACGCTGTGGTGGTCGTTATCTATAATTTCTTTACACCCTGTACTTATGCGACAGTAGCATCTAAAATGTTCAGTAACTGCAAAATCCATACGAACATCGATTCCAAAGCTGTTTCTGAACCGATATGTAGAACTAAAAAATAGTTATAAAATCGATATAATATTGGATCAGTTTAAAAGTTTGGAAAGTTCAAAAAGTTCTAGAGCTCGAAAGTTGAAAATTTCAGAAACTCAAAAATTTAAGAATTCAGAAGCTTAAAGGTTTAGAAGTTAAAAAGCTCAATAACTTACAACTTTAGACGCTCGAAGGCTTACAAGTTCAGAAGCTCAAAAGTTTAAGAGTTCACAAGCTTACAGGTTCGAAAAGTTCAAATAGCTTGCAAGCTCAAGAAATTCAGAAGCCCAAAAGCTCCAATGTTAAAAATCGTCCATTTTTGTGAAAAGTTACCCCCATTTTCAGCTTCAGCAATCCTTAGATATCCCCGAAAAGACACATTCAGATAAAAAATGTTGCAGTCTGGCATGCCCAAAACCGCGTTTTGCTACGTATAAAAAATAGATTTACGTTACGGAAGAACCTCTATTTGAACGCAGTGTTTTTTCACTTTTGAATTCCGAGTTTTCTAACTTCTCGTGTAAAATAAAAATGTTGCTTCAGTCAGATTAGCATACCATCTTTCATTCTTAAACTAAAATTAGTTATTTTGTTATGGGTTTTCGTAATATAAATATTACTTTCGATTGTAAAAAGTTGATAGCATCCGTAGCTTCTGGATTCTTTCCATATTGGTGCATGGTGACATTAATTTTTTCAGCAAGGAGGTCCTTTATTCCATCCTGAAGAGCGTATGCTGCAATTGCAGCTGCTAATTCCAATACAAGAACTATCGAAAGAGACACTGCAAACTGTAAAGAAAATGCATCTTTATCTTCTATAACTTTCAAACTATACGATTAAGTAAATGCAAAAAAAGAAAAATTAGAAATTTCCGTTATAGCGTACATTGAAAAAATATAATGCAGAAGTAAATTACAGATATCCCCCTATAACATGGCAGTTAGACCCGAAAAAATGCCGTGCCATATATTAATTGTATTGATTAAAAGACTTATTTATTATTAAAATTTAACAGATGGCGAATAAGCGTGAAAAACATTTAAAGAAAAATTCTCGAATCGTGTTAAAACAATCTCTTCTAAAATACTTATTGAACTGGAAGATTTAATATACTTTAATGCAATAAGTAAATAGAAAAATTAATTCATAAATGCTTACCACGAGTACCATGCATGTGCTTTCCCTGAAAGCTCCGTAACAACCCAGGAAAGCTATCACGAATATTAGTATCCCAACAACAATTAAGAGAGTTGCTGGAGAAAAGTAACTGGGGTCCAGGAAATGAGAGAAGTCTTCATAAACAGCATAAATTGTTGTCCCAACAGATATTATCATTACCCCCGTTAACTGTAAAGAAATAATCAATCTTATGCTATAGCCTTGTACGAACTTAGTATCGAAGAATCAAACATGAAGAAACTGTAAATGTGCAGTATTTCATTTATTCTTCCTACATTTTGTTCATGTGAAAGTATTTGATGTAACATTTTTTTTTATTTTATGTGCAAATTGTTTCAAGTTTTATATGCAACCTACTGTTTTTCTTCTGAGTTCTTAATGTTTTTTTTTATTTTTGAACATAAATATTCAATTATTACCGTATTATTAATACAATAATTTTGATATAATTCGTAGAAGAATGAAACTTTGCGTACAATTTATAAAGGGGTGGAGTGTATTTTATAGCATTCTTATATGTAATACTACAATTTTTACTGATTACAAGTTCCCCGATTCTTAATATCGTTTAAGTAAATCCACCCACATGAAATGTTATTGTCAGGGGAACGAACTTTCTTTGTGACTGGTAATTGAGGTATGATGTAATTCCTACGCTATTATGGACCATTAGCTCATTTCATTATTATAATTATGCCCACCTATATGTATTCCCTTCACAATACGGTTTTTACTACGATGAAATGTTTCTGTTTTTAAACATGTTACACATGTATTATAATAATTCCAGAACCATATTTCAGTGTTTCATATTCACAGTACTATTCGTTTGTCTTATGTTTGTCCCGTTTTAATGAACCAATATGTAGTGTATACAAAATTTCGATTCTTATACCAAGAGTGCACTTATAAGTGGAAAGATCTTAATTTAAGCACAATGAAATTTAAATCTGATAAGGTTTTATAGCAAAAGAAAAAAACCGTATTAATAAGGATATTAAAAAAATAATAAATGGGCAGCCGGTGCACTAATATTTAACCCTTTAAACCCAAACGATGTATAGGTATATGCATACGTTCTGTATATTTTGATTCAATCTAGGCGACGTACATACATTTATACATATGTATACATTTTGTATATTTTAATTGAATCTGGACGACGTATATACAATAGGTCCTGTATATTTTCCGCGATTTCAAGGGGTTAAAACTTGTAAATGTTATTAATTCAAATTGCAGTTTTATAAACGCGAAGTAGATGTGTGTAAAGGTTTGTTTATGATCCACGTGATTTCCTAATTCCTCCGAACAAAGGTTATCGAACCCATATCATCTAAAAAAATTCATATTTTCAATACAAGTACGAACGAGAGAAATACATTACTGGAATTCTCTTATCGATATCGACTAGATTAAGCGCTTTATCTAAACTGATAAGATAAGCCATTTACGTTCGTGAGACAACGGTTTCCGACATTGATACCAATCGCGGCGAGCGACAATTTTCATGCAGTTCAGAATATGCAGAGAATTGCAACGATTTTCTCAATGTAGCAGAAGTAGTAATGTGGTACCTAACGACATCTATGCTTTCATGGAAACCACCTGTTTAACTTTATACATATGTATACATTTTTGCTCGACACTTCTATAATCTACCGTAATCGGTCATTTACCATTGTTTTAATAATAATCTTTACTTGCCCGTACGAACGATGGCAATATAACAATTCTTTATGAACATGCATCTTCCAAGTTTTATCGTTTGCTCGTTTTCTTTTTTCTACAGTTCATGGAATCGCTTGGAAAGCGGCGAAAGGTGGACGAGGAAAGCGCGAAGGGGCGAATATCGATGTCCCGCCGCGTTGCAAGACTTCTTCGCGGTAATAATTCATCGGGGTCGACCTCGCCTGGCCGATATCGATCCCACCGGCTCGTTCGAACGCCAGCGCAAAACTATGATCCACGTCCGCGTCGAGGGTTGACCTAACTTGTTGAATCTCAGGGCCGAGATGGTTATTCTCGTTACCTTTTCTCCTCGATGGAAAAATCGCGGCCGGTTGTAGTTATCGTCGCCTCGACCTCGTTTATCGTTCTCGTTTCTCCCTTGCAGCTCGATTAACGCCCGCACTCAACATTTGTTCATTTCATTCACTTTTCTCTCTTTATTCGCGAGTCGAGCGATTTCCACGATGTTGGGTTTTCATTTATGTTTACGCAAGTGTGCGTAGCAGCTGAGTTGTCGTCCGTAGCTGAGTTCTTTAATGAGGCGAGCATTTATCCTTATGTCTTTTGCTTATTTCATTCCGGTATTTATTTTACATCGGTTGGTTATGTTAAGTCTTAGGTACTGACCGAGCGTCCGTTTCGATCGTTTGCTGCGAGCTTTAGATCACGCTGTGCAGTAAATGCAAAATTGGCACGCCTTGTGGTTAACGAATAAACGTAATTTTATATGCCTATCGTTCCTTATTTTGATTTATTTATACAACGAAAAATACGTTTCTATATGTATTCTATATTTGCACAGATAAATCTCCTCGGCATTGTTGCTTATCTACCTCTTATCGAAAAGTCGATCAGCGCGAGCAATGCGTTCACTTACTTTTAGTATCATAATGCTCACGTTGAGTCATCGTACTCGTTGTCAGTTAACAATTGTTCGTTCAATGAACAATAATCATGCGACTCTTACTAAACAAATTAAAATAAGCGTAGCAACGAGATTCAGGACGATAAACAATCAGACAGATATTCAACAAGATGATCACGAGTAAATAACCGAAATATAATTTCTTGTCAGTAAAAAAGAAAGATCGATAAGCAAAACAATTCGAAAGGCCAAAGAAAAAAGAGCAAACGATTAATCGCGAAAAATGGAAAATTATTGTTTTGACAAAGGATTATAAAGCACGAGTGCGCCGAGCGAAATAAATATTGCCCGACAAGTATACACGCAATCCGTGCAGTCAGACAAACTATGAATAGAGTAGAGATCAATCCTTATGCACTAAATGCAGTGACCTATGGCACAGGCAGGTGAAATGAAGATGAAAGAATGTGGTTACAGACCACAAAGAGGGAGTTAACCGCGCAAAGCAGGTACTTGATGCAACGCAGACCAACGTCCAGGTGTGTGGCAGCCATTTTGGTGTCCGCGAATCCTCTTTCACGCAGGTGCACTACGAAACTGAGCGCGGAAACACCTAAACTCAATTCGATGTACCGCATTATCTACTGATAAAGGCATAGACGTACCGACGACACACGCAGCGCTACTTGCTTTCCGAGTTTCACAAGCATTTTCCTTAATATTCAACAATAATAGATTTATACCAGAGCTATGTCGATTGAAATCTAGAAGATTCATTTCTTAATGAATGTGCACGTATTTGCTTACTTGAGCGATAATGTAATTAAAGTGTGGAATTAACATACTGATACTTAGCAATGTCATATTATCAATATTAAACAATTTTTAATTAAGGATTACCCCATCAAATATTTCTTGAATTGTAATGCTTATATTTTTCATGGGTTTAAAATGACAAGACACAAATAATAAATTCACATCAAAGGGATGTCGATATAAATCTGAAAGACCTAGTTCTCAATGATATACAAATATTTGCTTACTTAAGCAATATGAAATTAGAGTGTGGAATTAACATACTAATACTTTGCAATACAATGTTAGCAATATGAAACAATAGTAAATTAAGAACTACCCCTCCAAATGTTATTTAAGTCGCAATACTAATATTTTTCATTATTTAAAATGACATTTATATCGAAACCCATTGAAATAAAAACATTAAATGTTTATTAAACCGCGATTAATGAAACAGTATATACTTATCGTTTATATGTGTATCATTTATTTAGTACCAGTTGTAATCGATACAAATTTCAAGTACTTACCTACAGGGTAAGTTCGACTACTCCATATCAATATTTTAAGGGGTGATTGTTGAAGTGAATGCTGGCTAAGGCTTCGCTTTTTGAATTATCAACGAAAAACACTGACCAATCAGACCGCGCGTAGAGCTAACGCTCAGCCGAGAGACCATCGTAGTACGCGCAACCGCGGTCTTGAGCGCCCTCTTGGCTGAGCGCGCACTCTACGCGCTCTCTGATTGGTCAGTGTTTTTCGTTGGTAATTCAAAAACGAAGCTTTAACCAGCATTTTCGTACAGGAAAACGATGTTCAGAATCACCTCAGTAATCACCCCTTAAAATATCGACAGGCAGTGGCCGAACGCCCTGTATCTGAGTTTTATAAGATAAGTACGTTTGAATGCATTTACCATCTTTTTGCGGCAATAAGAGTATATTAATTCTATAAACTCGTAGTGCAAATTTAGTACAAATCTACATACACAAAAATGGAAATTGTGGAAATGTCACTGCAACAGATAAAATTTAGCGGAAAACGTACAGACTTTTTTGTTGAACGTATTACATACTAATATGCAAAACTTAAAGTAGCGGTTGCGAATATTATGTTAGTTAAAAAAATAATAAATAGATCCTGCTTTTTTAATACTTTGCTAAAAAAATTGACATATTTCATGTTGTAAAATAATATTCAAACTAATACACAAAGAGGTTTTATATAACGGTACCAAACTATTCATAATTAAATTGAAGTTTCTTTTTAACAATCTGAGTAAAAAGGTGTTTCATTTCGCCTTTTTCTTGCATTACGATAAAAGTCATTATGCTAATTTCCGCTTCTGGACGTAATTTGCCACTAATTTATATAATATGCAATATTTGCTGTTGCAACTTGCAACAATGCAAAACGATACCAAATTATCCATAATTAAACTTAAGTTACTTTTGAACATTCCGAATAAAAAGGTGTTTCATTTCGCCCTCTTCTTGCATCACGATAAAAGTTATTATGCTAATTTCCTCTTTTGGATGCCAGAAAGAATTTGCGACTAATTTATATAAGACGCAATGTTTGCTGTTTCAATTTGCAACAGTGCAATAGTTAGTATTTTACTGTCCTTCATTCAACTGATTAGCTATGTGCAGTAGACGTTACGTAAAGATGCTATGTTTGTTTATGTTAAAATACGAGCAAGACATTGGGCGTACGCATTAACGATGGAATATGCGATTGCTCTTGTATAACAGCGCAATTTGTTTTATTCAATAAGTTAGAAACTCTAATGCACCTGAAGAATCGGGTAAAGAGAAATCATATTCTATATGGAATATAAAAAACGCAGACTTTCATTATTGGTAACGACAGTTTCTGCAGAAACAAGGATTTCGTTCACTGTATCTGGACGAAAAAATCGATTTCATGAGCTCCAGTCTCAATACGAAATCTATTTTTTAAAATAAACTGGGGACTGAAAGACTTCTAGAACTTCTTATCAGCATGTTCCATTTAAAATGTGTACCGTGGAATTAAAAAAAAAGTTCTTGAAAATACTAGATGCAAAGGTTTTTCTACGACAGCGGCAGATATTATTTAGTTCATCAATATTAAAAAAGTTCTCGATTATTGTAAGAAGTACTGAATACCATTCAATAGGTAGTACTACAACAATATCAAATAATTATGGCAATTAAGTTATAAAAAAATATTCCTTAGGTAATATCCTTGACAAGCTGCCCTTTCTGTTCAATACTTCTAATGAAACTATTATAATCATTTATGTTACGATTTTCATATAGTTTATTAAACAATATCCCTGATAGACAAGTCAGGCAGGTCGGCAAGTTGTACAGGCCAAACTTGACACAACTTTGGCCAGTACACATTGTCGACCTGCCTGACTTCTCTATCAGGGATATTGTTTAATAAATTATATGAAAATCGTAACATAAATGATTATAATAGTCAACGTGCAGCGCCACATTAAAACCCAAATGGCGGTCAACTGTTCGCAGCGTATGTTGTATCGAACTGGTGGTTCGCGATTTTCGGTTCGCGTGAAGAGAAATTTGTGAAATTTCTATGAATTACAAATATTAAGCAAGGAAGGAAACAAGGAGGGCTCGATTAATATCGAACTATAGATCTAATGTTCAATAATAATGAACTAATGTTCATTGTTTCAGAATCTTCATGTTGCACTGTTTACATCAATAGCTTAAAATAAATTTTCCTCCATTAATGATCTAATCACGGTTATTTCACAATTTACATCAATAATCCAAGTTTTATGAATGTTTCGTAATCAAGGTCATGTGAATGTCATAATATCCATAGGTCGTTAGACTCGATTTGGCCTTAGCTATCATATCACCATATCAAAAATATGTAGTCCCGTTTAAAAAAATGTCGATGGCTTTAAAATCTCCAAAAACATGATCTTGAGAAAATTTGCCCGCCATTACGTTCGCCCCTTCGAACTAAATATCTTTTTCTTTTGACACTTTTCCCTATCATACAAAATTAGCGAGATATTTGGGATACTCAAGTTAGACGACACCCCGTATAACAAAGCGTACCATAAAATTATTACTTGAAACTGCTAATTCAAGGAGCCTAGAAATGGTCGGCACTGGCACATCGACCGGTTATTACGCCCATGCATGAAAATACAGAGCCATGACTCATGCATACCACCGCACCGTGTGGACAATTCAGAACACGTTCATTATTCATACGCGAAAAAGTATTACAGGCGGTGGTGAACTTTATTTCAAACTAGGAATACTTCGCTAAAATGATAACCGATAGACTATTCGATATCGTGTTGAATGCTGAACTCGGATTATATCTTTTTTTCTTTGGTCGAATTCAATGCAATCATCATTTTCATTATTGTCTATTCAGTAATTAATTTTTAATGTTACGGAATTGGTGATAATTTTAAAATCATAAATTTGATCAATAATTCTTTTTACACAGCTTTGTAGATATAAGGAAAAGACTCAACATCGATTAAAACTTTCTTTCGATATCTCTCTTAGTTTTCGATTCCGTATTCTATAAGAAAAAAAATATAAATTTGAATTTTTTTCGACGGGTGATTCCACCCCCTAAAACCGAATTAATGGACCGAACGGAAAATGCGATCGTGTTACGCGTATATCAATTACGTTTCAATTCTACTGGTACATGGAACTTTACACGTTTTCTATTTTCCGGGTTCTCCAAGTTACCATTTAAGCAGGGCCGCGTCCAGAGCTCTTTCGACCCTAGGCATTCGAATGAAAATCGGGGCTCTTTTTAACTAAACAAGAATGAGTATTGGCAATGAAAGTATTATTCTTATATATTTTTTAATTCAATTTACAAATCAAAGCCAGCAGATTTACTTATTTCATGCAGCAATGACAAATCCCTCTATGCGTCCTCCTCTTGTCATGGGGCCCTAGGCATGTGCCTATTTTGCCTAGTGGTAAACGCGATCCTGCATTTAAGTCTAATTAGATCATTGCTCATAGAACTTAATTATAACTAGTACATTACGTTTCAGTGATGATTACCAATAAATTTAATTTAATTCCATTCTATTGAAGGAAAAAGTGTAAGCATGGAAACGCAGGAAACACTTGTGTAGTAAATAAAGAAATAGAACACCTTTTCACTTTCTATCAGTAATACATTGCACAAAAAATAATTCAGCTCTCGTGAAGTTATAGACTGAAACGAGTTGAGTAATGGGGTTTTCGAACTGATGATACAAACCGGAAGGAGGTCGTTCTACGTGAAAAAGGATCAACAAGACGAAAGAATGGGACGACACATTTTATTCCAAATGCAATTTCTGCAGCTAATATTGAAGATTGATCGATTACACTTGCACTTGATTATTAATACAGTTCGTCTACAAAGCAGGCTCTACATATTTTTAAATATTAAGAGTATTTGCTTCATTTTAATCTTCGAACACATTCAATGAAGAGCTCTTATACAGCAAGTAAGCGAGCGAAAGTCGGTACCAAAGTCCGCCGCTAATCGTGCAGTGGAAGCCAATTTTGATTGGATACGCAGATAGGAATACGCGTGCGAAGTGCAAATAGTGGTGGAGACAACATCCGCTCGCTTAACGTGCAGATCGTTCCGCTCGCCAATAGAACTTTTACCGCATTTCTCTTATACGGAAAACGCAGTAATAATTCTTTTGTTGTTTAAACATATTGGCTTCATACGAACAACTCTACGAAACCCAAGTGATTTCTGTTTTGAATTAAACATTACACAAAGTGGTTTTACAATCTTCTTTATCTCATATAAATTGTTTCGAATACATACAGCTGTTCTTTATTATTATTATTACAAATATCGAAGTTACGTATTACCGCAAGTATAGATACAAATACACCGATACATACGACGATGCGATAGGCCATCGCATTCTATACAAGTTTTTCGGAAGCTTTTTAAGATACAACAGGCCTTGCATGAAATATACTTGAATAAAGTTCAGGTCGTTCCGATGCTTTCGTTTACAATTTCCACCTTGCGCGATGTTGTTCGTGTTCAATAACAGTCCCTCGAATAGTTGAACAATTTTATACACTTTCGTAACTGTTCTTAATCGATCGCGCTAGGTAAATTGAAAACCATATGCCTATTGCCTGCAACAAATAATAATTATACTGAGACACTCTGTTCACCAATCTTGGACGTCTCAAGATCTTTATTTATCCATTCAAGGTGTATAAGGCGGCAACAAAAATACATGCTATAAGACGCCTATATTTCAATTCCCGCGTGCTGCTTGTTAATCGGGGATTTACATATTTGCCTTGGAAATAATACTATAAGCGATGGGAGGGATATATTCGTAAGAAGTAATTTATTGATCTATTACAAAATAGAAAATTAATGTTGACTGATAAAAGGCTTTACTGACAAGACATTTGCATATGGAAAAAATAACATTAAGCTAACAATTTCAATAAAAAAGAAATTGGTAGAGATACAAATTCGTAAATCAGAAATTCATAAAGCGAAAACTATGTACGTGTTTTGCACCTACCTGAACGACAGCAATGCCAATACCGACACCGCCTAGCTGTAAGGCGTGGGATTTTATGAAATCAAGGAACTTGTAGTAGCAACCCCCGTGGTGCAGAGTTGGCGATGCAGTAGTGCAATTCGTCGCCTCTATAGCCCCAACTTGGACGTCGCAGCACGAGAGAGGAAGAGCTTGCATATTCGGGCTATTTATCCAATCGGTTGCATTCTGTGTCCCGCAACAATCGAACTAAAATAATCCATACATGATTTTCTAATTTTTCTTAAAGAAAAAACAACATTAATATGGCCACTAAATAATCCCTTATGCGGAGGAAACGTTGAATTATCAGTTTATCGAATGTTAGTCGCTGTTTGAAGAGTTAAGATAAACGTATGAGTAATCGACAAAAGGTCATTAAAAATGGAATGGAGGTTTGGAGTCGGAGTTAGAATACTTTAAGGAAATAAGGGAAACTTTACATCACGCTGAAGTTGATCCCAAACAAGTGCGATTTCTGTATTGTTTTTGTACAAGTGCATTGAATCTTTCATCTTTTCTTGAACGATCGTCGATGCACGGCCCCTCAGGACATATCCAGATATGCCGCCCGAGAGTTCCAAAATAAATACGATGACCAGCAACGATGTAAACTAGAAAAACGTAATTAAATGACTAGCAAAACTCATTTACCCAATGAAAAGAAAATAGAGGGTGCCCCACTTAATTTAAGGATTCCTAATATCTCGTTTATTTTGTATGACAGAGAAAAATGTCAAGGAAAAAAAAATATTTGGTTAGAAGGGGAGAACGTAATAGTGGGGCAAATCAATTTTTTCAAGGTCACTTTTCACGAAATTTCAAAAGTTTCGAACTACATGGTTTTGACATGGCGGTATGATAGCTAAGGTCAAGGCAAGTCCAACGATCTATGTTATGACCAACGCATGACGAATACGAAAAATTCATGATATTCTGGATTATTGACGTAAACTGTGATGTGACAGAAATAACTGTGATTGGATAATTAATGATGGAAAATTTATTTTAACAGGTGCTCAAAATGATGTTCGTCAACATAAATATAAATTATAAAAGATCATCTAGTCCTCCTTATATACGTTCCTTTATGTCTTCTGGTGTTGTGGGAACGTCGTCACAGACTGTTGCTTTAATCTTGATCCACAGAAAACAAAATCTAAAGTTGTAAGATCGGATGAACGCCGCAGGCCACTGAATTTCTGCACCACGTCCAATCTACTCGATGAGCAGTGTTGACGCAGGCTACAGGAAATGTGCTTACGAATATTAATCAAGGAAGGAAACATAAGGAAAGCTTTTGATATTAGTTCATCCCTTCAGAATCTTCATGTTGAACTATTTTCATCAATATTTTAAACTAAATTTTCCCTCATTAATCTTCTACTCACGGTTATTTCACATTTGCATCAATAATCCGAGTTTTATGAATGTTTCGTACAAAAGGTCACGTGAAGGTCATATATTCATAGGTCGTTGAACTCGCTTTTCAGTTTTATGTTTCGTACTCAAGGTGACGCGAAGGTCATATACTCATAAGTCGTTGGACTCGCTTTGACCTTAGCTATCATACCGGCAAAATCTCGAAAAAATGTCCTTAACAAAATTTTCCCCCCATTACGTTCGCCCCTTCAAACCAAATGTTTTTTTTCCTTTGACATTTTTCTCTGTCATAAAAAATAAGCGAGATATTTGTGATGCTCAAGTTGGGTGGGACATCCTGTATTATTTTGTTGAAATATGTATTAAAAAAGACATTGTGGTAATTATAATTTTAGACAATTAGTACACGAAAAAAAAATACATAAGACAATTGCTATGATTTAAGCAACAAAAATGAGGATATTCTGCTTTACTTTGTTCAATTTGCTCCATTTCAATTTCGTTAAATTTTAAAACGTCATCGGATCTACAGGCGAGAAAGGGAATAGTGACAAATATTGAGTAAATCCTTGAAATTCCCTTTCATAGGTGTACGATATGAAAGAACAGAATTTCGTAATATAAGGTAACTAAAAAAAAATTGTGTATAAAATGTAACACAACGTTGAGCCACAAAATGAGTTCAGTTCATAGGCGTAACTAAATCGGTAGGCCCATGGCGGTCTTGGTCCTCCCAAAATATATTTAGGTGCCTGATAGTATGAAGAATTGTGAGCGAAAGTTAGGGGACCTGGCCCGAAAGAGAACGCAAAAGAAAAACCCTATTTGGTTACGCCAATGGTTGACTGTATCACATCGTAATGGATTATAAATTACCGTAACTATCATGCAATAGTTCTCACGAACAGCTCCGCAACATCCGAAAAAGGCGATAAGGAAGATAATTGCACCGATTGCAATTAACAGCGATGGGACTGATAAAAATTTATTGTCCAAGAAGTGTTGATAGTTGTGATACACTCCATGGATCACAGCGCCGATGGATAATAAAATAATTCCTGTAATCTGAAAGAAATAGTATTTTATTTTTCATTTTTCTATCACTAATCAACTTATGTTTATATTTTGATTCTTGCCGCAATTACTTGTTCCTGAAGTACTGATAAAAAGGAAAGTATCCTGTGCTTAAGCAGAGGAGCTTTTGATGGATTTCAGTTTTTCCCTGCTCTTTATCACTACTTATATTTATGGTTTTATTAAGTTTCAATAGTATTTAATTAAATTAACAATCTCTTTTTCAGTCGTCTTATTCTGAATTAAAGTGTTGATTAAATCGAAAGTGTTCAGCCCTATTTACACACATTGCAAACCGGATGAATAGAAAATAAGATTAAAAAACTAGACACATCCAATTAGTAGGTGGAGAAACGAGGGTAAAGACGAAGCCATGATTTAGAGAAATAGGTTTACTCTGAAATAATTGTTTCATTCAACTATATTGATGATCTACGCTCGCGAGTTACTTTATAAATACAATATTTAATTAATCCTACTGTTTAATGTTAACTTTATTGAATTAGATTAAATAAAATACCATTTTCTCATGATAAATTTCATTGATTTTATAAACACTCATAAAAAACGTTTAGAGTCCCTAATATATTTACTCCATATTTAGTTCTGAGATATTGTGGACAGAAATTTATGCGATAAACGCTTCATTTTATTAAAATGAACGCTGAACACCAATATAATTATATAGTACCATATTTTATATAATTTGTTTTTATATTTTTGAAAAGATCATGATAGGGAAATTAAGAATACATATAACAATTACTGCGCGCATGTAGCAGGAAAAAATGTTATTCAATCAGAAATGCATAACGTTATACATTAGTATTACATAGTGCTATTACTTTCTATGAATACAGTTTGAATAATTCTAGATTTAAGGGATATCGTTTAGTGTGCGTTCGGGCATTCTAGAAAATTTTTCTATTTTTTCATTCTATTTGATTTGACATCGACGTAAATTATCCTTATTCAACTCGCAATAATACAAGCAACAGTACCAAAGAAAATTTAGATATTTGCATGTGAAGCTTCAATTGTACGTGAAGCATGTATGTTATATAAAATAGCGAAGTTTTTCAACTGCTGCGGTGTCCGAGCGGTTAAGGAGATGGACTTGAAATCCATTGGGTTCTACCCGCACAGGTTCGAATCCTGTCCGCAGCGAAATTTTTTTTTAATCACAAAAGAACAATTTTCAACTATTTAATGTATCTATTCTAATTCTATATTTATTGCATTAAGATAGATGCTTTTATCATTCGATTTAAACAAATTTTACGCATAAAATATTCACATCTACATCGTTTCAATTGTCGTTGATGTTGATATATTTACCACGTATAAAATGAAAAATTATAGAAATTCTAAATTGATATTTCCACGTAACTAGAAGCTTGTAGTAGCTGCCGCATTTTTATATTTCCATAAAATTATATTATACGTCATAAAAGTGTGCTACATATTTGTTAATGAAATCCTAGTGTAATAAAGATGTTACTAACAATTAAAAAAACGTATTTACAGACGGATACGTCTGCGTATGCATTTGTAGATAAATGCGCAGCTTTCGGAACACCTGATTAAATGAAACAAAATTTATGGGAACAGTATAATAATAATAATAATTACAATGATTATGTATATAATAATAATAATGCGCATTCATGAGTTATAATAAGATGGCACATGTTTACTGCAGAGAAATATCTATCTGTAACTTAAGAACAGGAAAACAAGACGCGATGCATGTGCGTATACATATTGGTTATTGATACATCGAACAACGTATGACGCATAAAGTGATCCATAGGAAAACAGATCATTTCGCTCCGACAAACATTTGTCACCCGCGACTTTTACACTAAATATTTATCACTACTTTGTAACTTAATTATTAAACAACCAGAAACCCTAAATATCAATATATACGCGTATATCGATATTTCTTTGGATGTTTAGGTTATATGTACGTAAGTTGATACACGAAGCTGAAGCGAAATTAAGTTTGCTTTCAAATTCCGTCCAACTTTTTCGTCGAAACTGATTATTTAAAATGCATCTAGCAACGCATTCGTTTGACAACACCGTTACAAGACAAAAAGTAAACAAAATATATGATCATATGGATCATACAGAGCAGTCTGGATCTACCAGCTTCTGGAATCACAATATACCTTCAATATGGTGCGTCTAGCAGAAAATATTTAAAACGTAACTTTAGCTGCGTGCCATATATTTAAGAAAACTTAACATAGAAAATAGTTAAGCGTTTTAAAAATAATTTTAACCGTCACTCGCAATTCCTACATTAACAGATTCGAGATCGTGTAAAGAAATACACATTATTGAATTACAAAAAAAAAACGATGATTTACTCACCACGAAGAGTAGATTGAAGACGAACATCAAATATTTGACACATCGTGATCCAAGGGATAATTTCATGGCGTTAACCATCTTATTTCCACTCGCAACTAAAGAAGATGTTACTTGTTAATTATTCCAAATGCAAAACGGTAGAAACACGTATATTTTCCACTCTTTGTTAACGTCAAAAAAATGCGCACGAGCCGGCCAAGAACATTGCAGCGACGATTCACTACTTTTAGAGTTATCGCGTGGCTGCGCTCAGGCGCATGCGCGATTATCTCCCTCACAATTAACCAAGGTTACGAAACTTCAAAGGTTACCAACCATCAAATCTTTTTTATTTTTGTATTTTAGTCGATGGTCGCTTATTACAATTAATATCCCGCTGTATGTGAAAATTAGAATTGTTTAAGTCAGTCAGGAAGTGAGCAAAAAAGAGCTACGTTTACTTTCCTTTAAATCATACCCTAGATACTATCTAGTAGATAGCACCAGAATGTCTTACGGACGTCCATACGTCCCATGGACGTCTAGTACACGTCCTGTGATCGTCCTGGGAACGTCTATATTACAAAGCAGAACGTCCTGTGAGGATATGTTCTAAATAAGAACGCTTTATGGACGTTTTTTGAATGTCCGGAAGACGTTTAAAGAGCATTTAAAAACGCTTTGTTAATGTCTTAAGAGGCGTATAAGATATTTTTATTTAATAAAAGTAAAAGATTATTAGCTTTTAGCAATCTGACACAGAGTAAATAAACTAACCTAACTAACCTAAATCCGCACACTTGAACATTATGAAACAAAGTGTAGAAGATTTGATTGTTTTACAATCATTTATACACATTTCTAACGTATACGTAAATCTACTACTACAAGCACTATTAGGACACAGGTCCCGAGATAAAGAAAAAATCGAGGGTGGAGGATCGGGAATTAAAACCCGGGTTTATCCGCTGGCAAGCGAGCGCTCTGACTAACCGCTAAGCACCCAACCACCTGTGCATACAATTTATAATCCTTAATTTCCAATTCTTGTATAACACTAATACACTATATGTATATAATTGAACAAATTAATACCCAAGAAAAGGCATATACAATCTCCTTAAAAATCATATAAGAAATAAGGAAAGCATAAAAAACAATTTGCATACTGGAAATTTGTATAGAAAAGTCTTTGAAAGCATCCGCCATGCATATACAAAATGGGTGCTTTTAGAACAGCTTATATTTAAGTCCTAAGAATATTCGTAAGACTTAAAAAACGGACGTTCTTAAGACGTCCAGACTTTACATAACCCCAGCACACCCTAAGGACGTCCGGCGCTATCTGGGACAAAGTCATCTATTATTGCAAACCCCACACTTTTTTCAGTTGTACGAGAAATACACATTTATTGAAATTTGAATTTTATTGAGATTTAAAATATCAGTTTTTCGCCGCAGGCAGCATAATTTAATTATGCTGCCAATAAAAAAGAACATACCATGATTGCAAATAAAAGAACAATACAGGTAGACAGGAAAGTCTTCAAACACCACATAAAAAGGTCACTTTTGTTGAAATAAATAATATCATCGTGTAACATCGTGTTTCTTTATTAACTTGTTAGCTAATATTAACTGTTCTGCAACAAAATGCAATATTATTTCAAAGCCATTATTTCAAAGATAATTAATTAAATTGATTATATTTAACTATCCAAACAAGTTGAAAGTTTCAAAGTTCTCAATATCGACTTATATCAAAATTTTAAAGAAATTAACACAACAGTTTATCAATCGTGCAAGATATATTCGCTGCGCAAATTAAGCATCATTTTCAACGAACAATATCTCTTGAACACAATTTAACGTTTAATTAACAGCAATCAGGAAATATTTCACAAACAATAGTTTGATTACCGATAAATTGTCTAATGAGTTTCTGACGCTACCAGTAAATTTAATAGACAATGATTAGTAATCGCATCATTCATATCCATTGCTATTATATTTAAATAAAGATAAAAATTATTATTGCACATAGCAAAATGTAAAAAATAGATAAGTGTGATGCGCGCATAATCACTGAAAAAAAGAAAGATAGAAATAATTTTACGCTCACCAAGCATAAAATAAGCGTCATATCGAACTGGAACAGGTGATGTGCTGCACATCGTCCCTATTGTAATGCAAAGAATCAATGTTAACAGATTACAAGAACAGACCCAGCTACGAATAGTATACCATATGGACATCGCGTCTGACTGCGTTTTATTGCGCTTCATTTTAGATCCTAAAATTTAGGATATAAGAAAATGTTTCTGCATTGTTTCATAGATTAATACTAATTATAGACAGACTCAATTCTGTACGGCAAACATTTTTTTCAAAAGAACTTTATCGAACGAATTTTAAAGAAACATACAAAAAATTTATGTTATCCAAAGAAAATTGTCTATGTGCTACATATTTAAGGGCTTTTAATTTAAAAAAATTAGACAGTGTATAATATAATCAAAACTAAATAAAATGTATTTATGTAATAGAAAGACGAAATTGAATTCAACTCAAAATAATGCGGCTTAACGCATCGATCAAAATAATTATACTAAACAAATAATGTCTTATACATATGCATGCGACAATGAATTGAAGAAATATAAATTTTAAACAAGAAATGTCGTTTTAACTTTTTCATTATTTCATTAGCGTCGTATTAGAAAAATGGAAGAGGGGAGGGTCAGTAGTCTGTGTATGATGTGACGAGCAATTAAGTTCCATGGATAAGAAAAGTAGAAATAAAAATAAAATGATCAATAATAAAATTACACCGTTACTCGCCATAATGCAACCGTAAGGTTCTGTACGTGCGGAGTCGTCGAACGAAGCGTCCACTCAGGGCCGTCTTATTACTCTTTAAATAATGAGTATTTCCAAATGGAAAGGACACCTTAATATTATGGGAATGTACAATATGGAAATCTTATGCAATTTGACACTGGTGCAGTTTGATGTAAGGTCATATTTGTTTGTAAATATAACAATTTAGGTTAGCATTTATAAAGTTGATAAAATTTACATCACAAAATATATACATATGTTGCAGTAGACGAGATGAACAATCTTTTCTAAGATTCATATTTTCTATATTCAGTTAATCGGGTACGAAATATGCAACTGTAAAATCTTCCTTACAAGGCATGAGTTTTTGTTAATCTATTGTGAAAAGAATGCCTTTTTATAAATGGAACAACGATAAATTACAAAATACTCGAGTACAACTTTTGTATCTTACTAACAAAAAAGATTTGTAAGAGAAATGCTTATATGAATTTCTTTTATTGCAATCTACTAATGCTTCTATGAAAATCATGTTTGCACCTATTGTAGGACAAAGCAACAATGCTTCTTTTAATGTATATATATTGTTAGTTCTTTTAACTATAATTGAAAAATTAAAACGTCATAAAGTATAAAATATAAGTTGATATGTATAGTTAAAAAGAGCATAAAAGTTTTATATTGTACTAAAGCTTTTTAATCTTTATAAAAGAAAGCTTAGAAAGTGTAAAGTGTCCATCTTACTCCATCTTACAATACGTAGAATGATTTTACGTCCTGTACACTTTTTAATCTTTTTGTTATAAAAATTAAACAGATTAGTGTTGATTTTATATAAATGCACGTTATAAAATATGATTTTAGTAAAATCATATGCAAGTTAAATGAAATCAGTACGGAAAATTGGGACTTTATGTAAAATGGTTTTGTAATATTTATTTGAAATAGTATAAAGGTAGTGATCGTATTTCGATATTTAAATGTAGCATATTATACAGTACACAATTCGAAAATATTTCGAGAACCGAAAAAGATTCACTAACCCATGGTTCTCCAACGAATATCGTCGGCTATGAGAAAATTACCGGGAAGGTGCGCACGCATCCAAGTCAGTCAGGGTTTACCGATGAAAATACGGCTATTGCTCAGTGAGCTGTTGAGGTGTGTGCGTCTTCGTTGTCCTCGACGTAATTTCCGAAACAACACGAACAACGCTTGTTCCCCATTCGCTCGCAGCAATATTGATACTTTTCGTACCCGATCCCGTATCTCTGAAAGTGACTAGTGAGTGCTATCAAAATGGTTTCCGGTGGAATGGCTTGCGTCAAATATCTGACGTTTCTCTTCAACTTGATATTCGCCGTGAGTACTCCATGTTGTGCGTTCGCGCCGTGACATCTATTCCCGTCCATGAGCTTCAACCGTGTTGCACGATGTCCGCTGCCCTTCCAATATTTCCCGTTTGAAACATTTTGTAACCGTAATTGTATCAATATAATTACAGAAAGATATGTAACAAATGTTGAAATAGCGTACTTTCCCAATTTCTTGTAAAATTCATTGTTATAATTACATACGTGATTAAATAGTAAGTAATTACAGTGCATAGGCTCTACAACTGTTGGTCAGTCAAGAAAAACATTCAACCATTTGAATGTTTTACTTTTAATTCCCTCAGTGTTGTCACTATATGTATAATGTTTACAATACATGGCTATTTTTTGTAACACTTCATGTAAATCAGAGATTTTCAAAGTGCGGCCCGCAAACCGTAGAAATGCGGCCGGCGATGTCAGATCACCCGCGATCTTGAATTAATAGAGATAACTTACATTTTTACAAAAAAAAAAATCAATTTTATCATATTATAATTAAAAATTGTTCAGTTAAAAAAATACTAAATTTTATATCTAATATGTCTTGTCATTATATAGATTGTATACATATGTATAAAGTACTCTCCGGATATATTTATTATTTTCTTTTTTGTTTGAGATTATTTAGTTATTTTTGTTTAATTATTTTTGAAATGTATTGATAAACAGTTTTTAATAAAAAATAATTATTGACATAAATAAAGAACGATTATGTTATAAAATCAGTATTTACAAAATCAGAATTTACGATTTGACCCACCTAGGTAAAACTTGGAAACCCCTGGTGTAAATCCTCATCAATTATTTTGATAGTTTTCTTCCGTTGTTTCCCTATTTAGGATGAAGGTTTTTTATTTCGACATTTTTAATCAGTCCATAGAACTTAATTATACACATACTCGTTTGGGACGCTCTATAAAAGCGTATAAGGTATAGAAAATTAGTTGGACTTTTTGCAACGACATTATTACACAACGCGGCGTATTAAATATGTAATCCCTGCTACTGTGGGTGGGCTAACATGAATCACGTTTGCGCGAGTATTTCTCATGCGTACGCTCTCGCACATATGCATGCAGCTACCTACGACTTCGTAAATTATTACGTGCGTGTGTAAATTGTAATCGTATTCTTCCTTTGCCAGCCTATTTGACCTGTACACTTTATCCCATTTTTGTAAATGTATGTTTATTAACATGACAATATAACATAATTCTCTTTTATTTACATATTTTATACATTCTTTATACCTTAAACGATGTGAATAATACACGCGCAAAATGGAACTCAAGCTCCTCAATTAAGCAGTAAAATTTAGTAGTTTTTTAAGATATTATCGTTTTGCATCTTACGTATTCAATCATTTTTAAGAAAGACTGTTCTTCTGGGATCGTCTGTTATCCGATTGGCCTGAAACTTTGAAAATACGTTCCTTTTACATAAGAACAGTGATTGCGAGAAGGATTATTGGCGACTCAAAAGTTAAGATATTTATTTTCACTTGTTAAACAATTAAGGAAACGTAAAACAACAGTTAAGCAATTAATTTAAATGTCGGAAAAAGGGAATTAAAATTTAAATTATGCTTGAGTTGCCACTTTGAACTACCTTACCGACTGAGTTGGTTAGGCCCACTCAGAAAGAGTGCTGCAAGGCGGCCGTCTTTTATTTTAATCTACATTTTCTGAGTAATTTTCATCGACAAACAACATGTAATATAAAGAAAAACAAACAATCTAAACAGTATTTGCGGTAACGTAGATAACTCTAGATAATCCTTTGCACTCGAAGATTTGGGTGGATCGAAGATTTTTCCCGGATTACCTACCAGCAACTCGACCGAATTTCCTTATAAGCTTTTGATGAACAATTTGTGGATATTTAAGCTGTTCCAATTCCGTGAAAAAAAGTCGTACAACAATCCATCTGGGCTCATTGTTGAGCCGCGAAGTCTTTGCTTTCTCAACCCTGAGTTAATTATTTCTTCTAAAATATTTTTACATAATGTAACGGGTGAGAAAGAGTAAAGACACTCGTCATTCGATCCTCGTCGGCACTCTTTTCATTCAAAGCTCGATAAAAAGGCGGCAAGAAAATGTTATATCAAATGTGGGGTGTTCGTTTTAAGGGGGAGACTTCAGGCTTCAAATTTATAGTTCCTTGAGTTATGAAGAGAAATTTCTCAACGATCGTAGACACCTTTGAATCTGTAATATTTTCAAATAGAAAAAGTGTCTTCACTGTTCCATCCGTTATATGGTGTAAAAACATTTTTTTAAAAAAATAGTAGAATAGTAGAGACTTCACGCTTTAAAATGAGCCCAGTTGGATTGTTAAACGGCCTTCTTCCACTTTAGAACTTTCACTTTTTTTTACTTTAGGAGATATAACAGTTTGTAGAATGTTCCCTTAAAAGGGACATCCGAGTCAACGATCATCAAAATCAGAGAGGAAGTAGCTTTCTGACAAGTTGACCCGAGTGCAAAGGGTTAAACATCATCGAAACGTTTCATGTTGATGAATATATGAAAGATTAAAAAAATGTTTCTAAAAGTGTCCTAATTTTTGAGTTGATAAAAATCCTTCGCGTAGGCATTTTTATTTAACAGGAATCTGTTCTTGAAATTACAGCCAAATTGGATTGCGGACGATTTCGAAAGCATAGTCCACAACGGTATTTTTATAAACAATAATTAAATATTAAGATACTAGGGCCCCAGCTATGCCGGACACACGTTGGTAGTCTTATTCTCACTCGAATTAAAATGAAGATTTATGTTTTATTACTATTAATTGAACATTAACATTAATAGCGATTAACAGTAAGTACTACTAATAAATAATAGTAATTAATATTTAACATTTTACGTACAGTGGAACTTCGATTAATCGTCAGTCGTTTATTTCCCAAAATATTGCAGATAGAAAAGAATTGTTAATATAAAGATGGAATGTTCAAAGGAGCACAACTTTTGATGAAATCAATTTTTTACTAGCTTTTAAATGGTACTATATATTTTGTATTGCACGGATCAAATTGTTTTCTCATTCCGCACTAAAAAGTATTAAGTGTATACATAACCGAAAATTAATTAATTTAAAAGATATTTCAACTTTAATCTAGTGGAACTTTGCACGTGGAAGACAAAGAAAGATGGAAGGCAGTACTCTTGTGTTAATGCTTTCTTTGTCTTACACATAGTAAGTTCTATTGGATAAAACTTGAAATATCTGTTAAAGTAATCAGTTTTCAATCATATTACCGTAATACTTTTTCGCGCAGAATAAGGAAACAATTCGATCTGTACAGTACAAAATATAAGTAAAAAGTAAGTCGAAAATGTAGAATAACATTTTCTTCGTTTGAGGCATCGCTTCCAAGAAAATCAACTTTAAACATTTGCTTGGTCCGCATGTATTTCTACTAGTACTTGCGATAGATGATTATCAATTCCACGATATCATTCAACCTATAGATAATAACTTTGGATAATTTTTATTTCTTTGTTACACACGTTGTACGAAGCAAGTTCATGTATGATAAACTTCAATATTTCAGAAATTGATCAAAATCTTTGTCATCCTGTTGGAAATTATCGAAATATTTCCTAGTGTATTCTGGTACCTTACTTCATTAAATGGCAGAACAATCTTCTACTTTAATTTTTGTGTGCAATGCTAATGCATGCAAACTATGCAAATGTTTAAAATCGCTTTTCGTAGAAACAAAGCCTCAAATGAAAAAATTTTGTGCAACATTTTCGATTTGTTTTTTTTTACATAGAAGTACTCTTTTTCCGTTTGTACCCCCAGGTACGGGACACTCTGTGTATGTAGCTTCATTTAAAAGAAACGAATTTGCTTTTCATATCTCATTAAATAACATAGCTAATGAAAAATCGACTTCATCAAAAGTTGTGTCCCCTTGAAATATGCAATCTTTATATTAACAATCTTTTTCTATCTGCAATACCTTAGGAAATAAACAACTGTCCAGTGTTACCGCGGACACACTGTATACAGGGTGTTCAGTTAGGTGATTTTGAACAATGTTTGCCTGTACGAAAATGCTGGTTAAGGCTTCATTTTTGAATTATTAACGAAAAACACTGGCCAATCAGAGAGCGTGTAGAACGCGCGCTCAGCCGAGAGAAGATTGTGGTACGCTCGACCGTGGGCTTGGACACTCCCACGGCTGAGCGCGCGCTCTGATTGGTCAGTGTTTTTCTTTAATAATTCAAAAACAAAGCCTTAATCAGTATTTTCGTACATGAAAACGTTGTTCAGAATCACCTCAGCAATCACCGCTTAAAATATCGACATGCAGTAACAGAACATCCAGTATGCATGTATGTATTTAAAACCATATGTTCTGCCTCGAGAGTTAATTACAACGAAGATGTTGCAGTCTTGAGTTATATTTTCTAACATTTAATGTAAATTATTCTCAGTAATGCTTTTTACCGAGTCGCAGTTTATGCAGTCTTTCCGTCTCGAGATAAGACTGCCAATCGAGGTCCTACTGCATATCTAAGTCATGCATACCTAAGTAGCGAAATCAGTTTGGTTACGCTCACTGCAAAAGTCATCTAGTTAATTTATTAACAAACATTAACATCGTCAATGTTACAAATATTGTCGTTGAAAGCGATTGTACATTTTTCTGATTGCAGATCACAGGCATCGTATTCATCGCAGTTGGCACTGTGATCCTGGTGGTTTACAGTGGCTACAATAATTTTATGGACAGCTGGTTCTTCGCAGCACCAGTGTTAATGATAGTAGTAGGCATCGTTGTGTTTATTGTCTCATTCTTTGGCTGCTGCGGTGCCGTGAAGGAAAATCATTGTATGATAATAACGGTAATAAAACTACTATCTACATTTACATAATAAGCGTGCATAATATTATTATTTTCGAACTGGATCAAAGTTATTTTTCACAATTGGCTTATAGGAATTAGAAAGGAAGGAAACATAAGTAGGACTTGATATTAGTTCATCCCTTCAGAATCTTCAATGTTTCACTGTTTTCATCAATATTTAAAAATAAATTTCCCTTCGTTAATCATCTAATCACGGTTAGTTCACCATTTTACATCAATAATCCAAGTTTTATGAATTTTTTGTGCTCATGGTCGCGCAGAGGTCATAATAGGTCGTTGGACTCGCCTTGACCTTCATATCGCCATATTAAAAATCGAAATTATCGATGGTTTTGAAATCTCGAAAAAAATGACTTTGAGAAAATTATTTGCCCGCCATTACGTTCGCCCCAAATATTTCTTTCCTTGGACATTTTTCTGCACTTATATGTTTATATTTTGTATCAATGTAAACAGTAATCAGAATTTATAGTTATTTGTATATTGTTTTTCTGTCCAGTTTTCTGTTTTACTCCTCTTAATCTTCGCCCTGGAGCTGGGCGCCGGTATTGCTGGATATATGATGCGCGGAGAAGTGCGCACGATGGTAGAAAATCGTTTGAATACCACCCTGGATGAATATTCAACCAACAGCGATATTCGTAGATCCTGGGGCATTATGCAACATGACGTAAGTGTACATGACGATAGTTCCTTACCGATTATATTTTAAATGAGGAAGAGATAGGTTTGTGATAAGACACACTGTAACATTTATCGCATACTGTTTTATAAATAACTACTAATTCATAGATTATGCTGTTGTGCGCATAAATTACCATCTTACAGTTCGGCGTTACCTCCTTCGGATCGCAAAAATCAATGTTACTATAGTTGGGCCATTCAGAGCTGACACATATTTTTACCACCTCCCAACTTGACGGTGTAGAGAAATGGAATTATAGATCAGCGCTTTTTACCTTCGATACACTAAATAGTTACGCCACCTTGGCAGCATAAAAAATGATGCTATTTTTGCAAGATCATTACTAGACAGCGGATCTTTATGCATTTGTTGGAAATTTAAACGTGCCAAATTGAATAGAATGTAACATGAAAAAAATGCACAGAATACCAAAAGTACTGTACTTTTTCTGATAGGTGGTAGGTGAAGCAACTTTCCACCGAAGTCCTACCTTTTTTTACTATGTTCTCAAATATATGAAATCGCCTAAACGTCCGCAGTCTAACCATTGCTGTGAAACTATTACTCAGATTAAACTGAAGTTTTTTTTAGTGAATCAATGAAAAGTTATCGTATGAAAAGTTAAAAAGCCATCGTCAGTTTATATAATTATCCAGTTGCAAGCCAGAGAAATGTCGCTTTTCACATCGATGTCGGATTGGATTTTTAAAAAAACGAAGATTGTTGTTAATATTTAACCGTATTCTCTATCGTGTTGCGTAGAAGATTTTCGAAATTACGAGAATTACGATAGTTATGGCGTCCAAATGAGAGATATGCCGAAAATGCTTGTCTTTTCGCTATATTTTTGTTTATAATGCGAAAACTAATTGAAAAAAAAAACCGCTTATGCAACATGATACAGAATATTGTTTTGAATATTGCTGAAAAGTTTCATCACAATCGGTTGAACGGTGCCTGAGATATTCATGATATTAAAACGCGTTAAAAATTTTGCTATTGCACATTATTCTTGATAGTCTAACGTATCACTCTATGAAAGAAAATAATATTCGATTGTTATAAGCCGTCAATATTGCCTAACACTTTAACACGATCCAATCAATTGGGGGAGGCGATATTTTCTTGGCGAAAAAAAGATGATCTCTGCAAAAAGGTGTGATAGCAGAAAAAGAATATGTAGGTAAATAATAGTTATCACAGTTGGTGAGGACTAGCTCCCAGCCATTTGTGTGTCAGCTCTCAACGGCTCGGGTTTAGGTTAAATTTAAAGTATTTAAAGAAAAATGAAGTGATGCAGTGTCGCTGGAACTGATATAGTGACGCGGCAAAATTAGAAAACCATTAAAATTACATGTTTAAGGACCAAAACATGGAAGCTGAGACATTGTTGGGGCTTTAAAGAGCTCTGTAAACATGCTTTTGGTCTTGGTTCTTTACTTTTGGTCCTTAAACATGTACTTTTATAACGCCTGATCAATTTTACATCACCGTATCGCTTTCATCGACAGGTAACTTATCGATATGCATTTAGATAATACACTGTTGGCCACAAGTATCCCTATACCACTTTAAAACACAATAGCTTTTCTATAATTGCACCGAACGACTTGAAATTTTGCAACAAGATAGAAGGTTTAGTTCACTAGATATCGTGTTCTCGTCGTTTTGAAAAAATCGGATTCTTTTAAATTACAAAGAAAAGAAGATAGTGGAAATCATTTTTTTTTTTTTACTTTTTTGTCTGAGCTTATAATGAAAGTTAAAAAAAAATGCATTTTATAGAATTAAGATAGGTATTTGTATCCTGAAAATGACTTCTGTTGATTTCTGCGATTTTTGACTGTATGCTGCGATCTTTAAACGTTTATATCTCATAATAACGTTAACAGCTTTGGATGAAATTTTCAGGATACATACATGGACGTATATCTAAGTTAAATCTATAAGATACATTTTTTAAATTTTCATTATACGCCCAGTCCAAAAAGGGTTTTTCAAAACGATAAAAACATAACATGCTGCAAACTAATCCTTCTATCTTCTTGCAAATCCTCAAGTTGTTTGGTTCGATTATAAGAAACTTATTTTGTTTTAAGGGGATGGTGGGGATATTTTTGGCCAGCAGTGTACTATCATAATGAATTGTAAGCTTTTCCAAGTCACGAGTGCAATTTCGATTGACGCTTAAATTATGTAAATTCCAGCTGCAATGTTGTGGAATGACTGGCGCCTCCGACTGGTCGCGTGCTGGATTCTCAGATAATCTTGTACCAGACGCGTGTTGCACGGAGGTACCGGAAGGAAGTAAATGCGACTCGAACTCGGTTCATATACATTCAAACGGTTGTATGAGCAGTCTCCAATCTGCCATTGAACACAATGCTTTGATCTTGGGTGGCGTTGGTATTGGCATCGCTATTATTCAGGTAACTTTCATTACTTCTTGTTCAAATCTATAATATTTTTGTATTGTACGAGAAATAATTTGACGTAATTCGAGAATTAATACTGTTGTAAATTTTCTACAAATCTACGTACATACATTGGCAAACGGTTCGCGAACCTTGCCCGCCAGACGTTGGCAAACTATTTGAAATCACTATGCGATCCTCTCGTGGACAGTTTAGAAACGGCCAAAGAAATACCGTTTCTATGCTGTTCGTGAACAGTTTGCGAATGCAACTGGAGACGTAGCCTAATAGATTTTACGCAAATACATAAGCAATTATATTTTATAATGAACCTTAAACAGTTACAGCATTACTTTGACAGGCTGTCCAGTAAATTAAATGAAATTTGAATGATGCATAATAAGAGGAATTTTCAATTGCAGTTGGTCGGAGTGATCTTTGCTTGCTGCCTGGCGCGTTCAATTCGCCGCGAGTACGAGACTGTGTAAGCAGACAGATACCTACAACTTTAATGCCTAAAACTTGCACTCAGTCTCTACCAATATGCTCTGTTCTTTTCACTTTATACCCACTTATATGTCAATCTCTTCTGCGTTCTGTTTAAGTAACAGAATATTGCACAAACCGCACATTATACATAATATACTATATATCTTTTCGATCATACTGCACAAAACAGCGTATAAAAAATTCACTTCTATACGAGTAATCGATCTAATGTTATTAGTCGTAACGCTGTTTTATATTTGATAAACGTGTAAATAACCGCTTACCGTTTCGTTACGATCGCTATACATTCGCTAATCCTGCTGTTGTCACTACCGCTACTACTATTGTTATTATCACGATTGTTGTATTTCATAGTAATCATTATTAACTGTGGAATAATAATGGTGGTGGCGGTATGCGATAGCTGCTTAGCGTTTCGCGTAAATTTCTATGAAGCAAGTATTCCTGTGCAGTATCGCGTTTCTCACGACTGTTTTCTTAAGACTGATCAGTTTTATTATACGTTAATAAGGAAGAAATTTTGTACTTTCTTTACAAAGTCTAAGCAGAAATTTAAGAAAGGTAAAAAAAAAAAAGAAAACGTAATATATTTATGTTGGAAATTGAATGTTGAACACCTGAATGTTGACGCAATTCTTCATTATGTAACGTGTTAACAGAATTTTGTTGTGGAAAATGTAGATATAAATAGCGGCCCCGATAGCCGAGTCTATCCAGACAAGACGTCGCGCCGTAACGCCCGAAAAGACGAGCAACATTTGCACAGTCAACATCCAGCGCGAAATTCACAGTCAGATGGCGACCAATCGTTCGCAGCGTACGTTGGCGCCAAAACAGCAGCCAACAAGCGGCCAACCGTTCGCAGCTTTAGGCGTTTGAATCGGGGGGCGGGGGAGGTAAACTTCTCAACGGCTGGCTGCCGTGTTGGCATCGACGTACGCTGCGAACAGTTGGTTGCCATCTGGCCGCGAACTTCACGCCGGATGTTGACCATGCTAACGTCGTTCGACCTTTGCGAGCGTTGTTGCCAACCGGCTGTTAGGGAGTATACGTTACATTTCGTTTTTTGTTCGACTATAAACACATATTTGTAACTGTTAGAAATACTAAGCTTTTCAGTGTCTCGAATAATTTTATTTTCCCCCTTATCGAGGTTAAGTTTCGCTACAGTTTTGTGGAATTTCATATGAATTGTAGTGCTATAAAACATTTTATTCTTTGTATGGTATTTTTTAAAACACGATCTTCAAAATAGAAGTATAAAAATTAAAAAAAAAAGAAATACCAAACGGAGCTCGAGAGAATAACATTAATATCCTTTTTATTGAAATGTAATTACATTCGGATAGAGAGAAATATTTTTTCAAAAGGCGTTATGGTCCATCGGGCAATTTTAACATAGTATTTGTTACGTATACATATTTCAGTTTAAGCTTCTATTCATTTTCACTTTTTATTCGACGCTCACGCCGTTATGCCTTTTATCCAAGTGAAAACGAGTTTATTTGAAAGTATAGGTAACACAGAGACACGTGTTTGCCGCAAAGAATGCTTTAAGAAAGTCTCTATATTCGGGTAAAGAAATGAAAGGGCGTTTGTTCATGTAAAGTTTACATCACGTTGGTACAATAAATTATGATACGACCGAGGAAACTTTTAGTTATACGTTTATACGAGTTCTATGTAAGCACGTTGAAGGCATTTCTAAGTCTGTTCCGTATTCTGAATGGAATAACATGTCTTCTGCACTGATAGAGGTTCAACGCTATTTAATAAACGACAGTGTTTAATTATTACTGACACTACGATTCTTTTAAGCTCTTGACCTCAATGCAAACGCTTTCCACAATCTGGATATTTATTTTCAATTGAAACATTAGAGTCTGAAGAAATGAAACGATTTATTATTTGCGCATTTTAAGTACACGCCATCATGGTTTTATTAGAAACATTGGATGAAGTATTTTCAGTGATGCAGAGAGTTAATTGCCCTGGTAGCCGACTCTGCTCGCACAAAATGTTGTAGCGATCAAAGTCGAGCAACATTTACATAAAATCAACGCCCACCCTGATAGCCAAGCTGCCCAGACAATATTTCGCCAAAGCTTGCTACAAAGTTTTGTTGACAAAGTAGCTACAAATTCGATACGGTATTTCATGTATTTGATGATGTCAATAAATTAAGAAAAATATAGCAGTCGATTGGCACGCAACTGGTTCGACCTGGCTATTTGGGCAGCGCAAAATTCGCAGCCAGAAGGCGATCAACTGTTCGCTGCGTACGTTGATGCCAACACGGCAGCCAGCAAGCGATGAGCCGTTAGAAAATTTAACCGATGCACTTGATTGGCTAAAATTGCCAACGGCTGGCTGCTTGTTGGCTACCGTGTTGGCAGAATCGTACGCTGTGAACGGTTGGTCTCCTTTTGGCCGCGAGTTTTGCGCCAGATGTCGCCTATGCAAACGTTGCTCGACGTTTGCGACTGTTGCTGCCGACTGGCACCTAACTGGCAATCAAAGTACGAAGTAACGAAAAACGTTTTATGTCCTGTGTATATTACACAATACTAGGAACAAATTACTTGCACGTTAACATGCAGTACAATAGAAGAGAAGTTTGCAGACGTTAATAGTTGATAGTTTTATCGAACGTTACTAGTTCTATTGAATTAATTTTATCGAATTGAATAATTTTATTGAAATAAAGCTATTATTTTTCTGCTGAATGAGAAAAAAAAATGTTTCATCGACTACGATATATTTGCAAATTGAAGCTTCAAGTTGACTTTAGTTAAAATTTTGAACATTTAAAACAACATGTACTTAATTTTTTAACAGATTTCATACAACGACACATGCACGATCTTCTTTATGTCTCTGCTAAAAATGAAAGTGTCTTCGTCGTCTATGTTTCCGATGAAATCCTATAATTTTTGTTTAACTAATAATTTCCGATGTCTTTAGTACCAGTAAAATCGATCGTTCAGATACACGTCCAAATTTAAATGTGGAGCCTGAAAAATGAGTATGCTTAATGTTATTAGATTTGATGTAATTAGATCAACGTTATAACGCGGTATAAGGCGGTCTTTAACATAATATTAACGATTTTACAAATCACTGGAATTTCCTTATTTTGGGAAGCGTAATAAACTGTGCACCTTCTCGCTTTGCCACATCAGGCCTTTAATGTACTTTATCAAAAGCTCGCTTGTAACAGGCAATTTAATTCATTTCTACTTGCAGCGAGACCGCAGCGCACTGATTCAACAACCATTAGGAGGCATTATAGCTAAAATATTGTTCGTCGTGCATTGATTAAGAGAATAATTCTAGGTTAGTCGTCGCAAGATCAATTTGCATAGAACTTTGTCCGGTAGAGACTAACCGATACTCGTTTGGGTCTGGTCTAACAGTTTGAGAGGAAAGCGAAATATTGGAAACTGTAATTCAACATACTGCCATTATCTGCCAAATGGTTGAAATCGAACGTCGCTTTCTTTTATTGCGCTCTGTACGCGGTATTAATCCTAACGGCATAAGAAACGTCGAAAAGTAACAAACACTGGGACTGAAGGGCCATGACTCATTTTGGCCGGAAGTTTGCCGAAATTTAAGTGGTCCCTTTTTGCGTCTAAATCAGCTGGGATGAAAACTATCGTTCCATCTTTAATTCTGTGCGGCACTACAAATTCATTTTACCGTCGTATTTTTATAAAGTAATTAGCATGCACAGGGAGCTGGGTAAACGTCTTCCTATGATATAATGTTGCTTGTATTAAATGTACCTGTTTCCGAGTATATAGTAAACAAATGAAAAGATTACATTTTTTTTAATACATACGAAAAATAATTTGAATAGTACTTTACATTTCTATATTTAGTGATTTTATTGTTTTTAAGGGCGTTTGCGCTTTCAAAAAAAAATTAACAAATCCAATTGTATTTCAAATGTACCGATTATTTTCAAAGTGGTGCAAGTCCTTTTGTCAGAAAAATTGCGAAAAGGAGATAAATAAAAAGTTCACATTAAAATATATGGAAATATGTCCTTTTCTCAATTTTTTTGAAAAATAGTCACACCACTTTCAAGATAAGCGGTCCAAATATTAATCCCGATTTTGATGTATAACAAGTGTTTACCCAGCTCCCACATATAAATAAAAAGTGAACGTAAAACTCATAGTCTCGTATTATAAAGTAAGTTACATCTTAATTGATAGGCTTTTCAGAGAAGTGAAATGTATCATGATGTAGCCAATACATTTCTGAATAGCTTTACAACGTATAATTTTAACAATCGTCCTCTTTCGACTGGTTTCAATGCACTAATTTCATAAGAATGATACACTTCTATTTTGCAAATTTGCTCGAAATAGAATTTTAGAACAAAAAGAAGCAAGTTGTAAAAATTGGTAATCTTCAAAGATATTTATTAACTTCTTTGTTTAAAATCGATGCATTGTAAAATCCTTTTGTACCTGAATAATTATTCGTTGGGACCAAAGGTATTAATCCTTGAAGGGAAACAAGTTGACATATTCAATGAACAATTCGGTGCAAAAAGCTTGAACACGTTTGCGGCGACAGATTTTCTTGTTTATGCAAAACACGAGCTTTTATTGCATTGCGTCGATTTAACAAATTTTTATTGTAATATTACAATTGTAATTGCAACCTTGACTGTTCCGCTTGGAATCTCGCATATTCTGATAAAAAAAGGGGGGAGACATAGAAGCACCAAAAGAAACAAATTAATAAACTACTCTCTTCGAATAGAAGGTAATTCCAATTATTTGCAAAAGCAGTTTCATCTGCTTTTAAAAGTAAGCGAATATAGATTTAACAATAACTTATGTTAAATTACAGTTAATTTATTAACGGTGAACTTATGACTTATTTCCAGTAGAATATTATTATTATTTATGTATTCTTCATCCAGTCAAGTCATTTGTCATATTTAGTAAAAAGAGGGAGCCAATTCAATGAAGCAATTCGTTGAAGAAACAATAAAATGTCTTTTAATGCAAATATAGTGAATATTAATTAGAACAATTGTTCACAAGAATACGTTAAACAAAAAATAAGCGAGGTTTCAATCTTTTTAAACGAAAAGCCACAAACGAAGAGAACTTCTCCTGAGTAAGTAGCGTTGAAACATTAAAGCGTGCCTGATTTATTGATGCTTGAATTGATAGAAAGAATTAGCTAAAATAGTTATATCAGTCGATTCGATGGAAATGAAGCACCCAACGTATCGCGCTTGTAACAATCCTATAATAATCCTTTGTTGTCGTTAATCTACTTTATTAGTTACAGAAGGTATACAGTACAATGTTGTAGTAACGATCAACCTTTATTATGTATGTGTTGTGAGATGCCCCGATCAATTCGTAGCTTGTTTATTTAAAAAATGTGTTTAGTTTATGCAGTTCACATCCCCCCCCCCCTTGGATTTATATTGTAATAATAATATTTTAGCTGGAGCGTTAAGTTTCATAAATGTGTAGATGTGTAAAGTGTTCGTGTTAATTTATGATTTTCAGTGTAGATCTAATTTTAAACTTTACATGTAAGGGTAAATGTTAACATTAAGATTTTTATATTCGATAGGATTCTCATTTAATGATACCATATTTGATCTATACATTAATCTATATAATTTCGTAAAAAAAAAATTATATCTCATAATCTGTGTGTAATCGAAACATATAGAACAAGTATTTGAACGTAACGTTAACAATTGGCTGACAAAAAGACTGATGACGTGGAAATGTACTGGAAACGAAGAAAGAAAAGTCAGTATTAAATGAGAAGTAAATGATTGTTTTTTCTTGTGGCATTTAGTAGCTTACAATATTTTTCTACTTGTCATTTACTTGATCGATTAATATATATACATATATATATATTACTAATATTCGTTAAGAGCTGACAACTTTAGCACATCTTGTTCATATAGCTTTTACCAATAGAAATAAAGTATACTAAGTAAGCATTGCATTTTTTTTTGTATGCAATCCAAGAACCTTTTATCAGTCTTGCAATCGTAATTATAAAGTAGCAATTACGTAAATTGCAAAAACCCTTTATTTTATGCATTGTGTGTTACGAAACATTTGGCGTATTAACAGAAAATTAAAGACTATTAGTCGATAAGAAACGGGACTAATAAAAATTCCGTGCGATCAAGCTTTTTCTCTTTGATTTTATTCCATATTCGCTTATAAGATTAGCAGACTAACATTTATTATTATATAGTATGCTCTCTCGTGGCGCGTTATAACTGTTTGTTGAAAAGAAATCAATTAACGCAGGGAAGAGTCGAACCAGAAACCCATTTAAAACGATCTTTTGCACACTTTTCGTAAAACACTGTTAATACTCCTCGATTAATTAACGATACACGCATTACACCCCCTTTTACAACATTCTTCATTTATAAACATTACGAAAGCGTTTAAAGATACGATAATTAAAACAGAAATATTACTCTTCCCAGATTCTTCTATCCATTTAACGATCTGTTCAAACTATTTCATTTACATAGTTTTGCCCGATGAGATATTCGTCATTAAAAATGTTTTTACTTTTTTTTAAACATTTAATTACAAAAGAGCAAATTCTACGTGCCATCTATATACAGTCTCAGGGGTCCAAAAGATCTGTCAGATCATTTTATCGAGAACCTCACAGAATATATTTACAAGAATCTCAACGACAGTAATTTCTGTCAATTAAAAAAAAAAACAAATGATATTTCTTTGCGCGACGCAAACTATACAGCAACTAATTATGATAGGGAATCTGATTTTTTTCTTTTAATGTTCCATCTCTTTTTCTTTTACATTTATCGTTCTCAGAAGTTGATAGTAATTAAATCCCATAAAAATACGGCAATTTTATGATCCAGATAAAGTGATAATTTTCAGCTTCATTCGTTCGAAATAAAAAAACAATGCTTTTGTGAGAACATCTTTCTGAATTCGTTAAAACATTCAAATGTCAATCGTTTAATAATTAACTCGCGTGATCGGTAAAAAATGTGATGGAAACAATGGTTCGCTATTATCCGTTAACATATAGGAAGTTATGTTTATTTACAGTTACACAGTGATTGAAATTTTTCGGGCCCGATTAAAAAGAAAACATGATTCTAAGAGGCATTTTGGAAACTCGAGCAAATGCTGCATCGAATTCGTTACAATTATTACTCTCGCATAATATTTAATACTAAATTTCTCGTAGATTAATCAACGTTACTTTACTTTGATTTTCCCATGGTTTGCCGTTATTATCGATCGAACGTAATTACAATCCTAATTATGATCAAACACATTATAATTCGAATAAATGATTTTCGTGAAACATGTATTTCTTTCTCCTCTTATAACTATAGGACAAAGTCAAATTAATTTCAATCGGGCTGTTTCGTGTGATACAATCATAGAATTTGTACTCCAGAAAGAATTCGAAGTTTAGATAAGAAAAGAAAATGGAGAATTCTAGAGGGCCCCTTAAAGTTAACTACCAGCCTAATTAATTACAAATCCGATTATTCGTATTGTTTATAATATTGCCTATCCTATCTTCATATTATTAGGTACGGCCAATAGACGTACCACATTTTTAAATACTATCTCATCGCGAAATTGATGAACGAGCAATTAAACAAACCAAACGGAGGACAAAAAGAAATTGAAACGCCTCTCGCTTTCACCCTTTCACTCTCACAACATGCAATTAGGAAAAATTTCAATTAAGAGATCTTTACTGTAATTATAAAAATAATTGACATACACCTATATGAATTTACAATTCCATTTTGTCGTCCTATCACTGAGATATAAACCATTTCTATTTTTTTTTTTTTTGGAAGACATGATAATGTTTGTTTAAACAATCGGGAAATATTATTCATTTTACGATGGTACTACAAGCAATTCAAGCCATTTTCTGTAATTGAACGTATCTCGCGAAGAAATCACGATTAAACTTTTCGTTTGAGCACGATCATTGCGATATTATTGCAGGTAATAGTTATTACAATTTATTCTAAAAAAAAATCCTTTTTTTTAGTAGTCTAGGGAATAAATATATTTGGTAATATAAAGAACTGATCAGGGCAAAGAGATATCGTTAAATACAGGATGTTCAGCGAAACGGTGTGCACGATTTTTCAAGCACTTCTGGTAATCTAAATAAAAAATATTTCTGACAAAAGTTAGTCAATTTTAAATCAGCTACAAATAGCAATATTTAAAATTGATAAAAAATGTTTCTGAACAAAAAAATCAGAGTCATCTTGACTTTATTATTTTCTAGCCTTGTAGCCGACTTCAAGACGAGTTCAACGATGTATAAGACTATGACCTTCAAATGGCCACGAGTCTAGAAATATGGATTAATAAACCGTGCGTTAAAGTTCCTATGAATCCGATCCAGATTTCTAAACTCGAGGCCGTTTAAAGGTCAATGTATTATACACAGTTTAACTCGTCTTGAAATCAGCTACAATGCTATCAAATCGAAAGTACATTGTACCATTTGAAAAAGTCAAGCTGACTTTAATTTTTCTTATACAAAAAAGCATTTTTGATGAATTTTAAATGTTGCAACTTGTACCTGATTTAAAACTGTTTAACTTTCGTTAGGGAAATTTTTCATTTAAATTATCAGATGTGCTTCAAAAAATCGTGTACACTGTTTCGTTGAACAACCAATACCTATATAATCGTGTGAATTCATAAAAATAGATGCTGGAAGATACAAACGTTCGTTCTAAGAGTTACCAGGGTGAAAAGGAGAACAATAAAGTTGCACATGCACGCACACTCATTCATCCTTAGGCACATTTACATACTCGATATAAAAGCACATCACAATGATCGTATTGACGATCTCAAAGAGTCTTTCATTTAAAGCAAACCTTCGAATAGATATACATATACATACGATAAATTGTCTCGAAGGTGCGGAGAGCCTGAACTATGATTATTCGAATGATCACTTGTACTCACTAATTAAATTCGCTACGAAATACAGCTCAAAATCCTAGACAAAAATGTCACGGACTTTTCCGAATAATCGAATATATTTCAGATTTTCAACTTTTGTGGCTAACGTAAGATGATTCTACGTAACACGTTCATCGCAGTCCATACGATTTGCATGGTCCACAACAAACGTTTCAATCGTGTACTTTAAGTCTCCGTTTTTTTCAATTGAAATATGTACATATTTTCTTAAACTTTTTTCTTAATACCATTTATGAAAGAAATGGCAATTGAAATTTCCAAGACGTTCTAAGCGAACACAGTTAGGGAAGTGCATTCATATTCAAATAAAGTAAAGTTTATAAATAAGATTCGACTCGTCGAGAAAAGAACGATTATCTTTTGATTAATTCATTAGGAACAATTGATCGATCCGAATAATCAGAAATCGAATATAGTTAAACGGGCTCCCTTAAGTGGCAGTTCTTCGTATCGAAGGAACGAGGGTATCAGCTTGTTCCAGAGAGTCCTTCATGTGGCATAACGCTTCGTCCAAAGCCGTGCTATGCGATCATGTTCTTCTCTGTTTTGTAGATACTGCGTTGCTATACTTCCCACTAGCGGATCCGCTGTAACACGTAGCAATTTATGTATTAGTAAGTTTGATATTTTATACGAATTATTTATTTATTTGTGATAGTTTTAACCCTTCACGCTCGGCTGTTCCCTCCGAGGGGACATTACAAATCCAGCAAACAACTTGGATGTCCCTTCTAAGGGGATACCCTAGAAACTGTTATAGCTTTGTGAAAAAAAAATCATTCAGTAAGGCTAAGTTCAGACTTGCATCACGTGACACGTACGTGTCTACGCGTTTTCACGTGCCATCAAAGAAGTGTCAGCCGGCACATTTCCGTTGTTTTAAATCTGCTGGTTACACACTGCAGGCACGTTACACATTCACCGTGTGCTACCCACTGACACGTGTACGGGCCGTTCTCGAATTTCACAGCGTGCTACATTTTTAATATCACGTACATAGGACATATCGCCGTATTTTCCACTGTTCTCAAGGGCCAGGCAGCACCTTTCCCAGACGCATACTAGTTTTCATCAAGGCAGTGGTATATCCCTTTACACTATTAGAGTGTTTAGAATAAGAGCGTGACAAACACTATTCAGACTGTTGTCGTCGTGTTACGAGCTACAACGTTATTTCACATGACATTCTAAAAGTGTGAGCCAGCATGTTTCCATTGCTTTAAATCTGTTGGCGACACACTGCTGTCACGTCACACATTCACGGATTGCATGCATTGCCACGTGTCAAAGCCGTTTTGCGATTTCATGGGCTGCCACAGTTTCGCAATGGTACGTGTGTCACATCGGCAAATGCGTCCACTTTGCGGAAAGAATTTGTGCTAATGTTGCGAAATAATGCATTGGCTGCAGAGTTTGGCATTATTGTAATAAAAATTGATTCGTATAACATTTGGAATAAACTGCTGGAATACAATTCTATTCCGATAATATTTCGAATACATTCTTGGAATTAAATTTTGTTCGAATGCAAAGTATATCACTCACCGAACTATAATCATTTTAATATTACGTTCTTTATGATATAAATTTTTGAAATATGAATGAATCCTTAGCACTTGAAATTTTTACATAAGATTGCATGGGATAAGAGTTCCAAACGTTTAGGCGGCGGCACTTCTTTCAAGTCTACCGGCGGGCGAATCACCTTGTATTAGCTGTAGACGTACATACATAATAGCAGGGCTTTAAAAAAAAGGTGCCGAAGCTCTCCTTGTCAAGCTTTTTATTAAGTAAAACTATATTCAAATATTTAAATGAAATTCGAAGCAGCTTTTTCTATGACGCGGCACGCATAAAAAATTAAAAGTTACGATATTTTTTTATTTTAGGCGTCAAAACAAGAAAATAGATTGTTCGTCTAATTGCTTCTGAAACATTAAAAATACCGTGAAAAAAGGTACCGCAACACCATTCCGCTGCGTTACATTACAAAAAAAAGCCCTGCATATTAGTGTTTGTAGTGGAAGGTGATAGCACGCCTCTTTTCGTTAAACGGCGAACAAATGTGTTTTTCTTCGTGAAAGAAAACGAAACGTGATATTTGTAATTGCGTCGAAGATTAATGTCTCCTTCTTCGTAGAACATACGAGACGTGCTTCATTTCTTAACAAATGTGAAAACATCCTTATTTATATACTGTATCCGACCATCGTAATGTCTTCAGAGCTACTGCTTACTAAGCACGTTATCGATGTTCGTAAATTCGAGGTCGAGTAGATTAATATTCACAAGAGATATGGGACAGAATAACACGAGTGAGCAGTTGACTTGGTGAGTAAGTGTACAGGGACTGAGCAGATTTTCGAAATCGATTGTCCCAAAAAGAAAATTTTGCAAGAAGATCATACCCAATGGACCTGTACTATACTATCAACAACGTTGCAGTCAATATTGTATCATGTATGTCGATATTGTACTATGTTCAATAGTAAAGCGCACATTTATGATAAAAATTAATGTAAATATAATAATTGTGAATTTGAATCTACCTGGGTTACAATCCGTCAAGAGGGAACAGATGGATAGTAAGACCTTCGAAATCGTAAGCGCAGGGGACCAATTGTCCTTTAATATATCCAGGCATATTACACCTTGACTGTTTATGTTACAGTGGTAGATGCGTGTTCGGAATGTGACCTAAAAACCATTAAGTGAACGATTAATTATATAGCAATAACTGAACGCTCCGCACTTTGCGGATCGTCTGCAACACAGCGAAGATGTAAGAACGGGCCTCAACTTCAATAACAAGTTGGAAACAATACAGGGTGAATCTGGGAACTGGGACAGGTTTCTGCTTTTTTCAGTAAAAATAGAAAAAAAAATGGTAGAGGAAAAAATCATTAAACATGATACATCCTAATTTCCTATGACCTTATTTTCTATGTGGATGCACCGATGCACCCGCCAGGTGCATTTGCACTTTATTCTTTAATGCAACCCATTTTTTTTAATTAAACCAATCGATCCTTTTTATTATTCCACGTATAAAAGTACTAATCCAAGCTCATCGAAATGTCAATTCGCGAGACATTTGACATTTTGTGTCAGAAATCTACTTTATTACAATAAGTCTTCGAACGTTCCGCCATTCCACTCTAAATATTTTCCAACGCGTTTTGTTTTACATTTTGCATTACATGTTTTTACGATAACATTTTAAATGGTCCACGCTATCAGCATTCCTCTATCATTTTGTCTTCTACTTTTACTAAAAAAGGAGCAGTAACCAGTTCCTAGATACAGCCTATATAACGACTTTTCCTCGTATAACGAAGAAAAGCTGTAGCGAAAATCTGAATCTATAGCATGTACTTACTGTAAGATTTACTAAATAATTAATAATGAATATTAATTGCATACCTTTGGAGGTTTAAACGGATACTCTGGAGAAAAGTGTATGTCTAAGAAAAATACTCCTCCCTCGTAGACCGATCCAGGTGGACCAAGTATCGTCGACACCCATTCGTATAAATTATCTCCCTTGGGTCCTGCACTATAAGATAAACACAGATTTATTTAGGGGGTTACGCCACCTTGGCAATGCAGAAAATGATGTTATTTTCACAAGATCATTACTGCAAAACTATTACTCCAATTGAAATGAAGCTTTTTTAGTAGATGGAGAGGGTTCAATGTATTTTAAAAGAACCATCATCAATTCATGTGATTATTTAGATGTGAACTAGGAAAATGGCGCTCTTCACACCCGTGTCGCAGCAAGCATAGATCACTGGTGTCGTCAAAACCTCAAGAATGAGGAACCACATCCCAAAAAACGAAGGTAGTTGCTGATCTTAAACGTATTCTCTGTCGTGTTACATAGCGGATTTTCAAATGACGTGAACTGCAAAAATTGTGGCGTTTAGAAGAAAGAAATGCCGGAAATGCTTGCTTCATCACTATATTTTTATTTGTAACTCGAAAACTACTTGAAGAAACGAAAAACCCCTATGTAATACGATGGAGAATATTGTTTAGAATACTGCTATAAAACTTCATCACAGTCTAAAAAAGGGCGTATCGAGAAAAACGCGTTTAAGCTGTACTTAAGAAAATATGTCTTGCGCGAACGTTTCAGCTATGATGAAGACTAGAAAGTTTCACAATTCGTCACAAAACTACCATGAATGCTTCTAAAATGGTGCATTCTTTAAATAAATCTATCAGATATTGTTGTTTCATTATTTTATGAAGAAAAAAGGTCTAATAAAATAACGTATAGCTCTCTAACCCACCCAATCAGGCCTTGCATCAACTATTACAGCTGTTATAAGGCAGCCTCACAGTGAATGCACATAGCTTAACGAAAGAAGCCTTTCTCTTAGAACGATGGATTGTAGTATAAAGTGTCAGAAGTATTATGGAGAATTGAAATGTTGGCAGTCAAAAGGAACATGGGTCTAATTAATAAGAATGGAAGGGGCCCGTCTTTTTTTAGATACGTGACAACTAGAGTGAGTGAAACGATTCGAGTAAGATCAAACAGAATTACAATCGAATGCAAAGCGATGGGCTAATGCAGGGAAAGACCTCTTTTGCCTCTGCGCCATCTCGGATGCCAACATTTCAGCTTTCCATAATATACAGTAACCACTATTTTCAAGAGAAAGTGAAAACTGAACAATCCGCAACCAACTCCATCGAAGTTTCAAAATGTCATATACAAGAAAAACTGAAAAAGACATTGTCGACTACTGAGGAGAGTCTTGTTAAAGTATGCTGAACTCGAACGTGTTAACGTAGCGTCAAAAAACGAATGCTTCATACGATATATGTATATCTTCAACGATCTATCAGGTATTGTTGCGCTCTCTAATCCATGCCGCGTAGGACCTTGCTTTTACTGTTATAACTTTTACAACATTACGATTTTTTTTTCGAACAACTGATGGTGCATTATTCTTGACGGAATAAGTTTCGTACTTTGAAAGAAAATAAAACTCGATTCTTTTGAGCCGTCAAGGAGGCGTAACTCCTTAACAGCTTATAAGAAAAAGACAAATATAAGGTCAAAGTTTAGTTAAAAACTAGTATTTTAGCTACAACTGCGAACAAAATTATCTGGATCGCTCAGGGAAGTGTAGAGTACAAATTATTTTATACACTTCTACTACTAATGAACGACGTGCACTAGATTCTCGATAAGTGAGTAAAAGTCGGGGCCCCAAGATCCTTAGTTATCATGTTGAAAAAGCGAACTTGATAAGTAGCTGGAATATTAATGTCCGCCCGCCAACAAAGGCGTGTTGAAGCTTGGTGGTGTGTTATGGAGTCCAAGGGGTGGGGAGGAAGCGGTGGCGGGAACAACTTATGCTCACTTACGTGTAGATCGGAGGTCCTCACTTATCGAGGAACTATTGTAAACAAGAATCAGGGAAAGCGGTCGTACCTGCAATTTGGTGGTGGGTCTAATGTGATTTCTGCCAATTCTTTTTGTATCCTGCGACAAGAAGATTAGTTTAAGTTCTCGTTAAGTCTCCATTGCAGAGGTCTTTTTAATTTTTGGATGATGGATATGCTACCTTTTGGCCGATGTTCCCAAAGCTTTGGACATCTTTGGATTTGGCTTCGCCTCCTTGGTTTCTGGCTTATTGTCCGCCAGCGATGAACCACGCCCCCGGCCAGTTCCACTGGAACCTGCGCCCGATGACATGGTTCTGCAATAAAGAATCCATTTTATACAAAGTATTTGATACATATGTTTATTATAATTGCACCCGAATAGAGATGACTTAAGTCGAACAGAGTGTCTGTTTATTGGATGATTTCCTCAAAAGAATGTCTTATGCGGTGTCAACATTTAGTACTTAATAAGATGTGCATCTTTGGAAAACTAAAAGAAATGTTAATACAGAGCGTAATGTAAGATGATACATTACAAAAGACCTAGATCAAGTTCAGTCTTTATCATTTACACAAAAGAACATTCTTCAGAAAGTGCATACGAAGTAAATTTCAATCTTTAGTTGGACTTGCAATTGTTGGTAGTGAGTATTGCATGCACCAAGTGCTTGAAGAGCATTGTAAAATAATAAGACTATACATACGCCGTTCGTAGAAAAGTATCCTGATCTTAAGATGCAAAATTATAAAACTGTTAATAGAGTGGACTGTCAATAATACGAGCCATATAGAGGCCAAACGGAGTAAGTCCAATCTTCGTAAATTTCTGTATTTTATTATTTGGACATGCAGTAGATGCATGCAGATATATATCGTCGTAACAGCACATCGATCCCTGAGTAATGAAAGGAAGCAATGATCGTTTTGGTTTATCCATTATAATTTTCCGACTTGAGCAACGGCAATCTTTGAAAATGTATATCGTACGAAGCATTCGTTTTTTGACGCTTCTCAGTAGTCGACAATGCTTCTTCGTTTCAGTTTTTATTGTATATGACATTTTGATATTTCGATAGAGTTGATTGTGGATTGTTCAGTTTTCACTTTCTCTTGAAAACAGTGGTTACTGTATATTATGGAAAGCTGAAATGTTGGCATCCGAGATGGCGCAGAGGCAAAAGAGGTCTTCCTCTGCATTCGCCCATCCCTTTGCGTTCAATTGTAATTCTGTTTGAACTGACTTGAGTCGTTTCATTCACTCTAGTCGTCACACATTTCAAAAAAGATGAGCCCCTTCCAATCTGATTAATTAGACCCATGTTCTTTTTGAGTGCCAACAATTTCAATTCTCCGTAATATTTCTGACACTTTATGCTACAGTCCATCGCTTTAAGACAAAGGCTTTTTTTGCTAAGATATGTACATTCACTGTGAGGCTGCCTTGTAACAGTTGTAATAATTGATGCAAGGCCTGCTTGGGTGGATTAGAGAGCTATACATCATTTGATTAGTCTTTTTTTTCTTCATAAAATAAGAAAGCAGCAATACCTAAGACATCTATTTAAAGAAGAAACCGTTTTAGAAGCGTTTATAGTAATTTCGTGAGGAATTCTGAAACTTCCTAGTCGCAACATTCGTTATAACCGAGACGCTCGCGCGAGACATATTTCCATAAGTAAAACTTTAAACGCGTTTTTCTCCATACACCTTTTTTTAGACTGTCGTCATGAATGTCTCAGAATATCTCTCATCGTTCAACCGACTGTGATATTTTTCTACAGCAATATTTTACAAAATATTGTCTATCGTGTTGCATAAAGGGCTTTTCGGATTTTCTGTTACTTTTCGTGTTACGAACAAAAACATAGCGAAAAGGCGAGCATTTTCCGCATTACTTCGAAACGCTATAACTTTATAATTCTTAAAATTTCGGCAATCCCTATGTAACATGATAGAGAAGTAATAGTTTTATAGTAATGATCTTGTAAAAAGAACATCATTTTTACACTGCCAAAGTGGTACTTAGATTGTTGCACCCTAAGTATCTTACTGCAAGGCACCTTTGTCCTTATCAAAAAACCAACCACCATTGGCTCGCCTTGAGGCAGCTTCAGCACGACTTCACCCCATGTGCGAGGCAGGTACCTCGAAAAACATGTCTTGCATTGTATGTACAAAGCTTTAGAATTCAAGCGCAAGCAAGTAACACGAGCCTCAAAGCTGACAAAGAGAAGTTCGACCCACTGTTTGGACTGCTAAACTCGGATGTGTTAACACCTTACCAACCAGTAGCAGTTGAACATAGTACACACGTCTCACCGATCACTCGACTGCAAATACTTCCCCAAGACTGGTTCTATTGTACGATTTAAAAAACTGTATATGGACTGTCCAGAATAAGAATAGACTCGTTTGGTGCATGCGCTGGTCTTACTAGGCATCGCCAAGTCTGAAAACCTACTGAGCCAATAACGTCTTTCTCTGTCTGATTGCCTATTGCGCTCCCCCTTTTTATGGCCTCACGCGTTATGCAGGGACCCTTGCCTACAACTGGGTACCTAAGTGCTTTTGTCGTTCATTGCCGGGGACAGCGTTTTGAGCAATCACGAGCATCAAATCAGTAGGTAGGCATAAACCTGCGCAGAACGGTCGAAAACACGTCCAAGTTTGGGTCTATTCTTGTTCTGGACAGAGAGTAAGAATATAGGAGCTTACAGTACAACCTAACAGTTGTACCTCAATAACAGATAACAAATTACTGGTTGCGTCTGTGACAAAAATGGGCTACTGCTCGATAAGCGTCAGGGATGAAACACCAATTAATAGGCTATCGTTAAAGTGTTACTATAACTTTCCTTCCTTTATATAACCTTCTCAATCATCTCTTTTTTATGGGACCCAATGACTAATTCAATAGCCTACGTAGCTCGTATTATAGTTGTGTAAATAGTCCGTAAATATTCATTAAATAAACAGGTGAACCATATAAATGATTAACTGAGTATTAAAACAAACCTAGTGCCCAGATCTGCAGACGCCAAGAGGTTTTACAGACAACACACAGCTCGATAGGAATACTTTTAGTATTAATAATAGCACATCCACACTGCGAAGCAAGGAATGGATAGAGTATCGTCCTGAAACAAAGGCAAAATACAGCAATTAATTTCAGCGGAGTATTTGGGGCGCAACATTCTAAAAATTTCATTTGCTCAATGCAGAACTTTTAATTATGATGATAATAAAAAAATACATAACGCGTTCCTTATAATTATGTATTCAAATTTGTATATTTGGCCAATAAATTTCGTATAAAAATTAGGAGAAATATTTCGAAACATACTTCAGTGATTCAGTATTATAATATGAAGAGGTTATGTGTTATATTGTTAGGTCTCTGTTCATAAAATACACCGGCTTTAAGCAAACAATACTTCACCATGAATATTAAAATTAATGAAATCCAAGACTCCAGTTAAATCTGTTTAACGGGTATGCGAATTATACTAAGTCTGAAATACAAATGAATTATGTGCTTTCAGAAATTGTCAGACCGATTCGGCAAAATAGTTTGATAATTTCGATCATACGTAACAAAGAAAGCGGAATTAAGATCAGTAATTTCTGCGATGTTTATGGAACAAGCAATGATACATATCAAAGGAAAATCTAATAAAGAATCGTCAAAGCGCAAAATCTATGCAAACACTGGGATCTGTGTGCGGAACAATTGTATAAAAATGCATTAATTTGCATCCACAATTAACCTAGCGAAAAGACTCGTGAATCACAATTACGTCCATTAAATAGAGGCGTTCGTTGGCTAAATAATGAAATATCGTGCAGTGATTATCAATACATTCTGTTTCAAACAGAGGATCATAGAAGCATCGACGATTTAGAGGAAGAGGTGTGTTACCTCGTTGGTAGAAAGGGTAGAAACTCTTGATCGTTCGGGGACGAACTTTAGGACCGAGGGTTCGAACCTATGGAAAAATCTCAAGTGAACCGGCCGGATTCCTTCGTAGAACGTACTGTCGGAAGCGAGCGTGCTTCTCAGGTGCTGCTATGCAAGCTGGCAGGCCTCATCGTCGCTCTCATGTCCCGAAGTCACGATCGCGGCGTCTCTTTTCCCTCGGCGAGCGCCGAAACGTGCGCATCTCTGCGTCGCCGGATGTTGACTCTGTCGCCGCCGCGGTGATCGTCGGTAGACGACGCTCCTAGATGGACGTACTGTCGCCATGGTTATTTAGGGACATACGATACCAATCGTTTGCCAGAAATTCCCTGTGCTTCATTTCGGCTGTTTAGCATCCGTTAAGGTTATGTTATTTTGTTATTACGCGAGGGTATATTTGGCATGCGGAATTTTATTTATTTAAGAATACGGGCTGAACGTTGATGAATCTTTACAAGGCACAGGGTATTTTTCTTTATCATTTCTAATTTCGTTTCATTTGTAATAAGTGAAACCTCCCAGATAGCCAGGTCGAACCAGACACGTGCCAATCGACAGCCATTTGACAGCAACAGTTGTAATATAACCTAACCGCCAATTTGCTCGCAACTTATTTCAACAGACTCCGCCATACTTTTCTTGTCAATTTATTAACATCATCGAATGTATCAAATACTGCGTCGATTTGCAGCCAATTTGTCAACAAAATTGTGCAGTAAGCTTTGGCAAAATGTTGCCTGGACAGCTTGGCCATTAGAGTTTGAGTTTTGCGGCGGTCTCATTTGCTTTTTTTTTTTTGAAATTTGCAGTCAAATTAAACAGCAACCATTAAGCGTACAGACAGTGGCGGAATATTGTGGCAGTCTGAAACACTAAACCTAACCTAATTCTCAGTTTAAATGGAAATTGCGTTAGGTCAGGTTAGACTTCCTTTGTTGCAGAGTACAGTGTCAGGGGCCGGGTTTTTCACCGCCCAACGCGTTTCTTCTACAGGGTGTGCGGTTACTGCACGTTAATATTTTAAGGGGCGATTGCTGAGGTGATTCTGAACAACGTCTTTCTGTGCGACAATGCTGGTTAAGGCATCGTTTTTTAATTATTAACGAAAAACACTGACCAATCAGAGCGCGCGCTTAGTCGAGAGAAGATGGTGGTACGCTCAACCGCGGTGGAGAACACTCTCGTGGTTGAACGCCCCCTTTGATTGGTTAGTGTTTTTCGTTAATAATTAAACAAACGAAGCCTTAAACAAAGTTTTGACAAAAGAAAAGATTGTTTAGAATCAGGTCGGGAATCACCCTTTCTCGGCTTTTACAAAAGTTCTGGAACACTTTGTATAAGAAATAAAGGCATATTCGAATCTTACCACAAGTTACCGATCATTTCCGAATCAAAGAATACGGCTACCGAGGTATGCCGAAAGGGCATTTAAATTGGTAGCACGATGTATCTCTCTCTAAAAGTAGTTTCTCTCTCAGATGTGTAGTCCCTTGTATACCTACTCTTTACAATAATATTCCGAAAGAACCGACTCACTCGAGACTGGCTAGTCGTTTCTTTCGGAACAGATTTGTTCCTCTAGCGGAACGAGAGCACCTTCTATTTAAAAAACGTCACTGTTCACTTGACCATAAAGATTTAGCATTTCACAGGATTCTCTGTCGTTTCCGGATCTCTCGCTCAGCGGGGCGATTTCAAAAAAAGAATTGGAAATAGCAACCCGGTTCTTTCGGAACATCACTGTACTGTGACCACACTGTGGCAGTATGTCAAAAACGTATTCACGTATTCTTGTCAATATTTACCAACTATATTTCATATACATAAATTGTGCCCATTATTAAAATGTAAATATTTTATTAACTTTCCTGTTTGCAATAGCTATGCACAAAATATAATTCGATTACATGCGTCATTGTTGCGTATACACATTTATATACGTATTTACAATTCGAATAATAATTTTGTTCATTTGCAAAGCTGCCTCAGCCTTATGCGTAAGTATATTGCAAACATATTTTGCAACTCAGGCAATTGCGCCACATATTTTTTGTGCAAATTTAATAATAACTCATGCTTGAATTTAAATTTAAAACAAATGACGATCGATTACTTCGTTTCGCAATTTTTATATTTATCACAATTATTTTATCATAGCAATTGATGTCTGTACTGCGCAAGATTGTCATATGTTCATACATATTATTTCTCTTACTGAAATAATTAATTCTCTATCAATCTTTGATCTCCGTTTAAAAGCGCCAAATAAAGCGGAAGAAGTATAAAACAAAGAGCAGACAACACAAAACTGTTAGTCCGGTTACGACTCGCGTGACCTTTGGTCGGTTAAGAGATATCTTTTGATTACACACATCTGTAGCAGTTGAATGTTTTCATTCTTCTTGCAGTTTTAAATGTCGCAGCAAGTAGATATACGCGTTTAAGTTATCGGTTGCATAAATCTCATGTTAATTATTTAAACAAAAAAGATGAGGAAATCTGTATTTATAATTATCGTTCTTTTGTTTCAAGTGAGTGCTGGTGGTAAGTTATAATTCCTATAGCTACCATGTCTAATATACTTTAATAAAATATATTGTCGATAAATATTGTCTTGTTTATTCAAAATTGTTGGCGACATTAAACAATCTGTCTAGGAAATTAGGACATTGAATATTAAATTAAACATGTCCCTATACAGGAGTTGGGCAAAATAAAATGGTAACACCTTGTTAATTTAGAAAGTTCTTTATTAATATCGTGTAGGGTCGCCATTGACAGGATCGCGTCTAGAGCTTTCTGGGCCTTAGGCATTTAAATGAGAATCGGGGCCCCTCTTACATAAATAAGAATGAGTATCGGCAATAGACACCTCCAAATATGGCAATCGTGTTACAATAAAAGTATTATTATTCTTATATATTCTTTAATTAAATTTAGAAATCATGCCAGCGGATTTGCTTATTTCATGCAGCAATGACAATCCCATTCTTCATACAGCAGTCCTTCAATTCTTCCAGTGGAACCGGAGTGCATGGCTTATTATAACAAATGTTTCCACTATTTTATGAAGGGGAACATAATTTCAAAGCGTAAAAACAATAAAGTAGAAAACTCGGGAAATGTTATCATCTGTATAAAAAATTTTCATGATTAGTAAGAAACAAAGACTGAATTATGAGGTTCGCCACGTTTATAAAATTAAAAAAACGCAACAATTTTCTTTTAATTAAATAAGGAAAACATAAATACCCCATCCTTTCTTTAGATAGGGGAAACAAGCAATTGATAAAGATGAAAATTATGAAAAATGAAGATGCGATAGTCTTCTGCATTTTAGTTGAATGTTGTTTAAGTGAAGTTGTTCTAAAAATACGAGTACAATTTTTTAATTGATTAAGGAAAGCACGAAGAAAAAATGTAGTCTGTAATAATAAAATTTTTTGCATTTTAGATGAAGATGAAAATTGTCCTAATATTATTAAGCGAAGCCAATGGAGTAGCGTGGACGCTACAGATGTAAATTACTTGATCATTCCGCTTCCTTATGTCATAATTCATCATACAGTTACTCCGGGATGTAACACCAAGAGTCAATGCATTTCTGCCGTTGAGGGTATCCGTTCCTATCATATGGATGTCAATGGATGGAGCGACATCGGATATTCTTAAGTATCTTAATTGCTTAAAAATACCGTAGCGTGTCGAAACTTTTTGTTTTTATCGTAGTACAATACTCGGTAATTATCTAGAATGGGATTCTCATCTCTGATTTTTATGACCCTCACGATATATTGTCAAGGTCGTTACACATCATTCCTTATAGATTTTGACGCGGTGAGTTCGAATCTGGCAGCATTTATGCGGCCCTCCAGAATTTTATGAAAAATGAGATTTGAATTGAAAAATGGTTGATGATAATCGACATCTTGCATGATTGCAAGGCGGGTAGCAACCACTACTAATACATACGCTTCTACGGACGTACAGTAACTATAGACAGAATTCATTGTAGTGGTACCGACGGGTTTTGAAAATATCTCGGAAACTAACGCCGGGCAACGGCAACAAGTATCTACGTATAGGGAAACGTTGTTCAGTATTATGGCCTTGACAGCATAGGTCAAGGTCATTGAAATCACGGATGAAAGTCATATTCTATATAATTACCCAATACTCGTCATCACAATATACACTTCTATTTGCGCTGTAGAAGCTTTTTTTTCAATAGTTGCTTTAATCTATAATAATTCTTATAAAATAATCCTTATAAATAATAGTTAAATAAATCAAGAAACACAAATAATTATACAATTACATTTTATACATTTTTACAATTACTCTACTATATTTTTATTTATTTATTTATCTATCTTCTATATTTATTTATGTACAATAATTTTTCTTATAGATTTTTAATTGGGGGAGATGGAAATATCTACGAGGGTTGCGGCTGGAACCGCGAGGGTGCACATACATATGGATATAATAAAAAATCCATTGGTATCGCTTTCATAGGAAATTTCCAAGGTATACATACATTTATACAGGGTGCGTCGCTGCCTCATGCAAATATTTTAAGGGACGATTGCTGAGGCGATTCTGAACAACTTTTTCTTTTACCAAAATGTTAGTTAAAAACACGTGTTTTTCGTTAATAATTCAAACGCGAAGCCTTAACCAACATTTTGGCAAACGAAAAAGTTGTTCAGAATCGCCTCAGCGATCGCCCCTTGAAATATTTGCATGAGGTAGTGAAACACCCTGTATAATGTCCTATTGAAAGTACATTAAATCTATTTCGCCTTTTTCATTTTTTGCGTAATTTATTTACTGTTTTTCAAGTACGATTTTTATTAGGATCAATGTATTTGAACTTTAAACACTTTTGTGTACAGAAAAACGTGCGAGTGACAAAATGGTGGAGGCTGCGCATAAATTAATTCTTTGCGGAAAGGCCGAAGGAATACTGAGGGAAAATGTTCGTGTAATTGCAGCTAGACAGATACAAAGCACTGCGAGTCCGGGTTTCGAGCTTTATGGTCAGATTCAGGATTGGGCCGAATGGGTTTCAAAACCGTAAAAGCTACATAATTTGAAGTAATCATTTGTTCCATACTGATTTTGAATTCGCATCGTTTATCAATACCGAGACTTTGCGAACGATATAATTAAAAGCAGAATAAAGACTAAGCTTATACTGTACTACACAGAGTATTTCGCTACATTCAGTGACTCCATAAAATATTCCGCCACTTTTTAAAACTGAATAACTTTTTCGTAATTGGACCAAACGACTTGAGACTTGAAAAAACAATGGAGGGACTAGTTTACTAAATATCTTGTTTTTGTCGGTCTAAAAAAATCGGAATTTTCGAAGTTGTAAAACAAATAGTGAAAGTCTTGTTTTTAAACTTTTAATCAAGAATGCCTTTTATAGATCTAAGCAATATACAGAGTGTCCCGTAACTCATAGAAGAGCCGGCTATAGGAGATTCCTGAGGTGAATTTGTATTGTATAAACAATACGCTGTTTATTAGTACAAGATGTATTTCGGGTAAAATCAAATCGATCATGTTCACCCTTCAATATTTCACATACGCATATGTTGCTCATAAAGATCTTGGATATTTTTCCCTTTTCCCTAAAAGGAGCAAGTCCTTCGCGTTTCAAGAGAACTGGAATGCAGCTAGCTTACCTTGAAAACTGGTGTTTACACTCTTCAGACGTTGAACTTTAACTTTATTTTAAATTTATTTAAAAAATGTTGAACTTAGTCATATTCATCGAATTTCCTTTTGTACTTACGCATATATTACCCAAAGCCTAAAAATACCCTCTTTGATAAATGGAATCTTTTTTGTGTATGTAAATATATATATTTGTAGTACAAAAAATTATAAGATCTAGGGGCGGATTTGTTGGGGGAACGAAATGTGGATCTTGTTTTAGAGGGAATGCAATTTAGCCCTTGTTAGAGGCGGCGAATTGTGTAGTGTCTGATGTTACAGCCTAAGAATCAATTCGCATTAGTTATTTATACATTATTTATTATTGTCAATTGTATTAAGTGTATTCCTATAAAATTGTTCAAGATGTGACAATATTATTACATTTTGTAGTCTTTGGAGGGTAGCGATAGGGGTGTTTAAACATTATGTATGTATGTGCATATACATACATACATATACATACATATAGAGTGATTAACCTAACTTTACGATCCGAAATTGTTTGCAAACTGTTCGTCCTATAGAAATTATGCAAGATCGTATTATCAGCGCATGTAGAAATGTCTCTGCAAGTACACTGCGAATTGTGCATGCATCGTTTCTCAAAAGATTCGATGGGTGCATTAGTAATAATGGTGGCCATTTTGAATATCGTGTGAAACAAAACTTCTATTGAAAATATCTCAATAATTGAAACACAATAAACAAAACACAAAAAATAATAAAGGCTTGTAAGAAATGACTTTCCGGCAGTTACAAGCATAAGCAATTACGTGGCATCATCCCCAACCTCCCATGGCTTCTACACTTTTCTGCAATTTTTTGTCCTTGGAAAATATATATATAAACCCGACCACACCGGTCATCTCGGTCAGTTCTGATGCTGAAAATGCCACGGGTGGTGCATCTAGTGAGTAAATAATACTTTCAATCATTTATGCAACATATAACATAATGTGAATGCTTTTTTTTAAAAAACGTTTTTTTCGTTTGGTTTTCCGTTCCATACTTTACATTAAACATTGTGCCAGCACGCTACAGCATTTATTTTACAGTTACGAAGTCTTGTTTTGTTCTAACAGGAAATGGTTTGAGCTTCTTCTTCGACTCAGAACAAAAGAATATGTTAGGCACGTTACTTGAAAAAAGTTTTAATTTACAGTGCATTCACGTACAATCTTCCTGTAATCATTTTCCGTTTGTTCTTTCAATAAATTAATAGAGGCGTGATGCAAAAAGTGGTATGTAATATTCTTCATCTTAACACGTAGGTAGTTCTTTTTCTCATGGTGGCTCTGGTGTTCTCCTTGGAGGATCGACCAGAGACTGCAGATGCATCCTTAAACACTGCTGAAGATTTAATTGCTGACGCAAGCGCCTATGGGTAAGCTGAAGTGGTTAAACGAAAAAAATTTCTTCTCTATCATTTATGAAATAACCCAATCTGTCAACGTCAATAAGGGAAATAACTATGACTACAATAGACACCTTAGTCTGCCCCGTATTGGCTCGGCCACTGGCCGGATATACCAACAAAACCATCTACAAATTGTAAATAAAATGTTTATTTTTTATCAGTTATTATTTATCAGTTCTGTGGGCTAAAATAAGGCGTAATACAAGAGTGATAACGTTGCGTGTAATGCTTCCTTAACAAAATATTGACAATTAAAAATAGGTCAAGAGACTCCTGAATGCAGGCAATTCGATGCGTACCACCGATCGCTTGAGCTACTGCTCATCTATGGGGTATGGTAATTGTGCATGTACCTAACATGGAACACCGCAATATCTCAGCAAATAACTGACAAAGTCAACCGGCAACTGTGAAAGATGTTTTGTTATGAACAAAAAACGAGCATATTTACTTGTATACTTCGGCTGGAAGTCCGCTGCTGAATGCTAAAGTGTTATTGTGTGTGATGAAATAATTGAACATTTTCATGAATGTCCAAGTTTACTATTAAATTTACTTTCTTCTTAGTATATTTATTATTTTTCTGTCGAAATACTTATGTACCTAATATGGAACACGTATATTATTATATTACGTATTTACCATTATAAGCAGATTATCGTAAAAATAATAATAGTGCAGTGGGCTCGATGTATTCACTGTTTTTACTTCTTATAAACAATGTGGTGTTTTAGTCGCATCAATTAGGTGTCCAATGTGTAGAAGACGAAAAAGTAATTAATATAACATAATGCACATTTTAAAAAATTAATAATATTTGTTTGCTTGCCTTTTTATTTAAGTAGCTTTCATTTTTCATTGTAACAATAACATTTTTAAATATTTTTTTACAAATTTCCTAGGTGTTCCATATTAAATGCAGGTATCATACTTATCTGCAGTCACTCACGCAGACGACAGTGCATATCGAATTACCTACATTCAGGGGTCTTTGGACCAATTTTCAATTCCTAGTAACTTATTAACGAAACCTTGATTTTCGACTTAGATAGAAATAGAAGAGCCAATAGAAACAACTATTTTATTCTTACTCACATACAGGGTGTAACGTAAAAGGTGTAGGTGCCGGTAATGTGAGATTCCTGGGGTGATACTCAACAACTTTTTCCTTTGCCAAAATCTAGTTTGAGGCTTCATTTTTAAATAATAACCCTTCTCCCTACATGTATAGTAGCATTAATACTTCGACTTACGTTTTTAAAATTGATGCTCGAAAGTTCGTCACTCAGCATGAATGCAGAGATTTAATTCGGCCCTCAAGTGACTAATTAATTTCGTAATATACGTAGGGGGTGGATGCACAACAAAAATTAACCGTTTGAGTGCCACGGAGCGATTTTGCGCTTCTCCTCTGTCTCTCGAACAGTACCAGCGCTCTAGGCTGCGAAACCGATAACCGCGACACGCTCGTTTTTGTCGATGCGCGACTTTACGGTTACCACTCCATTTTAGGTAAAAGTAATGAATGATACTAGTAAAAGAACGAATTTTAATTTCAGTTATAATATATAATATATAATATATGTATAATTAAAATGCACAAATATGCTTGTCAAAGCATAATGCATGCAAACCTTTTTTACATTCTACACAAATTAGTCTAGACCTTTTTATAGTACTGTTTTTTGTACTGCAAACTACGCAACGCCTCAAGTTGCGTCCTGGTAGTTTTTCTAGTCCGTATACCTTTTTCCCCCTTGTGTTTAATTCATTTTCCCTTGTTCCTAACCATTCAAGTTCTATTTCCGAAATAATATTCGATATATATTGATTTTACTGTACATACCTTTTATATATGCAATAAAATATTTAAATTATATTCTTATATTATATGACGCAACCCAGACGCTGATAAATCTGTACTTACGCTCAGAAAGATGGCAGAACAACAATGAATTGAAACAATTACGTATAAATCTGCTACTGTATAAATCTGAAAACAGCGCAATAGCGCTCCTTGGCATTCTTGGAGAGGGAATAAGACAAGCGCGATCGCGCCGCTTGGCACTTTTGGACGGGAAAACAGCAAAGACACGTGGCACTCAAACGGTTAACATACTTATATTAATAACGCTCTCTTGAAAATTCCTGTCTTATTGTTAAAGAAATGTAATTTTATTACATCTATCTACCCTATATATGTAAAAAGATTGGCTAAAACCGGTCACGTTTTTGTGACGTTTTTATGTCATGATTTTTGTAACGTTTATTTGTTGCTACGTTGACGTTTATTTATATGTATGAACCTAATGTTGCTTTGCGATATGGAACAAACTTGGGAGGCCCGGGGGTTGGTGTACGTAGGGCGTAGGGTACAGAGCCCCCTAATTGTTATATGTATATTATTTATTCGAATTATTTACTAATTATACGATTTGATAGATTCTTTATTTCCCAATTAAACTATATTCCAATTATTGCGTGTGTTTATTTGCTTGCACATTTTTTAACAACGTTATCGATTATTTTTATGGGGTTACAGACGACGCGGAGGTGTTTACGGTTTGGGTGGCCGTCACGGAGGTGGTTTCGGCTACGGCTGGAAAGGTGGGCACGTCTGGAGTGGCGGTCACGGCTACAATAGAGGTCATGGCTGGAGAGGGTAGGCGTAGAAAGTGGTAAAATTGTGATGCAACAATTACAAGAAATGACAAATTTCAAAATTGTAAATTTTGTTTGTATTGTTTCCCTTTATGTAACTTCGTTCTTTTTGGGAGGGGGGGGGGATGAGATTTCTGTTCTGTAATTTTTGGATAAATAAATATGGTTTGTAGTAAAAGTTGTAATTCACTTCTGTGCTACGAAATAATGTTTATCAATATTTTTACTTTAATTGTCTGCGAACACATGTATGTATTTATAATTTACATACTTTGTACATTCTTACTTAATAAGTCTCTTTTACAATTTGTAACAATGCTGACGATTAAAAAGATTTACAAATGCCTGATAATTCCCGCACTCTTGTATCGTAGTAAAGTAAAATGAAATCAATTATTACAAAATTATACAAAATAGCTTACATATCAATATGTACATTTATAAAATTCCCATTAAAATTCTATCATTGTTCCTTGAGTCTGCAATAGCCATCAACAAAGCACTAATTTTAATTCTTTCACTTCTTTTATATCTATATTTAATAAATTCCCTAATAATTGATAATTTAGATTAATTTCAAACTGCATGTTTACAATTTGCTACTTTGAGAAACTTAAGAAGATTAAAAAGATTACTAATTAATGTAGGTAATAAAACATGCAGCAAATATAGGTACGAGACGAAAACTTGAAGCATTCCCGAGCCATCACAAAATATTCATAAATTAATTATGCAAGTAGGACTTTTTTAATCTTCAAAACCTGCTTAATTTGAAACAAATGCAATTTTCTCCGATCCTAGATGGAATCCTTTAGTAAATATAGATGCAGACAAAAGCTCGTTTATTTAAAAAAAGAAACTCCGCTTTGAAGCCGAGAAAAATTATATTTGTTTGAAACGGTAATGCAGGCGACTAATTCCATTGCTCCTCTGCTAGATGGTCACAGCGCTTCGTGTCGCTGAGCAGCAGGGCCGTTTTAAAGGGGGCGGGGGCGAAGAGGGTGAAGGCAGTACCCTTTTTGAAGAGCATCTTGAAGGGGGATGTAGCAGATACAGAAACCAGTGTTTTAGCTCTGACCTGCTTCTCTTTTATTTTTATCTATCGGTTTAATTCATGAAAACGGGGGTGCATTTTAAAGGAAAACCAAATACATGTGTGGACTTGATAGAGAAATATCAATGAAGCTGTTATTAGTATAACGAATGATGTTATTGATAATAATCAATGAGGACGGTTTATACATAGAACTATACCTGCTTGCATGCATGAAGGCACAAGGTGGTCATTTAAAACAATACAGATTATATCAATGCACATTCCATATCTCCACATTCCAATCAAGTTTTACTATTTGAATCAGGGCTATCAGCGAAGAAGGATGGAGCAATTACCATTTAACGCATTTAATTTTTTATACAAATATGAAAAGCACCCGTGTCTGAAATAAAATAAATCCACAATTTAAGGATCTATTAACCCGCAGCAGATCAGAGAAAATTTTGATGAAAACATGTGGGAAAAGAGATCGCAGAACGATTCTTTCATTTATACGGAAGAAATTCTTGAAGCCCCCTGGATCCTCGACTCCTGTCTCCGCTGAATCCATTTCCGTACCCAAATTTTCTTTCTCCCTTTCGTTCTAGTTTCCTCAATTTTATAATCTACGATTTCGGGAACAACTACGAACGCTGCTGTGACTATTTAGTTCGACGCCATATTAAAAAACAATTAGATGTCGTAACATTAAAATTGCGTAAAAACGGCGGTAGACGCATGTCACGTCATCATTCAGTGTCATGACAGCGAACGTCGTGACAGCTACTGTCGCGTGAAAACGTATCATTAAGCACAAGGGTTTAGGATAGACTGCTCATCTTATGGGACTTGGTTTCCACAGTTCTGAATTACCCACCCTGAAAAAAGCGACTGGTTTTCGAGCGCCCTCTATGCTATGCTGTGATGGTTTAACTGTTTGAATCAGGGCTATCGAACTGGCGGGTTTTTCTCAAACCCGTAAGAGAACATAAACAAGAGAACGTCTTCTTTCATTACCACTTCACTTACAGACGAATTTCTTTTTGCACCAACCCCTGTCACGTCTGAAGAATGTGGGAAGGTTGGAGTGTGGTTCGTCCAAATGAACTCTCCAGGTAAGCGAATACACGCTTCTTTCGGTTTATTCAAAATGGACCTCTTGGTAGAGATCAAACAATTATTTTATGGCAATTTATAAAAGATTAATGTTTATTATAGGCTGAACTGTTGATTATACATAACCTCGCACCATTTATACACTTCTATGGGAATTTCAGTGTTTGAAGGCGCGAAATTTAAGATACATTCCCTCAATATTTCATTCGGGATTTCCTGGTGGTTGTTTACCTTAACAGCACAATTTGTACAGATTTCTTCTATGGAGGTTGATGGTTCAGTTTCCTCGTCCTCGTGTGTTAGGTCTATTAGGATGGGCTCCTCACTAGCGTGGTCGGTCACCATTGTCCTCCGTAAGTCCTCCTCCAATTGTTTAAGAATGGCTGCCCTCTCTTGGCGATTCCGGACTTTCCTTCCTCCTCTTTTACTTCGGCGACGGTATTTCTTTTGCTATTAATTAGGGAGTGAAGATTTGTACTGAATTTTCTATGAATGAAATTAAAATTATTAAAACCTTTAATTCATTTAGACGAATACCTTAGCGTATTCCCCAACGGCACCAACTGCAGATATGATCCGCGCTAGTATTGTTTTTTTGGAACTTCAAAGCAAATACTGCGCGTACCAGATAGTCTCTAATGAATTGGTATTGCTCAATTCTGTTCAATGAGACCTTTTTAATTCTCTACCAAATGGACGAGATTTTAATCAAGTCTATTGAACAGATTTTCTTTAATTGATTCTACGCAAATCTTCCTTCCTTTCACAACTCACTGATGATATAACGCAACTCAGAAATAACTATGTAATGAATGATTTTTGAAACTGTCCCCTGTGTATACTGCCTTTTTACGCCCAAAAGAGTCGGTGTGGTAGGGGTTGCAAAGTGGAGGGACCAAAGGCGACCTTCCAGACGCTGTGATAATTGTTTTGCCGTGATTAATTCAACTATTTGGACTATCCCATATCCTTCCGCACTTGATACCTTTAAGGGTGTTTACTGCAAGTCTCAATGAGAGGACCCTTGGGTTTTTTTACTATTTATGGGGCTAAACGCTACTTTCCCATCGTTGGGTTTATTACTATTCTTTTGTATAAAAGTTTCTTTTTCAAGTCTATCTGTTTTTATGGATTTCCTGTTTGAACGATTCGTGTTTGAAACACGGCTAGGGGCCGTCTGATTACTTTCTAACGCGCAGGCGTGAATTAGTCCCATGTTTCCAAGGATGGATAACAGGATGTAAGGAAAATTGCGCCGAGCGACCTCCTTTGTCCCTGACGTTACACCCCAAAATCGCGAGCCGCCAGTTCGATACAACATACCCTGCGAAAAGTTGGTCGCCATTAGGCTTTTAATGTGGCGCTGCATGTCGACTCGTCTCGATTTTGGCCATGTCAACGTATTGACCTGCCTGACTTGACTATCAGAGTATTATTTAAAGAAGTTCTTCGAGATCCGCAGTTTCAAATGAAGGTGTACAGATTTGTTTAAGCGCCTTACGAGAAAGAAACAAAATTAAAAAGATTTATTAAGAGAATAAATATTAAATATTCATATTAATATAACTAATGATAAAATGACAAAAATGCATCTCCGTAAAATGTTTTCCTTAAACGTAACAACGAACACTCGAAGGTTTAATAAACGTATTTATCTAAAAATATGTTTATCTCGTCTAAAATGAATTTGACAAGACCTCCGCCACAGCATTTGTTGTTAATAAACCCCTGGAAGTTTAAAACTGAGACAACGGTTATAATAAATGTTCATGTTCCTGCTCTACTTTTATCTTTTCCAGTTTTACCGTCTGTAATAAATTGTCCTGCATAAAATATCAATTAATCCGCTTTTCGAATATGTCAAGCAAAAGATACAGGAAATTTTGACTCTTGGGGCTCAAAAAGCGATACAGAAGTAACAAATCGATGCGCATAAATTTAAATTCTTAATCAGCGGATCATTGAACAAATCAAATTGTTCTACTCTCGAATATTAAATATTTTCCCCTATCAATTTCTACATAACTCATCCAACCCTTTGTCACTATCTGAACACCGCCGTTGTCTCGGTCAGTCCTTTTTCCCGCATTTTTTTAAAGCGTTAATTATTATAATGATGTACGCACATGCAGTCATGATAAATGCGCACTGTTTGCTTGGGATCAGCAAGAATTCACGCGATGTTAATGGAGATCTCACGCAATGGATTAAAAGACGACAAAAGAGAACACGGCGAAAGATTGAAAAACAACTTTGCCTGTTTTTATTTCAAACTTATAATTATTATGAAGGAAAGTCTTACACTCTATGGAAAAACCCTGGTTCGATGCGTTTTTTAATAATGTTTTTCAATTGAACAATAAGCGAGCAAAGCGAATGATTTTTGTGAAAACTGAATCGGATATCTTGTTCTGAGTTGTTTAAATTATCTTGCACTGTCTACAACATCGAAATGGCACAATAACTGTCTTCCTTAAAATGTTGCCTAAATCTCGATAGCAACAACTTTTTAGCAACTAAACATATCGAATTTGCAATCGTTTTTATTGCACTAAATCTCGTTGTATTAACCTGTACTCACGGAGGGGAAATTATTTATTTCGCCGTTTATAACAAATGATGTAAAGAAAAATGATGTTTTGGTAGCAAATGACAAGCGATATTTTATCATACTCAATCGAAATGTATTTTCAGAAGCACGACTTTCATGATCTTTTGGAAACGTTTACCTTTTCTCATATATGTATTATACATATATTATATCTTAAATGATAAATATGCAAAATGCAATGCAAATTATTTTTCACTTAACATATTCGAGCACGAAACAATTAATTTATGTGAGATGTATATAGAACATTGATTGACGTCGAATTAACACCAAAAAAACTACTTAATATTAGTAGATAAACGATATTTCTGGAGAATCGTGTAAATATCTCGAAAAATATGAAAGATATAGAAAAATATTTGGAACAAAAGTTGTAGAGTATCGAGGGACATATATGATGCCTGTATTTATTTAATATTTGAATGACCTTGGAGTGTTCTATTAAAGGCACGATTACATTTTTTCGATAGAAATATGCATATCTTGTTACATATCTTGCAGTTCACTTAAAAGCGTTTCTAAAACACTACTTATATGTGTATTTTGCTTGATTCAATGTCCAGATATGAAAGCTCAAAGTGAACGCGTCGCCGCGGCGTGCCCTGGTATCAACGCACGGGTGGTACGTCAACTTTGAATTCTCATACCTCGATTGGTTTGCTCATAATAGACATGTCAGTGGCATTTTGAAAATGGTTTTATGTCAGCTACAAGATTATGTAATAAAATATATGGGGTTCCATTAAAAAAATCAAACATAGAGTTTACAGGGCGTTTCAGAATCATCTCAAGGTCAAATAAACACTAGCATGATATATACCCCCTGATATCCTACAAGTTACTTCTAAATTATTTTTTCGCATCTTTTATGTTTTTCGAGATATTTAGCTGTTCCCACTTAAACCGGACACATTATACAGGGTGACCCACTAAATATTGTCATCTTGATTTACATCACTAGCATTATCCGTATCAAAATATGTTTCAGATAAAAGTTGAATTACTTCAAGGGGGGCATACTTCTTATGTTATAGATTTTTCCGCGGGTGATCATGGTAAACAGATCAAACACATAAAGGATAACAGTTTATTAATACATCAATTGAAATCCGCGTTAACGATTACGTCGTACAATTTAGGAACTGTTAGGAACGTGAACATAACAGAACAGGTCACGTGAAGGTCAACCTGGCTTTTTTAAATGGAACCAGATATTTTTAATTACATCGATCGACTCAGTTCGCCGTTTTACAAAAAAAAGTATTGAGGTAACATTACCGGAAATTGATTAATATAGATTAAAAGATATTTCAACTTTAGTTTGGTAGAACTTACCACGTGTAAGACGAGGAGAGTACGTAACGCAGCACCCTTCTATCGATGCTTTCTTTGCCTTATACATTGTAAGTTCTACTAGTGGGTCACTCTGTATATCGAGTCATGATGAAACGACTTTTCAGTCACGACAAATGTTATGACAAATCTTTCGATACACCATATATAGCGTAAAGTTTTCTATACGTTGTGTTGAGAAAAAAAAAGCCGTGGATGATAAAGAAAGGTTGCACGGCCACCTTTCTTTGGTACATCCGTGTAAGAAATTCGAAGGTTGCGTTTGTTTTCTGGAACGGAATGCTGTTCTTTTTGCGCCGAAATTTGAAAGTGCGAAAGATGGGAGGCCCCAGTATAGCCTGGCTGTGTAAAGTTTTCGAGAAGCCGGGCAACACTTGAGCCGTGCATTTTCTAAATCAATTGACTCAAATTAAATAATAAAAAAGAAGAAATTAGATTAACATAAAAGAAATTAGATTGATATAGAAGAAATATAAATAGAGTGAGTTGCCATAGTATTGAATACGCACCTAATATGAAATACCACAATACTAAACAATCCTGACATTTCCATTCATTGGCCCCAAACACAGTCGGTTACGCTTCTCATTTACTAGGTCTATCCTCCGTCCAAGTTGAGAATAGACCTGCCGACAGGGGTCGTATGGATGAGTTTTCGTACGATCTGCGCAGCACCTCGATCGTAGGCAGAGTCTTGACAAGAGAGTAAGGCAGGCGGTGGGACAGAGAAAAACGTAGGCGCTATGCGCGAGACAAGTCTATTCTTATTCTGCACAGACAATAATGAGCGTATGCCGAAATTATAAGGAAGCACAGATTCGGAAAAGAATATTGAAGCAAACCCCACTGTCCGAATTTTTGAATAGGAACCTCCTAACTGATATTGTACGTAACAAAGTATTATTAAAATATTATTATTTAAATAAAAATAAGTATCAGACGCGCTCCTTACTTATTTACATCCTACTTTCCATCTTCTAAAGAGTAAGCTTAACGTAATGTGCTATTCAATAATAGGTGAATATAGTATTTCATATTGGGAGCACCACGAGCTGAATATGGGAAATGAGAACTTCAGCAAAAATAATAAATATTGTCTAAACCGTCATTATATTTTAGATTTGTCTATTACCTATCAAAAGAGCATACAATTTCCTACAAAACCATGATATTGAAGTTTCTGTAAAAGCATTGCAAACAGAAAAAATATGTGCATGAAAAAAGAAACAGTATTCCATATTTGGACAACTCACCCTAAAATCAATCAGGGGCTTTGACATTGAAATTTTCAAAAATTCAAAAAGTAGAGTTAATCACTCCGGCATGTGAACTATGATCAAATATATCTTGCTAAATACTAAATATAGTACCAGAGAGAATTCGCTCAAAATTCTTTCAAGTCTCAATGCAAAAGAGATGAAAATAAAAATCGATCTAAAATCCAAAAGTATCTTTAAACTCCTGAAACACTATTAAAACCTTGTCTACCGGAAAACGAGGCCGTTTGCCGCACGAAGAAGCCCTTGAAACCGCGCAGTTTTGCATAGAACAACTTTTTGTGCAGCATGTAATTTAGATTAAGATTTGGGACATTGCAAGTTGAGTGATCTCATTCTGTATATGGAAACACGGAAACGAAATAGAACTCAGTACTTTTTTTTAAACTTCGCGAATGATTGTATCAATTCCTTGAACCTGCGCTAATTTTTGAATTACGATTTTTCTATACAGGGTGTCTCGCCTAACTTGGGCATCACAAGTATCTCGCTTATTTTGTATGATAGGGAAAAAATGTCAAAGGAAAAACTATTTGGTTTAAAGGGGCGAACCTAGAGGTGGGTAAACATATTTTCTCAAGTCACTTTTTTTCGAGATTTCAAAATCATCGAAGTTTTTCTAAAAGGGACTACATATTTCTGATATGGCGAGATTATAGGTAAGGTCATGGCGAGACTAACGACCTATAATATTATGACCTTCGCATGACCTTGAGTACGAAGGATTCATAAAACTTGGATTATTGACGGAAATGGTGAAATAAATGTGATTAGATGATTAATAAGGGAAAACTTATTTTAAAATATCGATGAAAGCGGTGCAGTATGAACATTCTGAAGGGATAAACTAGTGTCAAGCCTTCCTTATGCTTCGTTCTTTGCTTAATATTAGTGAGCACGTTTCCTGTAGCCAGTGTCAACGCTGCTCATCGAGTTAAACTGCAAGCAATGATATATTAGTGTTTTCCTTCGTTTACTACCAACCAGTTCAGAATTTCGCTTTGATGCATTCGTGCTCATGTTAGATGGGACACCCTGTATTTAATTGAACCATACAAGGGCTGTACAGGACGTCGTGTAACAGGTTTTTTGGGTACAAACTGAAATACATATGGTGATTCTATAAGAGAAAATAAATTGTAAATAGAGAAATAAAATAAGGACTTAAACTGTAATAAGAATAAAAACCATCCTAGCAGGTCCTGTTTCTGAGAAGAATGGTACTGAATGTCTGCATGCACCTTTGTGTCTTTTTGATAAAAACAGACAATGGAAAAAGGGGTCACTGATTTTGCATATGCATTCGATTTTGAGTTTAGCAAGGTGCATAGTCGAATAGGAATGGATTCAAATAAATATCGCGCAGTATACATATGTAAAAGCATAATAATTACTTAATTTCCAAATGAATTCTCTCATCATTAGTAATAAATAATAATTAGGTTTATATTTGCTAAAGAATAGCTTCCTTGATTATTAGAAAAAGACAAACTATAAATTAAGATGCTATCCTCGGTGTATAATTAACAATTGTTGCATGATAATACGATATATCAATATGTGTATAGCATTCATGCATTTTCGTGTATTAAATAATTTATATTCAATCAACATTGCCAAATGGATATATATTTAAAATTGTAATCGTAAAGAACAATTCTTTAATTATTATACAAAAATAAATCCAACATGGAAATGCTTATTCTTCGTGAAGTTTCGTTACTAAATAATTTACTACATCTCCGATATTGCCAAATGGCAGTGCTTAGATATTCCGACGCTAACAATAAAAGCGTTAAGAGTGCAATCTCTACTTTGTGCAAGCATCAAGTCAATGGTGCTTCTGTCTGAATACATTTGCGCTGACAAAAAAAAATAAAAGATACTGTTGCCCCTCTTCTCGAAAACAACAAACGATTCGTGCTTGTACGAAACTGGAATGTGACCAGCCTACCTTGAGAACTGACGCGCATCCGCTTAATAGATTGACCTCATCTTTGAAGCCCACTTTTTTTTTTAATCATCTTTGACACTTTCAACACTATCAATGTTCAATTTAGTATCAATGCGATGATTTCTTTTCTTAATACAGTATCCAATCGTCCGGCTCCTTTATTCTTTTCATCTGTTCCACTTCGTTTAAATAAGCAATATTTTATTTATATACCTGTGATTGTTAACAAACTATTGTGTACGAATTTATTTACGTATATATTCAAAGTTTATGTATGTAAATATAATATTTATTTATAATAAAAATGAATCTTTTATTGTGAATATAAATGGTTGATCTTCTCCTTCAAGTGTATAAAACTTATATGAAAGACCAATGAAGTGATTAGCTAAGACAAGCTTACACGACAATTGTCTTCATACATTAGTGAACGAAAAACTATAACGCGAAGTGACTTTACACTGAACACCAGCTGCAGTTGTCATCATTTAAATAAATTATCGGTGGCGATTTCATCGATCGACGCAGTTTCGGTATAAATTGTCGACGAAAAAAGAAATAGAATACTACGAGGATAATATTTCAGGATGATGCTCCTTCATTGTTTACCCTAATTATTTTTCATACCATTCTTATCCTTGTACGGTTTCGACGCTTGGCGTTGACTTTTTGCGCTTGCGGCAACATATATAAGCCGATCCGAACCGATGTCATCTCACAGTCAAGTTCTGAAAATGCTTCGACCATTGCACTTGGTGAGTAAATAAAACTACTGCGTTCGCTTCGGTTATTCATGCGGCGTAATTTTATGCACGAAACTGCACTTAATCGCTTATTCTTCGTTCCCCGATCGTTTACCCTACGATACGCCCAATATGTGTTGAAGTTTTTAACAATCGCAGTTTGCACGAATTACCGAAGAAACGGACTAATTACAAACAAATGAAATATATGATTAGAAATAATTTTGTTATAACAATATTTACCGAATTGCCATTTATAAATTGTATAAACGAAAAACAATACCTTTGTCCTCTCTAATAGGTACTTTTTGCCCTGATGGTGGTTTTGGTGGCCTCCATCGATGGACTTCCGCAACCAGCACCAGCGGATGCTGAGTCTGTGCCAAAGGACACTAAAGACTTAGAAGCCGATGCGTCGACTTATGCAGGGTAAAATGCGACAATTCAACCAAACGAGATCTTCGTGAAAATCGTTCACCACAGCCGATTGGGTGCCAATCGGCGCCAACAGTTGCGAAAGTTGCAACCAACGTTGAGCATAGCCGACAACCGGCGCGACATTGGCTACCAGAAGGCACATAACCGTTCGCGATACACGTTGATGCCAACACGGAGGCCAATAAGCGGCCAGACGTTGGCAACTTTAGCCATCCAGATCAGGGGTAGCGAGGGGAAGTCCGGAATTCCTTCTTACACGAAAGGGACCACTTCAGTACCGCTGATTTAAATAGCTGAGGTTGCCAACGGCTGATCGCTTGTTGGCAGCCATATTGGCATCAACGCAGGCTAAGAACAATTCTTCTGGCTGCGAACTCGGCGCCGGATATCGACCATCCAACGAAATTTGGACATTGGCGAGTGTTGCCGCCGATTGGCACCCAACTGCAGCGATTAGGGTTCCCTGATCGCCAGCTCTAACCCTTTGCGTGCCAATCGACGGCCAACAGTTGTAGTATAACCTAACCGCCAATTTGCTCGCAACTTATTTCAACAGACTCCGGTATATTTTCGTTGTCAATTTATTATATCGAATTTGTAGCCACTTTCTCAGCAGAACTTTACTTTTTAACTCTTTCCATTTCCAAATGCTTCTATTTACTATTAATGAAGAGCTTTCTCATTTACGGAATTAATAACAGTATTATCAATTACTTTGCAGATACTACGGACGTCTTGGATGGATTGGCAACGACTGGTACGGAAGATCATTGGGATGGGGCGCGAGAGGTTGGGGTTGGGGTGCGAGAGGATGGGGATGGGGTGGTAGAGCGATCTGGTGGTAAAAACGTGGCGGAAGCTCAATTGACATTTGATACAATTGTACAATTGTTCCACAACATTACCCCCTTTTTTTACAATTTATAAACTCTATGTTGTCGGCAATAATATGACACATTCTTATCGATGATTATATTCTTCGTAATATAATTTTGATATAAATAAATGTTATTTGCAAAGTTACCTGTAATACTTTCTTACAATACCAAACTATTTCACCTATATCTCCGCGTTAATATGTACCTAGCATTCTCCCTTTAGCGGTAGCATATTGCATGCAAAAGTTTAGAGCGTAGCGTGTACAAGAAACAAATAGAGTGAATACTTGAAGATAAGGAAAAGTAGTTTGTTTCCCACGACTGCGGGTGCCAGGAATTTCTACGCAGATTTGCGTTGCGTCTTCGGGGAACCCCCGGCAGTGAAATTGTAAATAACATATGTGATTAACAAACTCAAAGTAACTATAATAAAATAATATGTGAGCGTGCTATACTACTCCGGTTTTCCCTCTTTGTACCTTAGAACGATTCAGTAATGAAATCGATGCTACAAAGTTTAATTAAATTTGTCTGAAAACATTAGATTAGGTATCAATTTAATTAAATGATTAAAGAACAGGGCTATATTAAAAAAAAAAACTGCCACGCCCGATTTGTCTGATATTTTGCACATAGCATCCTCTTACATAAGAACAAAGTTTGCGAGAGGGATTTTTGGCAACTCGAAAGTTAAAGCCCAAAATTTAGCGGAAAATATTTTACCATTTTAATGTAATTCTGAAAATTGCCATGCTTCAATTTGGCTGAAATTCTCAACATATGTTTTTTTTACATAAAAACAAAGAAGATTTTTGACAACTCGAAAGTTATAACCGAAAATTTTGCGAAAAACTTTTTACCATTTTATTGCCACTCCTTGTAACAGTAAAAGCTTCCAAGCTCCGATTTGTCTAAAACTCTGAAAATATATTCATTTTACATAACAACGATATTTGCGGGGTTTTTTTGTGAACGTAACGGTAACGTTGGTAATGACACTATACATATAAAATTATACATTTCTCGCAAAGTTTGGAGTCTTAATTTTCGAGTCGCCAAAAATCCTTCGCATGAACATCGTTTTTTATATAAAATGAAAATATTTTTAAAAATTCAGTCGAATCAGGCGTAGTAGGTTTTCGGAAATTTCGTCAAAAACAGCAATAATAATTCATTTCATAATTGCAAAAAATCTACACCATTCAAATCGATTGATTTTTTTGTTCAATAAATACGTAACCTCGAGCAGTCAAATGTATAATTATTTAATGTACATCAAATTATCATTACTAATCGAATAAAACGACTGCAGTGTACGAAGCTGAGCAAAAATTTGTTACTTACATAATTTTACAATAATGTAGTTTATGCAAATATTCCATATAAGATAATAAATATTAACTAGATGATATTACACTGAAAATAGTGTTAAATATTAATTAAGGAATGAAGTGTAGCGTTCACGCTTTCAAATTCAGTTTGACCACTTCCTGGCGTATTACAGAAATTAGTTCCTGATTTATTAAAAATATAAATCTCAGCCCCGCAATCTGAAAAAGAAATATTGAAAATGCTAAATGCTGCCGAGTATACTATAACTGAGTACTTTACTCCAAATGCAATTTTTATGTTACAAAATTAAACTTGGAATTAGTACCTCGATTACGCTATTATTATTAAGCTTCATCTTATTGCCTGCAAGAATAGGCCTACTATCTACAAATATCGGTCGCTTTCCCTCCGAAGAGAGGAAGAAGTCCCCGTTGTTTCTTAACCGAATGGTTCCCTGCCGCCGTGAAATTTTCCAGGCTGGTCCTTCTAATGTTAAATCCACATCCACGGTATGATCTTTTGTTGATCGACCTACGGTAATCTACGCGAAAAATTAAACGTTTCGATAAGATCCGAGAGAAACTAAATCAAGCAAATAGTAAATTGTTATACAGAATAAATAAAATATTATTTCGAATAAAAAGTGTTACTAAGTTTCAAATGAGTTATAAATCACTAAAGAGCTCTATTATAAACATTGATTTAAAAAATAGCTTTTAATTGCATTTCAATCGTATTACCTCTCGCGATCTCATTAAGTATCTAACAAGCCTCCCCCTAAGTATCGCCAAGGTTTGATTATCGAAATCCGGTGGATTAACACCGGTCACGCTATCGACGAGAACCTGCCATCTACTCAATTCATTTTCCAACACTTTTATCTCTCTCTTATTCCTTCTGTCCGCTGTAATAAGCTCTGCGTCTACCAATTCATCCTTCTGTTCCATCAACTCTGCGTCGTTAAGCATCTCCTCGGCATCGGAAAAGTTCAGAACGTGTTCACCCCGGGGTAGACTTTGCACGGTCTGATCGGGAAGGAGATGATACTGTTTCATTAACTGCCAGTGGGCTAACAAAGCTTTCGCAGTCCGAGCAGAGTAAAATGTATGTGCATTTGCTTCCAGAAGCTCTTGGAATACTTCCACTGTCGGTTGGGAAGTCTACACGAACACACAATTCGTTTATTAATTATAAAAAGAAATACGAAAGAAGTAAAAGAAGACTTGACAATCGCAAAGGAAATAAATAATCGTTAAATGTAGCATTTAACATAGTCGATGTGTATTCGATTACCGATTTTATTGTACCCAGAAGATCTTCTTCAGCTTTACTATACAAAGTTCTGGCCTGGACACTTGCGATTAACTCGGGATGTAAGTTACGCATAGCTTGGACAGCTACTCTTGACACAGCGCTGTCGTAAAGCAAAGCATACCATCTTTGTTGAATTTCTTGCAATGTAAAGCGACAAGAAAACTTCGTTCCTCTATGAACCTGTTTCATAACAATAAAACTTATACATTGCTTTGATCCGGAACCGAAGATTAAATGCCAACTACATCGTTATGAGCGTTCACGCATTTAGATTTATAAAAGTACTATTAATTTGATAGAGCCATGCTAGGAGTGTTCGCAATATAAACTATAACTCTGTACATAGATCACGCAGATATGGCCAATTCTTTTACTAACTAATCTAAATGGTTCTCGTAAAGTTTAGCGAAAATCTATAGTTTAAATTCTCGAAACTCGAAACTTCCTTGGGCATCCTAAGGTTTCGAGGTTTCGACTTTTCGTAACACTTTTCTAACAAAGCTTTCCTAACAAAAACATAAAAATCTAAAATTCAACGAATATAGCCAAGTCATTCAGGTAAATACCATTCTTAAATCGTTCGTCTGTTGCACCCCAGTAATTAATGCTAAATCATCTGTTGGCTTCCATCTTCCTAGATCTTTCGTCGCGTTTACTGAATGTGTATGATTTTTGTTCTTTTTATTCTTTCGACCAGGAGCGTTCGATCCACCGGGTCTACTCGTTCGTCTATTACATCTGTCCGACGGAGCGATGCTTGTGGAAACCTGAATAGGGCTTGGCACGTTTTGTTGTGGAACAGCAGATTCCATTTGCGTGGAAGAAATCGACACGGTTCTAGACCTGGAGGCAGACTTGGTACTCGTTGCTGGAGGTTGTAAGTTGAACGTTGTTTCGACGAGCTCATCATCGAACTTTCTGCGTTTTATCGTACGTGACGAGCTGAGAATTTAATACGAGGGACAGATAATTAATAAGTTTTACCGATTTTTCTTAATAGCGTCAGTCTGTTGTTACATCGCTTTTGAAATTTCTATTACTCATCCTTATAACTCTTTTTGGTCAACGTCTGGGCATTGCCTCATAATTGCTAACGGCACTCAATGAACGCAACTAGAGTTAATAGCTATCTCTCATACTATAAATACTTTCCGAAAGAATTATAAATATGTATGTCTTTTAACGACAGTAATTCAGTTAACAATGAATTAAGTGCAATGACATCTCAACATGAAGTTGTTTACATTTATAAATATAGATAGAAAATGAACAATTACCTCCGCCGTTTCGTAGATAATGGATCCAAATTTGGAGATTCGATGGGTATATTTAAGAATCCCTCACTATTGTGGGAAAATCCGTGGTTTACATTTGAAGGTGTTGGAATATCCATAGTATTATAGGTTAGCTTGACGTAAACAATAAACTACCACTGTATACGATTGTATTATGTCATTGTACGATGAACAATAAATTTCTACGAACAATTGGATAGATACAAGTAGTTCATTAATTTCGTCAATAACAAATACCAGTACAAGTAATGAAAACTTTTTACTTTTCGCGGAAACTATTTATGTTTCAATCACAGATCACTCTGGATCGGCAGCCTTCGCCAAAAATGTGGTCTGCCTGCAGCGCCAAAGGTGGCTGTAGTCACAACTAAATGTTAAGGAGGGAAAAATAAGGATTCCACTTGAATTTGTGTATGGACCGTACGAACTTCGGCGAAACTTTCAGTGACTAGTGACTAGCATTTGAGACACGATCACACATATTTGGTTTCTTGCTGCATAAGATTCAATATGTATGACCATATCTAAAATACCAGCCACCAGCCACTGAAAGTCTTGCCTAAAACGTGGAATTTGTAATTATTAAATACAAAAACGTACAATAAAGATCTATTTTTATTTAATAACGATTTATTTTTATAAACGTGCAGAATAAAATGTAGTAGCAAACGTATAAGATATACAAAAATTTTGGGACTTTTTAGGTACGATAGGCAGAAGCTTTCAAAAGCACGCTCATTTAAAATTCCTAACTTCAACTCCGAATCGGCTCCCTTTTCTTCCACCGCCGATTTTGCCATGGGTGCTATGGACAAGTAACTTTTAAAGGTACGTTTTCACGCGACAGTAAACCCTGACAGTTACCGTCATGGCAATAACTGTCGAGACGTTTTTCGTCATGAAAACTACACTGTCGCACTGCCGTGGCAGTGGATTCATTGTCACGTATTTTCACGGGACCAAACCAGGTTTGGTTTTTTAGAGACACTGTCGCAACGGTTCTTCCTTATTAGCCGATTTTCTAGTGACATCTGGGTAACAATTCTGACTTTTAATCGTTCCGCGTAACGCGGCCAAATCAGCAAGAAAGGAATGGAGCAATTAATTTAACTCATTTAACTCATTTAATTTTTTACATGAACATAAAAAGCACCCATATCTGTGGAATAAAATAAATCCACAATTTAAGGATCTATTAACCCGCAGCAGATCAGAGGAAATTTTTATGAAAACATGCGGGATAAAAGGTCGCAGGACAATTCTTCCATTTATACGAAAGAAATTCTTCAAGCTTCCTGGATCCTCGACAACAAGCTCTCGTACCAAGGCTGTTCAAGACACCAAATTCCTGTCTTCGCTGAATCCATTTCCGTACCCATATTTTGTTCGTCCATTTCGTTTTGGTTTGCTCAATTTTATAATTTCCGACTTCAGAAACAACTACGAACGCTGCTGCGATTACACCATATTAAAAAATAACTAGGTGTCATGACATTAAAATTGCGTGAACCAGCCGCAGACGAATGTCACGTCATCACTCAGTGTCATGACAGCGAACGTTATGACAGCTACTGTCGCGTGAAAACGTACCTTTAGGCACAAACGAGGGTTTAGAATAGTCATCTTATGGGACTTGGTATCCACAGTTCTGAATTACCGACGCTGGAAAACGCGACTGGTTTTTGAGTCCCCTCTATGCTATGATGTGATGGTTTAACTGTTTGAATCAGGGCTATCGAACTGGTGGCTTTTTCTCAAAACCGCAGAACATAGGAGAACGTCTTCTTTCATACCCACTTCACTTAGACGAATTTCTCTTTGCACGAACCCCAAAATCGCGAGCCGCCAATTCAATACAACGTACGCTGCGAACAGTTGATCGGCATTTAAGTTCGAATGTGGCGCTGTATGCCGACGGCCAAACTTCAAGTTCGGTCCGTATAACGTGTTGACCTGCCTGATTTGGCTATCAGGGTACATTTCATACAAACGTTTTCCTCTACATAGCAAATTATATACTGGGAGGTTTCAAAGTTGAGGTAGAAACTGAAAAAGGGTGTTTCGTCGTGAAAAAAATTGGTCGGAAGTGAAGAATAAAAATTTTAACATTAACGAGTATTCAAATTCAATTCCCTCATAAACGAAGCATCAAATGAAAAAATCCTATTTTCTTCATCTCCGATTTGCTTTTGCACGAGTTTTTCGGGTTGTACCACAATTTTCAAAATACCTTGTATAATATGATTTCAAGAACAGAAAAACTGGAAGTTCTTCTCAATAAGGACTTGCGATTAATTCAAATCATAGAAAATATTTCTTTACAAATCTTCATTCTTATCTTAAAAATGTCTTAGACTGTTAGTAATGATTACTACGATCATTAGGTGCTAATTGACAGCAACAGTTGTAAAAGTCGAATAACGTTTACATAGTTGACATCCGGTGCATCGTTGGCAGCTAACTATTGGCAACATACGTTGATGTCAACACGATAACCAACAAGTGGCCAACCGTTGGCAGCTTTAGCCAGTTCGATGACGCTAATTTAAATAGCTGAAATTGCCAACCGCCTGATCACTTGTTGGCTGCCGTGTTGGCATCAACGTACGCTAGGAACAGTTTGCTGCCATCTGGCTGGGCACTTTGCACTAAATGTTGACTATGCAAATGTTGCTTGACTTTGGCCGCTACGTGTTGTGCAGACAGATTTGGCTATCGGGGAAGATGATTGATACATTAAACCTTTTAATTATCAGAGTATGAATGAATAAATAATAATAAAAATGCTTGGAATCATTTTTATATTGAGTATAACCCATTACTATTTCTGTAATGTCCTCGTCAGAATCATTATGTACAATATACAGTGTGCAAACTTTGTTTTCCAATTAACGAAAGTTACATGGTTTTTTTATGTATAATCTTATCGAAATTTAGTAACACTTTCTGAAAAAACAATTGAATTATGCTTGTTTCATTCGCATAGTTAAAACAAATTTACTATGTAAAATTAGATTAAATACGACGGTATATTAAATATATCCCATTTCGCGAAAACGCGCCAATTTATTGCCCTAGATTTAAAAGAAGTTGCATATATTATTTTATGTATTTAGATTTACTTCGCCATTATCTCTCTTGTCAGGCCAGCACGAAAACGACCAGTAATTTAACCGAGCAGCAGAGCCATAATTTAATATACAATGAACAATCATATATAAACCGTCTTTGCGTTGCTAACAAATATTTAATGTATTGAAAAACAGCATGCATTCATAATATTTATTATATCAAACTGGTGTTTTCAATACCATCCGCAGTCTGTTGATAACGCTCAATTAAAAGATTATTCAACATTGTCCTTCACGAAGAATATTCTCATAATCGATTCTCCTTTATTTTTCATGCGACATTCTTTTATGCCAGTGTAAATACATAATGGTGTAAATTGTATTCCTCGTTTAAAAAGAAAGGAGGAACATTTGGAGATGATTTGGTTTATGCAGTCGTTTTTTAATTGATTCGTTCCTTTTATAAAAAGTAATCTGCCTGCGGCTTTTTACTAGGTATCCCTCGACTTTCCTGAGGAGCCGCTTCGAATATCGTAAAGTCTCGTTGAAGGTGTTCATTTAATTCTAATATCGCAGCCACGTTTCCACATCTGCAAATAAAAATTTTGTTAGAAATGTTGCTTCGTGAAAAACTACTTCGCGTATATTGTATATAAATTAACGAAGGCTACGTATGATAAGGTTTTTATGTTTTTCGAAATAGAGTGTATGTATACCTGTAACAATAATTAGGTGCTGACCAAACAGTCAGAACAGTCTCGTTAAAATGCCATTTATATCCTTCCATGACTAACTGATGTGCTCTACAAATCATATCGATGTCATTTGCAGAATTAAACTGTGCCACGACATCGCTTCCGAAAAGATAACCAGCGCCACGAGGGGATACTCCCCAGCCTTGCGTATCTTCGGGGTCTGACCAAAGTAAGTCGCACATCGGACCATCGTGCGGTACCTAAGGAATAAATTTTTACCATAAACATTCTATTCAAACGTATCCTTTGATTATACGGTTTTCAAGGAAAATTTGTCTTATAAATTCTTCCATACTTCTTGTTTCCTATCTATAGTTCTTATTTGATCGAGAGTTTGGATGCTTGGAGATAATCCACCGTGAACGCAGAATATTTTCCCATCGATTATAGCAGAGAGGGATAAATAATCAAATATTTCCGTACAATATCGCCAAACTGTAATGCTGCCGTATTTACGTAGGCATTCGTCATAGAAACCGTATACTTGTGTAATTTGCCGAGATTCGTGATTCCCTCTTATCAATGTAATCCTATCGGGATAACGTACCTGCAATCGTACGAATAGAGTTTTTATAATTTATTATAATTATTAGATTGAACGAATCCACGAACTTCATAATTCTGCTAAATTGGTATGTATTTACTGCCGAATTCGTGTATATAGTATTAGAGTTTCGAAATATTGCGTAACTGACGAAATATTGTATTTACTTTTAAGGCCAAGAGAAGAAGAAATGTTTCAACACTATAAAACCCTCTGTCAACGAAATCTCCCATGAACAAGTAATTCGTCTCTGGAACGTCCCCCCCAACTTTAAATAATTCCTTCAAGTCATAAAATTGCCCATGGATATCTCCGCACACCTGAAAACAAAATGTAGTATTTTGTTCATCTCAATCGGATTAATTCTCTCGTTTCTCCTAATTTCTACAACAACTTACGGTGACTGGAGAATCTACTCTTTGTACATTGCTTTCCTCGATCAGAATCTCACGAGCCTTCGCGCAAAGGGCTTTCACCTCAGCTTCTTTGATAATCTCACATTTCTTTAGCTGCTCTATTTGCCGATCCAAGTCACTGGAATCAGCCATCTTAAGAAATAATGACCGTCTCTGTAAATAATACCAACTTTCGTTTTATTTTTAAATTATTACTGGAGAAATTACTTCACACATTCAGTGCAGGACCAAAAACCGAACATCGGCACTACTTTGATATTTTGCGCATAGAAATGTTTGAGATTCAAAACTACAACGTTCGCATCATTCTAATAGTGAACACAAGGGAAAAGCCCGATACCAGAGAAGCCCTGCTTTCCAACGCACTCTTTTCTTGACTTTATAACTGGACATCCTTGCAACATATATGCGTACATTTCCCGCATTGGATGCGTTAATATAATTATACAATATATAATAAGAAAGAATATTTATTATTAAAAATATGACAACTACACGTTTATAGAATAACTGAACTTTAAAAAAGGGGAAGAAAACGATAAAGGAAATGAAAGTAGTGGTGTATATGTAATTTGTACATTAAGAGTATAACGAAATAAACTTGACATTAAATGATTGAAGTAATTCTTAGGAAATACTACACTTTTTCTAAACTTTCTTGCGCATCACCCCCAATAAAAGAAAATGACGATTACTTGAAATTATATGAAACATTATTACAAAACAATGAGTGCAAACCTCAAAGCTGAGAAAATCGTATATTAAGTGATATACACATTCAAATTGTCTAAAAAGCGATTGGATATAAAATTTGGGGTTTTCAAAAATTAGAAACGACAAGTACCTAATATCAGAATTATTTTAAAAATTCGCTTCGCGTTAATAGTTTGGCAACCGTAAATTTTCGGAAAATTACATTTCTTCGATAAATATGTTATGTAAATTAAATTCTTCGATAAAGGCTATGTTACGTATTACAACGTAATAAATAACGATTCAGTGAAATAAGTTAGATGTAGAGGACGAATGATATAGAAATAAATAATGTGCACAAGCGAAATGATAAACGTACCTGATGTATAAAGGAAGCGAGAATTACTTCGCTGAACAAATAAAAAGCATTTAACAATGCGCGTGCAACTAAAATTCTTTACGGTTATTTCATAGGTACTAAAGCATCAAGAAGCGATTATAAACAATAAAAAAATTCATCCCAACAAATACCGAACATTACAGTGTAACTGACATTAGAATCAGGGAAGCCGAGAATAAAAATTCGAGCGAGCTGGCATAGATTGAAGCGGACCGAGAAAAGAAATTTCATGTCATTTCTTGTTTCTAGTCGAGATTTGTTTCGCCGAATTTCTATATTGAGAACCGTCCTCAATTTGCGTTCAGTCATGTGAATAGCCTTAAACTACGTACATACACTAGAATTTCCCTAGATTTAAAGTATTTCATATTTGGCGGAAAACTTATGCAGTGTTCGAAATGCAAAATAAAGTGCAAAAACGAAATCTTAACCAGCATTTTCGCACAGGAAAACGTTGTTCAGAATCACCTCAGCAATCACCCCTTAAAATATTGACATGCAGTAGCTGAACACCCTTATAATAACAGTGAATTAAAAATAAATGTCTTCATATTGTATACTTTATATAATTATTACTAATAATATTATTTATTATAATAATCGTAAATAAATGTTGAAAGGCCGAAAAAAAATAAATGTTAAGTTGGATAGAACAGTTAATTCGAAATTAGAATAGAACGTATACCGATTGTGTTTTCTATACTTTAGCAGAGTATCCTCATTTTTATTTCGGACAATCTTAGTACTAGTGAACTAAAATAAAATGAAGCTAAAAACCTTAATGATTCAATAAAAAAACTGCTTTTTTAATTAAATAAACCAATGTAGCATATTTTAAGTATAACAGATCCAAGTTTGTTTCGCAATTTCGAAATAGCACCTAAGTTTTAGTTTACGAATTAATCGCACGTGGCGCTAAATCTGTCCCCAACTATTGAGAGACAGTATCTTTTCATGGATCTTTCGCTCCGTCTGACCCTCTCTTTTCCTCTTAGCCCCCTCCTCGACGAAATACAACAGTTCTACTCTTCCTCTTGACGTCCCGAAGATTTCCGCGTATCTAGTGGAGTTCAACGCCAATACGTGCTGTCCCAACGTTCTCTATTCGCACAACAATCGCAGTGCTTGAAACGCTTATCATTGGTACACCGCGTTTTCTTGTGCAATCTATTTAGAAAGTTTTGAAAATTTGTTCATTCTTTTTCCCACTCTCCGTCTGTTTATTATCTGTTTATCTCTCGGGTTTCGCTTTCTCGTCGGTGGACGCACGAATGCGAAAATATCAGACAGCGCAGCGCAACAGAGTTCCAGCATCGATGTATCGATACTGAAGACTACCAGGGGGGCGAGGTTTTGGGACAATAGTTTCCGAGTGAGGTTACATGGACTCATTGAAATGTCGTGGCTCCTCGAACGACGGACTTACGATTAGCTCAGGTAAGTCTGAATTCTATCGAATTCAATTGTGACAAGTTTTTTTTATTTAGAACAGGAAAATATACATGCTTTTCATTGGCTACGACAGAGAGTAGATTCGCTTGATTGTCGCTGCCCCGATTATTTTAGACGATGACGTGCTTCTTATGTATACTCAACACCTTGTATTCTTACTACACTATCCGTGTCGCATTCCTTCGGTGCAACTGTGCGATACTTATGTTAAACAGAATATCAGCACTTGCACTTATTGTTGTTTTTACAGTCATCTGTGAAACATGAAATGAATGAAGCCAATTAGAATTGATCGATTGTATTTTTATGGAGACGAGCACCTGTTCAATAGTGTAAACACGATCGAATACGCTCGCTATTTCAAATGATTGTTTATTTAAGTGATCATCAAAATTGCTATTTTGGGATCGATTGATCAGTAATATTCTTTATAGACACGAGCACCTGTGCAACAGTGTAAACATGATAAAATACGCTATTTCAAATGATTGTTGATTTAAGTGATCAAGAAAATTGCTATTTTGGGATTGAACATTTTTTAAATGGAAGAAATATTGAAAGTGAATGAAGATAAGTAAAATTGATCCAGAATATTTTTATGGAGACAACCATCTGTGCAATAATATAAACATCCTATAATACACTACTTGGCTGCACTTTGGGGAACCAACAATTATGGACTTTTTTAACATAGTATGATAGTTTTCGACGAATTGAATCTAACAATGCAAGTTTTAATAATTAATAAAGTTGAGCATTTTAGTGTATTTTTACAGATAGTAAACGTCATATTAGCTTCTTTTCTACTTTACCAATCCACTTCTAACCTTATTTAAAACAGCTTAAAAGTTATTAAAAATGGAAATCCATATGGTTTTGCATAAAAGTAGTTAGGTTAGGTTATATATATCTTGGGGGAGGTTTAGGGGGCGCGGTCGTCCAGTCGAACATGTAATGTAATGTAACAAGTACAATTCTCTTTTCCTCATAACTTTCGAATTAGTGAGTTCCTCAACTTAAAACTTGCATTTTTAGATTCTACTCGTCGAGAATTATCAGATTATGTAAAAAAAAGTCCATCATTTTTGGTCCCCCAAAGTAAAGTGAACCCCACTACCTTAAATGATCAATTCAAGTGATTATTAAAATTGCTATTTCGAAATCAAATATTTTTTAAATAAAATAAAGACTGTTTTATTCCCAATTATTGTATCTACCCAATTTATTTGTTATTTTTCTTTAATACAACGCACTGTGTAAAAAGTGCCAACTTAAAAATTGTTTATAATAATATCTGAAATATTGCAGTAAAAAAGATTTTTTAACTGATATCTCTTATTCAACTTGCACATTGTTTAAATTGTTCGTTAACGCAAGCAAAATTGCAACCCTTGTTCAGTAATAACAAATTCCTGACGAAGTTATTATAATCTATAAATGTTATATTTGACAATGTCAAATAACTTCTGTGCTGAAATTTAGCAATACGATCCACGTACTTTCTGTATTTCGAAAATTATTTCGTAAAAAATGTAAAATATATTAGGCCTTTTCAAATTACCTATTTCTTCTATATGTATATCGATTAATGGTATAGAATCTTAAAAAATATAGAGTAGAATTATTACATTTCACGCTTTCTTTATTGTATTAACCTACCAAAAATTTGCATTTTTCACTAAATACCATAATGCAAAACGCACATAAAAATACCATACGACCATAAAGAGAAATTGGAAGGTATAAATGGACCTTTTCTTTGGGTTCACTTTAATTTAGGGGACCAAAAACTATGGATATTTTTTTTTTGTATAATGTGATAGTTTTCGACGAATTGAATCTAACAACGCAAGTTTTAAGTTTAGGAATTCACTAATGCAAAAGTTATGACGAGAAGAAAATTGTACTTGCTACATTACATGTAATCTATGACTGTTCGGCCTCGTCCCCTAATCCCCCTCACCCCTCCAAATATACAACCTAACCTAAATACTTTTATGCAAAAGCATATGGATTTCCATTTTTAATAACTTTGAATCTGTTTTGGATAAGGTTGGCGGTGGATCATTAAAGTTGGAAAGAAGCTAATATGACGTTTACTATCTGTACACTAAGATGCTCAACTTTACATAGGCATAACTTTTGAATTAGTGGATTCGTAAACTTAAAACTTGCGTTGTTAGATTCAATTCGTCGAAAACTATCACATTATACAAAAAAAATATCCATAGTTTTTGGTCCCCCAAAGTAAAGTGTAGCCTTTTCTTTACTTCAGAAGAGTTTTCAGTTGGAATATGTTCGTTAAGCCAATGTAAAAATACCCCGAAATAATTAACAATAGAGCAGTGTTTTTATATGCCTCGTTCTCGCTGTAAAGTTCCACGAAGAGTGATTTTTGTCTTTTAAGAAGGAAGAATATTCACCAACGTTACGCGAGTTTTGTAAATATGTATGCCTTCGCTGTATTTGAAAAACAACTAATTGCAACCGCAGAATTTTCAACAACTCCTAATGTAAAAATTACTAGCTATAGTAATGTAATAATAATTTAAATTTAATAATCCAAATTTTAAAATATTCGTGGTTTGATTCATGCTTTTGTTTAAAATATTTTCATTACGTACTAAACTCTACTGTTTTTTACTGTATTCTAGAGAGTATTAATAATACAGATGATAATTATCAGACAGAATATTAATTACCTTTCCGGTTTTCCTTGATATTAAACCAATTAATATTGTAGTATCATTCGAAAATGTAACAAATCGCAACAAACAAATTTAATGCAATCAGGTTGCATTTAGTTGCATTTAGTCGCGTTTATCACGGCGTTTTCATTATTTTAAAAAATAATAATTATTGATCTCTGATTGTTTGCATCAAACGGTACATATGCTGACAACAAAGTTTTTGATTTTGATGACTTCCGACATTCGCAAATTTCTACTACATATTGCCTTCAATTACATATGTATATTATTATTCGTAGAAATAGTAAACAATTATTAATTATTTCGTTTCCCAGCGGAAATGTTTAGTTTTATAACGAATAATTAGATTTCCTGATTGCTTGCAAAGGAAGAAACCACCTACGTCCAATTTATTCCAGCGAATAAGAAACGCTGTTGTACACTTTTCTACGTTTTATCATTTGCACTTTGAACATAGTTTTACTTTGTTATACTTAATTACTTCTACAGTTTCTTTTCTGCAAAATAAGAGAATTATAAAAACTTATCCTTTTCATACACAAAATCGTAAAATCCATTTAAAAAATGTTATAAAAATTCTAATTACAGTACTCGCACTGTTTTTTATTCATTTTAACTTTGACTTTTATTAATTTATACTAAGCTATCGTCCTTCATGTATTTCCACCTTATATTGAACCCCACCTAGTTACAGTAAGAAATATTTTATTTCTTATACATTCGCGTCGTTTATTTATTATGCGTCTATCTGGTAAAAATTCTTCCGTTTCGCTAATAGAGTAATACAACGATAAATAATTCCTTTTCATCCTCTTTAACATACCTACATGATATCGTAAGGATTCCTCCTTTTTCACTTTCTTTTGTTTCACCTCTAAAGTCCAGCCTGAACAAGAGGTATGGGCAGATTAATAATTCCGGTCGTAGAAGGCAGGTAGAGAATTCGTTTCCTAGAAGTAAAGTGGTTTTCTAAGTACAGACCTAATAGCTTCGTGTTAGGTCGAATATTTTGGGTGGTCGTGCATTCCTTTCGAAATCATAAATGCCTGCCCACTATACATTTCGATTCCACTATAGTTCTCAAGTTTGTATGTACTCGGCATACATTATTGCTTTACAATGTATTCATGTATGTATACATAGGGTGTTGGGCTACATGTGGGTAAAAATAAACGGGACAATTGTATGTACTAAAATAAGACAAAAAAGTAGAATAAATTTTTTTCGTTTGAGGTTTCACTATTAAGAAAATTGAGTTTGAAAATTCATCGATTGCGGGTGTACTAAAGAACCTACAATCTGATACAACCGGAAATTGTGGTAAAACTGGAGGGGGGGAGGGGGTGATTCTTCGTGGCCAAATAAGTTGAAAATCAATAATAACTTTTCATACGATGCTTCGTTCTAAAAAAAAATTGGTTTTGAAGGAAGCCAGTTTTAGCAGATTGCGGCTATGCGAGTACACGCATAATTAACGAATTTTTGAAATTCGATTTTCTTGAAAACGAAGTGCGGTATACAAAAATTGTATTCTTTGTTTTCGACGTATTTTGACTTGAAGAATCATCTTTTTTCAAGATTTACTACAATTTCCGGTTGTAGCAGATTGTAGCTTCGTTAGTACACATGCGTTCAATGAATTTTCTAACTCAATTTCCTCGGAAACGAAACATCAAATGGAAAAGATTTATTCTCTTTTTTCGTTATATTTTACCTCATAGAATCACCCCTTTCATTTTTGCCCAAACGTATCCGAACACTCTGTACGTATCCGTGTTAAATCGTGAATTATATTAACTTTTATGCATGTAAAATGTAAAGTAACATGTGTGCACTGTAAATGAACAACATATTCAGCTCAAGTGGTTAATGTTATACTGCAGCGCCCATAATTTTATGCAATTTTGTAATATTCCTCGGGAAGCCATAAATGATACTTATACTTTCACAATCTATATTTGTTCTTATCGTGTATTTAAATACACACTTCGTAGATTTATTACGTCGGTAATTTTCCATAGCGAAATACGCTCCATAGAATATAGCAGCTCGAAGCGTTTCTTGATTCAGCGGATGGTGAATTAATGACTGAATATCGTATTTCAATAATTTTGGAGGAAAAATGAAAAAGGATTCCGTTCTAAAACCTGCTTAATAATAAAGGATAGATCTGCATCGTATTTGACTATGAATAATTTCCATCGTGTTTAAATTAAATATGATATGCAATTAATATCGAATGAATAATATAACATATATGATATAATAATATCCAAAAATACAAGCTGAGGAAATTTTATTATAAATAATAAATATTTCAACCGAAATATTTCAATCTATAAGTAGAAATAAGAAACTCATCCGTAATTGAAAAAAATCAATGACACTGTTTTGCTGTTAATGTTGTCATTTTTTACTTCTTTATTTAGTAGAAATATGAAGTTTTATCGTCATTAATCGAGTCCTATTCATGCTATCATTTTACGATTGCATCTACTTCCCCTCCTTCCTCGCCAATGAAAGAGAATGTGTGCGTAATTCAGTAATTTCAAAGGAAGCAGTCCCAATTTAGTGAATGTACGTTCTTTTGGCACGCATGCGTTGATATTCCGCGGCTAGCTTAATCTCAGTCGTTCCGCAACAGACAGCTTGGCACTAGCTTGTGAACCTTTCTGTTTCAGTGGTTCTCATATTGTTACTCACTTCGATAAATAATTAAAATTTTATTATTGTATTTAATAGGCTCCTGAGATATATTATCATTTGTAATTGAATCGAATAATCTTTTTTAAACAAATTATTAGGTTCTATTGTTCTTTTCATTTTTTTTACATAATAATACATTTTTCGATTCCTATTTCCTATATTGATAAATTAAATGGCGCACGTTAAGGGCTGTCATAGATTAATATTATTTTTGCATTTCTACTACGATTAATGACTTTGTATTGTTACTTTGTACGATACTTCCAAGACATATTGAAATATTTCTTTCTCCATTTTACTAAAACTATAAGTTTTGCTAAAGAAATATGAACAAAACAAGTTTAAAAAGACACGAAATGTAAAACCATTAACAATTCGAATATTTTTAATGATTTACAAAATTTTACATATTCTAGCATTACTAGTTTTAAAGAAATAAATATTATATTAATAACTTATGTTTTTATTGTATTATTTACAAATTATCGTTATTCATGTAATTCTAAATAAAATATCAATTCTACAGCTCAATGATCTTTTTTCAATTTATAGTAGATGATATTGAGAATGTTCTCTTTATTTGTATTTGTAGGGATTTGAACATTTAACGTTTTTTTTATTTTTAGGGAGGCAACATCCGTGAGCAACGACATCACAATGCGCATGTTGCTGCCACTCAGGTTGGTTTTAGTCGCAGCATGCTTGCTGCTGGCAACTACCAAAGCGAACGCACGTTTCAATCTACATTCCGACACTGCCAGCCACTTTTCGATTAGCGAACGCGAAGAGGCGATCGCTGGGGTGGAAGCCAGCCTCCTATCCCTTCTTGGTTTCGCGAAAAGACCAAGACCGCAAGGTCCGGCCTACGTTCCGGAGTCGTTGAAGAGTCTTTATGTCAAGCAGAATTCAATTGGCATGGCGGACATTGCTAAACCGGGAATTCACGCCAGATCCGCTAATACAGTGCGCTCCTTTTCACATGTTGGTAAGTGCGCATAGAAAAGATATTGGAATACCATTTTTTCTTTAAGACATTGTCCATGTTAAATCGAATTAAAAAGTAATATTGTACTCTTTAAATTAATCATTAGTTGTTCATTTTGTTTCTATCACAGTTACGTTTAATGCACATGAACATATTCGCAACTGGTATAGCAGTTCTACATTATTTTAAAGTCTCTGGTTGAACAATGGCAATATAATTCTATGATCTTTTTTTTAAATATTTAACGACTTCAGTACATTTTACAATGACTACGATTTTATTAATTGTTAGTTTGTAAACCGTTCGATAGCCTGCTGGACGGCTCTTTCGATTTTAATATTTCCATTAACTTTTCATCAATTTCCTCAATCTGCTGCTGTAACATTCAGTTTTTTAATTTCAGAAAAAGAATTATTTCAAGTATGATATGCGGAAACAATATTCTTTATATTTGCATCCATTTAAATAGTAGACCCCTGCAATATTCAGCTAAGGCCCTTAAGTTACATCTTAAAATCACCGGCTGCGAATGTGTCAATAGTAGGGGGTATGCTGGTCCCGATATTTCGACTTCTGGTCGGGAATTTTATTCGGGATCAGGTCGAGATCCCGAAAATTTGTAATTTGTGGATATCAGTGATTTCGGGCACCCCGAGTTGTTGGCTCAAAGCCCCGAAAGCTTGTAAAGTTCGAGTATCAACGATTTCGGGTACCCGAAATTGTACTCGGGAGAGTTCAGGATCCCGAAAGTTTTCAAGGCTCGAGTATCCGCTATTTCGGGTTAATATAGTCAGATGTGAAAGTCCATAAGGAAGAAAGATATCTTATAATATATTGCGCAATATAATGCTTTTGTAAGAATAGTATTTTAATTCGGGGTACACGAACAGTACCTAAAAGCTTTCGCTATCCCGCCCCGAACCGACTACTGCCCAACCTGACCTGAGGTGGGGATACCCGAATATTTCTCTTAGTTAATAGTAGGGGTGTGTGGGTGCTCAACATTTTGGGTTCAGGTCCGGGTGGGTGATATTGGGCTAATATAATCAGACACGAAATTCCATAAGGAAAAAAGATGTTTTACAATATATTGTGCAATATAATATTATTTTAAGAATAGCGTTTTACATCAGGCGTTACAAACTTTTGGGATCCTTACCCAACAACAATTTCGGGTACCCGAACATTGCACACTTTTACTATCCCGATCCAAACCAGCTATTGCTCGACCTGGTCCGAAGTTCCTATACCCGAACACTTCTTTTAGTTAATGGTATGACTGTGCCCTTACCCGACATTTTGGGTTCAGATCCGGACGGGTGGTATCGGGCATATGTATAGGCTGATGTGAAAATCCATAAGAAAGATATTTTATGATAACAACATAATACTATATTGAAAATAGTGTTTTGATTCTGGGTACACGAACTTTACAAACTTTGGGATCCCGACCCGCCCCGAGGATCGAGTACGCGATATTTTAAGTTCGAGTCGGGGCGGGTTAGTAATTTTCCTCGGGATCGGGCTAGGTCGGGAATTTTCTTGGAGATTGAGTCGTGATCAAGTTAATAGGGCATACATTTTTACTTTTTTCTTTAAAAAATAATTATTTTTATTTATTAGTAGCTTTAATATATTATTTTAATTTTTTCTTTCTTTTTTTTTCCAACACAGAAAGCGAATTGGATCATAAATTTCAGTCTCCACATCGTTTCCGTCTTTCTTTTGATTTAAGTAGTATACCTTCCGGGGAGAAATTGCAAGCTGCAGAATTAAGTCTCTCCCGCGTGCCCGTATCAATGCAAGGTGATTCTAATCCAAAGCTGGGTAGAATACTCGTCTACGATATCTTACGTCCCGGCGCGAAAGGACAGAGAACCCCACTACTGCGTTTAATCGACAGTAAACCAATAAACACTAGGAAAAATGACACGGTTAGTCTAGATGTCCATCCCGCCGTGGAAAGGTGGATCATGGATCCCAAAAACAATCATGGACTCCTAGTGCACGTACGCGGAGCCAAACGGGAGCATGTCCGTTTAAAAAGGAACATAAACGACAGAAATGATACGTGGGTCGTTAATCGACCAATGCTGTTTACCTACACAGACGATGGCAGGTAAGAAAGTTTTTTTTTTATTATACTCTTTTAAAAATAGATAGCACTTATATTATGTTGTTTTAATTTATTCACATTCAAAATATTGATTTTTAAGTCTAATATCTAGCTCTACAAATTTTTCTGTAATATTAACATTCATTGGCCATTCTGTTTTATATTTTAACACCTATTTATGAAATTAAAATCTTTAGAATTATCACAACAAGTTATTGTAGCCCTATATATGAGTAGAATATGATTTAATCCTTCTGCTATTCATTAGAATAACAAAAAGTCGTGAAGACGTGTGCGATTTTTTAATGAAAATAAAAATAAAAAACATTTTACACACATCTCTGGTTTAATCTTAGTGATATTTTAATAGTTTGTACGATAAATTTCCAAGCAATGCATGCGTACTACAATTTGCAAAGTCATGTAATGCATACAGGGTGAGTCCTGCGATTTGATTAAGAACTACTATCTGAAATAACTCATTACCTGTTAATTGTGTCAAAAATGTGTGTAATGGATTACGCAGCATTTTAAGAGACTCCATTGGATGAATACAATTAGATTTTCTTTATATTTTTTTTTTTTCTAGATATGAAAGCCACCTTGACTTTTTTCAAGATCAATGTATATATTCTTTAATACCATCTTGTTGCCGGTGAAAATAAAAATTCAAAGAGCTATAACATAATGACCTTGAGTGGATCTTAACTCTAAAATTCGAACAATATCCTGAGTGTGTTTTACTTACTTTTATTCAGAGTATGCGCTCAAAGTGTTGTCCTTGGACTTCTTTGCATTTTTTAAGATGGTCCGAAAAACTCGGAAAAAACATACATTGCCCTCGAAAAGAAACTAGGTGATCTTGGTATCTAAAAACAAACAAGGTATGAAACAATCTAATTGTATCCAACCGATGCATCCCTTAGAATACTGCATAATCTGTTCAACACATTTTTTATAGAACTAGTAGGTAAAGAATTATTTTAGATAGCAGTTCTTACAGACCCATACTGTACATCCTTCCCTTATTTATCTATCATTACATATACCAATGTATAATGATATAAGAAAATTTTAATCTACGACAAAATGTTTGATCACTTTACAATGAAATATTATTTGACATTCAGGTATAAGATGTCCTCGGCAAGTCAAATAATGGACCGCCGCGCTAGAAGGGCAGCCCTCCGGAAAAATCGCCGAAAGGATGGCCGCGAGAATTGCCGACGACATCCACTTTACGTCGATTTCGCCGATGTCGGTTGGAACGATTGGATCGTCGCGCCGCCCGGTTACGATGCATTTTACTGTCAGGGTGACTGCCCCTTCCCACTAGCGGATCATTTGAATTCCACGAACCACGCGATCGTCCAAAACTTGGTCTACTCCACGAAGCCGAGTATGGTGCCAAAAGCTTGCTGCGTACCCACCGCGCTCAGCTCGATATCCATGCTGTACCTCGACGAGGAGAACAAAGTGGTTTTAAAGAACTATCAGGACATGGCTGTTCTCGGTTGTGGATGCCGTTGATTATTATTATTATTATTATTATTTTTAGTAAACTGTTCAGTGGACAATGTATGTGCAATAATACTGAGAATAGTTGAAAAGGCATTATAGATCAAAGGAATAGAAAATTAAGATTATGTTAATTTAAACGGATAGCAAACAATGCAACTTTTGGAGGGTACACTGAGCTCTGTCGTTTAAATGTTTATGTACTATTAAGGTACACTTAAAGAGCCTTAAATTGATCGTGTTTTTAAATGAATCAATTCAGCAGTTTAAAAAAATGCCGAACTGCCTTATTACTCACGCAAAGAACAAAAAATCTGACAACTTCGTATTATGCATCACGATTTCAGCTCATTCACTGATCATTATACAAAAATCAAGTATTGAAAACAAACAAAAAACAAAATGGCCACAAATACTTCTTATACATCGAAATTTAATATACATACAAAAATCGTCAATGAATTACCTTTAAATATAATAATTATTTTTGTATTAAGTATATAATCAGTCCATATGGTCGATTATAAACATCTAAAAATGTAATTAAGATTTCGATCCTTGTTTGTATATTAGTGCCTTATTTTTAAAAAAAGCATTTCGTATTCGACAAGGGAGAGACTATTTTCAAACGAGAATTTTAATCGAGGTACACACGCGCGCCAAAATCTTTAGTACCCCCTTGTTGTTGGGAAAGTTTCTGGAACAACTGACAATTTGTTACTACGATTATTGACTAACCGACTAATCGATTGCCATTTGTTCAAATTTAGGAGAATTTCATCCGAACAAATAAGCAATCGATTTTCTTTGACGGCAGGAGAATATTAGAATTGATTCAAACATCGACAATTATTTATCGATTTTGCTGTTAATTTATAATTGGATACATTCTGATATTTCTTGTGTGATTCGTGTGTATGTGCTAATTACCTTCGAATACTCTCAAACTGTATTAAATACTTTTCCAAAACATGATATTTTTATATGCGTTTCATATATGTATATGTATATGTATACATATATACATATATGTATATATATTTACGATATCAATTTCGAGTTTTTATAAAGAAAAGCCTCTTGGCAATCATGTGGCAATTTAACATGTCACAAATTTTCTGAGCAACTGACTATTTTTAATATAAAAGGTATTTAAGTATTTGTTAGTTACTAGATTTTTAATATAGTCGAGAATGTCTTCTGTAAAACGCTTAAAACTTCTGTATTTCACTTACAATAACCAACCACTAACGGAAATGAATTGTAAATGTTAAATGTAGAATATTTTTAAATTATTAATATAACTGATTAATGTTTTAAGTTTCTCCAATTCGTTGTGAACTATGAAAAACTGTCAAAATGTATTTTACATATTCCAACGAATACTGAACATAAGATGATAGTTACAGCAACAAATTTGCTCGCTTCGAGTTTTTAAATATTGTTTTCCGCATTTGAAGAGAATAATGCAGTAATCTCTAATTTTTACATCAATTTTTAGGAAATACAGAATACTCAAGCTCTTCTTTTCTAATCTATTGCAGCGGTAATTCCAAATGCATTCCATTCATCGATTAAACTTGATGCAAAATGTTTCCAAATTAGAGTTTCGGTAGTGGGATAATTTTAACAAAAGAAACGAATTCCTGCCGTCATGAATAAACCGCGTACCTGCCTGAGGAGCACTTATTTATAATATTAGCAAAGGAAACTAAGCATATTTGTATATTTATACAAAAAGGAAATGGAAAAATGGTGGACTCGTTTATATCTATGGCGCGCGTCGGCCTGTACGATCTGTAAAATACGTAGAAGTTAAATGACTAATGTAAATAGTGCGTCTGTATAGTGATTTAGTACATATAATAGTGTCGTATTCATTATTTTTATTAATATTTTTACGCCCTTCGATTGTACACAGAATTTGCGTGTGTAAATAGTAAATAAAGACCCGCGTTAAATTGTTTTTATACTTAAATGAAAAGAAAAGAAATAAAGAATAATAATAGGAAATTATGAAAGAATTAATTGCAAACATAACTAATGACAGATTTTTTTCAATTATAATCGGAAGACGTAATTGTAAAATAATCTTTCGCTTAGATTAATAAATATCATATAAAATATGTAACAAAAGTTTTATTCCTTTATACAATTATACTACATACGTCGAATAATACGCAGTTCGTTGTAAATGTAAAAAAAATATAGATGCATCATTTCAGTCTTTAATGCCAAACAAGAACAATAATTCAATAGAACTTACTTCATCGAGTCTCGTGTAATGGCAGTGCGAGGTAAAAATCATTTCCATAAACATGTTACACTGAACAATTCGTGAATGTTGTATATATACAATAATTTTGAATTTTGAATTTCATTCGACTAAGTATCCTAAAAAGTTGTATGGCACAGTCCGATTATACTTTTCAGGAACAACATTACTTTATGTTTTCATGATTACCTAAAAATGTAATTACTTCTCCGCCAGCTCATTAACTGCTATAAAGTAAATGCATGAGTATTTGTCGTTTCGTGAATGTTGCGAAATCTTTTTCCCCTACGAATGTACACTTTAAACATTTTCTTAGATTATTTAATTGCTACGATTCGTTATTTGATTGTATCCCTGTTAGAAGTAATTTCAAATTCGTCCTACCTACCCTTTAAAATCTTTCCTTAATTACATATTACTATTTTAATTTCCATACAAAGTTTGATATGTTTTGGTTGTAAATACGAAACTTCGACGATTAACTTACGCACTATTATGCTTCGTATGCGTACCATTAGAACATGACTATATCAGTTACAAACTTAAAAAATAGTTTTCATACAAAAAAGAATCTCTCTCTCTCTCCTCGAACAACATCTGTCGTTATCGCTAAAATCATATACAAATTTTATACACGCTTACTTGTTACAATATTTACAATTACTCGTAATTAAGTCACTTACAAGTACGTTGTATAAAGTTAAGAGGCACAATGGTAAATTTTTTACAAGGTCAATCGTAAAAAAACTTGTTTACATGATATTAATACTTTCAAAATACTCAACTATTTTAAACGAAACTCTCAGTGTCTCGTGGAGAGTAAACGGACTTTCGTTCGAGACGATTTTCGCGTACAAAAACTAAATTTCGCGTGGAAGATAATCTCTCGTTTGAACACCAAGTAAAGCAACGCTCAGTTCACGAACCGCTAATACTATTCTGCCGCGCTATTTCATTAATTAGTGTAAAAATAATAAAAATCCCTAATTCAATCTTAATCGTTAAGCAGATTTTTCCTACTTCATTGATTTTTAGAATGTAAACATTTGAGTAAAATAAATTCCGATAGATGTTCAAAAACTTGTTTAAAAAACATATTTGTTAAAGTATAGAATACTAAAAGTTTGTAATAAATTCAAGGAACTGGAGAGGGTGGCGGTGGAAATGGACTAAAATACGTAGAAGAACGGGAGCTAGGTGAAGGGGGGCAACTGATTCCAGCATCACTCTGGTAAACCGACCTCGGTGTAGGGGGTGGAGGATAGGGTTCGCTTTCGTATCGATACCTTGCCGGATAATTGCTATCCGACTCATCGCAAACGTCTGTGCTACAGGGAGTCGGAGGCGGTGGCTGATTTATACTTCGATAATGCCTGTACGGCTTATATCTGGACGCGTTACTGCTCGAGCATCTGGTAGAATTGGCTGTTGTTGCTGGACTCGGTGGAGGATTCAATGTCTCCTGTGGATAACCCCCCGTGGAACTACCTCGAGTTGAACTTGATGCCCCTTAGAAAGCAATTGTAATTTTCACATTTTAGAAAGGCACAAATATCAATTTCTAATTGTTCCTATAAATCCAATTGAGATTTCTAGACTCGTGGCCGTCCGAAGGTCAAAGTATTATACATCGTTGAACTCGTCTTGAAATCAGCTATCAATGCTATGAAATCGAAAATACATTGTGCCATTTAAAAAAGAAAAGCCAAGGCACCTTTGATTTTTTATTGAAAAAAGACACACTTTTCACGAATTTTAAATATTGCAGTTTATAACTGATTTGAAGCTGACTAACTTTTGTTAGAAACATTTTTTGCTTATACCTTCAGAAGTCCTTAACAAATCGTACCACACCGTTTCGCTAAACACTTTGTATTCAAGGTGTCCGACCTAACTTGAGCATCCCAAGTATCTCGCTTATTTTTTATAGAGAAAGATATTTGCTTATGATGGGGCGAATGTATGATATTATGACCTTCACGTGACTTCGAGTACGAAAAATGCGTAAAACTTGGATTATTGATGTAAATGGTAAAATAACCGTGATTAGATGGTTAATGAGGAAAAATTTATTATAAAATATTGATGAAAACAGTGCAACGTGAAGATTCTGAAAGGATGAACTAATATCAAACCTTTCTTGTGTTTTCTTCCTTGCTTAATATTAGGAAACAAGAATGGATCAAAGTGAAATTCTAAACTGACTGCAGTAAGCGAAGGAAGAAACTAATGTGTCAATGCTCACAATTTAACTCGAGGAACAGTGTTAACAGAGGCTACAGGAAAAGTGTTTACTAATATTACGCAAGGAAGGAAACGTAAGGAAGGTTTGACAGTTGTCCGCCGTTTCAGAATCTTCGTGTTCCACTATCTTCAGCAATATTTTAAAATAAATGTTCCCTCGTTAATCATCTAATCACAGTTATTTCACCATTTACATCAATAATCCAAGTTCTATGCATTTTTCGTACCCGAAGTCACGTGAAGGTCATAATATCATAGGTCGTTGGACTAGCCTTGACCTTAGCTATCATATCGCCATATCAGAAATATTTTACACCATTACGTTCGCCTCTTCAAACCAAATATTTCTTTCCTTTGACATTTTTCCCTATCATAAAAAAATAAGCGAGATATTTGAAATGCTCAAATTAAGTAGGGCACCCTGTGTAAACACCAATTGTACTTTATGTTTCTTACAGTTATAGAACTTACCAGTAATATGGCTTCGATCATAACTCGAGCCTAGACTGCTCCCGTTCAACATCGACATCCTCACAGTCTCCATGCCCATTTTTAAGTCTTTCCTACAATTCTTTTGAGCAAACATGGGCTTCGCCAATCTCGCCGGTTTCGGCGAAAGGGGATCTCCAGCCGAATCATGCAGGATATCGGGCAGTTCTTCGTTGCCTATAAACTTTCTTCTACAGTAATAGAACGCAAAGACGATCGCAGCAACCGTTGCGATCAGCCCAATAGGTACGATAATAACGTAGGTGATCTTTCCAGATTCGAGTGAGATATCCTCTTGTCGCGGGTTATTCGCAGGTGTACACGCGGACGGAAGCTCGTCGCTTCCGTCAGCGCAATCTTCCCATCCGTTGCAGACCGCTGAACCAGATATACAAACGCCGTTCCCGATGCACTGGAACTGACCTGGACGACAACAGTGCGCTTCGTCCAGGCCATCGTGGCACTGTGCTGTTCCATCGCAGACCCAGGACATATCTAAAGAATCGTTTAACGTTTCATGAAAAAGCATTTCGCGCTTTCTTGTTTTTCAATACAGGCATCCCCCGTGTAACATGATAGTTGGGTTCCAAAGAAATAATATTGTATATGAAAACAAGAGCACAATCTAATCGCTGTCGAAATCATTCAATCCGTATAAAAATAATTGTACAAACAGCTGTCCCACAACATGCATTTTAAATAAGCCCATCATGTCAGAGAAGAGTTCAAGCAAAACTGTAATTAGTAAGTCAATAAAAAAACATACGTTTTTCAGTCAGAACTGAGTCTCTTTCAACAATTTTTAAATCGCATTATACAGCAATAGCGCCGCATACCGTGTTACACGGGGTCCTACAGTATACCTCAAGAACTAATAGTAACAATGAAATTAATCTTTTTATCTATTCTAAAAGCCAGCCTGCAAATCTTGGATAATATAAGCGCTGGCCCAAAGAAGAATTTAACCGATTAACGGTGCCTGCACTGAAAAATTCTGATTACATGCTCTGTTGTATGGAAGTTTCCTTCATTCTTGAACCATGTTAATGCCAAACCATATCGTGGGAGAACCGCGTCACACGGGAGATATCAATATAAATATTTGTTTCGCCAGAATTACTTTAAAATCCCAATACACTCACCGATGCAATGCCCACTTTGACACTTAAATTGTTCACGAGTACAAGCTGGACAACCCAATTCGTCACTCCCATCAGGGCAATCTGTTTGGCCATCGCATTTCCACGTCGCGGGTATGCAATCCTTTGCTTCCGCAGTACTAGGAGCAGCGCAAGTGAAATGATCGCTCCCACAAGCTGGTGCTGCTCTGCAAGTTTTCTCGTCCTCGGATAAGACCAAGGATTTTGGACAGGAACATCTGAAAACAGCATTTTCTAAACATTATCCGAGAATGTGAAACTTATGGTACTACTGTAAAATTGAATAATCGTAATGCAAAAATGATAATACAGATGGCATAAACAATTTAACGCTTTGCACCGGGGAGCTATTTTAACATGTACTTCCACCAGCTCTTGTTTCCTTTTCAAAAACTTGAATTTATAAAGCAAGATTTGCATCTGTTGACACATTCTGTATAAGAAACTCTAAGTTTGAACTCTTTCACTGCCAACTACGAGACATCTCCTACTTTGCGCTACATGCTTAGTTAAGTTTTTATTCAGTGACCCTAGCTACGAGATATCTAGTAGTGTTTTTTTTTTGTTTTTTAATTACTGTAAGTTCATTTTAGTACTATGTCTGTAACTCAATATTATTATATTTTGTAAAGATCTATGTGTTTTCCTTAAAATAAAATCTTGTTAGCGCTCAGGGCGAAACGCTTTAAATTTGTATGGGGGTGAATGGTTTAAACTCCTGTCTTTTGTGTTTTAAATGTATCTTTTAATCTTCAAAGTTGCTGGGAAGAACAGACGGTGCCAACATAATTGGTATTCCAAGTGCAAAATGTAAAAATAAATGTAATAGCAAATGGATAACATAAAATTATTGTAAAATTTCGTTATTACCTGGAAGAAGTGGTTCCAATGCAGAAGTGCGAGCAACCGCCGTGATCCCGGAAGGGACTGCAGGCATGCGTTTTCATTACATCGTCTTGCGGAGTGTTCACCGCAATTATGTCCATAAGCATTTTGTTCATAACGACTTTTCTTCCATTTCCAGATCTACTAACGCGTTCCAAGGTGGATGTTTCTCTATCGAACCAGTAAATGAAATCAGAGAAGACAGACAGATAAGCAGTCGACCCTTGCTCAACGGGGGAAACCAGAATCCTCCGATTATTTCCATCGAAGTCAGCACACTCGATCTGACTTCCGTGTGCCCAATAAACGATATTTGCAACTGCGTCTACCGCGATGCTTGTCGGCTGTTGAAGACCCGTTGCTATTACAATTCTTTCTATTCCGTCCATTTTGCTGCGCATTACTCTCATCTCCCGCCCGACATCGGTCCAAAACAGTAATCTCTTCTCTGAATGTATTGCGATATTCCTCGGCTTTTCTCCTTCGCCTTTCACTACGACGCCCAAAGCGGAACCGTTGTCGAGTTTCGTAACGTTGATCGCGTCGTTCTTTGCGCACGACCAGAAAAGTAATCTTCCTAGAGGATCTAAAGCAAGATCCACTGGCTGTCCAGAATTACCGGGGATCATTATACTGGAGTGCGTTTTATTTTCCAGGGTCCTTCTAATCGACCAATTGCGTCCGTCTATCCAATAAATGTGCTGGGTTACAGGGTCGAATTCTATGGACCGTACGTGTTTTAGGCCCTGAATTCGCAGAACTACGTCTGGGCAGTCTTGCACGTCCGGCAGGAAACGATAAATCGCATTCCGTAAACTGTACATCATAAAATTTTTGGGCGCTGTAAATGATATGATAAGTTAGTAAATTTAATGGTGAAAGCTGTACGCGTTTTTTACCATTGGGGTCAATTTTGTAAACTTCATTGTTAAATATTCTTAATTATATAATATTCTGTAAAATTGTAAGCACACGCAATTGTACAAAATACAAGATAGATTGCTGCAGTCCACTATTTCTAACATCGGTAGTGATATTTCAATGAAATTCAGTTACACCTACCGACACAAGTTTTATTATCCTCCGCCAAATTGTAGTGGGTAGGACATTCGCATCTGAAGGAATTAGATACGTTTTCGTTCCCTGCAGGTAAAGCGATACAAAGATGACTGCAATTCCCGTTTTTTCTTGCGCAAGGATTGAACCCTGGTTGCCTTGAAGCATGGAAGACTAATAAATCAGTTACAGACTCCAACTTGTCGTGAATCTTTACCCTGTTGGCTCCAGTAGTTTTATTAGCTTTCTCTATATCACCTGTACATTGGATAAATATTTGGATGAAAGTCAAAACTTACAATAACGAAGAGTATTTAAGGTGAGTCGCCTTAGAGTCGCAACCTGGATAGTACGTAAAGCTTTGGAGATACGGAAAAAATGTTTGAAACAAAAGTTATTTGGTTTCTAGGGGATAACTATGTGGTGAACAGAAATTACAAAAAAAATGGATGGGATCTCAGAAGCATCTCAATCGTTTTTGAATGGAACCACGTATTTTTTAACCCCGACGATTTTAGCCCTTCTCAAATCGATTTCAACTACTACAATTGTTCGAGGTCACTGACGGACAATGAAGGCCATGGATGTGAGAAAGTGTGGCATATGAAGGGGAGGGGGCACCAATAACTCAAACACTTCATATACTACATTTATTCCCCATCAGTGACCCCGAACAATTGTGCTCGTTCGAAACGTCTTGAGAAGTGCTACAATCGTAGGTGTTTAAAAATACGTGGTTCTATTTAAAAAAAATTGAGATGCTTTCAAAATCTCTAAAATGCCCCCACTTTCAACAAATTTTTGTTCACCACATAATTGTCTTCTAGGAACCAAATAACTTTTGTTTTAAACACTTTTTTGTATCTACAAAGCTGTACGAATTATTCAAGTGGAAACGCTTAGGTGACTCACCCTGTATTCAATTATTAATGTTCCCGTTTTTGTTACCTGTATTCCAATCTGTCCAGTAAATATAATCTTGGTACTGTGTAATACTGAATGGATAGACGATATTCTCCTTTATAATGGCGTTCCTTTTCCTCAAACGCAAATCGAAACTGTCTATAGCTGGGGTATTCAAATCTGCCCAATATAACTTTTGTGCCGTGTGATCGATCGTTAAGCCATTCGCTCTTCCGATATTCGAAAGTATTATCTCTCGATTTGTACCATCCAAATATGCTCTTTCTATACTACCAGAATTTCCCCATTCTGTCCAGTACATATATCTAAGAAATGATTAAAAAAGTTAAGAAATATTCACGTACAGGTGCTATCCTACATATTTAATCAATGAATTCAAAATACCCTCTGCTCGGATCAAGTGCTAGACATCTAGGTTCTATAATATTAGTCCAAATGAGAACTTTTCGACTGCAGCCCTCCAAGCGAACCATTTCTATCCTTCGTGTCCCTGTATCGCTCCAGTACAAATTGTGAGCAATCCAATCTATCGCTAAACTCTCAGGTGTTTCCAAACCAAGATCGACAACCCTTTCCAGCTCCGAACCGTTTATGAAAGCTCTGGTAATCGTTTTTAATTTAACGTCTGTCCAGTAGATGCGATTATTCGCTATATTAACATCTAAAGCGCTGATACAGAGAAGAAATGCATACATTATATGAAGCAATCGGATGAAACAATTCTTACGTATAATATATGACCAAATAATTATTGGTGTGCGAATAACCGAGACTACGGTTTCGGGCAGGCTCAGTAATCCAGGTCAGGCGCTTCGATCCGAAATCCGTTTAAAATTCATTGTTTTACGTTAATAATGCAATTTTTCAAACCCAGCTTTTTTTAGACGACTATCTGGTTATGACTGTACTCAAGAAGTATGTTCAAAACATTTTTCTATGTAGAAGTTTGGAATAAGATAATTTTTATAAGAAAAGATTTTATTCGATTTAACATACTCATTATATATAAAGTATACGAATTGAATTTTTACTTTATCGAAATTGAGAGATTCATTCCTTTTAGTAGATCAATTTTTTAATATTACTGCACTTAATACAGACATAAAAAGAACAGTTTCCGAACAGCAATAAAAATGTACAACCGATTTTTGGATATAATAACAATATAGACAAAGATTTTGCGTATACTCTTCATTATCTGGTTGCCTAAAAGAGCTGAGTATCAAGGATTTCATCATGTACGCAGTAGGATCAATTTCAAATAATTCGTAGAAGTGTATCGCATTGAAAGAATCAAGCTACCCAAAGCAGCTGAAACATATCGGACTACCAGAGCGTGCATATGTCTCGGGTATTCGCACATCTCTAAAAATAATATATTGACTGTAACAATTTAATCTAATTTTCTGATTATAAATCCAGACTGTACCTTGCATCTTTAACACCGGTTAAAGGGATAATATTATCGTTATTCGCATTTTCAATGCTAATTCTGCCAATATTTTCTTTCCTTGCAAACAACATAAATGCATCTGGGACAACGCAGGTCTTCTTATCTTTCGTTAGCTCGTATCCAATCTGACACGCACATACGTATTTATTCCCTGGCCGGTTCAAGCACAAATGACTGCAACCACCATTATTCCTCGCACAAGGATTCGTACCATTCACTTTGCCCAAGCGGACTGCCTTTAAACCCATGACATTTGGAACTTGATCTACGATAACTTCCCTTTCGCCACCAGTGAGCTTATGTGCTCTATCCACGCTTCGCCTCTGCCAATCAGTCCAGTACAGGTAATCTCCTAATAGGCTTAAACCGAATAGATGCGGAAGATTGTCTGTTATTACTTCTCTCCTGTCCGTACCATCCATGTTGCACACTTCGATCTTATCTGTTTTCGCATCGCACCAGTATATCTTCCACCTAGACAGATCCAGAGCAATTCCGTTCGGCCAAACGATATCTTTGCTCACTAAAAGAGTACGCTCCGTTCCGTCAAGATTACTGCGCTCTATCTTAGGCCGTTTCTCGTTCCAATCCGTCCAGAACATCCAGCCCAGTTCCGGGGCTAAAGCGATCGCTCTAGGCTCGATTAGGTCATCGTTTATCAGCACTTTTCTGCTGGTACCATTCAAGCGCGCTACTTCGATCCGGTCCGTTCCCGTATCGGTCCAATAAATGTTCCGCGCCAACCAATCGACGGCTATACCATCCGGATTCTCTACTTCCGTTGTTATAACGTTCTCTTGATTAGAGCCGTCGAGGGAGGCCCTACGTATTGCACAAGCTTCTTCGTCCGTCCAATAAAGCATTTCGTCCACAGGATCGAAATCTATCGCGATTGCGTGCTTAATCCCAGTCAGCGGCAGTACAAAATTAGTGTAATCCGGAGAGTCTAAAGAAATTCGACAAATTTCAGTCCTTTGAACTATTAATAACAACTCTTCCGGGCCATCGGCGCAAGTGAAATTATCCACCAATTTGACTCCTGTGGGACACGCACAGGTGTAACCAGGTTCGGTCATGCTCAGAAGACACAAATGCGAGCAATTTCCATTATTGTGTTCGCAAGGGTGTTTTCCTTTCGGTTGCCTTCTAGCGTCCCACACTTCTATATCGCCGGGGATATATTCCCCATGCAATAGCTCTCTAGGATGCGGCTGATTCAGGCGAACATCGTACGAATGTACGCACCACGTTTTCCAGTCTGTCCAGTATAGTTTGTGATCGAAGAATGTTACTGCGAAAGGGTAGTCCAAACCTTGCTTGACCACTTTCCTTCTGTTCTTTCCATTGTAGTCCATGACAGCGATAAATTTAAGTCTACCATCTACCCAGTAAAGGAGCTCGTTCTCGTAATCCACCGTTAAACCGTTCGGCCAAAATATATCATCAGAGACGATCACCTCTCTCGTCGATGGGTCTCCGTTCATCGCAGCCCTTTCTATCTTAGGTACGTCGCCCCAATCAGTCCAAAAGAGTATGCTTCTCATTGGTGCAAGAGCGATAGCCCTCGGCTGGTATATTTCTGTCCAAAAGAGGACTTTTCTGTGACGGCCATCGATGCTGGTTACCTCCACCCTATTTTTCTCCCCATCTGTCCAATATAGCTTTCCTGTGTACCAATCACAAGCTAAACCGTCGGGCGAAATTAAACTGGAATTCACTACAACCGTTCTATCACTGGTGTGCGTGCCATTCGTCCGTATGCATTGAATCATTTCTAAACCACTGTCCGACCAGCACACCAGTTCATTCTCGAAATAAAAATCTAGTGCTGCGCCTTCGGAGACATCTTTTACAATAGTGGCTACCTTATTTGTGCGAGTAGCATTGGCCATTCTGATATCTTTTTGTGTGGCGAAGAGCAGTGTTGGCGTTCCTAAAAATATGAAATCCTTCTATTACTATACATTACTGACATAAATACATGTGGAAGTATAAGCACGATTTATTGTATTTTGATTTATTCTTTGATAAATAAAAGGATCGTAATATCCAAGTTATTAATAATGAAGAATAACACGTCTCATGAGCAACATTTTCAGGCCATGTTATAGAATTTCACAAGCATGTGAAAATTATTGATTTATGTGGTTCTTTGAAAGATGAATATTTTTTTTAATAGAGAAAACCTTTAAACGGAAATATGTATATAGTAACAAAAACTATTAGTTTTATATTTTATACGAAGACATTATACATTTGAGTCATAGAACAATCTCCTTTTTTACGAGTTTTACAAATAAATTTTCTATATTCTTTGCAGCTCATACTGTAGTATGCGTCCTGCTTCCTAACTGTTCTACAAAATATTGGCAAAGTGCCTTCCTTTGAAACATAATGTTTTTCTCAAAGTTTCAATGTTTGCAACATATTGTAGGACACAATTCTAGTTGATTATCTTCACGAAATACTGTTGAGGGTACAAATCTCGAACAGCACATTGATTTCTATAGCCGATTGACAAAAAGCAAGAAGTAATGCACAACACTGCCAACTTAATTCGAAATCATTACAAAAGGAGCACAATCGGTAAAACATTCGTTTCTGTACCTTGGCAAGATATCAAATAGCATCGTAACAAAATGCACTGATGTTTCCTGTCTATCATTTTAATTTCCAAAAAAATTGGTAACATAACCTCTATTGGAAACATGTACGAGATAAAATGATAGGGGTTAAACTTACCATTAGAGGAAAGGGCAAGTCTGGAAAAGTATGCAGTCAAGATGATGATCAAACTGATAATAGCCATTCTAAAAATTCCAGTGGAGTATGTAAGTTGTGGACATTACGAGGAGCTTCGTGAGGCGTCGTTCGTCAATCTTTATTCATGACGAACGATCGATCCGCTCCTCGTTGCGCTTTATAAGAATCTCATCTGTCGCGGCACGTGTTTACGTTCTTCTTAACGTAATATGAATGAAAAACTTGTACCCCATCGTTCGAATAAACTGTTAACTAATCACTTTCTTACAAGCCGGCGGTTCCCAAAACTCAATCACTATCCCTACGTTTCCAATTGACAATAAAGCTTGCCGCCCGTGACGTCATGGAGTAATGGTACGTTTTCACTGAACTGTCATGGCTGCCGGACTGTTAACCAATGAGGTACATTTTCACACGACAGTAGCTGTCATGACACTGAATGACCACGTGACATTCGCGACCGTTTTTCACGCAGTTTAACGTCACGACATCTAGTTATTTTTTAATATGGCGTCGAACGAGATAGTCACAGGAGCGATCAAAGTTGTTACCGAAATCGTAAATTATAGAATTGAAGAAACCAAAACGAAATGGAAGGAAAAGATTTGGATACAGAAATGGGTTCAGCGGAGACAGAATTTTGGCGTCTCGAACAACTTTATACGAGAGATTGCTGTCGCGGATCCAGAGATCTTCGAGAATTTCTTTCGTATAAATGAAAAAATGTTCTGCGTCCTCTTATCCCACATATATTCATCAAATTTTCCTGCGATCTGTTGCGGGTTAATCGATTCTTAAATTGTGGATTTATTTTATTCCACTGATACGGGTGCTTTTCATGTTCATATAACAAATTAAATGCGTTAAATTATAATTGCTCTATCCCTTTCCTGCTGATTGGCTGCGTTACTCGGAACGATTACAATTCAGAATTGTTGCACAGATATCACTAGAAAAGCGACCAATAAGGAAGAACCGTTGCGACAGTCTCACTAGAAAATCAAACCTGATTAGATTTCGTGAAAGTACCGCCGTGACATTGAACCACTATCAGTATTCATCGACAGTCTAATTTTCACGAAGAAAAACGTGTTGACAGTTATTGTCATGACAGTAACTGTCACGGTTTACTGTCGCGTGAAATCGTTCCTTAAGGAACTATCGCATGAAACGTACAATTACTTCGTGACGTCACATTATCCGCAGCGGAAACTTGGGAAACCGCTGGTGTATAAGTATGGTGCGTGTATAATTTATAAATACGCAATATATTTTATATTAGTGTAAAACATTTTTTAATATACACATATACCAAGAAATTGTGCGTGTTTTTTCTTTATTAAATTGTGATTGATTACAAAATGGGTGGATGTTCAGCTCCCTTCTGCCATAACTCTTCCAAAAAAGGTTATGTTATGAAAGTTTTTCCGAGATGCCCACGACGTCGAAATTTGTGAATGCAAAACAGTCCTTACAAAAATTGGGTACCAACGGATAATTTAATGCTTGTTGTTTAAAACTATCTGGAAAAGCTTGTCCTTTGTGAATTTCCACACGTGAGAAATGATGTAATATTGAGTAAGACAATACATTTACAAAACCTTCTGTGACATATACGTAACTTCAATTATTGACTCGGCTAGTACTGATGTTTTCTGTTTTGTACTTTAGATTATTCGCGGGACCATAACAAATTATAAGAATTGTAGAAATTTTGGTTTTCCTTCCAACAATTCTGCAGTTATTAATTCTAAAATTTGTATGATTTTAAACTATGAAGTGTATTGTAAGTTTACAAAGATAGCTCTCAAATATTAATGCTTGCCCAGTGATACTCTATCCATTCGTACCCAGTTCTCGGCTGTTTGGTTAAGGTTTTTTTTATTCATTTATAATTGTACATGTATGAATAAGATATTCATAATTGTTTATTGCAGGTATGCGCAAGGAGTTGCTCCTTTAAGCAGTTGTTTTCTGCTTCCGGCAGCAACGTTTCCAGCTACGCCAACTGCATTTCTAGCTCTTCTCTAAAACAGCGTATCTTGTTCGTTTGACTACATGACAATATTATGGACTGGTACTACCTACATAAGAACAACGTCCCTGGTTTCCCAGAGAACAAGCGGAGTTGCAAGCTCTAAGCTGTGCCTCCTCGAACAGTGGTAACTGTGTGTGTGATGAATCGATACTATATCAGTATGGTAGAGTAACAGCAGCATAACGCCAACGTATTAAATTATACTTATATTAGCTATATGAATTATATTTATATTCGTGTTTAAAAATTTATGTAAGTGTTAACTATAAGATGTATTATAAATGAATTTATATAAATAGTCGACAAGTAATAGTTTTTAGTTTCTAAAACACTTTTGTAACATATTTAAATCTGTACTCTTCTTATTATTGTAATTTTATAAAATGTTTATAAAATTTATAAAAATAATTTACAAGTAATAGTTTTTAGTTTCAAAAACATTTTTATATCATGTTTAAAATGATTTACGCTACTATCATTGTTGTAATTTTCATCATTATTTAATTATAAGATGTATTGTAAATTAATTTATAAGAATAATCTACAAGTCATAGTTTTTAAGTTTAATTATAGTCATTTTTGTAATTTCACAAAAGGAATGCAACTGGTTTCATTTTTTTAACACCTGTGTGCTCCTAATAATTTAAGTTAGGGATAAGTCCTGAAAAATGACGTATTGTCATGTATAATTTAAGTAGCATATGTCAATTGTAAGTATGTAATACAAGTAAATGGTCGGACATCAGACATGCTTGAGTTATGGCTAATGTCTGACAATTTACTTGTACAACTAATCATTGATATATACTACTTAAATTATACAGGACAATATTATGGGCCTTCGTAGTAGTTGTTCCGAGCAAGAGGAATTCTGTATTTAGATTTTTTGACCCAACAAAGTTGCAAAGCGAAAATATTGGGAACGCGGTTAGCAACAATGTTGCCAAAAGCGGCTTTTACAAAATTTAACTTGATTTTTTTTAACACAGCAAAGTTGCAAATGTATGCTTTTACACTAATTCCTGGAATTTGATATCATTTTCCAGTTCTTATCTCTAATGTAAATTATTAGGAGCGGCCAGGTGTTAAAAGAATGAAACCGGTTGCATTCCTTTTGTGAAGATTTATTGAAAAATTGCAATAATGTACAAATTACGAAAATGATAATGTTTAAACTTAAAAACTATTACTTATAAATTATTCTTATAAATTAATTTACAATAATATCTCATAATTAGGTAACAATAAAGATTACAATAGTAATACTAGTTATTATAAATACTACAAATTACTAATACTAACAAATTACGACAATGATAATGTTTAAACTTAAAAACTATTACTTACAGATTATTCTTGTAAATTAATGTACAATGAATCTTATAATGAAATAATAATGAAAATTATAAAAATGTTGTAGAAACTAAAACCTCTTACTTGTACATTATTCTTATAAATTCATTTATAATATATGTTAAAGTTAACACATATAAATTTTTAAAATGAATATAAATATAATTAATAGAAGTATAATTTAATACGACAGTGTTATGCTGATACCTTATTGATTCATCACACACACAGTTACTGCTGTTCAAGGAGGCACAGCTTAGAACTCGCAATTCCACTTATGCTCCGGGAAACCAGATCCATCGTTCTTAAGTAGGTAGTATCAGATCATATTGTAATGTATTCAAAGGAACCACAAATGCCACTTGGACATGAGCTAAAAACGCTGGAAACGTTGCTTAAAGGAGCAACTCCCTATGCAGACCTGCAATAAACAATTATTAATATATTATTCACAAATATACAATTTTAAATGAATGAAATAAACCTGAACCACACAGCTGAGAACAAGGCGTTAATGGACACGGTATCCACTCGACAAGAGTTAATATTTTAGAGTTATCTTTATAAATTGACTTACAATACATTTCATAGTTTAAATTATTACAAATTTTAGAAGTAATAACTGCAGAATTATTGCAAGTATAACCAGAATTTCCACATATGTTGTAATATGGTATGTTCTCGCGAATAATCTAAAATGCAAAACAGAAAATATCAACACTGTCGAGTCCACAATTCAAGTCACGTACATGTCACAGAAGGTTTTCCAAAAGTATTATTCTTCTCCATTAATATTACATCACTTCTCACGTTTGGAAATTCACAAAGGGCAAGCTTTTCCAGATAGTTTTAAACAACAAACATTAAATTATTATAAAAACATTTTAATTGTTACCGATGCAAAAGAACTACATTAAGTCATCGACGCCATCTTGAATAGTGGCGGTGGACTATCGATATTTATCGTTAGCCACCACAATCAAAAACTATCGATACTTTGTTTTCACTATCGATAGTTATAGGTATTGAAAGTTGGAAGTTATTATTACTTCATTGGTTTGTTGCGCATGCATCACAAACTGACCTCTCTTTCCTCCTCAGTTCGGCCGATCTTTCGTACTCGCTCGGAATGCACAAAACAGTTATGGTTTTATTGGGTGTCTACTATAGGCGTCTATGATAAATTGAGATCTTAGCATATGTTGAATTCGTGTAACAAAATACGTATTATAACAGTGAAATAACATTACATGAATCGAAATGCTTCCTCCGGACCCAAAATATCTTTTTCGTGGCAACATGGGATGCGTCCATTGCATTCTTTTTCAAATAACCTCTGACGTAGAACATCTTTATGCCGGTACCAGCAACGGCAATGTTCATGTTTGGGACTTAAATGTAAATTAAACATTTCCGATTTCTTTGTAATACTAAACTTATATTCTATATACTGCATTGTTTAACTGTTTCAATCTTTCATAGCTGTCTCAGCATAAATAATTTAACGTAATACAGCAAGTCCGCGGGAGATTATGGATTATCGTTCCAGGTTTTTGTTTTAGGCAAGCAAAAGAAATGAACAAGTAAAAGTATTTCAAAGAGACACAGAGCCGTATCCTGCTTCGACCTTAAAATATTAACATTGGCCGCTCTCTCCCAGACTTACTGTACATATCTAAACCTCGAGCCAGAATGTATTGCAAGCCTACTTTAAGAAAGAAGATGTGATTTTATATAATTTCCATATAAAATTTCTTACTTTTTCCAAAAGAAAGTGTAATTTAAAACGTTCCAGCTTTGGGGTCCAGATAAACATACTTACAATGATAAAATAACGCAAATGCAAATATACATAATTTTTACTATTATTATTATTATTCTTACGCAAATTGTTTCAGAAAATAAAAAGAATTGTAAAGCACAAATTTTTATTTTATTTTAAAGATGAACAGGGAGGTATGTCAAATCACATCGGAACAGAATACTTGCTTAAGTTTGCAATGTCTAAGAAACGATAAATTATTTATCCAACATAAGTCTGGTCTAATAAAAACATATAAGAAAGCTGAATCTCAATGGATTGTAGATAAATTTATTAATACAGGCTTTCATCATTATTGTAGGTATAAATTAATATATTCCACCTGTTACAATAAAGATACCTCAATAGCTGAAATACATTTCATTTTGTCTTATTATGTACTCTTTAATATGCAATTTAAATCAATTTAAAATGATTCTAAATAGGTTTGAAACACTGTCCAACAATGAGTTAATTATACCACTTAAAGAATCCACCGTTGGAATATTACCGACAGATACTTTTAATATAGAATTGAAATTAAGTCCGACCAGCGCAGAAGGCTTAGGAGAAGTTATGGTGATCAAACCATTGAAAGATGAGAAATTAGTTTTAGTCGGTTACGAAGGAGAGAAATTGTATCTTTGGGATATTCGACAAAGAAGACTTCTAAGTTCTTTGATGGTAGAAAAGTGTCCAATGGCGTTGGACTTTGATACTTCTTTAATGAAGGGAATGATCGCTGGTCCCTCTGATAATTTACAGGTATTGATTGAGGGAGAGCTTATGTTAGAGCAGCGATAAAAGCAAAGCTTAAAAACATGCTTCTGTTAGTACTTTGTTTATATGTATCTCTATGTTCCGCTCGTATCATTTATCGCTACTCCAACATGAACACAGCCTAAGCGAGAGATATAAAGAAAATAATACAAGTAAAATCGATTATTAAACAAAGTTCTACAAGTTAAAAGATAATTATATTTATTATTTGATCAATAATGAATCATAATTTCTAGATATTCGACTTATCAGTTAATCATTCCCTCCACGAGAAGAGTAAGATACCTTTAACAAATGCTGGCACTTCTGTAATTACAATAAGGCCTGATTCTAAGATTGTGGCAGTCGGAGGATGGGACAGTCGAGTCAGATTATTCTCTTGGAAGAGCTTCAAACCGTTAGCTGTTCTGGATCAACATAGGGATACTGTACACGATATTATTTATTCTACACAAAAATTGAAAACATATGATGAAAAGTGTATTATGGCTACGGCTGCAAAGGATGGATATGTAGCGCTATGGGATATTTATAATTAACTTTTACAATAAGACTAATAAAGATCTAATTTACATAAAGCTATGTAATCTGATTCATATAAAGTTTACACTAGGATGTAAGTATTCTTGAAAAGAACTCGCAAGAGGAAGACTCGAAAAGAATGAAACTAATTAAATAAAGTTGGGATTGAACACTTTAAGCCATGTTTATGTTGGAGCAGCGATAAACGATAAGAGCAAGAATCAGACCGAACATAAGAATACATAGAAATAAACACAAAGCGAAATGTAGAAATAAACGATATACTAACTAGACAACCATATTTCCATGCTTCGCTATTATTGTTAGTTCAACATAAATGCTCCCTTAGAGTTATACATTCTCACCTTATTATCAAGTTACGCTTAACTAAGGTGGACCACTTAAGAATCACATCGCAATCATAAAATGGTTTGCTTGAGTTAATGCCAACGTGTAAAATGCGGGATAAGTATTGTTTTGAGTTGAGAGAATACTAAGTACTATCTTTTCGTAAAAACTATACAGTAAACATAATTTATCATAACCTTCTACCTGTTGGTGGTTTATCATTATATCCAGATAGCCAGGTCGAACCAACAGTTGTAATATACCCAATCCTCCAATTTGCTTGCAACTTACTTCAAAAGACTTTGCTATGTTTGTTGACAGAAGGCAGCTAACCGTTCACGGAACACGTTAATGCCAACACGGCGGCTAATAAGCGGCCAGGCGTTGGCAACTTTAGCCATCTAAATCAGGGGTAGCGAGAAGTCCCGAATTTCTTCTTACATAAAAGGGACCACTTCAATATGTACCGCTATTTTAAATGGCTGAGGTTGCCAACAGTTGTAGTATAACTTAACCGGTAATTTGCTCGCAACTTATTTCAACAGACCCAGTTATATTTTTGTTGTCAATTTATTAACATCATCGATTATATCAAATACTGTATCGAATTCGTAGCCACTTTGTCAACAAAACTTTGTAGCAAGCTTTAACAGAATCTCGTCTGAACAACTTGACTATCAGAGTATTTACAAATAATATCTTTCGTTTTTACAAGTAGCACTCACTATCGTAAACTCTTAAGCACTCGTATTTTATTAATGTTTCTGTATTTAATTGTAACTTACCAGAAACACTTTTAAGTCGCATCGGTACATAGGTCAGGTTAAGTTAGACACACAAAATTTATTAAAATCGATGTATATAAGATACATAGATGTATTATATGGAATTGGCTTAGACTTTAGCCGTTATGCTTGTAAAGTTTGATACTTTATATTTAAATATACAATTAAATTAAGTAATTTTATCATACACTTACTGATTTTTGCACATGGACTATTATCAGTGCAATCCTGACTTGACAGTGAGAATGAGTTCGTAAATCTGTCTGTGCCGAAAATATAATCATACTTTTTCTACTTGCATCATATAATACAAACATTCGTTATGAGTGGGAGATTGTTTTGTTTTAGACGAAATGCATCGTTACAATTTGCAAGATACTCGAGTTTACCGGCGAAACAATCGCCGGCTGCGTATTGCTTGGAATTAGTCAGGTATATCGCAATAATTGATAATAATGAATGAAGCCTGAAACGATTCTTTCATTTATTTAAAATAAACATTTTCCTTTTCATATTTTTGGTATTGCCTGCGATAGTTAAGAACAAATAAATTAATCTAAAAAAAAATAAAGCTGCCTATGTTTACCCAAACTTACGAAAAAATTAATTAACATAACATTTTATAAAATCCACACCGAAACGAAAAAGCGAATAATCTCGATTTCTTGTATTAATATTTTCAGGAAACATGATTATGAAAATTTTTTATGCTCCCTATTGCTATCCCGTGAAATGAGAGCAGCTGCAATTGCAATCCGTGCGTTCAACGTCGAAGTTGCTCAAGTGAAGGATCAAGTAAGGGACCACAAAATAGGAGAAATGAGATTAAAGTTCTGGGCAGATGCGTTAAACAATACGTACAATGGCAATCCCCCAAGGAGTCCTGTTATGTCGGAATTACATAAGGTACAACATTTTTTTCGCTTTTCTTTGGTCTTACCGCTTCGTAACGACATGTCAATTAAGACATATAACACTTGCGATAAGATTCATTGCAGACCCTTCAGAGGCACACCCTTTCCAAACATTATTTGAAACGTTTAATCAGTATACGATTAGAAAAACTGCACGACTATTCGTTCAACGATGTAAGTGCGATAGAAAAGTACGCGGAATACAGCTGTTCCTCAATTTATTACCTTCTCTTGGAGGCGCACGGTGTAGCTAATGTTAATGCAGATCATGCGGCAAGTCACATGGGCAAGGCGCAAGGAATCGTCAACTTAATTCGATCGATTCCTTACAATGCTAGTAGAAGGGTGAACATGTTACCACAGGATGTTTTAATGAAACACAGCATTTCTACGGAGGCTGTGTTACAGGGCCAGGCGAGTAAAGATCTTCGGAACGTGATATACGATGTAGCATCTTACGGAAAACTACATTTAGATGCTGTAAGTGTGCTCCGTTAATCGAATAAAGGCCGAGATAGATAAATAATTACACAAACCAGCATTGCAGGTTGATAATTTTTCTGTCTGCAGGCAATTTCACTAAAGAAAAATGTGGGGAAGCCAGCAGACTTGATATTTTTACCAATAATTTGTCTACAAAAGTTTTTAAACGAATTGAGAGAAGCAGACTTCGATATTTTCGACCTAAAATTACAGAGAAAGGATAATCTACTACCTCTGTATTTGTACTGGAAAAGTTGGACGTATTAAAATTATTTTTAGGGACTGTAAAATAGTTGAAATAATAATGAGTATATTATAACAACTGGAATAAGTATTATTTCAAACCTACAAGCGCAGGAATTGTGTATTTTAAGAAATTAGGCATTTAATCAGCCATTAGTTCTTATAATATTTATATATTTAAATACTTCTTAAAACGCAATAAAAAAGAATAATTGGTAAAAATTTCATTTTATTTAATCTCTATTTCAAATCTGAAATTGATGAAATTAATAATTTAAGCTCCGTACATTTTAAACTAACATACTTCGTTAGTCATAGTCTATACAATCTACAATATTTATGACAGCTAAGCACCATACTTAAGTATCATAAGTGAAACGTGATATTTTCTTTTTATACATTATGAAAATGACGTGTGTAGTTTTCACAGTCTAGTTCCGTAGAATTTAAAGATAAATCTCCGGTACTACAGGGAATCGTAGGTATGTTTGAATCTTGCACCGTAAACCCGTGATAATCCTCTTGTCTCGATTCTGCCGTGGAGCAGGGTAAATTCAGATGCGTTGACGCTAGTATATCGTTCGCTGACCTTTCCTGTTGCATATCGAAATCACTTTGGGCATCCAAACTTATGAGACTCGTTTCATCTTCCGCTTTGCTTACATCGAAACTATCATCGCCCATAAATGAAGGAAAATCGAAAGTTGGAGACGGTGTAACGCAATCTTCTATCAGGGAGATTCTTAATTCGTTTTGCGGCGTGGAATTGTTAATCGTAGACGAACAAACCTAGAAAACATTTATATGACGGTTTATAAGGTATTCATCAAGTACATCAAAGAATGTTCTTACTTGTGGAATAATTGGAGGCGGTAATTGGTAACTTTCGATATCTTCGCAGTCTAAATTAGTAGGTAATCTTTGACTGTGCTTAATTAAAAGTGGCGTCCGTTCCAATACTGCATTTACTTCCGATTCTACTTCCTGCTGGAATTGTAACATCTTGTCCTTTAAACTTAATGCTTCGCCCAATATTACCGAAGTCTTGGACTTCATTTCATCGAGAAGCGTTATGTCTTCGCACATTAGATGAAGACTCTAATTAACATTAAAATAAGCTATGGAAAATGTTTAGCTACCGATTTAAAATTACTGGAGAAAAAAGTATATATATACTTCGCATATCATTAAAGCAGATTCCCATGTATTTGCAGGTACACGTTCTCCAGTCATGTAAGCATTGAAATCCTTCTCATCCATATTTAAGGATTCGGCCGTTAAATTTTCGATGAATGATACCGCGCAGCACTGAAACATAATACGTTGCGTTTATGCTATATTTTGCCTACATATTTCAATTGTTTATTGATTTAGTAAAAGCTTGGTTTCTTTATGATATTGTTAAACATATTTGAAGAAGCTTTACCAGATTTGTGAAGTAATATCCACCTTCCCCGGTCATTAGTCTGCTCGCATTACAGAACCTTGTGATAAAGTTGATATTACTTTTAAGTCGAGCGGGATTAGCTTTTAAAACGATGAAAATTAAGGCAGGCAGGAATTCGTCTGCAGACGCTGGTCCACCGACGGACTGTTGTAACATTAAGAAGATATTTCGACAGCAACAAATAATGCAGGAAAGTTTCTCTTGCGGAGCCTTTGCAGAATCCATATTCAATAAATCTACAACAAATTACGAAGCTATTTTCAAATAATTAGTCGACAATTAGTACATGATTTACATTGTCATTAATAACTGAACAATTGCAAATTAACGCATAATTGAGCGTTTTAAATAACGTACCAGTTATGGAAGTATAAACGAGTTCCCTAACTTCGGAACTGGTTTCGTGTATTCGGCATTCTAAATTTTTTCCGCTGACCCAATTTAGCTGTCGAATTCTATAATAACATTATATTTACATATTAGTTACTAACATCATTAATATTTTATTCATTTAACATTCGAATGATATGAACCTTTTCTGTATTGCTAAATCTTTTTCTTCATCGTTCGTGAAGGGTGGACAAAAAAGAATTCTATAAAGTAAAGTCATAGTATATCTTTCTACGTAATCCAGCAATTTCTCTTTAACGTCCGATGTTATATCTAAAAGAATGCAAATAAAAATCTTAAATCAATCGAGCTTTTGATAAATTAATTTAATCCTAATTCATATGAATTTGAATCTTTTAGAGTACCTGCATATTTAGTGCTGCTTTCCAAACGCTTGGCGAATACTTGATAAAAGCTCTGCGTTATTTCCGAAAGCTCTTCTATTCTTTTAACGTCCTTATTTTGAAGTATTTCGATTATAAAGGAATGCATGCATTTTTTAATGTCCCTTTCCACTGGTGTTTTGGTTATCATTGCTATTAGGTCACGATTTTCCGCTTTTACCTTTTCGAGGTCTGGGTTGTCCTTTGTTAATTCGTAAAGTAACTCTTGATATCCTTGCACTAAAAATTAATGTTTTTTATTGCTTTAATCACAGTACAAGTATATGATTTACTACATAAAAAACATTGAGTATAAATGGAGTAAAATCATGACATCACATTAGGCTGCGTGCTGCGAAGAAAGTAATCGACTTCATGCTATGATGCACGGTATATTAGTTTTGACGAACCGTATTGAAGTTTCGATTCAAAGTCCCATCACTACATATTGTACAATATAACTTTAGAGATCATCTCATTAGCTTTGTACCCAAAATAATATTGTTGCGACCAAGTGCTCATTGGAGTCTGCGATTCCGTGATCTGGCTTAGAAGAAGCCAAAGACCGTCAGTCTTTGGCGACTGACGTTATCGATTAATTGGAAAGAACAAACATTTGTGCGTTAGTGCAAGTTTTGTTAGATATAAGTGACTGGCGTTCTGTGCTTGGGTTCTACTCATGCATCCACGAACATGTCACTACATGATCGCAACAATATGTTGACGTTAGTCAAATATAAAATTACGCATTATAAATGTACCTTTTGTAGCTGGTTTACGGAAAGATATATTTAGTAACTTATACTTCTTCTCCTGCTGCACCTTCTTTTCTTCGTACCTTTGATGGGCAGTGATATTGCTCTTGTTAGAAGTGGCACTAAAACATTGTCAAGATTAATAAAAATAAATCACTCTCTTATGGAGCAGTCGAACGATTAATATATTCCCATACATTTTTTCAAAGTTGTCTACATTACTGAACGTGAAAATGATCAATATACAGGGTGTCTCATGTTTTAACAGCCAAACTTTGTCAGTATACTCTATGGGTCTAAATATGAAAAAAAATACTATACAGGGTGCGGCCGAATAACATGTACAAGCAGGCACGAGGTGATTCCTTATGAACAAAACATGAACAAAATATGGAATAAAATTGTTTCATTTAAGAGTTAGTTTTCAGGAAAATCGAGTTTGAAAATTCGATGCGTATGTATGCTGTTACAGCTAAGTTACGGTTCACGAACAACGTATAACGCATATTGTAATTGATAAAGTAAAATGTTGTTCCTCAAAAGTCTTCTGTGAATTTTTTTTCTTGAACTCAGTAACTTTTAAATGCTGTGTAAACATTGTTTACAAACACGATACGCATTATACATTGCTCGATGAACTGTTACTTATCTGTAGCAGCATTCGTATGCAACGAATTTTCAAACTCGATTTTCTCGAACACTTAGCCTTAGATGAGAAAATTTTTTTCCATATATTGTTCTTATTTCTTCATAAGGAATCAACGAGTATCCAGTTGTACATATTAGGTTGTACATATTATTTGGCTGCACTCCGTATAAACATAGTTCGTTTAAAGCTTTATTAAAGGTTACGACAAAAATAAGAATTACCTAGTGAACAATAACGGATATCAGTCTGACATGAAGATCAGCAATATTTACATTTAGTCTGTTTACGAAGTGAATATCTCCATTCTCGCGATTCATAAAATAATTGCGGCATTTCGGTATGAAGTCTAACAACTTACTAACTTACTAATGGTAGTGGCAGAATTACCTTGAAGGTAGTCTTTGGTGACCTCGGAGAATACTGCTCGCATAGACAAACTAAATGAAAATATTGCTGATCTATTTCTACACTGTATCGCAATAACTGCGTGTCAGACTGTTGTCCGTTACTGTTCCCTATGTAATTCTTAATTTTATTGTAACTTTTTAATACAGCTTTAAACGACGTATGTTCATATAACATTTTATTTTAAGTTTGGTTGTTAAAACCTGGGACACACGGTATATTGTCCATATGACCCTTCCACTGTTTGGTCCATACATTGTACGGGCAATCTAGAGCAGTAGTGTCAAAGCCTTCCATTTAGTTTATCTCATTGCTATTTGCAATACAATCCTTTAGTTTGTACTACATTATAAATAAAAAATTAACGTTCCTTCCTGTTAGCACAGTTTGCAGCTGCAGAATCGCAGTTGTCAGTTTTCATTTCGATTTTAAAGGAACATGTACCGTTCACCAAAATTTGTTCAGTGGCGAAAGGGTTAATATTGTCAATATTACGAGAATGTTGAGAACCTTTGAGGTTGAGAAAAGCTGACAATACATATTGATTGTCGGAACGCTATACTAAATCATTAACGATACAAGGTGAATAAACGAATTTACATACAAATCGTGCCTCTGTCCATAAACATTGTACTCCGTCTGTAATCTTTGCTTTTGCAAGTGTTCCCGATGACATTTGCTGCAGTAACCTTCCCATTCGGCATTCCCATAAAATCCGCAACCATTTTTACACTTAAGGTCTGCCTCATCGATCCTTAAAGTAGGCGTTTTTGTTGAATACATTTTGGCATGTGATTTTACACGCTTTTACAATTATCTTTCCTTGCACAATTCGTATTATATTTGCACGGCTCATTTGCCTGCTTTGATACTACCACCATTTTTAATTAAATGTATCGTCTAACAAACACGACAGCGCATGCGTAACTAATTTACAGTAACAAATTCTTTTCAACTATATAGTTCGAATCGGATATCAAAAACATATTTTGCACAGAAATTTCTAATGTTAGCGTGAAATGCGAATTATAATGTGAATTATAATACATATACAGGGTAGCCCAGAAATACCTCGAGAATCAAAAATAGTGATTGCTGAGGTGATTCTAAACAACTTTTTCCTTTGCCTAAATGTTAGTCGAGACTTCGTTTTTGAATGGTTGACGAAAGACACTGGCCAATCAGAACCCGCGTAGAGCCCGCGCTCAGCCACGAAAGTGCAGGGTTCGATTGTAACGACCAATCCCAACACACGGTCTACGCGCGCTCTGATTGGTCAGTGTTTATCGTCTATAATTCAAAAACGAAGACTCGACCAACATTTTCGAAAAGGAAAAACTTGTTTAGAATCGCCTAAAAAATTACCCCTTCTCGACTCCTGAGTAAGTTCCAAGACACCTTATACATTTGTATATGTACGCCTGTATATGTATTTTTGGGAGTATTCAGTTTGTACCCGAAAATACACGTACTTTGCTTAAATAGTTGTATAGGTACCTGAATAGTATGAAACTTAAAAAACAATTGGGACGATGGTACTAAATATAACATATAGTATGTTTCACGAACATCCTTTCTTTGAAAAGCTTGTAAAAATTACATATAACTTAGAAATATTGAACGGTTTCTGTACCAAAAATTGTTATAACAAATAGATAATTAATTAATTTTAAAAACTGTTTATTTTTTTCGACAGGATCTGCACATTTAACAGCAAGCAGATTCAAAATATTACCTAACATTCAGAAATATTGTTGACAAATCCCCGAGCACTTGCCATTGTATATTTGTAAAGTTTACCGCACCTATTCCTGGACCTATTGAGATCAACTGGGATAAGGTATTTAAAGAGAACTCGGGTGTTATAATTTGCTTTCTTATATAAAAAGGGTACAAAATGAATGTTTTCGCTGGGTAGTTGAGCAATTCAAATATTTACAACAGCAACATGCATTGTGCAAGGATGTTAACGTTTAGAAAGGTACGTCTCTACTTAGGATAAAAGTGTTTGAACATAACCTAATAGTTAACACATAAACGTGAATTTAATATTGTTATACGGAATAAATAGTTTTAATTCTCAAGAAAATCTAACTTCTTTTATCGGAAACTACTTCTTTTACATTTGATAGCTTCTGTCATAATATATTTGCAATATTGTAATGCTCTTGTTTGAGGTTATAATATTTGCGTGCGTTATTATAAAAGAAAGTTTTACGAAGTATAAATATACATAAAATTTCATCGTATATGGGTAGAAATACTACATGTAATTTAAGCATTTTGTAGAATGTCGAAGACATTTTAATCAAGTTCATGTGGAAATATAAAAAATTATTAATAAAAATGTAAAAATAATAATTGTTGTATATTTCACGCTGTTACACCACACTTAAATACATTTAATTTCTTCTTTCTCTGATTGGCGATGCTGGTGAACATTTTTGGTAAAAGGCACCATTGTCTTTGACATTGAAATGTATGACGGAATGCAAGCTCCTCGACACTAGGAAGATTGATTTGTCAATGAGACCACAGTTTCGTCAAATTTGTAAAAATGTACATTTAAGAAATATGTCCAAAGATTTAATTAAACCGATTAGTCAGACTGGAATATTTACAAAACTGTCATTCAGATACGGTCTTTACAAAAAGAAGTATGTAAGTATAAATATGCGTTGCACTGTAATAGATGTATTAAGATTGTAAATATTTGAAATATTAATGTCATTCTTGACCATTCATCTGTATTTCAGTGTTTGATTGCTTTGGGTTATAATTTGTACGATGACATTCCCGACAAGCTTAATTATACACAATTTTTTCAAGGTGCGTTGTTTATTTTAATTTTCTTTGGTACAGCAATTTGATATACAGTATTAGATCTAACTGTAGCTTAATGAAACTTATATCTTCAGTTTAATTTGTTTCTTGCATCAGGCTTCAATATGTCAGACACATTTTTCTCTTGGTTCCTCATCACGGAATTACATGTTTGGATGTTGATGGTACGCTTCATGGCAGAAGGTGAAATTGGACAAGAAGTTATAAAGAATATCATCGAAGCTATGTGGCACGATGTGCTGATGAGAGTGGACCTACTCGGCGTAAGTAATTAATAAATTATAGATTACCTTTGCTAAACTCTTCTGTTCATAAACTTTCCAATAGCCGAAATCTCAAAACCCAAGAAAGTTTAAAGTTTAAAGTTTTGAGAATTCGAAACTTTGTACTTTTATAAAACTAAGGAAGAGTTCGGATATTGCAGCTTTTTTCAAGGAGAATCTGGATTAGATATTTTGTGTTTTTATTTGTATCCTGTTTAATTATGAAAAACAAAGATTTGTACAAAAACGTTGGCTTCAGTCCTTAAAACAAAGATATTGCTTGCACAAAACAAAATCATTCGAGGGTCCAGTGTTTTGAAATCTTCCAAAATTTGGGATCCGAGTTTCGAGAATTTAAAAATTAGGTGCGATTCATCCCTACTTTCCATACACCTCAGCGAACGTTGGCTTAAAATTTAGGTTCCAAATACTATAGCAGAGTCGAATTATTTATTATTATCCAATTTGAATTTTCCTCTGGTTTAACGTGTACTTCAATACGCTATATTTACTCCTGCGCTCACTTTTGTGCAGCCTAACGAATGTGTTATTAAATTTTATCCATAGAAGTCGTGTAATTTCTTTCGATAGCCAATTCAACCGGGTAAAAAAAAGAAACAAATATTGGAATTATCGGAACAGTTCAACGCAGCTGTAATTGGTTACGATGAAGGAATTCTGTCCGACGACAAAGTGTTAGCAGGCGCGCTGTGGAGGAGATTCTTCGGTTTAGAATGCAACAATCCCGAACACCTAGAGAAACTTGTAATTTACGTTAGGAAACAGGTACGATAAGAATATTTCCCTTCTATTACAATATTCCATGGAATAATTCAATTTATTTCTCTTTCAGATTAGTATATTTGACAAAATACCATCGGATAAAGTTTTTCAAAGATCGATAGTGCAATGGATAGATTTGCAGAGCATAAAGTGAAACTTGTTCTAATTATTAACGAATTTGTAAATTAACGTAACGAATACATTAAACTTTTAAGACGAATTCTTATTTTCTTACTTCAGTTATACTAATTCTCTTAAGTGCGTATTTCTATAATAGCTAAATGGTTTCAATCCTTCAAAATATCTTTACAAAGGTCAGAGTCTAAGTGTATGATTATGCGACATAAATACTGTTTCTTACAATTTGAGTCGCAGAATGATTGCAACGAGGGCTGCGCTTGCTTGAAGAAGTTCCTAGAAAAAGCAAAATGATTAGGATAAGTTACGAAATATCAAAATTTAATCATACCCGATAATACGACTTTCATTTCCAATTCTGTTTTACCTGTAATACTTGTCTAATAATTTATCATTCTTCGCTGTTGTGCGAAGCCAATTACTTAAAGAAGCGATAGTCAAATCTGAGAGATCGTATTCAGATTTAAAAGAATACGATTTATACCAAAGTGGTCTTGCGTGCATGTTCTTATTAGCAGCGCCGAGGTCGTACATCCAATTTTCGTAATCGGTCACTGCCTGCAAAAGGAGATATCAGTTACTAATGTTTCTATTTTAAAGAAATTTTCATTTAAAGTTACATTGTTTTTTATCCATTCAACGTAAAGATCGTAACTTACGTAATTACTACTATTCACTGTGTATGTCTTATAATTTGGATTCAATTTCGTGTAAGTAGTTATACTACCACCGTTCCAAGCAACAGTTCTCGCTTCAGTTGCGGAATTATAAAATATAGCTATCTCGTCGTTATGAGTATGACCGTTGAATTCAGCTTTAATTAAATGCGCGAATCTGTTGATTATCCTCAAGTATTCTCGCTTCCATGTCTTTATGCAGCTATTGCTATTAGCAGGTATATGGGATAAAATGTGTACGAACTCGCGATTCTGCTCCGCTTCGAGAAGGATATTCGCGAGCCACTGTAATTGATTATCGGGGTCTCTCGGATTATACAAAAGCCACCTGTACAGAAAGGAACAATTCGAAAGGAATAATTACAGAGGTGAAAAGTGACTTTGAAATCTTATTGCTTCCGTTTTGGGACTTATCTTTATCCGAATGAATTCATAATATTAAAAAATTGCAGTTGTTTCACGTACCAATTGTAAGAGTAGCAAACATTGCTGTTTAAAGCAATAACTCTAAATCCCTTTTTTGGAATAACAGTATAGTATCCTCCTTCGAGTATACTAGAACGCGTAGATTCCGGTAACCAGCCGTAACCAATCCATAGATCTGCCATTAACGTGTAAAGCCAATTTGTACTTAAATGATCCACAGTGATATTCTTCGGTGCGAATCTGTATAAAGTTAGAAGAGGTCAGAAAAGCTTTGGCTTAAGTCAATGCGAATAAGTGTTGGCTCGTGTGTCTACATTTGCATAAAGATTGCCTTATACATCTTGGAAAGAATAGAAACAGTTTCAACGAATATTTGTCTGTACACAAAATGTTTTAGTAAAAAACATCTTTCAAAAACAATTTCTGTCACTGAAGCTGTTAATATTTTGGATGTCATTATCATTTCCATTGTTAAGTAAATATTCAATAATTCAATTACATTTCTGCAAGTAAACTAAAAAGAGAATTACATTTAATTGCAATAGAAAGTTACATTTATGTAATCAATGTTTTTGAACGCAAAAATGTTTTTACTACGGAATGCATCTAAAATTGAGAACATTCATCGACAATGTTTTCTCACATGTGAGTTTATAGCAGCATATTCTTTCCAAACTATGGAAATATTTTATGCAAATCATGTAGAACGTCACTACATACTTTAGACGATTACACGAGGATAAACTTACTGATTTAAAGGATGCGGTTCATGATTTCCAAATATTGGATAAATTGCAGTATTGTTAAAAGTACTACGCATCTTATTATAAATCTTTACAAGACTCTCTGTGTTTCCTTCTTTCGAAGTTTCCCATACTCCATGGTCTATTATATCCCCGGTAAAATAAATAAGATCTATATCCTAGAAATTGAAACGAGTTTCATATCAATTTTAATTTTCTTCATGTAAAAATTGAATCAATAAAACGCTATTGCACTATAACTTTCAACCTTCAAATTGGACATACAATTAACTACATTTTACAAATATTTTGCAGTGTGTAACGTTATGTGCGTAATGCAAATACCTGATGCGTGTTTCTCATATGTGCCAGAGCATCAATGATCGAATGCCAGGGGGTGTCGCAGGAATTGTAATCTCCCCAATAGCCAGCCAATGGATTAACGCCAGTTTTGTTCTGTCCTCTTCTACAACAAGTCGGTTCTCCGCAGTCCGGATTTCCATTCACTTCATACATGGGATCGTAATGAAAATCAGTTATTTGCAAAAGCTTCAGCTGTTCTGTTGTTTCGTTTTCCGTAACGATCACATTAGAGCTGTTGCTGATGTTGATGCTCCACTCGAATTCAGGATCGTTCAAAGGACAGGATTTAGATTCTAAGACAACGCCACAGATTGTCGTGGCCGTTAAGCTTGGTTTAGAGTCTACTATGTATACAAGAATGGGCTGTAAAGAATAATAACGAATTGTGGTCATTTGTAGTGTAAAGGTGGACATTTCCGGATAAGTTTAGTGTGAATATACTTTACCAAATTCGATTCTACAACTCCTCGACAAACTCGTTCCGTCTGAATGTTCAACAGTACGCACAACTTAATAATTTTATTCTTGATAGCCTCCTCCGACATTCCCTTACGTCGTAATCCTACAAACGCCTTTACGGTTCCCTGGCAGATTGTACATATTGCGATTCTCGGTTCTGCTACAAGCGACCTCCAGTCAGAGTTCTGAACTTCCGTAGGCATTTTCAAGGATTCGATCAGCTCCATGAACAATTCTGTTTCATGGTCCGCCTTTGCCCATAATTCGATTTCCCTCGCAAGTAGGGGTGCGTCTATTTCTATAAAAAATACGTGTTTTTTTTATTTTCTACACTGCTCTTAAAGCAAGGAAGAGTTTCAGCAGGGTAAGAAATACTGTGAGATACAATTCGTGTTTTTCGAATAATTCAGAAGTTAATTAAATACAACTATTTACGCATTAATTATTTCATAATTTAATATTGAAATATCTCTTTTGTAAAAATCACATACTTCTTCATTGTTTAGTGTTCCCTACTGCTATCGAGACTTAGAACAACAACATTCTAATATACTCAAAGAAGAGATTTATTTAATGTTTTTTATGTTTTATATATTTCTATGTTTTAAAATAATTATTCTAGCGTACCTATCACATTTCGCGCGTAACTGTTAACAGCTAACAGTAGCGAGAGGAAAAATACTTTCCGAAACCACATCTTCGATCGTCTTCACTTCCACCCTGCTCGACGCTGCACTTCGATCTGCCTTCGATCATTTTTCACTTTCCATTATCTTGTGTCAATTTGTTTTCTTTTCTGATAAACGACGTAGTGGGTATCTCATTGGAGTGATCGAGCGCACAGATTGCAAAACCAACTTCTGACATTCAAATATGTGGCCGATTGATGAATTAAATTATTTTCTACTACAAAAGACCATACTCCCCATAATCCAAAGATCAACATTCAACTTCAAAGTGTAAATAAAATCGATAAGTTATAATTTATCGCGCTTAAGTTTTAACTTTAAATTTAGTGTAAATTAACATACAATTCTCAGCTATCTTTTGTATTAAAATGCCTAAAGTAAATACTTGTTTGTTTAGGTAAAAATAAACCATTGTACATCTTTAAAGAAATTGTTGAGCCTCGAGTTAACTTGACGAAGTTAACAGGCAACTATATGGAGAAAACTGGCGAAAAATAATTAACTAATAATTATTAGGTTCTGCATATCTGCAGCTCTGTTAATTTTGTCAAGATAGCTTGAGACTCGACAATTTCTTTAAAAACGTACAATAGTATTTTCACCTAAATAAACATTTACTTTAAGTATTTTAATAGAACAGTAGCTGATCATTGTACGTTATTTTACCTAAATTTAAAGTTAAGACTTGAGCACGATAAATTAACTTATCGATTTTATTTACACATTTAAGTTGAACGTCGATCTTTGAATTATAGGGTATATAGTCTGTTGTAGTAGAAACTAATTTAATTTATCAATAAATATATCTTAAGATATGGAGTAAATGGACAAAAGACAATTAACTAGTGATTATTTTTCTCCATATTATTATTATTATTATTATTATCATTATTATTAGTTAATTGTCTTTTGCCCATTTTCTCCATATCTTTATCGCCTTGCCGAAAAAGTTGTTCAAAATAGTGGGAAAAACAATGTAATTGATTACGTTTGGCCTTGAAGGAGTTGTTTTTTATCTCTCATGTTCATCGCTACTTTTTACAATACATGTTTGTGTTATCACATTAGTATTGCTAATCAAAGATCGATTTTCAGGCACATGCGATACATTGCCCTTCATATAATCTTAAATATGAAATGATTAACACCTGAAGAAAAACTGAAAAGATGAAGATATACCATCTCTATTTTAGAAGATTCTTGGAAGGAATTCTATTAACAAGGCATTTTCTGATATTAATAATAATTTGTGGAATCTTTGATTATATTGCTGTTTAATGTAATCTTAAATATGATAGAATTAACGCTCGAAAAGAAGTCGAGACGTTGAAGATACATATTGTTATATATCTGTGATTAATTTTTATTTTAGAAGATTTTTAACGTGACATTTTCAAATTATGAACACTTTAACGGAAGATTCCATTGCATTCACGATCATGGCTTGAGGAATTTCAACGCAAGCATTTAAAATTCTTTCCCACGCATTTCCGGTCGTAGATGGGGAGCTACGTATCCCACTTTCTCCCCCATCTTTAAAATAAATATGTATTTAGGTTGCGGGACCTTTCGTGTATGCCGGGGGAATCAGACATTAGCCCACTGAAAAGTTATACAATGTTTCGTCGGTGGGATTTGTTATGAATTTAGTTTTAATTTTCTCTTCAAATAGTATCGAACGTATAAAGTGTATAATAATTATAAAATTATATTTATTAAGATGTGAGCAAACCTATCAAATTATTAGATTTTGTAATCGTTTAAAATTGATAATTAAAACACAATGGAAATTAATATCATCACTGTAGATCATCGCAAAATAATTTTTCCACACGTACTAATTGTATTTTGTCAGACAAAACTGTCGAATTTCGAATTATCAGTTCTTTAAAAAGAATAGAGATAGTACATCTTCTATTTCTTGAAACGTGTGAAGCATTATTAAGAAATTGAAGACCATTTTTTATAGTAATTTTATGAAAATTTTATTAGTAAACTTGAGGTACTTCAACATCGTCAATGGTAAGATCATCGAGCATTTCCTCCAGTGTAATTTGCGGGCAAGTAGGATCGGACAATTCATTAGTGTCCACTGGAATTGTTTTCTTACGATCTCTGAAGATGTTTATATTTTGTCGCATCTCTGGATCTTCTTCGAGATCTTCCAAAAATTCGTCGTAGTCACTGAAACAGAGAGCAATGGAGAAACATGATATCCGTTTATTGTTTACAACAGCGAAATCTTCTTTGTTATAATAAAATTATAACATCATAAAATACAATATTACGAGAATATTAAAATCTTTTACGACGAGAGAAATATAAATTACATTCTGCTAGTTGTCTAAAACGAAAATTAGCTTACTTGTTATCAGTTATGCTGTCTCTCTCTTGTACCATGCGTTTCAGCTTCCAAAGTCTCAGTCTACGACGCGCAGCTCTATCGTGTCCATAGTTCTTCTTTATCAAAATTACATCTGGCACTAAATCTTTATTCAATGTTTCGAAGTTCTCGTCGTTGATATTGCTCTCACCAAGAGCATATCTAAACGTAAAAATTATGTTTTTAGTTGTAAGAATTATACCATTTGTCACTCCAACAAAGTATTTTTATTTTTCTTTACCCCAAAGCCGCATCTCCAGGTTTTAGCACGTGGCCGAGATGAGTGCGCGTGTGAATTAAATTATCGTTTATTCCTAAATCGCAACTTCTTACCAACCATACATCGGCTATTACATGCTGCGGGCAAAGGAAAAATGTATTTCGTAGAATGTCAGTATAGACTGCAGATCTAATAGTCATATACGACAATTGTATTATAATATCATACTATCTTTATTCTCATTTTTCTATCTATTGAGAGATTATAAGAAAACATTTTTTGGGAATATGTCTAATTCTTTGTTTGTTTGTTTTTTGTTTAAAGAATATTTCGCATTTAACTTCTGCTTGTAACATATTAGTCACATTCGATAAATTATGTAAAATAATAGAGTTTTAATACGATAAATAAAAGATTTCCATTCAATTCCATTTCAAACGTGCATCCATTTAGTACTCACCTTACTTGAAATTGCTCCTTGACCAGGGAAAAATCTTCTGTCCTTATATTTTATCGGTTCAATATCCATCACTGTATATTCTATCAACTGTTTCGGATCGCATATACTGTTAAAGGTGTGCCTCCAGTAAAGCGTAGCATTTAATTCTGCGACTAAAAGGAGATAATGTTTCACGAATTATTAGATTCTAATCGGTGAATTAATATGTTGAATTAACATCGAAGAGAATTATGCATACTTTGGCCACTTGATACATCTATTAAGTGTACGGAGTTTGTGATTTTGTACACCACGCAAATCGAATTTATACCACCTAGTTGGTGGCTCAATTTTCTTGGTAAACATACCACGCTGTCTCTTGATATCGGAACTATCTCCACACTGTAAAAAATCGCGGTTCGTTATTAGAATAAGAGAATATGTATTAAACTGAACAAGTATAACCAAATTACGGTAATTAAAATTAATATACTTTTTCACAAAATTAAACGAACGCTTAATTTCGATGGAAAAACAGTCGATCTTTTAGCTGCTTTAAGTTTGTAAAAAGGAATCCTCCCACAGTCTGCCTAGGCTCATTTTAAAGAACGAAGCTTCTACTTTTACCATCTTAAAAATCACGTGGCTTAGAGTAGCAATTTTTGTTGTAGAACAGAGTGAGAAACTCAAGTTGTCTTTTCATTCTTTCGAAATTTGACGAATTCAAACGATTCTACGGAGATTACAGAATCTACTGGAGTATTTGTTTTAAGGTGACTTTGTAAAGGGAAGTCTCCCCTTTACAGTGACTATTGGAACATCGACGTACAATTTTTTTTCGTCGTTTTGTCGCAGTTTAAGTGCAAATCGAGCCGCCGGAATTAGAATTATCCCTCTTCCTTTTTAAATGAATGTCATTATCTTCTTTTTTATTAAATTTTATAGAATTCAGTCTCACTTTGTAACTGTTACATTCATAAAAGGGTAATGACATTAACTCTTTCCGGTCGTAATAGTTCAGCTTCCCTTATGATTTGGCGCGTTACGTCCGACCTTCGATTTTCTTACTATTCTCTTTATATTATTTTATTGTCTAATCTTTAAACTTCAGTTTATTGTTTCTTATATCGAGTGATCAATGTACTTACCTGTATGTAAACTTATAATTGTAAATGTTGCTATGAATATCATGCGATATCAATTTCTTCGAATGATCGTAACGACAGGGTATAACAGTTGAAAGAAAATCTACCATTTTCCGTGCTGTTGCCTCGTTCGCAAAAAAGAAATCCAGCCCCTCTGGAAGTGACCATGTTTGATTTAATAATTAATTACATCAAAAAACGGAAAAATGGAAACAATTATTTTGTATAATTTATTTTATAACGTTTGTAAGTAGTTGGAGTTAATTACCGTGAATAGGTTTTATGCCCAGAGTTTGCTCGTGCGCTTTGTACTTCAATATTAATTGCTCCAGATAGTAGAATGTTTTCTTGTTTGTCGCCCTTTGCCGTACTTGTACCTACGATGAATAAGTTACGAATGTAGAAAATAATTCTGTAGTTGCCAATTAGATCGATACTTCGATATAATATTATTTATGCTGCAAAGGTATGTAATGTTTTCTGGACTCACCAAAGCGCGCCAATAATCTTTTGCTTCTGTCCGATGACAGTCATCGCACATATGGTGATTTATAGTGTATTCAACTATAAACACTTGTTGCAAGACTGCTCCACCCATTACCTCTGCTTGTACCGTTAATTTTACCTAAAAGCATATTACAATGGCAAAACGATTTTTCAATGTAATATCATTTAATTATATGAGCAAACTAAAAAAATACCTTAAGCCTCATAGAATGGGGTTCCGTCCAAACAAACCCAGCATCTATCAACTTCACTCGATTCAAACCCTTTAATTTTTTCAAGCATAACGTTAGCAATTCCCTGGATTCCAATGCTGCGTGAATCCATTCGGCGGGTGGTTGTAAATATCTAGTCAAAATAACATTTAATTAAAAAGGGGCTCGATTATATAGACCGAGCGACGAAATTTACATATGTTGTATGCCATAATATACGATTGAAAATAAAGATGGGCTGCTCGAAATGTTGAAACTTTGAAACCCTCAAAACCGAAGAAAGATTAGAGTTCCAGAAATTCAAAACTTTCTACTTTAGACAAGTAGTTGTAAGAAATATCGTTGAAGCTATGTGGCATGGCATTCTTATGAGAGTAGACCTACTTGGAATAAGTATTAGTGTTCTTATGGAACATTCAAACGATCAATATATATTATCGATATAGAACGGTTTATCATAGGTATACAAGAAACAATTGACCTTTAAAACTTGAATTTGTCTCTTTCTAGACCTTCACAAGTCGAAACCGTCATACAAAGTCTCTATAAGTTGAATTTATGTTCATTGAACCTCTCTTACTCCAGAACTCGATGAAGCGAAACCTCTGTGACTTGAAAATTTTGTTTCTTCCCTTGTGGTTCGAGTTACTAAGGTTCCACTGTATTTTATTTTTTCTAGATTAACACTTTATCTACCGCTAGCCAACTAATTGGTTTCTTGGCAGTCAACTGTTCTCGATCACTTGCCGATCAATCTGCTTTTCAGTAGTGAACAGTAAGGTACAGAGCTTTACAAATAGGTATATACATTCCCACGGAATAGCCAAACCAGGCCGGTACTGGGGATGACTGGACGTACAATTAAGTTGATCGTTAGTGAGTGGTCTTTACAATCATAAGCAATAGATAAAATGTTGACACAATTAATGATAACTTAAATAGTTTACCTTTCGCATCCTCTGCAAAAATGTAGTGTTGCCTGCTTTGGAATGTTCTCAGTGACATCCACTTCAGATCGCAAACAAGCCACGCACATATTCGCTGGATTGGGTTCGATACCAGTGCCGCAAATGCAACACAATCTACAATTTCAATCGCGTTATTCGTATTTCGAACAGTCTGTCACAATCCTTTTTTTTAAATTTATGTACATGAAATTTTCATTTTTATTTGGATAAAATATTGAAGCTCTTAAGGTTATATTTACTTACACCATAGTTTCTTGGCGAATGGGTTCATTTAACGCTTCCATTCTTTACGTTTGTTTTCACAAAATCCTTTGCAAGGTATTGTAACTAAATTCAACGGAATTAAGTTAAGTTTACAATTGCGCATTAAATGTCCGTAATTCTTGTTTGCAGACCACGTGTATAGCGGTGCCAGCCGTGCGAGTGATAAATATCCCTTTTTTTTTATCCAGTAAGTCCGATTGTCATTCTTGGGTGCAGTCACCGCCTTTACCAACTGTTACCAACGCCGATGAGACTGGGTCCAAGAGTGTTGTTTTAACGCATTTTATTCATTTCTTCCTCGCATGAAAGAAAAATCAAATCACGATATCCCTGCTTTCTCGATCATTTGTGATAATGATGATTGTGGTTACAAACCAACGAATGAAAATTCCAAGCAATAAATATGATTTTATGAAAATAATGATGTACTGCAAAAATGTTTAGAATATACTTTTACGAAATGAGGCAACTGTTAAATTTTTAGTTTAAGGTCATAGCGTGCAAATATGTATAGTATAAAGATATTGATCATTTTTAACGATGAATGTTCGAGGTTAGAAATGAACAAATCAAGATTTCAAGCAGCAAACATGATTTTAAGGAAATAATGATGTACTGCAAATGTATTTGGAATATATTTTTTCGAAATTAGGAGCTTTTAACTTATTATTTTAAGGTTATGTCACAGATGTAAATATAAATCGGGGGTGCGGTATGGATCGTTACTTCCTATTATCATTTTATAAAGAAACTGTATATTTGATAATTTATTAACTATACACGATACTGGATTATAATAGATTTGACTGTAAATTAAAAATTTGACAAAACTTCAATAGAGTATACCAAATATGATAGTAGCAACAAAATTTCATGAAATTAGGAATTTCAAATCATCCGTTAGATAAAATTTAGATACAATACTCGTGAATTAGTTTCCACTTCCATCGTCAGATGCTATCCCTTTTTTAAAATGGCAGACATGGGATTTAAATGATTTAAATCACTTCATTCGATAAACATACTCGTGTGAACGTCAAAGAAAATTGCGCATTTAAGTATTTGCAAATCTATATAATTTATTTGTATATTGTATTAAAATACAATGGAGAACGGACAGGTTCCCCCACCCGTTTATCCTTTCCTTGTTCGGCTGCTCTGAAACAAATCTTTAGGTTTGACAATACTTTTTTTTCGGAGAAACGAACTAGAACGAAACACTTTGCAACTGCACCAAGCGTTCTTCACTTGTAAAATTTGGCACAATTGTTTTTCTGTAATACTCGAAAGACAGAAATGCTATTCCTTCCTTTTGATACTTGTTTGCTTTATCGAAATGAAAGAACCAGTAATTGGCCACCGACCACAAGAAGCACTAACTGCACAACTGATCTAAGCAAAGATGAGGAGGAACTTCTTGAGAAACCAAGGAGAATCACACCACCAAATTCACGATCAACTTTTCACGGGAGAACTTCCGTTTAAGCCATGCTACCGTATTGCCGAGTCACAACATGCATTTTTTTGTCAACGATATAACCAAACTTTTTCTACGCAACGATAATCTTTTTCTTTGGATACCACTGGAATCAACCGAAATATCTCTTCGCGGGAGAATTCTCTTTCCCTATTAACCAAGTTTTTGTTGCAACTTTAATAACGACCACTGAAATCATTAACGCATCTTCCCGTCCAGAACCGTTTACATTACTTTTACTAACGTAACAATCATTACTTTTCGTTCGACGCCACTGAAACTTTGGTAGGTGAAGTAAGAATAATGAACACATTGACTCAGCGTAATGGTCATCTATTTTGTTGTTCCGACACACTATTGTATTATTAAACCACTGCACCTTTGGTCGCGCCGTGCTACAACGCGCTTTTAAAATGACGTTTTAAAAGAGCGTCACAGAATCGGTCGCCAAGCACAAAAAACACTTGGATTATGTTTCCTTACATTTCACTGTACACGTATCCGCTTTTGTTTCTTCTATGCTTTTCCAGAAATTCATCACCAGAAACACTGTCCATTCAAATCCTGTCCTTTTTCACTGGGAGAAAAGCACAGAGAGCTATTTGTCTTGTTTTTAGGATATCGTTCATTCACTTTCGTTTAGCTCACTTTTGTTTCAGAACACGTCCGCACAATTCACTTATATAAGTATTATATGCATATATCACACAGATAATTCTACATAATCATAAAATGCAATTTTACAATTAACTACACTTAGTTACTGTATGTATCAAATATAATAGAATCAACCAGACCTTTCATATTCTTCTAAATCGATTAAGATTCATATGCTGAACATACAAAAATTGTTTCATGAATGGATCAACATGAAATTTAGAGAAAAAAATGTGTGTATATATATGTATATATATCTCCCCATGAATTTGTGTGCGAATATGAAAGAACTGTATGTATACGCAACAGCTTACATAATTATAGTACAAATTAAACCTAGAATTCTTACGAATTACCTGTGATAATTAGAATAGCTTTATTAAGCGCTTCTTTAAAATGTAATGGATTCTGAATTGCTTTTATATCGAACTATGAATTCTTTCCTACATCGGGAGAAATTAAGGATACGGATTATTTAATAGTCGAAAGTATTACATTAGAAATCGATTAATATGTACAATCAAAAACTAAAATAATATTTTCCTGGAGAATGTCTTCTATTATCATTCTTAACGATTTCTCTTAAGCAATTCAGAGTCATAGTAATTCCACTTGTTATGCATATACAGGCTTATGCGTCTAGTATCCTTCTTTCCGAGACTCTTCAGAAGGTGTCTAATAATAATGAATACTGTAAACAGTCCACTGTTCGATGAAAAGTTATCATCTTCTAAATTTTACTTCATACAATGCGTAATGACTTTCATGCTGTTGCAGTTGCCCTGGTACGTTTGTTTTTATACATTTTAAAATCTATTTGAAATAAAAAATGTAATTATTTACGAAAAGAAAATGTTATATAAATCGTCGTCCAAGTAATATACTCCATAGTAAAATCTTCTGTATACCAAATAAACCCTTTTTTCAAAAACTGTAAATAACAATGTTAACATGATGATACTAAACACTTTAGCCAGTATATACATATGTGTATATATATATATGTATACTCTATTCCTTAATCATTAAGAAAACTTAAGCGCTACCCCCCTTAACAACGACGATTACTAGATGATCCTCCTTCAGTCCTTCCTCGCTGAGACTTGGGCAGGTTCTTTTCAATAGTTCTGTGGAGAATGTACAAGGCGGAAATGCGTAAAGTACTCCAGTTCCCTCTGTATCTTTGTTAAGCAACGAAATGACACCGGCTGCATCTTTTTGTTTTAAGTAGGACACTAAATTGCGCAACGGCCTGGTCTGCACGTTGGCATCGTCCGTAGATATAACTGTACTCGAACCAGCTAGTCCTAAGAAAATAGCATGTGAACTGGAGGTCTGAATTCTCTTTGACACGTCATCCAATTTTGGCTGATCTAAGCGCAATCGTTGCGTGATTCTTAACATATGCTTTCCATCTTCGTCCTTCATCAAGGCTTCGATTATTTCTGTATCGCCATCAGTCAAATGAAACTTAGCTGGAAACAGAGAATTCTTTAAGATTAATGCCCCTTGCCAAACCGCTATCGATTTCCTTGCAACTTCGGGTAGCGTTCTGGAGGTAGAGAGCATTCCGCTGCGAGTGTTCTCCGAGTCTGAGTCAGAGTCGATCTGCCTTCTACGGGGAGATCTTGATCTGGATCTATCTACGCCCGGTTCTCTCGACAACGATCGACGTAAACTCCGTGGTGTTTCGTATTCCAACTCTGGCGGTGGTCTACGGCCAGACCAGTCGGCTTCGTCCCTCATGTAACTGTCCGGATAAGACCCGCGATAGCCACCGCGTCCTCCACCTCTTCTCTCGTGCCATGGAGCAGATCCTCTGCCTCTGAATCCTCTCGGTCCATAACCAAAATCACTGTCGGGTCCGTAAGGGTCATAGGAAGGCTCGTAATCCACTGGTCGGGGTCTAAACTCTCCGCCTTCTTCCGGATAAGGCCTCGGCTTAAATCCAAATCCTGGAGTCACGTCCGCGAAATCTACTCTCAGTCTTCTGTCTGGGCCGCCCAAGGGGAATCCTCTCATTTCCTTCACTGCAGCCTGAGCTGCATCAATGGAATCGTATAAAATATAAGCATTGCTGTCGCCTTTTATATAGTCGATCTTCTTTATCGCTCCAAATCGATCAAACTCCCTTTCTAATTGCGGCACGGAGGTCCATGGACCCAAACCGCCCACCCAAATTCTCGTAGTAGGCGTAGCTTTCCCATAACCGATTTTGCATTGGAACTTTCCTATGTACTGTCCAGAAAGTTCGACTTTACATCTGTGTGCCATATCTAATGTTTGAAATCGAACAAAGGCGTAAGCATTTCCAGTTCCGGGTGGAGGTCTCTTGATGTCGATGTCATCAACAATTCCATATTTGCTGAATATTCTTCTCAATTCCTCTTCCGTAATGTTGATCTCCAGATTTCCTGCGAACAGTGTTCTCGTCGCCAGCGGATCGTCTTCTGGGGAGACATGGTGCAAATAATTAGGGAATTTGTCCTTCTTATTTTCAACACGCTCAAAACCATGAACCGGGTGTCGTATCATCATATGCCTCGGAGGACCATAATGGTGAGGCGGACCAGGATGAACATGAGGCGGCCCATGATGAATCGGCGGTCTAACGAAATCGTGATGCGGAGGAGGCAAGGCTTCGCGTCTCATTTCCCTGTGCGGTGGCAATCCCACAGGTGGTCCATAAACTCTCTCGTATCTGTCCAATGGTCTGTGTCTATCCGTTGGACCCGGACTTCTAGCATAGTAGCGGTCGTAATCAGGAGGCGTGATCGATCTGGGGCGGCGATAAGTGTCTGGCCTCTCGTAGACCGGTTCGACGAGTGCCACCTTGTCGTACATAATGATCCTCGGTTTCGCGTGTTTCGCATCCCTGGCATCGTCCGAACTTCTAAAGCAAACGTACGCAACACGCTCGTCCAGCTCATGAGATATCCGAATAGAAAAATCTCCGAACTTTTTGTACTCCCGGTAAAGAGTATCTTTTATCACTTCGTCACTCGCTTTCGGATGAATCGAACTGATGCAAAGCACTTTGTAGCTGTACGGACGTTCCGGCGGTAATTCTCTGGGCGCACGCAAGTATTCGTCCCTGTGCGAGCCGGATTCCACGTAACGGGCGTGGGAGGAGGCCCGCGTCGGTGGACTCGGGCTTCTTGCACCTCTGCTGCGGCGGCGAATTCTTTCGGGAGTAATTCGTTCGTCACTGGAATCATCATATCTGTAAATTAATGAAACAACGACTAATAGCGCTAAAAATACTTTCTACAGACGCTATACGTGCATTTGTTATGGTTTTTAAAACATGCGCATAATATTACGAAAAGCGACTAATCGTTCCGGTAACAAGTATGGAATTGGAAAAAGTATAGTTTGTATAATTTTGATTAAACAAACTGATTTTTAATACGCCAGGAAGAACGCTCACCGTCCCATGGATGATCTGCTCCGTTTGACGCGAGGAGGTGGAGTATCACGGCTAGAGCTCCTTTTCATATTGTTGCGGATTTTAACCGTGATCTTGTGTCGGTCGTCACGCGGAATCCCAATCATCAACGCTAGTTAACACGGCAGAGCCGAACGAATGGCGGGGAAAAAACGAACGAACAATAATCACAACGAGAACTGTTCAGCTTGGATCCAAGCCGTCATTCACGGAACCTTTATCCTCTAGACGAGCCACAAAATGGCGGCTCTCGTCTCTCTTTACTTAACTTCCGGAATTCCTTACCATCTAAAAGAAATTCCATAGATATCGACTCAGGTGTCTATGCTCCGCATCTCTTTAAATATTCTGTTCCCGTTCACTACAGTTGTATTTTTATCGATTTTTGCTTCGATTTCTCCGAATGCGTACAATGTTACAATTGCTTATATTCGCAAAGTATTAGCTCGCAAATTGATGGCGCCAATGCCGCCTTTTCCCTTTGGCGATACACGCTGGCCAGTTCAACGTATTCGTTCAAGAAATAGTGGCGTGTTTTCTCGAATGAGGGCGCTGTAAAGATTTCCTCTATAAGTTACTAGAAACCGCCCCCACTTGCAGTCACGAAATAGCGTTCTCCATTCTGATTGCTTCCGCCATTTTTTTAAAGAAAATGTAATATACATATATACAGCTGTATAAGTACAGCTACCTTACTGTATAGCGCGATTCTATCCTCCATACAATATAAGAATAGATCTGCCGACAAGGGTCGCATAGGCGAGTTTTCGTCCGATTTGTGCAGTTCCCATGCGATAGAGAGAGAGAGAGAGAGAGAGAGAGAGAGAGAGAGAGAGAGAGAGAGAGAGAGAGAGAGAGAGAAGCAAGCAGTGAGACGGACAAAGACATAGGCGGTATGCGCGAAACAAGTGAATGTAATGTTTAGTTTTATTTTACTCTTCTTACGAAAAGTAATGTATTACATACAGAAGAGATTGCGTTTTCCAGACGCATGCTCCCCTATTATACCCAACGTAAACTGGCGAATATTGTAATGTTTATTACATTACATTATTACATATTACTCACATGTTACTTAAAGACAAATAAGACGAAAAGCTATTTCACATTTCCACTACTGTGAATCGAGTAATATGTTAGTAAAAATGTCATGTAACATGTGTTTTCAATTAATTTCGATGTCCTCTAAATATAGTAAAAAGAAAAAATACGTACCTCCATTTGTAAAACCCAAGGTAACCTCGATTTCGCCACGAAAACAAACGGTTTTCGAAATTTTATTTGTTGTTATCTATTGTACCCTCCATACCCTGCAACTCTTGTTCTAAACTTTTTTTGTCAGATGGCTGCAAGTGGTTGAAATATCTGCTAATATAGCGTGTATACATGTTCGATAATGATCAATATAATTCTTTGCTAACGCTAAGTTCCGCCTTATTTACAATAAGATGCAAGATCTACTGTCCATTCATTGTCCAGGAATTCTTTGCACACAAAAAGTATATTAGATAGCCATTTATTATTCATCACCTATCATTTGTGGCTTAAATAATATTATATCTTTATTGTTCTTTATCCATGGTGTCCCAGAACCTTTGTAAGTGTGTTCAGCCACAAGAGTGTTAAATTAGGTTAACTTATGATCAGATTCTACGTGTCCCCTGATTTGTCAATGCTTTCCGTTAATAATTGAAAAACGAAGTCTCAACCAACATTTTGGTAAAGGAGAAAGTTGTACAGAATCACCACAGGAATCACCCCTTTTTTTGGCTCTTGAGATATTCTGGGATACCCTGTACACCCTAGGAGAGAAAAGTCTTCGCAAAATTGTCTAGAAAGTTGAGATACGAATATTTTTCTAATCGAAATTTTATTGTATGAAGTTGCGGTGGTCTTATTTTTTTCGATTTATTAAATATAAATACATTACGAGTATTCATTTATCGAGTTTCACGGTTATATCACATAATTTCTTTCGTCAATAAAGCAGAGTTTACCTATGCTTTGAGTTATTCAACTTATATTAAATACACATGTCCTATATTTTTTGCAAGTAGCCAAGTTCGTATTTCACAGATTTCTTAAGAACATTATCAGAATAAACAAATTACAAAATTCTTGTACTTTTTACATCTTAACACAAGTTTTAAAGAAGATCTATGACCGATTGTAAAATATTATTTTTTTTCTTCCATAAATTGTCTCGCTTTCCTTTCAAACTCTTGCCTATTAAATTTATACTCGTGCGCTATGTCTGCCATTAGAGGGTCATCGGGATTTGGATTACCTAATAGACATTGTATGCCATCTAAAAGGTTTTTCAAGCCAATAGTTGGCTTCCAATTACCTTTAGGTGGCATGTTTAAAAGATCCATACAAATACGTCCTTTGTTATCGATATTCGGATGATAAATTGGGCTCTCAAAAGTAATCCTCGGTGGTTCGAAAGGATATTGTTCAGAAATGTCTATTGATAGTTGAAATATGTGTCCGCTGTAAGGACTTCCGCTTGGCCCGATAATAGTTGCGGTAAAGGCATTGAAGTTATCAGACTTTGGATAACATGAAATACCTTCTGTAGGATTTTGATTGAGTCTGTCGAATTCACGTTTCAATCTAGATATCCTTTGCATTTTGCTACCTTCAACAAAAGAGATATCCTTAATTATTATCTAACAAGAAATAGGAGAGACATTATATTGGTATAATTTGTAATTAATGTTACCAATGTATCATTTGTTTTAGCATTGTTATCATTATTATTACTACTCTTATTAGTATTCTTAACATATTTCATGCTAAACATTTCTCCAGTATTCGAATTGATTCATAAACGAACAAATGACATTATACGACAGTTTTTTTATTTTTGGTATTCAATTGAAAGAATGTTTCTTAAAGAATAGGAAAATTTTCCGTTACTAAATTATTATATTTATTGCAATTTACGTTGTTGTTCATCGTACTTTGCGCATATGTACACTTCACGTATTTATTACTATATATGTTTACATTGTTTATCTTTACCTATTCAAACTGTAGATGAATTGTATATCTTACATAATTTCACTATTACTGTACAATACCGTCTTTATAAATTAGTGATTATTATAGATAAACAATTTCCCCGTAACAAACTATAACAATGTTTTCAAATTATGAACATTAATTATAGAATATGTAGATAGGAATCTTCAATTGTAGGATATGAAGCTTAAGGTTCGTGGTGGAATAAAGATTGTGGCGCTGGCGTAGGCAATTAGTCCATAAATTCGATGCGATAGAGTTTGAATATTGAAAATGGGAGTACAGATGCGTGAGGCCATGGAACACGTCATAGTAAGCACCATCAATAGTTTCGTCTAGTTAGATCATCGACTATGCATAGTTATCAATAGTGATGAAAGTACAGTCACGAGCAGCGGTGCGTTCCTTCCAGCAAAATGGCGGCCGAACGGAAGAGTCCCTAACCACCTGTCACTATGCCGTCGAGCTGCGCGAAATAGAAATCCATTTGAATCGTAAACCAAATTATTCGCTATCGTTATAAATAATTTACAGATTGAATGTTATTCGTTTCTGTAGACTTGTTAATAAATTCATCAGGACTCCCAAAAGCGTCTTGTATTAGTGCCAACTGTGAGACTTGCAAGAGGTGCGAGATGATCGGATACGTATTAGAACTTTTTATGCGGTAACATGCTTTAATCATTATCATAGCGGTTTGCTAATTATTACAAGTATAATTAGAGCTTTATATTAGGATTGGATTTAAATGGGAAATTGTTTAATAATTTTCGAAGGAGAACTTGAGGCTAACAACACGACGGAAGAAAGACTTTCAACACTATTGACAACTATCTATGGCCGGTGGTCCAACTGGGAAAAATTATCGATATTTCTCCGCCACTACTATTGATAGTATCGAAGCGTCAATCAGATTGACAAACTGTAAAACTGTAAAAAATAAATCGTTTTTGGTCATTAACACTTCAATTTGGAAGCATTATTGCTTGTTCAAGTATTGAACTAAATTTTAATCGAATAGTTAAGTAACTATCCCTAGGCTCTGATGATGCCCTACCCCTCCGGCGCTGTTATCCAGCCCGAGACTATACGTGATCTCTACAATCTAACTCGTGATCGATACCATCGATGGTTCACCATCGTTCTCCACCACTGCTTCTGTTATATGAATACACGTTATGTGAACGTTCTATTATGTTAACGGCGTGCATATTTCCTTATTACACTAATGAATGTTAAACATACAAAGTGTCCCCAAGTGTACCTGTTTCTGTGGGATAAAATCTGACGATATGAAATTAGTATGCTACGCGTAAGGTTACATGTATCGCAATGTCGCTAAAAAGGAAACGCGTCGTATTGACAATCGAACAAAAATGTGACATAATAAAGAAACTCGAACGTGGGGAATACGCGACGAAATTAGCCCAGAACTATGGAATCGCAAAGTCAACCGTAACCAATATAAAAAACCAAAAACGTGACATTGGAAACTATGTGGAGCAAATGCAAACAGCATATACATCAAGAAAACGCAAGACGTTAGTAGCGAAAAACCGTTTGAGCATTGCTGTATTTCAGTGGATGGTGCAGTGCAGGGATAAAGGAATAACCTTGTCTGGACCAATTATATGTGAAAAAGCTCGAGAACTGAATGAAGAATTGGGAGGAAACCCAAAGTTTAAAGCGAGCAATGGCTGGCTGGCTAAATTTAAGTCCCGTTATGGTTTCCAAGCATTAGATGCTAGCGGAGAAAGACTTCCTGCACATAATATAGCTGAAGTAAATGTCAAGGTGGACCCTGACGATTTTCGAAGCGAAGACGGGTACGATTCAGACATTTGTAATGCTGATGAAACATGTTCGACACAGGGGGCATTGCCAAAAATAACATTAGCCTCTCCTCTTGAGTCAGCGGCTCAAGAAGAAATGCTATCATTCATGACCAACGTTGCCCCGAATAATGCTTGCGAGATTGTAAATATAAAAGATGAACTTTCGTCTGACGTTACAAGTATATCACCTGTGGAACAAAAATTAACAGATTGTCTCCGACGGTTATGCAAAAATGATTGGCTACAAAAATTTCTGTTAACAGCAGACATAATTACAAAGAAGGACCTAGTTGGACTTCATAAAAAATTTAATTCAGAAGACTGCAGTAGTACGGTAGCGAATATATGGTTGAACACAAAAGATGTAGCATTGAAGAGAGCATGGGGTAAACTTCTGCTATGTGAGATAATAAAAGGAAAGAAGGAACTAGAATCAAGTGGGATTGACGTGGATGAAATCATTGTAATGTTGCGTAGAATAGGATGCAATGATTGCGATGAGCCCAGTGCAACAAAGTGGGGCCACATCGATAAAAGTGACAATGACCCAGCGCACTTTCTGGACAAAGCTATTTTGAGGAATGTTTTAAACAATGAGCGAGAAGTGAATAGTCAAAATGAAACCAGTGATGCTAGTAAGAAGGATGTACCATCCCATTTGGAGGCATTTGCAGGTTTGGAAACTGCGCTCAGATGGTTTGAGGCCCAAGAAGAATGTAGTATCCCAGAACTAATTCTATTGAAGAAATTACGGGATTTAGCTGCTAATAAAACTTGGGATCCGGAGGTTTAGTTTTGTGGAAAAGAAGGGGCATTGGAAATATTGCCTTTTTTTGTATTTGTAAGCATGAAGCTACCAGCAAACAAATCGTATTAATCTCATTTCATTTTGTTGTTTTGTTCATTTCGTTTGTTGCAAGTAATTAATTACTATAGTCCGTCCAACGAGACGAGACAGCCAATAGCTGCGGCCGCTTTTTGTTTATATTTACTGCCTCGCTTCGTTTGATGGATTATAGGACAGAACTATAGTTTAAACCGATTCTTTGTAATCTGTATTGTAATAAAATTTAATAAAATATATGAATGTAATAAAACTGTTGTCAATTTGTATGGCTGATCGTCTTGCTATGGATAATATGTTGGTGCGAAGTATCATGATTTCCGCTTTGTGTCGAGATAACTGTAAAGTTTGTTCTTGTTATGGATCTGAGAATTGTTCAGATAACTAAATTCATTTTACTGCTTGACCACTAGATGGTTCATAATGCCGATCTTACATGCATTTACTCCAATACATTTACCCCACTTTGCAATGCAATTTTCTTGGCTCCTACATAGAATTTTTTAATAAATATGATCTCAATTCAAAATCTACTTTCCAAAGAACCACGCGATGTGTTAAATCGATTTCCCATTGTATTTTACGAATAACTTTAACAATATCATTTTTCAGTAAATTGTTTACAGTAAACAAATCATAACGGCATTTGTTAGAGAACCGTAGTGGTCTGTACCTGAGATCTCCAGCTTTATTTTTAACCGTGATTTATTATGAGATTTTGCCTAGGAACGGAGAGAATGGCATGTACTCAAAACGCTAATATCGGGGTCTTGTTTTAGAGAATTGGGATTTCTTTTTGATATGACAAAGTTAAAAAAAATATTTTGTACGTGTACTAAGCAGGAAAGTTGCGAAAGAATTTTCGTCGCATCTGAAATGAAAGAACAGAATGGTAAAAGGAGCTGAAAAGACCAAAAAGGCAAACAAGTATATACATATACATGTATATATTTATATGTGTATACATGTACAAATGTATACCTTTTCCATTACAATAAAATTTCGTAATGTATCTAATATGACACGATAACGTTCCTCCAAAATATAATAAAAAGGAATGTCTATTCGATTTCGCAAACACTTTTTCCCAGAAATTGTCTGCTGACAGCGTACTGTGCCAACCAAAACAAAATAGGAATAAAAAATATGAACTTATTCAGAATTTTTGGGCACCTAATGTATCATGATTTGTATAATATTACTATTTATTTATTTTTTTTTGTCTAATATGTAATAATTTCAGTAAACAGAGTAGCATAAGCATAAATCATGAGCTACGTGCACAATGTTTTGTCTTGGATGAGACTCTTGCGAAAGGGGAGTAATCAGCGAAGGACAGTGACATCACAACCGTCATAAGACCGAACATGAATAACGATGCAAGGGTCGTGGTGGTTTAGGCTCGAAATCGCAAAGTTAACTATTTGTTATTTGTTCACGATGAGCCGTGATCGTGATTACACTATAAACGGAGGGTTCAAAATGCAATTAGTGTAAGATCAACTTTCCATGCAAACTTGTAAGAAATCATGGCGATTATATTTTGTATCTCTTCCAGTTACGTTCGTTTATAGCTGTGTTGTTTCACATCTAAATTAGTTCGCACTTTTACTAACGTTGTCATTTTTTTTTACAACTAGTTTGTTAAAGCCTTTATCTCGATTTTTATGCTAATGGACTTCCACTGATTGGCTTCTGAGCCCTACAAATATCGATACATGTATGTATATCCACCGAATATAATAATTTGTTGTCAACGCGAAAAATGTGTATCGTAAATCGCAGAAGAAGACGAACAGTACAAAATCTGATTATATTGTAATTTTCCTTATAAAAGATGTCACATTTGAAGGGACCCTCTCGAATATCTTCGAAATTATTTATAATATCGAAAAATGTTTCGAACAAAAGTTAAATAGTTTCGACGGGGACATTATTTCGCATTAACAGTTTTTTTTTAACCTCATTAATACGTAGCCATAAGTTTAGTTCTGTCCATTTCGGACACCCCGTAGATAGAGTCTAAGGCGATCAGTATTAGTACTAAACGCGTTTACTAATAGTATGTTTCCATTTGCGTTCAAAAATATGCGTGCTGAAAATATACCTCTTTCGTGTTATTCAATTTCCAATGTATTACACGTACAAACAGTGGCTGAACTGCTAAGTAATCGTGCAGTTAAAAGTTATTTTCCTATCGAGATATCATCGTTACGCGAGAAAAATGTAGCAATACATAATGTGTAATAAGTATTAACGATAATGCATGAGTTGCTCGCATTATCGGCTATGTGTAAATGCTTGTTTAGTTTAGAATATTCGCAGCGTCGATAACCCCTAAATAAATTTATCAGTGATATCTAAAATACCATCAAAATATTATTGGTTTTTATGTCGACCCACAGCGATGCGTTACACGTGTGTTCTAATTTAACAATACAGGTTCCAAAATCATTAGAATTTTTTTAGTGATAATGGCAGTTATTAATCAATAGAAAACGACTCGATGGAGTTTATTTTTTAATGATTATATTAAACGTTATATGTGTCCAATTAATTTTCTAAATGCTTCACTTTACGAAATTTATATTATTATTGTATTTTATGTTGTGATATTAAGTTATAATGCAACTTTGTTCATATGAATATGAATATCGATTATGATTAATCTAATGTATTGTAATGCGTAATGTAAATGTAGTATAATTAATTGATTTTAAGTATACTCTTACTTAACATTAATATTAATCATTATGCTTACTTACCTACTGTGTTTATCTGTAAAATGAAAATAAATCGGCTTCCAATTTCAACGAAAATGGACAAAATTATCATTATCTCAAGAAATATAAGGCCAGATATCTATTAGAATAAGGATAGTAACAACAGTGAGAGTAAATAGATTCGCAATCGATAATTAAACTGAAGTTAGTTTCGTGCTAAAGGAGTTGCGAACCTACACATTGAAAGAACAAAATTTTCCCAATCGCTTTCACTGTTGAGATAAGTTATTATCGAAAATCACCCCGACTTTATATAGAGCTACGGCTGAACGCTTTCGTTCAGTGTCTCCATCGAATCGCTCTGCGAGAGAACAAGGAACAGCTCACTGTGTGCGAGATGGCTAGCAAAACTCATCCCTTCGATTCCGACTGCATGACTTTAACGAGATTCGTGCTGGCTGAACAACGAAAGGTACCGACCGCAACGGGAGATCTAAGTCAGCTTCTGAACAGCATACAGACTGCTGTGAAAGCGGTCAGTTCGGCCGTTAGAAAAGCCGGTATCGCGAACATGTGAGTATGCAAACAGTTGACACTTGAATATTTGTAACAGAGGAAAATTTACGGACACGCAGTGTTCATAACAAAACGTTTATTAATAGACTGCGGATGTTTGCGCACGTTAAATATGCAAATGTGCACAAAAAATATGCAAATGTTCACAGAAAATACGCAAATATGCGCAATATTAAGTATACATATGCTACAGGATTAGGCGCCTAACATGACGAACCTCAAATTATTCGCTATTTGCTGTAGGAAAAGATGAACTTAAAAAAAAAACTTCATTTCAATCGGAGTAATAGTTTCGCACCCTGATAGCTAAGTCAGGCAGGTCAACACATTGTACCGGCCAAAGTTTAGCCAAGTTCGGTCGTCGTCATGCAGCGCCACATTAAAACTTAAATGGGCTATTAACTGCTCGCAGCGTAAGTTGTATCGAATTGATGGCTCGCTGATTTTGGGGTTCGTGCAAAGAGAAATTCGTCTAAGTGAAGTGGGTACGAAAGAAGACGTTCTCCTATGGCTTTGAGAAAAAGCGACCAGTTCGATAGCTCTGATTCAAACAGTTAAAATTGGTCGCGTTTTGTGAACCAACGAAACGCTACGATCAGTTGTTCGTCATTTAGGTTATAATATTGCGCTGCATGTCAACGGCCAAACCCAGCTCGATTTTGGCCGGTGCGGCTGCCATTATGATCCTGTACAAATAAGATCGTTTGGCATAACCGCTTAAACTCTTATGCCAAATTGTACCTAAGAGTCTAAACTTTAATTTGAGCTCTTATTTATTAAAAAAATTCTGCCCTGCAGCCGAGAAAATTGCATTTGATTAAAACGCTAATATTGACGATTAATTGCACTATTCCACCGCAAGGTGGTTATAGTGTTTCGCGGCAACAGATAGAATGTTGTTTAATTTTTTGGCATGCTGTAGGTACGGGATAGCAGGAAGTCAAAATGTCCAAGGGGAAGATGTAAAAAAATTGGATGTACTGAGCAACGAACTATTCGTGAACATGTTAACGTCCTCCTTTACAACCTGCCTCCTCGTCAGCGAAGAGAATTCGACCGCCATCGAAGTGGAGACCGAGAAGCGTGGCAAATACATAGTCTGCTTCGATCCTCTTGACGGTTCATCCAATATCGATTGTCTAGTGTCCGTTGGTTCGATATTTGGAATCTACAGGAATCAGCGCAAAGCGGAGGAACCTGTAACGGCGAACGCCCTTCAATCTGGCAAGAATTTGGTTGCCGCTGGATACGCGCTCTATGGTTCCGCAACCATGATAGTACTTTCGATTGGGCACGGAGTGAATGGTTTCACCTATGATCCAGCGATCGGAGAATTTATTCTGACCGAAAGGAATATACGCGTGCCACCTAGGGGAGACATATACAGGTATGGAAAAGAAAAACATACAGGGTGTTCCATTTGAAGCGATGCCCTCGAATATCTCTAAAATTATTTATGACATCGTAGAATGTTTCGAACAAAAGTTAAATGCTTTTGAGCGTAACATAATTTGGTGTTAATAGTTTTTTTTGTAGGTGAAGGCGTAGAGGACATATCAAGGTCAATTTCATTTTTCTTTTTTAATGGAACCTTGATGTCTCGTATTTCTACCGTATCTCATGCCCTCCTATAACACTATTTTAGTTTTCTGTTTTTTATAAAATGACTTTGATTCCAGTATTAATGAGGGCCACGAAGGTGCATGGAGTACAGCCATCAAGGAATATATTCGCTCGAAGAAATATCCTAAAAACGGGAAGCCATACAGCGCGAGGTATGTGGGTTCCATGGTTGCTGACGTGCATAGGACAATAAAGTACGGAGGGATATTCCTTTATCCAGCAACCAAAAGTCACCAAAGCGGCAAGGTACGACCTTTCCAATTTTCTAATTAAATATTCATGAAAAGCCTGTACATATAATTCGGAACATCCGTTTAATTATCTATTTATTTATTTGGGTTTATCTTAATGTGGTCACATTAACGATAGAGTCATTAGTGACCACTGCAAAGCGTCTGGAAAAATTGTATAATCGTTTTTATTCTCATTATCTACTTTCATGTTTTTGCAATTTAATATAATTATAAAATAGTATAATTTCTGTAACTGTATTATTTAAAACATCCGCTTGGCTGTTTTTTAAATGGTTATGTCTTAGTCTCTTATCTGAAAAATTATGTAACTCAAAATGTTCGTTTAATTGTATTTTTTAAATATTAATTCCCAGCTCCGTCTCCTGTACGAATGTGTACCAATGGCGTACATACTGAAGGAGGCCGGTGGTATGGCATCGAACGGGGAGATTGACATTTTGGACGTAGTGCCTGAGAAAATTCATCAGAGATCTCCGATCTTTCTGGGATCGCGAGAAGACGTCCAAGAGGTGTTGGAATATATTAAAAAATACGACAAGTCGTAAGAAGAAGAGAAAAGTATTTGAGTGTAGAAGAAGAAGATTTTGTACCTTTTATTGTAACACATAGCTATAGCTCCTGTATTGAAGCTATTACATATCCTGTACTGTAAATATATTTTGTAAATTAAAGTTTCAAGCTTTGTGTTTCATTGATGTTAGGGGATCCAGTAGTTTTGATTCGACTTAGACCAAAGTAATAGCCCTAATTAAGTTATTCATTCATTACCCAGATAGCCAAGTCAGGCAGGTCAACACTAGAGTTGGGCATTATGTAAATTAATTTTCATTCGAATAAGTTTCTGAATGAATTTTAATGAATAAATTCTTATTCGAATAATCTGCGAATAAAAAGTTCGAATAAAAGGAAATTAGTCGTCAATAACGAATAATTTTATATTCGAATAAGTTTTCATTCGAATAATTTCTGATTCGAATAAAGAAGTAGCCGACTAATCAGGCGAATAAAAGTATCACGTGACTTCTACAATGTACGTATGCATATGTGGGGTCCGTGGAGATGAAAAAGGTTATGATCCGCTTTTGCAGCTGTCGGTAGGTGGCGGATGTCACATTTATTCATCGTTTAGCCAAATAAAAGATAGAATAAATTGGGTTCGAATAACAATCGATATTTATTTGTGACTAACGAATAAGTTCTCGCCGAATAAAATAGTTATTCAATCGTTAATCTTTATTCGTCATACAGAATAAAATTGACGCAACTCTGGTCAACAAGTTGTACCGGCCAAAGTTGAGCCATGCTTGGCCGTCGACATGCGGCACCACATTAAAACCTAAATGGCGATCAACTGTTCGCAGCGTACGTTGCATCGAACTGGCGGCTCGCGATTTCGGGGTTCGTGCAAAGAGAAATTCGTCCAAATGTGTATGAAAGAAGACGCTGTGTCCTATGTTCTCCTACGGCTCTGAAAAAAAGTCGCCATGTTCGATACCACTGATTCAAACGGTTAAAGATGGCTGCGCTTTGGCAACCAACGAAAGGCTGCGATTAGTTGATCACCATTTATATTTTGATGTGGCGTTGCATGTCGATTCTCTATTTTACAAGCATTACTGCCGTTGTTCGTTGAAAATAATTACTTTCCAGTTTATTTAGAAATTATTTCACGATGATGTTGGAGAATCCGTTTCTCTTCAACGTTTTTAAAAATGTTGTCATTGTTACAATATCAATTACAATGAAACAATTGTACACACGATGAAATGTACTTGATGGTTATAATTGAGTATACTTCTGATGGTGTATTCGATGGGTGTTGATTACTGAACAAGGAAACGGAGATTTATTTTTTATAAACGCGTTTTATTTTGCAAAACCATTAAGAGGGGCATATTTACCCATTTTACCTTACACTGGGACCGCTGTATTTCCCAATTTAACTAATTCCGCAAAACTTATAAAGTGTTTGAATATAAAATAATTAAGTATTAATGAAGCGCTTTGGCACTAAAACTTCAAAGAGTGGAGTTAATCACTTTGACCTGTAAAACGGCTCGTTTAGTATCTGTATCCTTCGTTACTGGAGGATCCTTCCGAGGCAGGCTGCACCCTAGGGGCAGATCCAGGTGCCGGGTACGTCGCCGTTCCCTCGTATCGAATCATTGGACGATATCCAGCACCATCGGCAATGTAATCGACGATCTGTGTCCTACCATCTGGTAATAGAACGTGGTAATTTCCAGTCGCCTCGGTGTCCTTTCGAGTTTCGCGGTGGCCAAAGTTTAGTCCAGCCGCTGCGTCCTCAACTTCGTACGAGAATTCATAGTTCGCTGGATCCTGACAAAGGGGACAGCGAGAAAAAAAATATTTGCCGCTGGTTAAAATGCATTTTGCTAAAGTCGAGAATAATTTTTGTAATGAAGCCTCTGATGCGAGTAGTCGACCGGATAAATAGATACAAATAAAAATAAAACTGCGAAAATATAGAAATAATTAATATTAAAATACTTAAAATCGATATTGTGAAATATGAATTTAGTAAAAAAGTGAAAATAAAAATCTGATATATTTTATTTTTATATGTTTTGCAAATGTTTTCTGGATGTTTGTCTTTGATACAATTATATCATGAGTATTTTTAATTGTTTCTTGTTGACAGTATACCTAACTATACATATAATAATTCAAAATAATTTCTTAGTTTCTTTCTGACCTAGTCTATATGCAGCACTTTTCACGAGATGAACATTTGTATTTTTTATAACTTTATAATGTATTATTAAAAATTGTTATCATCCTTAATGCATTATTTGTACAACTATTGTATACAAAAATATATTATTAATAGTTAATGTGTGTTATTTCACAAAAACATAAAATAGGATGAATGAAACCCCGTTTTAATTAATTAGTTAATTAAACGATAATCGGTTTATATAAAGCCGAGATTTATCGTTTTGATACGATAATAAAACAAAGGAAAAATGCACTTACACCAGCCCATTCGTCTGGGTGGCCACTGTTGCCTCCGCTTGTAGCTGGACGTGATCCAGGCCCTGCAGGTGGAAGGTAGGCAGGTCCTTGAGGCTCGCTCAAAGTTCCTGCCAACATCGTCGTTAACAGCAATGCCTATGCAGAACAATGTCGCGTATACGTATAGTATTTTACTGGATTGACTGTTAATAAACTATTTTCCTTGGGCGTTAAATATCGACGTACAAACCTTCCAAATCATTAGCAATTTGGCACAATCTTCCAGGACTTCACTGAAAGAAAATAGCCTACTGCTTCAAAGGCCTGCGACTTTATACTGTGTTCCAGGTCGCTGTTGGGACGAAGTGGAGATGGAATTACAGCGATTCGGGGGCACTTTAATACGAATCCATACCTATAATTGTAGTTAATAATAAAACCGCATTACCGTTCTGGCTGTGGTGGTGGCAACAACGATTCGTTCGGGGAGCTCGTAACAGTTCCTGAATCGCTAAAGTTCTTGCTAAATTAAAATCAAATTAAACGAGATTAAAACGAATTAAGTTAAATTAGCTTAAATTAAATTAAATCGAATTTACATTAACCATGACGATGAAAACTACTGCTGTTTCGTAAAAATAACTACAACTTTTAGTGTTACAGGGATCGCAAGAAAATAATATTTTTATTGAATACGAGTTGATCAGTAAAATAATTCCAATTCTTTAAGATTAATAAAAAGTTATTCGATTTTCTTCTCTTCTGGTAATTTTTGTTTATTTCTACTACTATCTTGTTGTAATTGTCATATATACAATACATAGTTTTGTTTGCGTGTATACGTGTAACAATATCGAATACTGCCTAAAGTCTAAACTAAACGATTGTGACAGTCTTTCGAGTACCTACTATACATACATATAAAAGTGAAAACCGTCTCACGGGTATGACTGATCCCCTATTTATTTATTATAATACTTAGGAACAAATCAGTCACTAACAAGTGTACCGTGGCTGTATCAAAATTCTTTGGCTTCACGTACATGCATGCATGCATGCTCGTTAACTTGTGCGTGTCACATAGAACCAGTTTTTATTCGTCTGCGCGCGAAAAGGTGCACGAGATTAATCCTAATGCATCACGATTTAATGAGAGTTCAAGCATCGATGATACTGCTGCGTTTCTTTTCCACGTCGGTTACGTCCAAATCGTTCCCGAGGCTACCAACTCTCCCCCTGAGACCGATCCCGGGGGCAACCTGACCGGTGGCTTTTAACTTCTCTTGCATTTGAGCGAGGATGTCCTGCATTCTTCGAATCTGTGAAAAAAGATTTCACAAAGATTATTTGTAAATGACAGAACGGAGTTTTTATTCCTTGAAAATACTTGGTCGTATCACAAATAATTGATTGGCAATTGTAGTAGGAATATTTAATTAATTTCACTTTGAGGGAATTAACGCTATTTCGACAAAACAACAGGCGAGTGACCTAAGACTTGCCACCTGAATAATGAATAAAGTTTCGGAGATACGAAAAAATGTTTGAAACAAAAGTTGTTTGGTTCCTAGGAGGAAATTATGTAGTAAACAAAAATATTTCTTAAATGGAGGGGATTCCAGAGATTTCGAAAACACCTCAATTTTTTTAATGAAACCACGTATTTTTCAACACCTACGATTGTAGACCTTTTCAAGACTATTTCAACGACTAGAATTGTTCAGGGCCACTGATGGACAGCGAAGCTCATGGATACGAAGTTCTCGAGTTTTCATGGCGTTTACCGCCCATCACTGACCCCGAACAATTGTAGTCGTTGTAATAATCTTCAGAAGGGCTACAATTGTAGCTGTTGAAAAATACGTGGTTCTATTTTAAAAAATGGAGGTGTTTCCGAAATATCTGAAATCTCCACCACTTTAAACAAATTTTCGTTTACCACATAATTGCCCCTTAGGAACCAAACAACTTTGGTTTCAAACATTTTTTCGTATCTCCAAAACTTTGCGAATTATTCAGGTGGCAAGTGTTAGGTGGCTCGCTCTTATATTTGAAGCTTTGCGCAAACAAAAAATAAGATCAATCCCTTATGAATTTCTGCCAATCACAAATGAAGGGGTGACCACATAGGCTAAAGTAGGACGGGAATCAAAAGTGACGAAATTACGTTTAAGGCTTCGTTAATCAGTTATTAGCAATTAAAAAGTCCGTCGAAAGGTCCCTGAATGTAGACAACCCGTCGTATACAGTCGGCCGCTTGGGCGACTGCAGACAGGCGACACCAGTCACGTATCGCGGAAGCGTATGCCCTTACTTTCTACATATACGATATTGTCAGATTGCTGTAACTTTTAAGCATTAAGCGAATCGTTGCATGACATTAAATCTGCTTACTCACTAAAATCGTCAAGAGAATGTCTAATTTTGCAGTATAAGATCTCGAGTAAAAAGGGTAAATGTCTTTCTCAACACTAAATTTACAGAGCCAGTCAATTTCACGGGTATCATATTTCACGGATTTCAAGTTTAAAATTACAGAAATCATAAATATTATTTTTAAGCAACTTTGATCGATCTAATGATATATGTATATAGATACACGTATCCTAGTTAATTCTTCTCCACGTTTTTATAATTTCGAACGCTTGTATATGGTTTATCCGCTTTTCTAAAGGCCCATGAACAGGATACACAATTAACGTCTGTAAATCTAGTATTAATGCTTATAAAGTACCATAAGGTTTTTTTTTAGAGAATCGCGCCTCAACTAATTTGCAATTTCGTTTCGAAGGTAAGGACATACGTATTTGAGGCTACGCGATTGGCGTCGCCTGTCTGCTGCCGTTCTAGCGGCCGACGGTGTACGTAGAATTGCCTGAATTCAGGAGCTTTTCAACTGATTCTTTCGTTATCGATAACTCATTAGCGGAGCCTTAAAATCAATGTTGTCACTCATGACTTTCGTCTTATTTTAGCTCACAGAATCACCCCCTTTATTTCTGCTATTTTATATTTCGAATATTCTATATATTGTAGTCTGTTCATAAATCTTATGTATTTAAATCCTTCCTTACCTCTTCATCCTTCTGCAAGAGCAGCCTATCCGTATCAGATATGCTATTTTCGAAGTGCGGCCCGGAATCCCTCTTCAGTTTACTGCGAACAAGAAAATAAAATAAATATTATGTTGACGCCAAGAAAAATATTATGAATATTTATAAAATATACTCTGAAGACAAAATTGAATTGATACAACAAGAAGAGAGATTGGAAAGTATAAAGTAATTACCAGGAACTCAACAAAGAAACTAATAGCACAGACACACAAGTAGATTTTAAAAACTGCAGAAACAATTGCACTATTTACAATTTCCAATATGCAGAAGGCGTGAAGAGCGTACAGGAAATAAAGGAGGAAAGAAGATATACAATGTATATGGACGTACATCTAGAGAGTATTATACCTACTGAAATGCAAAACTTATTTACATGCGTAAATACCTCCGTTCCCGTATCGCTTGCTGTGAAATTTGGGAAATGCATTGCGCCCGGAAATTCTCGTAATGCACGTCCTGCGTGACATCTTTCAGATCCTGCATATGCGTAGATATCAGCATTGTCCTTAGTTTCACGAAATCGCTGTGTTTCGGATTCTCCACTGCGCCCGATCAAAGGTGTAAGGTTAATCAAATTACGCCTTGCACCAAATGGAGCATTTGACACGAGCACAATTCTGTACCCCAGAGCCAGAATGTATCGAATTCATTTCTGTTTTCTTTTTTTAATGATATCTTGCATACATGGTACCTGTCTCAAATGTTGGCTAAACTTCTTTTGGAAAACATTTGTTATCCGACCTGGCTGAATCTTTGGGAACATTTAGATAAACACGATTTTTATCAGGAGGATATTCCGAGACGCTTTTTTAAACATTTCTCAAATATGTGTACGCCAACGTGCATGTTGCTTATATTGTTTGCATTTTACATTAAATGTCGTTTGACGATGAAAACGACTACTCAGAAAATATACATAGATTAAAATACATATAACGGCGGCTGCCTTGCGCCGGCCGCACTCTATTGCTCGTTTTTCTTTTATTATAGGGGTTGGGGCGTTTAAAACCGGTCACCTGAATATCTTGTTTAGTTTTGATAATAGAAAAAAAGCTTCGAATCAAACTCACATTACATACTTGCCCCACGAAACCAAGCAAGTTTGACTGCCAACCAAGCAAATTAACTGGGTTATTCAGGTGACCTGTTTTAAATGCCCCACCCTGTACACACCATTTTTGATTTGGAATTAATCGCTCAATTGATGGTTCACAAACTCTTAACACAGTATAGCAATAACCAGTAGCGACACTCCTTCAAAATCGTGTCTGAGAAATGCTACAGCGCATGCCCTACATTATTATTGACAAGATGGCATCTGTTTCCCTCCATAGCATCTGTTTTCCTCGTTCGCACGCATGCCACGCAGCGTCATTTTATAGCATAGCAACAACCAATCAGAACACTTCGCGCTACTACACCAACAACATGGCCCCATTGGCACGTGACCTCGGATACCAACATCGAAGGGACCGACACGGAGTGCTGCTACTGGTTATTCTAATACTGTGCCTTTTGCTTTTTAGAAAGTGAAAATAAATAAAATGTCTTAACTTTTGAGTCGCGGAGGATCCTTCTCGTAAAAATTGTTCCTATGTAAAAAGAACCTACTTACAACATTTTAGCCGAAACGGATAATGGCAGTTTTCAAAAGAACAGCCAATAAAAATATTCAAAATTTTCACCTTTTTAAGGCTCTTAAGTGGTGTTACTCCTTAATACACTGTTTCTGTGGGTTCCAAAATTGCTTTTTCTCTTGTGGGATTTGAAAGTGTAACATTTAATTACCTTCTACGACTCCCCAGGGATACTGACGACCGCGAACCTTTTTCCCAGCAACTTCGAGCACCGTTGAACTACCAACCACGGCGAACGGAATGCACGCCTTTAGCTCCTTATCTTGTTGCTTAAATTCTTCATCCTCGTCGCTATCGCAGTCCGGAAACTGATATATCTACGTGCACAACATCGTGTGTCCTGCGTTTAGCCCGGCTTCTCTCTATCCCTTTTTTCGATTACTTGGCTAACATCCATTTTTACAAATTTTTTATATTTGTGTAATTTTATGTTTCACCATTACTTTGCGGTGCAAAGGCATCGCCTTTTTAGTAACTACTCTCTCTACCAGTTTCCTTCCATTATATTTTCGAATTAAGGTCACGATCATAAATGTAAAACTTTTAGAAAATAGAAAACAATGGAAGGGTAAAGCGAAAGAAAAGATATGACAAATATTGACAATAAAGGGACCAGCTTCAATCACTTTGACCTTGACATATATTGCCAAGGGCATCATTTTGAACAACTTTCTCCTATACATGTCACCGTCGCTTGGCCTTAATTTTCAAGATATTTGCAAAAAGCTGTCATTACCACTACAATGAATTCTACCTACACTTGTGCACTTGTGGTAGCTCATGCGTCTGTACTGTTAGCTGCTAACCCAACGTGTACACCGCGAAGGATCCCAAGCTCCTTGTCGAGAAGTCAATCGCAACAGACGATAAAAGTATTCTACTTTCTGGTTGATTTTTTTTTCTAAAAATGTCAAATTAATGTTTATTGGAAAATACGACATAAGCGGCCAGCTCGTGCCGACCGCAAAAACAAGGTACTACCAAATCTAATCTATAAATACAATTTTAACTTACTTTAACCGACACCTTGCAATTAGAGTTAGGTTTGGAGGTAGTTGTTTTAGCGGCGACACGAGCCGGCCACCTATATCATTACTTGCAAAAAAACTCTGGTTTGACATTTTTAGAAAGCAATATAAAAAAGGAGAGTACTTTTATCGTCTCTCTCGGTTCATTTGTCGTTTTAGTGATAAAATGAAAATGTTAAAAACGAAACTATATTGAAATAGCCAAAATTGAGGAAATCCGTTATACTGCATAGTTACCAAAGCATTTTGCAAGTATCTCGAAAATTAAAGCCAATCGACGGTAACGTGTATAAGAGAAAGTTATTCAAAATGATGTTCTTGACAACATATTTCAAGGTAAAAGTGATTGAAACCCTTACTGTCAATATTTACCAAAGATACTATACCTGAATCTCGTGTTCTTCGATGTCCGCGAGAATCCGCTCTTTCAGTTTCTTCACCTCCCAAGTAGTTAACGTATCCGCCTTCGCGATTACAGGCACAACATTCACTTTACGATGCAACCGCTTCAGTACCTCCAGATCGATTTGTCTAAGTCTGCGGGAACACCATAACGTGGAATTAACTTAATGTTTAAATGGAATACCGTATCGAATGTGGACGGAATTCTTGATCGCACCCGTGCCCATAAGGAGGTATAAAGTATAGACAACAGTGCACCCGGTTGTCTTGAATATTCTTCCTGTTCAAACCACTTTCGTCCGTGAAGTACTGTCGAAATTGTTCGTCGATGTACGCGGAGCATGCCTTCCAGGTATCCTCGCAGTTCACCGAATCGCCAAATCCTGCGTGCCAAATCATTTAAATGAAAAAAGGATGGTGGAACTTTTCTGAACGAAAATTAAAATCAACACTGCAAATCAGCTCAAATTTTCGCGAAAAGGACGGAGATTATTTCGATAATTAAGATTTGATTTTTTTTTAAACATTTGGACATTGCGTAGAAAACGTAGCGAATTAATTTGTACAACCACAGTATAGGATAGACCAGTAGCGGCACTCCCTCAAAATCGTATCCGAACAATGTTTCAGCGCATGTCCCATGTTACTACTGACAAGATGGAGTCAGTTTCCCTCCATAGCATCTATATTTTCCTTCGTGCGCATCCATGTCACGCAGCATCATTTTGTAGCGTAGCAACAGCTAATCAGAACATCACGCGCTACTACACCAACAGTATGACCGCCCGTCACGTGACCTCGGATACCAACATCAAACGGACCGACACGGTGCGCCGCTATTGGTTATTCTTATACTGTGGTACGACTAATCACTTCATTGTATACGTAGGTATGAAGAATCGAGAACACAAATTATTGTACCCGGCGTGTCGACGATTGTTAGGCGTAGCCTGACACCACGCTCCTCGATGTCCATTGTCTTCTTTTCTATCGACGTCGTTTTCTCAACACGTTCTGGAAATTAATGGTTTAATAATTAAACTATTAATGTCAAATTATATATTATTACTATTAATAATGGAATTATAGATACAATACAAGGTAATAGTTACATCAGTAGCAGTGGCCAATAAAATTTTTATTTGTAGCAACATTTACATACACCGATTCTTAATACAGAACATTAGGGAAGACTGGGGAGGTCTGATACAGTTTTATATTTTCTATAAAGTAAACAACAGAGTTGTATGTTACAGTATACCAGGTGTTTGACTACCGCATGTCAATATTTTAAGGGGTGATTACTTAGGTGATTCTGAACAACCTTCTCCTCTACGATAATGTTGAGATTCTTGCAAAATAAACTGTTTTGTTTTTATGACTGAATCATGATCATAATCAGATTGATGCCTCCCACTATGTATTAACCCTCCCTTAGGGAAGCACGAGACATTTTACATGCTTTGTAGAATCACATTTTTCAACATGTACCTCGTTTAAGTTTAAACAAATGAAATTCGTTTTCCCTAAAGTATATAATATTGAATTTAAGTATACAAGGGGATACTTAAAATATCATTTAGTTTCACCCACGGAATACTTTTTCTCCAAAACGTATCAACCCTTCCCATTCTCCTCTATTATCGCAGGTTGAAATTCAGTAGCGAAAGATTTGTAAGAATCAGAGTAAACGTTTGATACTAACCGGCGACATCGGGGATCCGTCGATCTTTGTAAAGATCCCCAAGGAAGAGACTGTTTATCAGGGTAGATTTTCCAAGGCCACACTCACCCAACACCATCAGCGTGAACTCGAACCCTCTTTTGACGGATTTTCTGTGCACTTGTTCGGGTAACGTGGCGAACCCGATATAATCCCTATCTTGATGAAGACAAAATGAAAAAATTGAATATTAACGATTTTTTTCACCAGTTTCGGTCAATTTGGCTTTTGTCCTCCCCCCTTCTCTCTCTCCCCCCCTCTCTCTCTATCTTCCCCTATTTTGTCCTTGTGTCATCGTGTCTTTTTACGTTTAGTATCTATGAGGGACAAAGGGGTGGGCAGAGGGTAAAATGAAAAGACGTGCACACGTACCACCGAACATATTAGCCACGCGCGACGACACTTTGGCGGTGTCAAAATAACAGCACCGAATGGATAAATGCGACAGTACTGGAGCACCGTACGAAACGTGAATGAGGGTAGATTGGCTACTGTTTTTCCCTTAGGACCGCGCTGCGCTGGCGCACTGCTGCCCACCGATCAATATTTCCTGTTCATGAGTCCAGTTTCTACCTCGTTTTCTGCTTTGCTAGTAGGCCTGCAGGATGCGAAATTCTTTCAGATCAGGGCCACAACCTTTGTGGCGGTTCCTTATTTCCCTGACACTGCCCCATAACGCAACAACCCTTTAACTCGTTGAAGCCATAGTAGCATGAAAAGTGTCCCAGTTCTTTAGTGCTTGAACACGCATGGGACGTTATTCATATCATCTACGAGCAAATGTTTTCATCAGTCTTTTGGATACGGGGAATATACACGGGACGTATATATACGTCATCCGCATTTGTTTAAAATATGCAGAACGTATATATACGTCGCCCATATTCAATAAAAACATACAGAACGTATATATACGTCGCCCATATTCAATAAAAATATATTAGAACGCATATAGGGTGTTTTTAGTAACTGGGACAGGCTTGTAACTCTGTTCCAAGTGAAATTAGGAAAAAATGGTAGAGGAAAATTTTGCACTGTTTGACACGCTGTATTATACTACCGTACTAGTTTTCCACAGATGCACCAGTGACGTACACTGCTCTTTTAAATGTAGCTCTATAATTCTCTTTACAAACATCGGTTCCCCGTTTCATATTGCGTATAAAAGGTATAGGGGAAAGTCATCAAAAACTCAAGTTTTCGAGATATTTTATTTTTTCTTTTAAATTTATAATAAACGTTCAAACGTTCCACCCTGTCGTTATAAACATTTCCTTATCCATTTCTTAATATTTTTCGTTACATTATTTAATATGCACTTTTAACAAAAAAAAACCCTAAGGACTAATTAAAATTCCTAATATTTCCATTTTCGTTGATCCGTTTTGCGTAAGTATTATATGATAATTAATCCAAACATGTAGGACAATGATTTAGCTTTCGCAATTTTCTCACAAAATTAACGGTGAAGGATAAATTGAAAAAAGAGAATAGGACGTGGCTCCAAAACGTACAACTATGTAATTCGGAGAGCGGAGTGAAGTGGCGGGAAATCTAGACGGTCTTCTAATGAATATTAATGCACGAGAGATAGTAGATAAGGGGTCGAGGATCTAACGAGATTGGCAGCAAGGGCGATCGTGAGTGGAACACGGCCGCGGCTCATGTAATTTCCGAGGAGGTCGCCGGGCTAGGACGTTCCTCGAGTTCCGGCGCCACGCCTCGAAGTCAATGTTCTCATGGAAAAGGTGAGGAAGGAAGGGGCAAGACCCGGTGGTCGAAGGTGGACGGAGATGCTTGTCGCGCACAACTTTCCGAATTGATAGTCCCGACACGCGGAACATCGCTCTTGTAATACTTGGAACATGAGACGAACCCATCCGGCGTGTATGTACTACGTTGTACTCGGCCCGTACTTGCTTTGCATTCCTTTTTTTGCCGGACCCAGTTACCTGTCGTTGTCCACTTACGTCTGATTCTACTTTCAACGGCGTCATGCAATTAGACAGATTGGATTTTAACATTTAACTTTAATCAGGTAAAAAATTACAAGGTATCCAGGGGCTCATAATGTTGTGCAATTGACGTTTTCGTATATGATCGCGTAAAGGACATCTGAAGGTCAACTTTTTTTTCTTAAAAAGAATAATATATTTTTAATTACATAATTCGATTTGGCTCACCATTTTCTATAAAAAAGCATTCAGATACTTATACTGAAAAATCATTACTTTAGGAAATATTTTGATTGGTTTAATAATCGAACTCCTACCTTAAATTGCAACAGAAAAAGCGCATCTGTGTACTCGACTGTGTGTTCTTAAGTAAACAAAAATCACATCCAACATGTACCTACTGTGAATGCAAGTAGCACAGCATTAGTGTACAATTCCCAAAAATGTTTAAACAATCATTATTTCTGCGGCTAGAGTGATTAAAAGTCTGCTTTATTTTAAGTTGTGCATGTGCATATTTATAAAACTTTGCGCCATCTGTTTAGTCGGGCTGTAGGTAAATGCATGATATTTCGTGCCATATGATATTTCAAGAATGAGTACCCGGAAGAGCAGCCGGACTTGTGAAACAATTAAAAGTTAAAATAGAATATGAGTAAGACTGTGAACACGCAGTGATCCCTCATGCCGGATATTCCATAGATCGCCGAGCGAAGCGATGAGCGTTAGAAAGATGAGAGAAAGCGAATATCCCACTGTCTCTGGCTGTTGCGTCAACATAATTGCAGGAGTGGTTAAGAGAAGTTCTCGCGAACTCGTTCGCGGGAGTTGCGTCACAGAGATAGATGCTACGAATTGAGAATTATGCAGAGATTGAATCACCAACCGGTCTAAATTGAACTTCGTTCGAGCATCGATTTTTTAAATAGATTTTTATAGATAGCAAGAAAAATTGAAATATACCAAGAAAAGATTATAATGGTAAAAAAAGACAAGATCGAAAAACAATAAATTCGGATGTCAAATTGTCCAATTAGTGCGAACAGTTTCTGTGAACACAAGAACTTTACTTTTGTCAAATCTATATACATGTATTGATTACAATTAATCTTATTCGCTCCGGTTAACTATTAACCACAATTCACAGTTTGGAAGAATTATTTTTATTAGCTTAATTGTAAATAGCAGAACTGGCCGAAAGTATGGCTAATTGTTTATATGAAAATTGTCATTCCTTAAGTACGAAAGTCATTTTTCCTTTGCTTTTTTTCCAGTGCGATTTGTGTCACAGGGGGCGCAAATATTTCGAACTGCTTCAGCAGGTTTAGAGCTACTATTGAACTCTGAAAGTAAGAAAAACGTTGGAAATGCTCGTGACAGCATTTAAATCCAAGCATTTCTGTTACCATGAAAATGCGAAACCAATTCGCAGCAGCTTTGAGAGAGGAATGTTATTGGGATAAATTCATTGCTGGAATGAAAGCGGCAAGAACTTATTGGACGACCTAACCTAATAACATTATCCATGAAAATCATTTGCACGATAACTAACTCTATCGAATTATTTCATCCCAATACTCTCCTTTGTTTATCGTTACCTTCATTACGTGATGTTGGAGCTCTGCGTAATGAAAAGCAATTGATTGGTATATATTCTCGGCGACAAAGCAGTTGTTTCCCAATAATTCTCCACCGACTAATACCGCCCGCGCTAAAAAGCAATCGATGTAGAATAATTTCCTGTTCAAAGGTGGCTTGCACGGTTCTACCGCAGGGAAAGGATGAGGCAGGGTAAAAGAGATGAGCCGGTAGTTACGTAAATGAGGATATCTCGTTTCACGGCGACCTTTGGGGCCGAATCGCGAATCACGTTTTACGGAGGAGGATACACGGGGGAGATTCACGATGGAAGAATCACGAGCTAAAGGCAGTCGCGTTAGCGATGCAACGGCACGATGTTCTCCAACTTTCCTCGTTGCTCGGTCGACGAGCGAAGCGTGCGCGCGCTTTGCGGAATACCAATGCCGCGTAGAGAGGGCTTATTCTGCATAGCATTGTCTCCTTTTCGACGTGCGTCTTTGTAATCGCGCAACAGCGTTCGATTCAGCGGAAGGCGTGTATACGAAAAACTTCGCCGATTCGGCAAAGGAAACTTTCTGTCCTCGCGGCACTCCTGCGACGACAGACCGGGATAGTATTATGCGTTGCTGAGAAGAAATCCACCGCTCGCGCCGTCTAATGTGACACTTTTGAACCACCCACCCGTTGTTGCGTTACACCCCCTGTTGCGAGCTATAATGTCGAAGTAGTGGAGATGGCTCTTCAATCAGGGAAGCGTCTATATTATGCTCTATTAAGCGTTGCTCACAAGAAGTCTGTTGGAAAAAATGTGGCTACGATTGATTGGGCAAATATTGCCAATAAGGCACCCAGCCCTGCTCTTTTACAAATATCTCGAAAGCTGAAACTTTTCGACGGTAACACGTATAAGAAAAGGTTGATAAAAATGATGTCTTTGAAAACATATTCTAAAGTGAAAGTGATTTAAGCTTATTGTCAATAGTTACAATTGATTGTACAGGGTGATTCTCATGCTGATGGATTTTAAGTAAGTGTTGTTAAAGGCACTGCGATCGGAATACCCAACGAAACATGGGTTCTGACACAGACCCCCAATCTGTTACCTCTAGGGGACCATTTAAAAAATCACAGACACCGCTGGGTGTTCTGGTTCCAGTGTCTTTAGGCGGTACTTTTATTAAGTTAAGCAGTTCCACTTCCCTAACGCAATCGTAGAAGTGGAACGCATACGTTTTCCTAATTAGCTGAAAGCTTTATTATTAAATTTTATTATCATTAAGTTTATCGTGAATAGTTTAATGATACCATGAGTAAGCGTCTTCGTTAATCTTAACTACAGAGCTGCCACAAGAAGATATTCTTCAGTGAATGATGATAAACACGTCACTGTTCTTGAATGACAACATTGACCTTGCCTGATTGTTCGCATTCTATCATTGGAAACCTATCTTAATGCCTGCAACAATCGGTAGATGTCCATTTCAAAGTTATTGAAATTTTCTGAAGAATATCTCAGTAATTATTAGTTTCTGGACACATACACAATACCTTTTTACTCAGAATCCAACACTCTTGAAAATTTTGATGGTTTCCATGAAAACCATGAATAAGCTCAAGGTGACCTTCACATTTCGCTAGAGAAAAAAAAACAAAATAGTAACAAACTAATTGTTACATAGTATAGCCCTTTTGATGTCATACAACTTTTGTTTGAAACGTTTTTTTTATATAACAAACAGTTCACAAGTAATTTAGATGGCAGACTTAAGTGAATCGCCTTGTATAAACACTCTCGTCTAAAGTATCCAGGGCAAAGCTTGTTCGTGCCGGAACGGATAATTATAAACGAGCCTTTAGGCAGTTATAATTAAAACAGTTTAGACGACCCATACACTCCTACCACCGTGCCGGTACCACAGGACATCTTCTGAACAATGTATAGGACTTTTATAGTTTGTTTCAGAGGAGGTGGATCCGCACTAGTTTCACCGGACTTCTTCTCAGCAACGCATTTGTGCCCGACGCGAACCACTCGCAACCCGTAGGTTTATATAATAAAATAACCAGTAGCCCCGCAGCCGTGTCGCGAATTACTGGCACGCGAATTCTATCGTTGCGCAACCCTTCGCGCATTATTCTGGGTTAAATAATATTATGTCACCGAGGAAAGCGTGCCTCGTGTAAGCGAACGGGCACGTATTTACACGCGTAAGCCATGTCTGCGATGATTAAAACAAACTTCCTTTATCGCGTTACTGATATAATTAACCTGTTGATCGGGTCAGTCCGGAATCGGGTATTTCTTTGATACTGGAAGATAGAAAGCAATAAACAGACTGCGCAAATTAACATTTTTGATAATATAATTAGAACAGCAGAAGGTTGGTAGGTACTCATTTCACCTACCAGGAATTATAAAAAGCACTATAATTTGGGTATTTTGTACATTTATTCATATTAAATGCATTTTGTGCAGTTTTGTATCTTAAAATTTCCTATAGATGCATAAAAGTCCGCAGTCTAATAATAAACTTGAATTACTATACATTCAATCCCTGCAAATCTAAATTATCTAATGCACTTTCATAAAAAAAAACGCTAAAGTATATTCGAGATGCGAAGTGTTCAAAATTAAATCAACATACAACTTTCCAAATATTGGTAATCCAAATTGGTGAGTTGATTCGTTTTCGCCAGTTAACGGGTTTGGTTAAATCGAGTTCCGCTCCATCTGTTGAACAAGTAGCACGCTGGAGCGAAGGAAGGATGAGCAGGGATGGCACAACTCGCTCGCTTCTGCAGCCGGTGCAATCGGGAAGTTTTATTTGCATTAGGCAAGCCAGTATCTGACGTAACTCTACGATTAGATAACGCGGGTTCGGTTCTTCTGAATTTTGGTCAGTTAACAATGAGAATACCGAAATCGATGTTGGTGATGGTTTTCGCCATACCCGTGGCTTCGTGACTTGGGCTTCGTTTCGATTTGTAAAAGAATGCTAACGGCTGTGCTGTGTGTACGCACACCTTTTCCGGGATAACGCGAAGCGGTAAGCCCTTTGGGAATAATTCTTCCGCGTACATACACGCGAAGCCGCGGAAAACAAAACCCAATCACGTAGGTGCGCGCATGGGCGTGAGTATGCTCGCGACAACGTGTCCCGTTTTTGAAATCGCCCCTACGTGATCGAGGTAGATCCGCTTGAATTTCTCAGGAGGCACGCGATTAGTAATCGACTGTGCGAAGACTCTGCCAAAGATTACCAACGAGTTACGATCCGATACCCTCCCGCTTGTTTTTCTTTTTAAATTTTACGCTGGATTCGATCATCGCCAAGCGAATGCTAATCGAACCGCACTTATGTAACGAATGTCTAGCTGCGAAAGCCAAACGAATTTCCTTACCACTCTGTTCTTTCTCTTCAGTTGTTATCGAAATAAATATTATTCCTGAAAATTTATTAAGGATTCAGATCAATAAACTCATCAAACGTTTTGCTAGTATTTTAATCGTGGTAATTTGTATTTAAATCGCCGTAGTGATTAATTTCAGTCATACTTTAATTTCCTTAAATACAAAATGTAAATCAATATAAAAATGATCGGACACGGGTTGAAAACAGTTCTGATACCTGTTCCAGTTCTTAAAACAGTTATAGGAACCGAACAAATTTTATGACCGTTATGGATACATATATCTTACGGTTCTACAGAACCGATATTATCTTGGTTCCATAACTGTTCTATGTATAACTGTCATCTTTCGGTTACACAGTAACTGTTACGGTACTTCAACATATCGGTTTTACTTCAACTGTTATTGATTTTCTTATTATTAAAACAATTTAAAGAACCAAAATAATCTTGAAACAGTTACGAGGTTATAATTCATGCAGTGGTAGAACCGAAACCGTAACCGATATTCGCCAGAACCGATATATCCATAACGGTTGTAAGAATTTTTCGGTTTTCATAACTGTTTTAGTCAGACTCGAAATATACATATACATATAATAAACTTGAAACAGTTCGTGATAACAAAGTCTGTCCGGTACCCCTGATTTAAATGACTAAAGTTGGCTGCCAATGTCTTGCTGCTTGTTGGCTGCCACATTGGCACCAACGCACGTTGCGAACCGTTGGTTGCCATCTGGCTGCCAACTCGCTTCTGGCGTGGGTTGTTGCCAATTAGCTAGCAATTGACACCCACATGGCTACTAAGGATTATTTTCGAAACCGTTTCAACCCTTGTAAAATTTCTCTGAACATTATTTGTAAATTAGTAAAATATGTGTGAGTATTAAAAATTTATATGAAAGTGCTAAATATGTAGATGAAATTATTAATTGCGCTAACAGTTTATAAATTATTACAACATGTAGCAAGTACGATTTCTATCCTTTCTGATGCTGGAACTAAATGGGACGAAACAAGACAGAGGGCAGCACGTATCCGGTATCTACAAAGCTTCGTTCGCTCATGTCCGCCCAGTTTTGAGTTACGGAAGTTCAAAGAGCTTGGCTTTGGACGGTGCATACATATTTGCATATGTATTTATGTCAGAGAACCTGAACGCGGATGCATGTATGCGAGCAAGCAGGGGAGCGAACAAGTGAACGAGCAATAGTGGGTTTCGAATAGCTTGCGTAACAGCTCGGGCTCGTACTCTGTAAGAGCGGATGAACTTTTCCGTATTGGGAATGCTTATGAAATAATCTACGAGGAGGATCGGCCGCTTAAAGGTTCTCCCCCGGTCTTTCACCAGCCTCTAGGACTCGAAGGAAAAAAGAGAAAGGATTAAATACCAAATCGCTGGTTTTCTTCTGAAGATATACACTTTTTCCTTCTAAAGAAAATCGACCGCGGTTAGAACTTAAATATCTTTTGCGAAATGATACATTTTAGGTCGCCTAGGACTTTTTGCTCTATCAATAAGCGAGCCGAAGAGTTGTAGTTGCGAAATAGGTTATGTGCGGCGCTCGAGCTAACCGAACGAAATTGCGCAAAAGATATCTTCCAAGTGGATGAGAGGAAGACACGGTACCGACAACTATCGTAGACAAAGAGGGTCGCTAGAAGAAATTCCCTGGCGTAATGTCGACCTCCGTTCGCTACTCCCTCCCGTTCGAGACCGTTTTCCCTTTATACTCCCGATGGCGAAGCTCTCGATCGCGTCTCCATCGCGATGCGCTCATCTGGCCGCCGCCGCGAGACAACGAGGCGAACACTGTCGCGGAAAGGTGGGGGCGCGAGACGGCGGGAAGCGCGAAGGGGAAGTAGTTCTCCGAGAGTTCATCGCTTATTATGTAAGCGGCGTAAGTAACGTAAGCAACCTGAGCGGGAGAGTCGAAGGTGCGGTGTAGAAGCGCGAACCCTGCGAATCGCTCATCGGTCTGACATTTTCCCCGCAAATACTAATAGGACGACACCGCTGTCGCGGCTTTGGTAATTTGACTTTTTTGCCTATGCTCGCGCCCTCCTTCTTTCGCGCGAACTGTCTCCATTCGCACTCGGATCCGTGTTCTGTTCCTTCATGGGTCGCGTCCTTTCTGACTCCTCGAAGAAATAGGAGAGGAGAAAAAAAGAGCGTGGCTCCGGAGTGGAAGGATCGTTTTTCGTTCCTCCTCGACGACAAAGTCGACCACCGCACGGTTCTTCTTTTTCGTGAGAAAGTTTTCGTTCGGGACCACGCAGGGGATGACAGTCGCGTGTAACCGGTATATTGATGTAGGTGCGCAACACCGCCACGTTTCGTCCTCGTGCCTCCTCCCTTTTTTTTTTGTATTCGGAATCGTTCCCTACGCGTCCACGACTTCTTTTCCTGGCCCGTTTCTTTTCCTCCCCAAACTCTCGATCCGGCAGGTAGCTCGTCTTTTGCGGTCCCGATTTCCTCAACTTCTCTCCCCACCGGTCGAATACCTTCTCGTATGGTTATTGTTCGAGCCGAAAGCCGTCATTGTGCGACCGAATCAAAGGGAATTCGAGTGCGTTTTCCTTGCATCCCGTTACATGACCGAGTGAGCTCTCCGTATCCCGAGAAGAGGCCTGGGTCAATACGATTCGTATGCGCGTGGAGAGGGAGCGAGAGGACAAGGCGGGGGACGAAAAGGCAAAGAAGGACCTCGAAAAGAATCTGTGCGGGTCGTGGGAGGAGTCGTGGGAAAATTGTCGGAAGCTTCGTAAGACGTTTTCGAAGCCGCTTAGCTCGGCTCACCGTTTGACACGAAAGAACGAATTTTCTTCAAGCGTGTCTCCTCTATTGCCCACATGCTTTTTTATACTTCTGCTAGTATTTATGGGCTATGACGGAAGTAAAAATTCTGCCGTGCCAGTGATGGCCTCTGAAGAAAAATGAACGGTTAAATAAAAAGCAACCTAACCTAACACAAATACGTTGTTTAGGATTGAATACAATATGAGGACTCTTAGTTTCTATTTGTAGCAGGGATCGAAAATAACAGTTATTCCAAAAAAATTTTTGGAAAAGATTAGGTTACGTATTAACAGAAACTTGTTTATTATTTAAATTGAGGACATTAACCATTAAATGTAAAGGAACCCTTTTCAAAGAACTGCATGATAAAAAAATGCGATTTTTTAAAGTTTTGGTTACGAATAACGGTTAGAAGTAGACTGCGAATTTTATGCATTTATAAGAAATTTATAAATGCAACCAAAACAATACTTTCGTTATCGACAACTATGTTAGCAGTAAACAAAATACAATTTTTCTCATTGGTAATTGTTGCGAGCAACCGAAATAAATTTCCCCCATCATTAATGATCAATATTATTAATATTGCTTGTACCCAAAGACATTTTAGTCGGAAATGGAATTGTTATTCCACGATTTTCTTCATTTTGGTTATAACAGTTATAACCAGTCAGCTATGTACAGTCCCTGATTTCTATTGGAATAACGCATTGGTACTCAATTATGCTCATCACAGGTGCTGTATAATTTCACAAGAAAGGAACAAAATTGTATAGAACATTTTTGAAGTTAAGGATCGCTTCCAGCAGAGCATTCAGAACAAGTTTCGCGCACCCTACAACTTAATTTCCATACGAAACCGTATGCAAACAGATCTTTATTCATAGATGCGTGAGACACGCCAGTCCCTTTACAAAAAGACGGATTTCCTGATTTTGTAAAGAACAGAAGAGCGTCGAAGATAAAACTTCGGACTCGCAGCATGATTGAAAGGAATCCGGTGAATCGCGCGTCTGGAGGTCGCAATAACGGATAAAAGGAACTGAATCCTCGCGATTCTCCTTTCTTCTAACCTATACTGCGCGGCTGGAATTGTTTAGAAACAACTTCTGCACTTCGCAAAGCCACTGGAATTTAGTTGGAAGAAGTTGGCGCGGTTTGGTACCATTGCAGATTGAAGTTACCACAGTTGTTCTGTAATTTTATTCAACGAAGGAATCACCGCTTGTTCCTACAATTCCCGCCCGAAGTTTTACAGGACTGTAGATCTCGTAAGTGTAGAAGTCCTGGAGCTAACTCGTGAGAAATGTTTTAACATCTGCTTTTATTTCTGCGCCATTGTTTTTGAACTGTTTGTCTTCTGGAAAAGTGAAAACTTGTGAAAACTGTACGGGTCAGAAGAGGATTTTATAATCTTATGGAACATATAGTGCAATTTCCGATGTAACATTCTGTATCTTTTGGTCAATTTTACCCGAAATTCTGATGACGACACGAAGTGAACGATAATACCGTTGGTTGTTTACGCGTAATGTTTTCAAACACAGAAATAAAAACTTTAAAAACTTGAAGAAACAGAAAAATGGCTATTACAAGCATATCATGTAATACAATGTCGCAAATCTACTAAAATCAATACTTGTCTACTAATATTAAATGCTTCTTCAGGTTTAATAATTGAAAGGGGGCTAACATTATTTTTATAGAAAATAGACGGTGGAAGGACAATAATTCCTTTAATATATATGTATTATGTATAATTGTGTATTTTAAATCATAAGTATTATTTACATAATTCTTTATATAATTCTTTATATAATAACCTAAATTATTAAATGTCTAAATTAATAAATTTTAATTGTTAAATATTGCAAATTAATTGCAAATTTTATGAAAATAAAAATATAACTATTAATAAATAATTATAAATTTATTAACAGTTCTAACACCGTCTCACCCCCCCTTCCCCTATATCACGTAATGCCCCACGATACCAAACAGCTTTTGTAGGAACATTTTTTTAAAATTTCAATATTTCATGAAACATTCCATCGTTTCCAGTGAAATGAAACACCCAGTATAACCTCCCCTTCATAATAACCAATACCTGTAATTGTATTCCTCACCCTATTTCTAGCTGCTCACTTAACACTGACAGAATTAAGATCGAAATACAATTAAAGTGGGCGAAAATGTCTGCCACAAAAGCAGCATACAATAAAGCAAACATGCAGTGGCATCAAACATAATTATTGGCTTGTCCAATAAGTAATGTCGGTCCTCCAATCAAATTGTGCAGAACTCAAACGTCACAGGCATCTCAAAACCATCCCAAATCGATGCAAATGGTTTCTAATGTTGGATTTCGATATCTTCAGCATCTTGATAATCTCCCTTATTGTGTGACGTTGTTTACTTTTAATTAGAGTTGTTGTTTGATCCGGCCAAAATTATTTTCATCACAGGAAGCTTATTTAACCATTTTAAAATGAATCATTCGTTTACTGCACTACTGTAATGGATATAGAACATGTTTATTGTTGTTTTAAACACTTTTCGTTATTCATCTTTAAATCGAAATTGAGCCGAGCAAATTTAATGCAAGTTTAATTAATCTTTTTTGCAATTAGAATATTTATTATTATATTACTTTGTATCGAAAAGCAAGGGACATCCACTGCTGCAGAAATCCGACACCATTTCAATAAAAGGACCAAATCAATAAAAACGATAAATCTCCACTTTGAGATTAATTGCTGATATTCCTCATAGAGGAAGGAGTGCTGCTATCACCCCCTGCTGCTAATGTGGCCTCCTCTTGATTTGTATATCTATAACAAAAATATCTAGTTACCTCACTGGTATCATCTGTAGCATCTACAATCCAAAAACAAGAAAAATCATGTTTGCCCTAAATACCGCATATCTATCCAATAATAAGCATTTATAATATAAGTTACGGAGAAAAAGCTTTTTGTCCTCCGAAAAAACAGTATTTCTTGAAAAACAAGGGGGTCGAAGTATTGTGTGTTGATATACGGAGTGTTTCGCTACCTCATGCAAATATTTTACGGGATAATTGCTTAGGCGACTCTGAACAACTCTTTCCTTTGCCAAAATGCCGGTTAAAGCTTCGTTCTTGAATTACTAACGAAAAACACTGTCCAATCAGGGCGCGCTATCTCTCGGCTGAGCGCGCGCTTTACGCGGGCTCTGGTTGGTCAGTGTTTTTCGTTAATAATTCAAAAACGAAGCCTTAACCAACATTTTGGCAAAGGAAAAAGTTGTTTAAGATTGCCGCAGCAATCGCTCCTTAAAATATTTGCATGAGGTAGGGAAACACCCTGTATAAAAGGTACTTAGAACCGATATGCTTAAGTAGATCACTTAATCTTTGACATTTTCAAAAACATAATTAAAACTTTTGAACCTATACCTGTTTGTAAATACCCCCCCCCCCCACCCCCCACGCCACCTTGAGGATAATACAGCCTTCTCGGTAACTGTAATAATACCTGTATACATATTAACATCATCTTCTTCTTTAATCACTTGCTCAACTTTGTTTAACGACTTTCAAAATGTACTTCACTCACTAGAGCGCTTGGATAGTAGTTTTGTCTTGGCTGAAAATAATGTGCCGGCCCAGAGCTTAGTGGCACATAGCGAATGCACGTTGTGCGAAGAAGAAGAATATGTGTGCGACTGTTGTTTATGACCGAAAACAATTTATTTTAGGCATTCCCTTTTGATCACTAACGCAGCAAAAGGTTGGCTTTCATTATTATTGTTAGGGGACCGTATTACCCCCACTTCTGTAAGAATGCCAAAGTTACTTATGTTCACAAAACATGTTAAATTGAATTTAATTGTACTTCTTTTACTCTCACTTTTCATTACATGTAACCTTATTATTTTAACTTCATTTTAGCTAAAAATTTAAAGCGGTTTAGGCGATAAATCAGATTTTAGAATAAAATAGAAAATAGGGGGGGGGGTGGCATAATAGCACTTCTTATATTGTTAATTAGATTCCCAATAATTGAAAGCAATCTATTAAATTTTGCAAAGATAGTAGCTGTACCTTGCGACGCCTTGACCGTATATTTTGAATTTGTCGCGAGTTCGATGACCGACGAAGACGAACGACGTCCGTGAAGAAAGTCTCTGCCCGCATAAGCATTCCTACATATGTATGTACACATACATATACATACATACAGTATAATACATCACAAACGCAGAAATATATGACAAGCATTCCCAGTTTTCGCCATGTTAGTATCTACACATACTACCTTGTATCGCGACATTTATTTCAATCGTTTGTGACTATCCGTTCCGCGTGGATCTCCATCACGATTTTTCCCTTTATTCACAGTTATGATTACGACAAAACCCAGCGCAGTAGTAACGACGGAACGGGCCGCAGCGATTTATCGAAAAGAGGAGCCAAGTGCGTGCGGTTTTATGGAAAAAAAGTAAAGGGGAAAAAGAAGCGAAGATGGAGAAGCATATGCCTTTTGTTATTGCAGCCTTTGCTCGTCGATATTATATACGCCTATTCAAGAATCTTTCGAATTTATCTCTTTTTCACGAAAACATATTCGTCCCTTCCCCTCGTGCTTAATTATATTTTATTTCTTGCGGGTTAGTTGCACTGCGGTTTTTATCGATTTCCGACTTATCTATTTAATGGCGTGAGCGTTGAAATTATCTCCGGAGCTATCAAGGTACTGGAAACGAGACGGCTAAGACGGATGGAAGTATTATAGATTGTACAGAAATAAATTGCGGGTTTAAGCATTACGCATTCTAAAAGTGTAATTCTGCTTAATAAACTTGCTTGATCGAAATAAAATTCAATGCAATCTGTAAATAGATGCACTTTTCCCAACGAGATATCAAGTGGTTCTTTTTCATACGATAATTACAATAAAGTCTCAATAAACTTCTTGAAAACATTTACACAAAGAGTACAGAGGTAAAGACGTAAAGAAAGAATGTCTATTGTAAAAAGTTAATCGAATGTTTGAAAATACTGTAAAATGACAAATAACCTAACCTAACTTAACCTATATCTAAGAGCACCAGCGACTTTTTAAAGTGCAAAGCAGAGCAGAGTAAACAATAACCGTCGTAGAAAGCATATTTAAAACATTCTGTAATGATTTCAAGACTATTTAAATATTAAACAATGAATGCCATTTTTAAACTTATTAAAAATTATCTCTTAGGGAAAAACGAAGCAATGGGCAAATGACAATTATTAGTCCAATCCTAACCTAACTTAATCTATATGTCTAACACCATCTGCGACCTTTTAATGTATAAAGCACTTTTTAGTTTGTAATGCTTCCAAAATTATTTAGATTATTTTGAAGCTTACAGAAGAACGAAGTAATGGGCAAATGACGATTGATAGACCGGGGTAGCTACAAGTAGATATGCCTATAATATGCAGAACTTCGAAGCAACTGATGCGAAAAAACGCAAGGACTTTCCGCGAGACCTGATAGCCCATAAATTCTAAATATGTATATCAGTCTATAGACGCTGCGATTTAATTTCAATCAATCATAAGTGTGACAGGGTCTGAATATAGGATAGTTGAAGTTTAAGATCATATTGGATGCATCAACTTAGTGGCAATAGTGTGTAACTATGGTTCAAAATCCAAAGAATACCGGAGGAAGCAGGTTTCTATTTGTTTTGTTAATGTTATGCGTTGCAAAATGTGTCAAATGACTTATTTTACCTTCCTAAAAGATTTTACAGGGTTGTTCGTGTCATCTTCTTAAGAATAATCTATTGAACTAAGAGCTAATTTGTCAAAAGTACTACGTCCCTGACATCGCAAACTTTTATCAAATATAAATTGTTTAATAAATAGAATCGCATAGTATTTACTATAGTAATTAAATATCGTAAAGCAAACACGTTGCAAATATTCACTGTAGTGGTACATTAAAAAAAAAATCTTCAACTAGTTTAACCGTAACATCTGAAATAAAAGTGCCAGTCCATATTTAGACCACTTCCACTACACATCATAAAGAATTACGTTCACGCGATTGGAAGCACGGCGGAAACTGAAAAGCAAATAGAACCGAGCTGATGCAAAAGAGGCGAGGAAGGACTTTAGATTCAAAGGAAAGGTACCGCGGTGGGTTGAGTGGGAACACCTGCGTCGGCGACGTCGTAACGCTGATAATCCGCCTTATCCTAAAACAGGATCGACCGTGAGATTCCGTGGGCGTGTCAGGAGATCTTAGGCCCGGTCCACGGCCGCATCTTCGTTACGTTTAAACCACCTTTGGATTCCCTGCCCACAATTCTTTCCCTTCCGCTTTTTACTCCCGGCATTGTCGTCCCCGCCTCATTGTCTTCGTTCTACCTGAGAAGGGCAACTGATTCGATGGTTATACGCACATGATTTACGTTCCTCCTAGATTATAGTGTCATCTCTTACATCATAATTCTATTACAAGCAGGCGACAACAAACACCGCAGAGTGGTTAGGTTAAGTCTGATCTCTGTATTTTTTGGTTCATTCCACGGATTGTATTCTATCCTCTCTCCTGCGGCTCGGTCTTCTTTTTTTTATCTGACACCTGACATCCGGAGAATCGACGAGCTCGAGGTTAAGGTGGGACGATAAGCCCACAAGTGAAAAATGAAAAACCTGTTCCTCTTCCTGTCTTGGGATGAGACGGTGGTCATTACATGCTCGAGCGCACACGGAGGTCTCGAATATAAGGTACCTGCCTGCCACTGGCCGTGAGTATCACGGAGAGGCTATTCGAAGGATACGAGAAAAACCTCGAGTCGACCGGAAGCTGGCATGTATATCCCGATAGACCACCTTATACAGTGGAACGACGAGAGCTCGCGTATATACTACTTAAAACGAATCTGCAAAACGTTTGCCAGAGTCATGAAGACTTTTTGTATTGGAAGAAGTGTATAACAGCTTCGACCGCTTTATGCCCGACTTCTAGGCTCTCCGGAACACGTACGCATGTAGGGAACGGAATAACCTAATGATGCGATGGGGAACTAATGCATTCGGAAATTAAAGTTATCGTATATGAAAAAAGACGCGTTTCTTATAATGGTTAACATATTAATAAGTTAAAGGTGTGATGATATTTAATTCCCTTCGGTGGTAACGATATCCCTGGTGCTACAGGTTTGGGTCACTAACTTCATCAAGGATAACTTCTCTCTTCATTGCAAGTAGCAAGTGTGTTCAGTGAAGAAATTACTAAATATTAGTTACAACTTTACTAAAAGCTTTTAAACTTTTTTAAATGACTTTGAAATCGTTAGTCATAAAGCTCGAATACTTTATTAACACTAAGATAATTGGTTATAGTTAATATTAAAACTGTGGACAGGAAGCTTCTCAAAAAATTAATGTTACAGTGTTAACAAAACGTTTCAACGCTACGCAAGTACTTTGATCCTTACATTTTTCTCCTCTTTTTAAACGATGACAATAATTTCATTGCGCATATAAACGATTACAAAAGTCATAGAAATAAAAATTCTGCCTAAACAAAAATTACATACTTATATGCAGTAGCCCTGCAGCATACTTTCGTACAAGCATCAAGCATTAAGCAGGTACTAATATTTTTTTTTATTAAACTGGCATCGATATTTCCGTGTAGGTGTCGAACAATTATTGATCGTTCCTTTAGGTACCCGATATTGATAACTTTGTTGAGAGAACTTTGCACTTACCGATACGAAGTATTTAAACTATAGATACTTATCGATACAAAGTATTTACAATATCGATATTCATCGATACTAACTACTTAAAATATCGATACTTATCAATGCCGCGTACTTAAAATATCGATACTAAGTACTTACGATGTCGATACTAATCGATATCAAGATCTTAAAATATCGATATTTATCGTTACAACGAACTTAAAATATCGGCACTCGTCAATACCAAGTACATAAAATATAGATACTCATCGATAACAAGTACTTAAAATATCGATTGAATGCCGTCAAAACTACCGGTATCGATACTATCACTAACTACATACTTAGAAAAGATGAAGGGTTAAAAGTTGACAGTGACGTCAACGTTACGAACAGGTCGGCTAGCGGTTAGAGGAGTGTTAGTCGCGTGCACGTTAGTGGAAAAAGGAGGCGGAATAAAGGTGCGTGAATAACGGAAGGAAAGAAAATAACGATGAAAAAAGTAACGTAGAGATGGGAGTGGACAAGGGAAGGGGATGTGTTTATAGGAATATTTACAAGGAGTGGATTCTCTCGGCGCGCCCCACCCGAAAGACGTTGGTCGGTGCACGTGTCTGCACGCACCTTCGGCCATGCGTGTTCGTTCGTTTATGCGTGTATCCGCGTGCTTACGGCGAGACGTGGCAACGCAGGTTGGAATGCAGTTTAGGAACGCGAGAGTCGCCCACGAGGCCAGCTCCCCTTCCCCTTCTGAAGGCCTTCTTACAGGAAGAAACCGAGGCTGAGGGGAAGCTCACTGCTACCAGGAAGGAACTCGTTGGAATTCCCTTCACTCGCCTTCTTTCTTCTCCTATATTGCTCTGCACATCTCCTTTCCTTGTTTCCTTTTTCTCCTCGTCCTCTATGCCCTTCCTGATCCTTTTCTTCGCAGAACAATTTCTGACACATGAGTACTTGTACACTTGCGCGTATGTGGTAGCTCTTAACAACGATGATCGTTCATTGGCATTTACATAGACTATGTCATTTTAAGAATCTGCTGGATGGTGTTCCGGAGTAGAAACGATAATGCTTAACGATGTTGTACAGTCGATCTGGCTGCGAGAAGATCCTATGGAGTTTCGCCTATAGAGGTTGCTTCCTTTGGTAAAGCAATTGGTCATTTTCCGTTGCTATAGAGAGAGAAGTAAGATGAATCAAGGGGACAGACTCGATTCCAAAGACTTGCTTCGTCGAGTCGACGAAGTAAACGGCGAAAATAACGGAGTCCGGTACCGACGACGAAAAAGGAGAAGGAGGAGGTCATGGCTACCTGGGAGGAACATCGGTGGAATGTCTCCCTTTCTTTATTTTTCTCCGTGCGTAGTTTCGTGGGAGGATCCATGTTCCTTCTTAGAAAATGTACGACCGTAAAATCATTGCGCGATATTCACGCAAGACCTGGCAATTAACAATCAGCTTGTATAATATTTGTAATCCAGGTCACAGGTCCAGTGAAGCGGGCGAAATTGCACAAGGTTTACCGATAAAGTAGAACAATATTTTCTCTTATCGATTGAATCGCGTCATAAATTAATTATTATAATTTGGCTGTACAATTAAGAGTCCTTGCGTAGACGAATTAGTTAAATGAATTTGAAGGAGCGCGTTATGGTGGTGTGTATGTGCTTTTCCCGTTTCCCAAGATCTCAATCGCGAGTCGAGAATATTGCTTGGGCCGCAGTAGAAAGCGCGAGGACAGTGGTATCGCTGGTAGATGACGTAATCGGACAAGAGGTCTCTTAATTGGCTCGGCGTCTAGCGCGTTAGGATCAATTGTCGACGTAATGCGAGGCAGAACGGTGCAGAGTAACGCAGCGTGACGAAGCGCGAACTATATGTATACCTAACGCCGACGCAGCTTCCCACACTGGCGTGTTTCGAGCGGCGCCTTCGTGCGGCTTCCGATGTAACAGGTACTCTAGATCTGTCTTGTCCAGTACTCGCAGCTTCCCGCGTTACTTTGCCATCCGCTAAACCAATCGTTTGCATTTCTCCGTACCACGGATTTGTTGTCTTTACAACGTTCACTCTGGCTCTCGCGCAAGGAATTCGGTAGCCAGGAAGTGTGCGACTGCTGACGTAAGTCGCTCGCTACCTAAAGTATTCTTACGTAGATGTCGCGGGATACCGGAGAATGGGTGGGTACGGGGGATGGAGCTATTCGAGTTATTCTTACTCTCGGTCGCCTAGGGCCTAGACCTAAAAAGTTGTTATGTTCAAATTTGAGGAAAACAAATTAAAACCTGCACCATTTGCATTCATGCTTTTCACTTTTGCCATGCAATCCGTCACGATACGGGTCCCATTCGTTGTTCTAGGAAAGGAAAGAAACGGAAACGAGACTAAATTTTGTTTATTCAAACCTTGACTCAAGGAATCCATATTTGCAGGAAACATGTGCTTTTTCCCTGTTTCGAAGAGGCGACTTTGAAACACGAGACAACTTTTCAGGGTCACGATTCGTGACAAATCCGGATCTTGACTCTTACTGTTACTTCCCCGTGACCTTCACAGGAACGAAGAAATCACTTCCTCTTTCGAATGTATTACTTCCACATTGTTTTTTCTTTATGTATAACACCGAAGCAAGATGAACGCATGGGCGTTTTTAAAATCACGCAATAGGGAAAACACAAGCAATTGCGTTGCTGCGTGTGAGATCCCCGTTCAATTGGGATCGCTCCTTCGTATAGATCCGGGTGGTAGAGTCTGGAGTGTTTCCGAGGGCCTAAAAGGCATGTAATACGATGGCAGACGAAGAGCTAATGCGCCGAGACGAACGAACTTCCGGGTCTTCGGCGACCCTCGTTTGTCTAGGAAGCCAAAGAAGTCAGAAGGAGCTGTTACGTACTGGCATCGACGTATTAAGGCATCAAGCATTCGAGCTTCTCGATTGCCGCGCCTTTACCTTTGCCGGAAAAATAACTTGATCCTTTTCACCCTTCCCAACATTTCTTCGCCCTGTTCTAAATCCTGAAGAAAAAATAGTGAAACGAGCTTATACTACGATCCGTGTTGCATTTGTGCAACGACGAGCCAAAAGGAAGCACCTAACTTAATCCAGCCTAAACGAACCTAATCTAAATAAAGATGATCATCTTCACGATTTCCACTATTTATTCACTCTCTTTTGGATTCTGAAATAGATAGTAAGTTTACATTGCGAGCCTAACCTAATGTAGCTTCGGTCAACCTCATCTAACCTAACGTTACCATCATCCGAAGAATAACTTGATCGTTTTCACCTATCTTGCTACTTATGTAATTGTAAACTAACAATAAACGGAACTGCGATATTGAATACAAAATATAGCCTAATCTGATCGTCATCGGAAGATAACTTGATCCTTTTCATCCTTCCCGCCATTTACTCGTCCTACTCCGAATTCTGAAGAAGAAACAGCAAAGCGAGCTTGTATTACGATTCGTGCTGCATTTGGGCAATAATGAGCCAAAAGGAAGCACTTAACCTAATCCAGGCTGAACAAATCTGACAGAGCTCAATCATTTATTTATTCACTCTGGTCTGGGCCCTGAAAAAAAAATAGTAGACTTATATTACGAGCCTAAACTAATCTATTTGGAAGAACAGAATCTTTTCACTCTTATTGTTATCTCCCTGATAGCCAAGCCGTTCGGACAATATTTTGCCAGAGCTTGCCGCAAAGTGGCTACAAATTCGATGCAGTATTTGATACATTCGATGATGTTAATAAATTGACAACACAAATATATCCGAGTCTGTGTAGTAAGTTGCGAGCAAATTGGCGGTTAGGTCATATTACAACTGTTGCTACCGAATGGCTGTCGATTGGGACGCAACTGGTTTGACCTGGCTATCTGGGTTATGTAGTTACAAGCTAGATGGGAGGAACTGCGATATTCAGGACAAAACTTAACCTTAACTCGAACATCTTCTCCCTTTGCAAAGGCATAGTACGGTGATATTAGGTTAGGTTACAGTACCTTTCATAATGTGCTCGTGCGACGTTAGGTCGAAGGAAAGCGCGACAAATCGGAGAAGATATTTCTGAAAGTGTATGCAAGAATTAAAGCGGATGAGTGTCTACAACTTAAAAAAATACCGGTTACGCCCAGGCATTTTTATTGGAAATTGTTTCACGTCCATGACAGGACCGAAGAGGTGAGTAGTGGAAGGCGATCTGACCTTTCTTGGGACGAGAGGTGATTTGGGATCGCGCCCTCTGCTGGAGGTACGGTTATGCGGAGGAGAACGATAACGGAACGTCCTCCTCTTCCTCCATCGTTTTCTTCTTCTTTCTCGACCGTCTTGCCTGGCGGCATTCGGCGAACTTGTCGACTAGCCGCTTTCGGTGATGTGGAGCGGCAGCGTACCTTGAAAGAAGCCAAGTATCACGCGGCCGCTCGTAAAAAAAAAAGAAAGATCGAAAAGCCTCCGTTCAAGAGACAGGTTGAAATTCATCCACACGTGTGCGAAGTTTCCAACGTTCTCAGAGGGGTAAAGCGGTTGGGACCGCGCGATTCGCCGAGGGCCGATCCTCGCGGGAGACTCGGGCATCGCAGTCGCGATCGCGTGTCGGCCGCTCGTTACCACCGCCGGAAGTTGTCATCGACTCGATCGAATACCTCGTCCACGAGCAACCGACCAAGCGTGCCAGAGTAGACCTGCCTATTAACTTATTATCGATTACTCGACGCTTTCAGTACCGTAGTCAGTTGGAGCATCGTTCTGGAGTGTACGTCGAGGCCCCCTTGTCCTCTTCGTCTGGCGTCCTCTTCGGTTACGAAGATCCTATACGACTCGGGGAACCCGCTATCTATTAACGGAAGCAGAAAAACTTCTGAGGCAAGAGCTTCGCCGATCTCCTTGAATTTTTTGGGCTTGTTATACAGTTTCGTGAGAATCTCTTAGGAGGTCGTGGCGATACTGGGAGAAGTGGAATCCGATATTCGGGCTGGACCAATGGATACACGCGGGAACTCGCAACATCAGGGATGCTACTTGATTTACAACCTTCGATCACGTTTCGGATAAAGTTGAGCTTCCACTAATGCGTCATTGCAGAAGTCTTTGCCCGTCGCACATTTTGTTGTACAGTTGTAAAGCGCAGCATAACGTACAGTATTGTATATTATAATAAAATAATAAACATAAATTATTTAACTTGTGCTGTATCTTGTGTCACGTTTACAAAACTACGGCATCCATAAAGAATATAGTTTTTGTTTATATACATTTTATTAGCGATCATAGTTGCCTAACCTCAAAAAAAAAAATGAAGAAGAATATGAAAACGCTGGAATTACAAAGAAATATTTTAAATCAATTGCATAGGAATTACCTAACACTGCAACAGCATCGGAGTTACCTCATTCTAAATATGCCTCGCTCTTTCTTCTCCATTTTTTTACATGGTGTAATAATTTCTACTCGTATGTTTTCTATTTTCGTCTCGCTTATTATGCTTCCGTTGCGTTAAAACGAAGGGTTTACCCACACGTATCTATCAATCAGTATTCTTGCATGCTTTAGAAGAGAAGAAAAAAACGGAGAATGAAGAAAAAGGGGGCTGCTCAGAGAGACACGCCTTCCTCGTTTCTCATGAAGGAAAAGGGCGAGGCTCTTCCTCGATCGAGCCCATCTTGTTTTCGATAATCACCAAGATCCTCAGGGAGAACGACCTCTCCTTTTATTGCTTCTTCTTTCGCTTCGACGAAGATGTAGAATGTTGCTCTCGGTAGCCGTTTTGAACGCTTTTTCAAAATCATTTTCATGTATCTTTTTTTTACAGTGCCCCGATTCGAGTCGCGTGGCGCTGTTACCTAACGAAAAGTAGGTTAATGCTTAATTGCGTTTAATTGCCTGTTTCTCGGCACTGGTACGCTCGAAATTATGAAAGGTTACTTTTCGAACTCTCTTTGACCCCTTTCAAACGGGCCTAGTCTCTCTGCGCTAGGTGGAATGCCAATACATTTGAACCAGAGGGAGTATATCAGCAGGGGTAGGTTGTAATTTGTAGTTTTAGCAAGAGTTAAAAATAATGTTTAGGTAAAAATAAGTAATATTAGAATAGTTACTAACAGTGGTAATTCTAATTAGGGTAAATTAGGGTAACTGCGCCTAATATGGAACACCTGATTTCAAAAAGCTGAAAAAAAACAAGGTAATCTTTTTTTCAATGAAGCCATCGTTAAGCCACTGGAAAATTAGTATATACATATTTGTATATTCAGTTTAAGCCACGCAAAAGTTTAAGTGTTCTGAAGTTATAGTAAAATATGTACAAAAAAAAAAAATAAAAAAGGGTGAGTTGAAAAAATGGTATATAATATGCAATACCTAGGAAATTTGTAAAGAAATCTAAAATAATTTTATGTTTGCTATGAAGAGTGAATACTTATTTAAATAAAAAAGGCAAATAAATATTATTTATTTTTTAATGCATATTGTATTATATTATTCTTTTTTCGTCTTCTATACGGTGGACACTTGAATGATGCACATGAAGCAACACCATTCTTCACAACCCCAGTAAAAGCACTGTGTCCATTTTAATTCGACTTGCTGGAATATCTCGGACGGAAATTATGATATGAAAACAATGTTCCCACACAAGTTGTTTGGTATCGAGGGGGACTTTACGTGATATAAATAATTTTACTGTAGGTATAGTTGCAGGGGAGATATAAAAACCAACTTAATTTCTTTAAATGGAACCGTGTCTTTTTTTATTCATAATACGATAGCCCTCCTTAGGACAAAAACAATGATATGCAACATAGTATCATTGCATACAGTAAAATTTTCATAAATCAGGTCCGACGGAGTCAGAATAATGACAATTCTACTGTACATCACTACAACTACAGCAAAACTATTTAATATATATTGCGTAATGTGCCTCTCGATACCAAACAAATTATGTAAGAATATTTGTTTTTTTATCTTCATTTCCGGTCGAGATATTCCAGCGAAACGAGTTAAAATGGACACCCTTCCGACGTATTAAAAATGGTCTTTGTTCAAAAAGTTCCTAGGACGCAAGAATCAGAAATGGATACCACACGAACTTAAGGACCGACCCAATACGAACATCAAGAAGATATTTGGATACTCTATAAATAGACCCACGGACCATCTAATCATTCGTAATTTACTGAAACTGTGACTTCTTTATAAAATTGGCTAAAAAACCTCGAACGCAGGTTCATCGCCACTTGCCGGCGATGCCTTTCAGAGGCTAAGACGTCGGAGTGGTCGGCCATGCTAGAAGAACCCTCCCCGACTCGCAGTCCAACACCGAACCTCTAATTGAGATCATTTCAACTCGGTTTGCGTCAATCTACGCGAACGGAGGAAGTTTTGTCCACCGTCCAGCGTTGCTGGAAGGTTTCCCGCGCGCAGGGAGTCCCGAAAAAAATGGAGGACTCGCAAATACGAGTCTCTGGAGCAACAGCTTTAAGGATCCATCGTGTTTGCGAGGTATAGAACGAACACGATCGCGCGACGCGTTTGGAAATCACTTCCATCCAGACGAGTTTCATCTCAACACGTTAAAACGACCCTACTGCAGCATTAATTCAGGCAATTTGCGACATAGTCCTCGCTCGGTCACTCTCGTTACATTCTTTTTCGCGTCTTCCCATCGCCCTCTTGCCCCTCTCGACACGCACGTATTTTGCTCACACACAGTACAGAGGTCTGTGGACACTCAACTCTTCTGGTACTTGGTTCGTCTGCTTCCGTCAGTTCACCTCCCTCGCCACCTTCGATATACAGGGTGTTTCGCTACCTCATGCAAATATTTTAAGGGACGGTTAATAATGCGATTCCGAACAACTTTTTCTTTTGCCAAAATGTTGGTTAAAGTTTCGTTTTCTAATTATTAACGAAAAACACTGACTAATCAGAGCGCGCGCTCAGTCGAGAGAATATCGTAAAATACGGTTATCCGCGGTTTTGAACCCCAGGCTGAGCGCGCGCCCTGATTGATTGGCGTTTTTTGTTAAGAATTCAAAAACGAAGCCTCAACCAAAATTTTGGCAAAGGAACAAGTTGGTTAAAGTTGCCTCAGCAATCGCTCATTAAAATATATGCATAAACGCCCTGTACATATGTACATCAGAAATTGAACGGCAATGATAGACGTGATGATAAATCATCCAATCATAAGGTCTCGATTGTAGACATGGGTTCAGAAAATTGGTTGCGTACTTACTACTGGAATTGAAGAAAGGAGGAAGATAGAAAAGGAAGAAAAGGAGGAAGAGACAATGTGCAAATTATGAAAAGTGAACGCAGGAACGTTAATATACAACCGGGTCGTGTCCGAGTTTCGCCAGAGTTGGGAAAATTTTATTCTGAATGACGAATAAAAAATAATGATTGAAAACGCCACATTTATTCGTAAATGACGAATAACGATTTTATTCCGCAAGAACTTATTCTTTAGTCACGAATAAATATCAACTGTTATTCGATCCCAATTTATTCGAGTACGATTTTATTCGATCTTTTATTCGACTAAACGATGAATAAGTGTGACGCCCGTCACCTATCGACGGCTGCAAGAGCGGATCATAACCTTTTTCTTTACCACGGACTCCTACATACAGGGTGTCGCTTAGCCGAAAAGGCGTTCAAGACTGCAATTGAGCGTATCACGATCTTCTCTCGGCTGAGCGCGCGCTTTACACGCGCTCTAATTGGTCAGCGTTTTTCGTTAACCATTCAAAAACGAAGCTTTAACCACCGTTTAAGCAAAGGAAAAAGTTGTTCAAAATTGCCTTAGCAATCACTCCTTAAAATATTGACATGCAGTAGCAGAACACCCTGTATGTATACGTACATTGTACAAGTCACGTGATACTTTTATTCGCTATTTAGTCGGCTACTTCTTTCTTCGAATAAGAAATGATTCGAATGAAAGCTTATTCGAATAAAAATTTATTTGTCGAAATTCATTCGAAAACTTATTCGAATGAAAATTCATTCGGATAATACCCAACTCTGGGTTCGACGCGCTCTCCGGGCGAAAGTAGAGACTGACGTATTATTATAACATAATAAAAAGCTATGTGATTTGTGTCGTGTTTGATGTCATTTTAATTGAAAGAATATCAGGAATTCATTAAAATTAATTTCATAAAGATTAAACAAAAATTAAAAGAATTGTATTCTTTGTGTGCAGAAAATGCACTTTGTAACCACTTCAAGAAGCTCTCCGTGTCCCGTCCGTACCACGGCCAAATATCGGAAGCTAGAAACTGTGTGCCGTCTGGGTTGACGCCGATTCAGGTACGAAGGCCACTCTAATACAGTAATAAGTAAATACAAATTACCATTTCATTGTACAATGGCCGCATGTAAGGTACACGTATATGAAATCAGCGGCCAATGCAAGAAGGTGGATAACCAGAAATTTACTCGGGATACAAGTTCCGTGAAATGGACCAACGAAGATCTCGTCGGAGACCAAGACAAAGAGGAGCCTTGGTTGCATGTTGCGCAGCCCTCTCGCAATTTCGTCCTTGCAAAACAGGAAGTGAGATGCGATACAAAGAGGGCGAGGCCCCTGTTACTCTGGTTATGCTAACCAAATTAAGGGTTCCTTTGTCGTCCATGTACGAGAAACATTTTTTGTTATCACAACATGTTATAATAAAAGAAAATAAAGTCAAGAAAAGGAGGGTAATTGGAATGGAAATGTAGAAAGTTCGCTGAAGAGAAGAAATATTTGGATTCTTAAATACACGTACCTTAAAACCTTAAATAAAACGTAAAGTAAAGGAACAGTATGGTTGTTGGCTACCTGATAATAGTAATTGGTCATAAGTATTCAATTATAAGTCTTCTAATAGTTTTAAAATAAATAAAGTTTAATAAGGGAAGATCAGGAATTGAGAAAACTTTACAGAAAACATGTTTCTTATGAAGAAACATAGTTATTGGTCAGCTCAAGACAGCCCATGAATGCCTGAAGCACGAAAATATTATCATTATTTATTTAAAACGACATAAGTTATTTTTTAATATTCATAATTTCTTTTTAATAAGGCCAATCACTATCGGGTGTCCAACGGCTATACTATTAATAATATAAATATACTATATCCCTATATTCGGCAACAAATCTTAGGAGATCCTCTAAGTTTTAACTCTTTCGCTAACAACCCTGTATTATAAGACGAGTCACTGAAGACTGGAAGGTAAAGGATTTACGAAATTTAGAGTTTTAGCATTTTTGTAAGTGAAATAAGTGAAAGTCAAATTTGCTTTTTTGTATAGGATCGTATTTTTCTTGCTTTTGTCGAATCAGCTTACCATTACACATAGTGAACTATCCGTGGTGAACTATTTAGACTGATAAACAACCAGTTTAGCAGACATTTCAGCTGCAATATTAGTGCAAAGAGTAGAATAGAATCATCTACTATGCTACCTACCGCACTTGCAGGCCATGTAAATTTCTTTTTAAACTTTGAATAACTAACAATTGGCCCAGAAGCAGACCTGGCACGTTACTGTATACCAATAAATCATGGCATGTATGTTGACTAGAAAAAATTGAATTGAATAATGAAGTGGTCACCAACTGGAAAAGGTTCAATAATTCGTTTATAAAGGTTGAAGAGTTTACAGGTATAGAGTATACAGCTTATCTGGCTGCTTATCGATAACTAATAAAAAAAATGATATCACCTGCAATGCTCTTGAAAGAAAAAACTGACCACCTTCTCGACGGCGATCAGCTTCATTCTTGCACCGGCCGCGATCTTACGCGTAGCGCGGTGTACGTATGTACACTTATGCAGTACCGCGTAAGAGAACGTAACGGCCAAACCGCACAGGAAGGATGAGGCAATGCTAGGGGGTATCTATGTTTCGACGTATCGATGTCCTCTTAAGGGCTCGCGTGTCCGATCTCTAGTAAAAGCGCGCTTCCTCGAAGCCAAAGGTTCGACCGAATTCCGCGCTCTTTTCAGGTGCGGCGGAGAAAATATGTTGAGGTTTATCTTTCGAGGATGGCCCTTTTTCGATCCTTCGGGGGTTCGAACGTCTGAATAGACAAGCGCTAGACAAGTGTGCGGGATCCGTTGGTCCGCGGCGACGTCTCGATTCTGGGTCACGACAGCGACCTTACCGGTCCCCGGGAGTAAGGTAGTATCGGTATTTCTTGCGGTTCTTTGTCCCGCAGGCCGTGCACCAACCTCACCTGCGCCACGCCACGCCAGTTCGTCCAGGTAACTCGATCACGCGTGGCGTTCCCGTGACAGCAGAGCCCTTCTCTTTCCTCCCTTCTCGTGCTCCCTTCTCCTTAGCCTTTTCCACCTGCTTTCCGTCTCTCTTCCTCGCTTCTCTTCGTCGCGAACGAGTCGGTGAGCCTCGTCGTGTAACGATCCGAGGGTGATCGAGTCTCAGCCACTTCCGGTAAGGTCCATCTTCTTTGCTGTTTTTTTTTTGTTGCTCCGACTCGAATACCTCGAGTCGAGATTTTTTGCGTATCGTGGCCGCTGTCGTGGCGAGTCTTCTCCAAATTGACGGACAGTCTTTTCTAGGGCAAAGAATCTCTGAAAAATTTACGATGGACCGAATTGTTTCCCCATACGCGATTAGAAAAGAATATTGTTTGGAAAAGTCATTTTATAGAGGATAATTCTCTGTTCGTTATATGAAAACAGTTAAGGAAACCGTTTTGTACGCGGATTTTCTCAATTCTCGTATCGTAGTAGATTAGGTTAGAGTTAAATTGTGCTCTAGGAAAGCAGTGCTGCACAGGGATCTCTTCAATTCTCATACCGTGTGAGGATAGATTAAGTTCGAGCTAAATCATGTCCTGTGGCGACATCCTAAAAATCTTTTCTAGATTTTTTCAGGATGTAGAGCTTTGAAAAACGCTTTGCTAATGTCTTAATTAAACCCTTTAAAGGGGGTATAAGAAACTTTTATTTACTAAACGTAAAAAATTATTAGCGTTTAGCAGTCTGACACGTCGTAAATAACCTAACCTAGATTCGCGTACTCGGACGTTATGAAACAAAGTGTAGCATAGTTTATTGTTTTACAATCAATTATTCACATTTCTGAAGTATATGCGAATTTACTACTACACTAAATTTACTTTTCACTATTCGGACATTGGTCCTAGGATATGGGAAAAATCCAAACTGGAGGATCGGGGATCGAAACTCGGGACTTTCCGCTGGCAAGCGATCGCTCTAACATTTAACCTCCTAGCCATCGGCTAGTTTACGAACCTTTTAAAACGTTCTTGAAACATCGAAAATTTAGGTTCTCCTAGCCGTACATTGGACGCTTCAGACGTAAGTTTTAAAAACTTCCAAGAATTAGGTCCTAAGGACGTCCATAGGACGTTCCAAGTGGACGTTCTAAAAATGTTCAGAATTTAGGTCCGAAGGATGTCCATAGGATGTTCTAAAAACGTCCAGCATCTAGGTCCTAAGGACATACATAAGACTTTCTAAATAGACGTTTTAAAAACGTCCAGAAATTAGGTCCTAAGAACGTCCATAAGATGCTCAAAATGGACGTAGATTTCGACGTTTTCTGAACGTCCGGCGCTATCTGGGGAACTATGTTAGGTTAGGCCATGTTAGAGGTTTGTTCAGGTTATGGCAACGAGGAATTCACTAATGTTCGTATCGTGTTACGTTAGGCTAGAGCGAAACCGTGCTATAAGAGTTCCATGTATATTGGGTAACTTGCGTATTCTCATAACGTGTTAAGTTAGGTTATGTTAGAGTTAAACCGCGTTGTACGGAGACTTCTTAAATTTTTCTATAGGGCTAGGTTATGTTGGGCTGGAGCGAAACTGTGTTGTGTTATGAATTTTCCAATTCTTGCCCGGCGTTAGGTTAGGTCCTGTCAGAGGTTAGCTAGGTTAGTTTAGAGCGAAAACTTGCTGTAAAAATGCCGCGTTGCGCGAGGGATTCGCCAATCCTCGTCTCGTGTTAGGTTATGTTCGGTTCGGAGCAAAACCGTGCTATAAGAATGCCATGTTCCACGGAGTGTTTCGCAATATTTCATTCGTGGTTGGTCGAAACCGTGTTTCAGGACAGCCGTGTTACACGGAGGATGCCTGTACATCTTTTTATTCAGGTCCACTTGTTACATAAGTGCTGCCATTACTCGCGAAGTAAATTAAAGAGGCATCAGAACGACCGTAAACATAGCGATTCTCGTCCGCAGAATTTCCGCTCGGGAGGTACACTTCCACTTGCCGCTGAATTACACAATCGCTTCCAGTAGCCGGCGCTGAGATAGGAAGATGCGACGCGATAATTAACGCGCGGCAAAAGAAGCGAGGAATGTTTTTCGGTAGTCGCAGCGGTACGTCAGCAGTCCCGTAACTCTGCTTGCCATTACACACTGTACTATTACCAGACAACGGACGCGGTGGGCCCGCGCTATGACGAAGCCATTACTAGGAACATGTTGCTTTCACCCAATATAGAGGAATCGTGGAGACGTTCAGACACCGTTCGATCGACCTAGCCACATAGTACACGTTCCCGCGCCGCGTATTCGTCTTCCTTTTCTTACATCCCGTACTTCTTGCCAATTATTCGACGAACGAGTCTTCATTTCTACGAACACTTCCATCGACAACCGTTTCGATGCTTGCCTAACAACGAACGTAACACGACAGTCGTGAATCCTTATACAGCAGAACCTCCAGCATCCGATGTAACAGAGACATGAAACTGTTTCGGTGAGGGAATTTTCTAATAGAAAACCGCTCGTCATTCTGTTAATTATTGAGTTGCGTCAGAATTCATTGCTGGTGCAAGTTAGAAATGTTTCTGGCAATTCCAAATGATTTCCAGCCACATACAACCCGGGACAAAAAATACCATTGAATTGCAGCAAACGGACGATACGTCTTCGGATACCGAAGATTCTACGGTGTGTCAAAACACATTCTTCGTAATATTTCCATATTTTTTTAACGCGTTGCATCTTCCTGCTGGAAACACACACGAAGTTAGGTTATCTCTGGCAAGGACTCCAATGATGGGTTCATCAGAGGAGCTTCCTGGGAGTTGAGAGGCTTGGCGCAGCTCCAATTCGCGAAAGAAACGTTGTGTGTGTAGCTGCAGCAAGTGGCACGCATGCACGGTGAACAGCGCATCAAAAACACGTACGTAGGAATTTACGGGAAAAAGGCTCGAGGTGTTCGCTGGACGCGCAGTCCGTCCTCGCGGGTAGGCAGCGCGACGGGAGAAGGAACTTCGGTGAAGGTGGGATACGGATGAAGAGCAGGAGGAGGAAGAGGGCACAGGGTACCGTTCTGTCCTCAGGGACCTCGGTTCACCGGGTCGGTTCTACTGGCTTCTCATCCACTTAGCAAAAAGCGGCTTAACCACCGATCTTCTCTTCCTCTCCGCGTTCTCTTCCTTTTCCTCTTCCCCTCTCTACGACCTCGCCAGTTACTCCCGGTTCAGCGCTATTTTCTACTTCCTACTTTTCGCAGGTGTTATCACTGCTTGGATCGTGATGCGCAATCGCGCTTCTGCATCTCTCACCTTCTGTTCTCTCTTATTTCGTAACGTTTAATATTTCTCTCCCGCGATACTGGCTGGGATTAATCGTTCTTTTTTTTTATTGATGATGGAAGCTCTGATGGGTTGATAATGGAAACATAATTGCTGTTGAACGTTCACCAAAGGCTCTTTGGATTTAAACAGTTTTGAAATACAGCTGGTGCTCGCCTTTACGAATTAATTGGATATTTTGTTTAATGTTAAAAAAACCACTTTCGAGAGATTTAAAAATGATTTATCTTCGTTTTTACGAGGAAAACAGTTGGAGAAAACTTTTATGAAAACATTATAACAATTTCTATACACATTTTTCATTTTCAGTACACGTTCTACCATTTAGTTGTATTTCTTTAAATACTTTCCATAGAAAACGAAGATACATGATTTTTATAATAGATATTTCAGGAGAGTAAACATTTTAACCTTTTAATTTTAACATTTAATTGAAACCTTAAAGTTAAAATGTAATTAAATAATCAAAGTGTTTAAATTAAATGTTAACATGATTTAAAATGAAATGCTAATATAAATTTAAATGCACAAACGTTTGTTCTCCTGAAAGATCTATTATAAAAATGATGTATCTCTATTTCCTATGGCGAAAACAATTACTTTTTCACGACAGGCACATTCGAGTGCTGGAAGAATGATGGAAAAGGATAAAAAAAGAAAAAAATAAACTATATTTTATAACATAACTGCGCTCATTTATAGCAGCAGATATTAAACCATTTCTACTCATCTAACTTTTATTATTATAATTCGTAATTTCTAACCGTTTTTCCTTTTCTCTTTTCATTAGAGGCATTTAATTATTCAGACGGTTCCCAGTGAAAAATGAGGAACATTTAGTGTTACCATTTGACTAATTGCGAGTACCATACAGCGTCGGTTTCAGTACTTTTTCATGAACCATCTAATAACTCATGACCAACATTTCGAATTACGAATTGATAACTAATGTCTGATTTAATATATTTTCTCTTGCGGTGAGAAATGACTGATTTTGAAACTGGGAAACCACTTATGCACAGTTTCTACATCACCCATATCATCTCTACGAATGGTACACATTATTCCCTGGGTTCGCATAGCAGTTCTATGCTTACGATGCTTAAAAAGAAAAGTGAATGCCAGAAATGAGCTTTCTTGTCCCATATCTACTAATCGCTGTTCAATGATTAATGAAGGCTATTATTCAACATATTCTTTCTCCTCTCTCTTTCTCCTAAAAGGCTCTTACAATTAATAGGTAGTGGTCATCGTTCGGATTGTATTTGTATACTATAATATTTAACAAGAATACCAATCATTGATAATATTAATATTAACATTTGACGATAACGATGTAGCTTTCTGAACAACTTAATATTTATGAGTCATTCTTTTTATTGTTTATGAGCTAAGAGATAAATAGCATGTAATAAGCTACAGTCTCAGATAGCACAAGAATGTCTCATGGACGCCCATGGGACGTCCGTTGCGGACTTTCTGAACGTCTGTTGAACGTCCCTGTAACATCCACACGTCCTGGTAATGTTCTGAGAACGTTCCTGCTATACATAGAGCAGAACGTCTTATGGACGACTTACGGACGTTTAAAGTGGACGTTCCAAAAATGCTTTATGGACGTTCTAAGAGCGTTTTATAGTTGACCAAAAGATGTTTCTGGACGTTTAAAGAGCTTTTAAAAACGTTTTGCTAATGTCTTAACGTATAGGATTCTTTTATTTACCAAAAGTAAAAAATTATTCACTTTTAGCAATCTGCCACGGAGTAAATAACCCACCCTAATTTAACCTGAATTTGCGTACTCGAACATTATGGAACAGAGTGTAGAAGATTTTATAGTTTTAATGTCAAGTATACACATTTCTGACGTATACATAAATTTACTACATACTACTACATACACTATTAGGACATAGGTCCTAGGATTTAGGAGAAATCCTACACATATATATTAGTAAATATTTAAAATTAATTATTTATCATTTAGAACTATTACATAAATATATATTTATATAGTATGATAATTTTGACGTTTTCAGGATCTGTTCTGTACGTCTTATGGACGTTCGGTGCCATATGGGGTAGGACCTCGACTATCTGAACTAATATAAATAAGTAGTAGATGATAAATAATGTAACGTTAGTAATTATTATAGTTATTGGTACTATTGTGTAGGTACATGTGTGCATAGGTAGGTACACGTGTTGCAATAATCATTCCGAGCTGCCAAGTTGCATGCTTCCTTTAAATTTCATTAATCGACTAGTTAAGCATTCTAATTGTACGAATTGATTCTGTCAGGAGATACGTTCGTCGTTCTCAATCAGCATCGACAGTCCTGATTTCGCATGCATTTCAGCAAACAACGCACTATAATTAATTACTGCTAATTAAACGTGTAATAAATGTATCTTGCTTTAACGTTCGTCTACTGCAGGAGTTTAATCTGAAATGCAACCGCATTAATAAAACGGTATAACTGCTTCTTTCAAGCATTAATGGTAATATAGTTGTACGTATAGCGAAAAGTTGGCTCGTCCGGTGATTAAGTGGCTTCCATCAAAGAAAATACGACCAACGGATCAATCTCGATCAATGATCTCGAAACGGAAGCCCTACCCGTTTTACCTGTCCTACCTGCTCGATTAGCAGCCTCGAGGCGTTTCCGGTTTCTTCCCGAAGAAAAGAAGTCAACATCCTCCCCTGATACGACTTACCTACACGTAATGCGCCAGGTTTCATATTGGCTGTTTAAACCAGTACTAAAACACGGTCTTTGAAATCTTATTCGCTATACAGACTCCTCTAGTTATATACTTTACGGGAAGGTTACTGTCGCAGTCTTCCACTACTGATTATATGCATGAGAATATAAGAGGACACTTTCAGTTTATGGCCAATATGCTGCGCATGGGTTTAATGATATTGCGAGGAGTCGTAGCATCCTCCAATAAAATAAATAATTCTTGGTTAAGTTGAGAGTTATTAAGATTACCTAAGTATGCTTCGCCAGTATTCTTTTTTCATTTGCAAACAGGTAAAGATGGTTTGCGTGTGTCCAGGAAAAGTTACTATTATAAAGAGTTTATTTATGAACGAATAGGGTAAAGTCGCTCAATGTGAGGCACATTTCTTTTTTAAATCATAATTCGCGTCTAAGAACATTTTTAGCAAAATTCGATATATATTTTAAAAGTATGATATGCATTCTTGTGCAACGTGTTGGAAACAGTAAAAAAGATTCGGTTCCTTCGTAATAAAATGAAAACGAAAATTATGTAAATACACAAATTAAAAAAAATAGGTTTCTAATATGAGACCGAGTTTATTTGGTCTTGAAACTTTTCTTCTGTCCGTTTTTCAAATATTGGGCATATAAAATCTATTTCTTCAGCACCCCCTTACATTATTCATGCTGCACTACAGTAATTTCCGTTTTGTCAACGTCATACCACGCTGTGGGCTTTTAATTCGTTGCAACTCTTTTTTGTATAATTCAAAGATCAGATCTATCTGCCCGAAACAATTTTACATATGTTCGAGACGCTAATGCGGTTGATTAGTTCCACTGTATAGTATAAAGATTGTATTTATGAAACTATATAATGTAATTATAAATGATTGTTTATAAATAGGGTTCTTTCCTGTTTGACAAATTTCATTGATTTATGGCCCACGAAACGCTATAGCCATCTCACGATGAAATAATGGAACTAATCATCACTATTAGCTTTTCAATACAAGTTTCTCCGGTCCTAGAGAACATTTTTTAATAAATTGGAGCTCAAAGTAAAGCCAGGGATCTCAGGTATAAATCACTGTAGTTCCATAACAGTTCCTGTTCCGGCTTATTTGTTACGAAGAATTAATTGTTAAAGAATATTGTTAAGGATTATTCGTGAACTACAATCGGAAATCGTTTAAATATTATATCAGATTATAGCTGAGGCTCTAGGCTTTCATTTGAGCCCTCATTTATTAAAGAACTCTGTCCTGAAGCTGAGTAAATTGTCTTTGTTTGAATTGCTAATGCGGATGATTAGTTTCACTGTTTCACCGCTAGATGGTTGTAGTGTTTCTCGGTAAGTAACTTGAGGGGCGTTTTAAGAGGGAGTTTTTTGGTGTGCATGGCGGTCCAATTTTTCGATGCAGCTTTTTTGACTTCCAACAAGATTTTTTAACAAATGAGGTCTCGAATTAAAGCTTACAGTGTAAGGAGCTATATAGTCTATGAGTTAAATGATTTACAATTATACCTTACGAATAATCATTAGTAATAACTTGTTCAATAACTTGTTCAGAACGAAACTGTATTACTGAGTATCACACCAGATTATAATTGACGCTCTAAGCTTTGATTTGTGCCCTTATTTATTAAATATTTTATCTTGAAGCCGAGAAAATCGTATTCGTTTGAAACGCTAATGCGAACGATGAATTCCACTGTTTCAGCGCTAGATGGTTGTAGTGTTTTCCAGTAGCTAACTTCAGGGGAGTTTTAAAAGGGGGTTTTGCGGTGTGCATGGCACCCCAATTTTTTAATGCAGGTTTCCCGACTTCTAATGACAATTTTTTAATAAATGAGGTTTCAAATTAAAGTGTAGAGCTTAAGGAATTATTTGCTCCACGAGTTTCAATGATTTACTATTATACATTACGAATAATCATTAGCGATATCGCCCTGCAACAGATTGTTTATAACGAACAAACCCGAACAGAATTTTTGATTGAATGGTATGTACCTGAGTGTTTTGACTTTGAATAATATACAAAATGTAGAGATTGATAACCATACTTTTCCCACTATTTACCACTTCAAAGACTGGTAGTATAGCAATATGGCCCTTCATTAAATTCTTCAAAACGAAATTGGAAATCTTTTATATGTCACAGCATATTATAACCCAGGCCCTAAGCTTTGATTTCTGCTCCAGTTCATAAAAAGAATCCGCCCTGAAGCCCAGAAGATTGCATTTGTTTGATACACTAATGCGGACAATTAGCCCCTCTGTTTCACCGCGAGATGGTTATAGTGCTCCGTTGCGCTCCGTAGCGACGAGCCACTCTAAATGATGAGATTTTCGTAGATGGCATGGACAGTCGGATGATGCAGAAGCACAGTAGGGAGAAGGAGCAGCCGTATTAAAGTATTGCTCAGATGTGTTTTTCTTTTTGTCACGGCTTTTGCTTTGCGTTTACGGTCGCGATGGAACAATGACGAATCCCCGACATCATTGTACGTTGGCCCTTGCAGTTCGAGAAAAATGCAGAAGAGGGAAGAAAGCCGAGAAAGAGGAATAGGAAAAGGTACACGTCGTGTGACAATCACTCGCCGCTGATTACACGGGCCATTGTGCAAGGACAACGACGTGCGCGACGGTAAAAGAGTTTCCCCACCCCCTCTCTGCCGAGGGAGCGAAATGATGCTGGTGTGGCGAATGAAAAGGAGAGAGTGTACGGCGCATGACGAAAAGAGAGGAGAGAGAGCTCTACTTCCCTCTTTTAAATGTATTTTAGTGGCCACGTGTCAAGCAACATCTATTTTACTGTCCGTTTGAATTATTTTAATTGATAGGTGATATTTTTATGGATGAACATTGTAGGCTGTTGGTTCTTAATTAATACTGGAACTGGCAGTCCTTGAAGTAGTAAATAATGGAAGGCAAAAGTATGTTTTCCGATATCTGTATTTGGTACTTTATTCAAAATCAAAACACTCAGGTACAAACGACTAGAGTTCAATGAAAAATACTGTTCAGCTTGTTCGTTATGAACAATTTATTGCAGAGAGATATTGCTAAAGATTATTCGTAAAATGTAATTGCAAATCATTCAGCTCATGGGCCACATAGTTCCTTACGCTTTAGGCTTTAATCTAAGACCGTATTTACTAAAAAAAATTCACCCAGGACTCGAGAAAACTGTATTGAAAGACTGGAGTGCCATGCATCCCTCGAAACTCCCTTTTAAAACGCCCCTGAAGTTTCTTACCACGAAATACTATAACCATCTCGCGGCGAAACAGTGGAACTGAACCTTATTTGCCTTAGCGTTTCAAACGAATATAACTTTCTCGGCTTCAAGACAAAATTCTCTAATAAATGAGACACAAATAAAAGCTTCGAGCCTCAGTTATAACCTGGTGTGATACTTAAACGATTTCCAATTTCATTCTGAACAATCGATGAAAGGGCTATATTGCTAAAGATTATTCGTAAAGTATAATTGTAAATCACTTAATTCATGTGCCACCTAGCTCCTTACACTGTAAGCTTTAACTTGGGGCCTCATTTATTAAAAAAATGTTGTTTAAAAGTCGAGAAAAGTGATCCCTTTTTAAAACGCCCCTGAAATTTGTTATCAGGTAACATTATAGCCATCTAGCGGTGAAACAGTGAAATTAATCTCACCCGCATCAGCAATTCAAACAAATGCAATTAACTCGGCTTCAGAACAGAGCTTTTTAAATAAATGAGAGTTCAAATGGAAGCTAAGTGTCTCAGCCACAATCTAATATAGAATTTAAACGATTTTCTTTAACGATTAACGATTAATTCTTAAACCATTAATTCTTTATAACAAATCAACCAGAACAGTAGTTGTTTTGGAACTACTATGATTTATACCTGAGATTTTTAGCTTTACTTGGAGCACCAATTTATTAAAAAAAAATTTTATCTTGGAGCGACGAAATTTGTATTTTTTTTTAGAACCTTAAAATTGACGGTTACTTCCATTATTTCACTGCTAGATGGCTACAGTGTTTCGTGGTCCATAAATCAGTGAAATTTTTGAAACCAACAGAAACCTGTTTATAAATAGTTATTTATAATTATATTCTATTCTTTCATAAATGCACTCTTGATTTGAAACTAATCGCCTGCGTTAGCGTCTAGAACGAATGTACAGTTTTGTGAGCTATTATAATTAACCCTTAACTTAAGATTAGTCCAGCAAGGACTAATAGTGCTTTATTTCAAACTCATATCCATTTATGTATTTAAACTTGCAAGTAATGCCACTATTATTTATTCAAAAATTGGAACCAATTGCCAGTAATCTATTCTTCTATTTCGTCCCCCTCCCCCCAAAAAAGCAGTATTATTTTCTAATCAATCTAATATTTAATTAAGTTTGTAACCATGAATCATCATACTGCCTTTCGCCAGCTCTTTAATATCGCCAGGGCATCCTAGAAGAGGCGATTGCAGATAACCGAGGCCCTAGATGATCGAGGTCGGTAAATTATCGCGACCGGTTAATCAAGATCTCAGTCTGCGTAAATACATACATAAAATATTTCTTTAGTTTTGCGGTGTACCCATCACGACTTCCGGTTAATTTCTTCCTGTTCGCCTCGCGCACTATAAATTCCGTATGTCCGCTGTTTACGGTTCATTGGCTGAACAGCCGATCCATTTTTCTCGTTTCGAATCGTTTCTACGCTCGAATCATTTCGAACAACATTTGCTCCGCGTTGGTCCAACGCGGCGTGTGTGCATCCCGCGCAGAGCGGGGGAATGAAAAAGGGGGGTTAGGGGTCTCCAGCGAATTTTCGTAAGCATCGATCGGCAAGGGCAGAGCAGGGGCACACATGATGGCCGGTTAAGCGTGCTGCGCGGCCTGTGCCGGCTTAAATTGCATTCTGCAGGGGGTGCGTATACGCGCTCTCTTGGAGGGGTGGATCCATAGCGCACGAGGGTGGCACAAAGGAAACTGGAGTACTAACCAAGGCATTAGCAGGATGCCCCGGTTTCCGACAAACAACGTCCAGCCCCCGTGTGTCTGCGGACGCCCGGTGCGCCCCTTCACCCCTCGCCGCCCTCTGGGAACTGCGTTGTTGCAACCCAATTACGCGGGGATTCTACGTTCTTTCGGATCGATTTTGAAACTAGACAGCGAGAGGTCTGCAGTGTCACGCTGGATAAAGTTTAAAATTCACATCTTTGCATCTATCCCACTTATACCATTACACCAGTGCTGCTCAAAAGTTTCAAGCACATGCTGGTTTCACAAATTTGTAATTTCTAATTTGATTCTTATTGCGACACGATGTAATATTATATCACAACCTTAATATTCATCTAAACCATAATTAATTTTGGTTTAGCTTACGTTAGGTTAGGTTAGTAGGTCCGGTTAAATCATAACTACCCTAATAGCCCATTGAAAGCAATACTTCCACTATCCAAAAGGTAGCAACGTTTGCCAATCGACATCCGGCGCCAAATTGAAGGTCAGTTGGCAACATAACCTAAGGAATGGCTGCCGTGTGGATGCAAATTTGGCGCCGGATGTCGAACGTACAACATTGCCCTCTACAACGACTTGCTCAGACAGACTTAGCTGTCAGGTGTTAGGTTAAGTCATAATTATGGTTAGATTAGGTAAATGAAAATACGAGACACGACCATTGAAAGTACGAACAGCTTTCAGAAAGGCAAAACCACAACTAATTAAGATTTTAAATGAAAATTAAGATAAAAATTTGTGTCTTCAAGCATTTCTGCTTAAATTATTATACACTTAACGTTAAATTCTTATACATGCAAAGTTTTGAACGATTCACTGCAGAACCTCCAATCATTGAACGGAATCATTTAAAACGTTTCCAAGCTGATGAAAGTTAATGCACGTTCTTTAAAACAAAAAATCAGTCGGGTCATGGAATGTTCTGTCAAGATAAAGTTAAGTTAGGTTATGTTACATTAACTTACGTTAAGTAAGGTTGTGTTACACTCGCTTACGTTAGGTTGGGTTAGCACGTGACATTTAATACACGTTCTTTAAAGAAAAAAATCAATCGGGTCATGGAATGTTCTGTCAAGGTTTATGTTATTGGGGTAGGCTAGTTTCTGTTAGCTTTGGCACCGGTGTCCTCAAAGACGCAATCGGCAATGTTCTACTGCGCACTTGAAGATCTGTACAAAAATAAAAGCACAACGAAACGTATGCGAGTTGCTACCGTTCCCCACAGCGTTAATCTCGAAGCAGCGCACTGCAGTGGGAGATTCGTAAAGGGTACGGTGGTCGTGAAATTAAGGAAGTGACTCAAAATTCTTTCCAGAGACCGTTGATGTTTTTAATGCCCGGAATGGTTGAATCCTGCGGCTATTTAAGTTTTACGAGTACCATAAGCTCGGTTGTCCGCAGCGGCTTCTACAACGACAAGGCGTGTCCGCTGTCTTTTGAAGAACCGCACGGAACCACAAAGTGTTCTGTCAAGAGTCGGCATTATTCGAGTTACACGAAATCCTCGTCTATTCGAATTGATCGAGGCCTTTAATGCCCCGGTCCGGTCGCCGGCGTTTCATGACCTCTTCTTTCAATGGTAAAATCAATTAAAGTCGCTCGAAACTGTCCGTGTGTACAATCGGTTCGAGAGGCTCCCACATATCTCGGGAACAAGCCTCCCTTTCCGTCCGTCATTCCTTCATTCTCTCTCTCTCTCTCCGTCCCTCCCTACCTCCCTTTTTTACTCTCTCTCCTTTCCAGCAGCTAATCTTTCTCTTCCTATCATTCTTTAGCCTCCCCGTGGCCCTTATACGCGATCATCCTTTCTCTTTCTTTCATCCTCCGTTCCTTTATCAATCGACCGTTTGATCGCTTTCGGTCCCACCAGCGCGGCGCGAGTTAACTCGTTCGAGTGTTACGTACTCCCTCTTCGTCCATCCTCATCTACTGTTCCTCCTTTCAATTTGATCCGTCGCGGTTCACGCGGCTCCTCGTTCGCTACTCGTTGCCTCCGATTGACCCTTTGCTCGAGCCCGCTGTTACATCGTGAAGCAACCGCCCTTTGTTCCAGCCTATGACCATGTGTCGTCTCTCCTCGTTGGCCAGTACGCTTGTAAGCTGTTAATAAAATTAAACAAAATTATTTGAACACATTATGGACTCCACGATTTTGTGATCTTTATTTTGCTAAAAACTCCAGGGCCTCAGAACAACTCTATTATTACACAATCATTGAAACTACCAAGGCATAGAGTTCCCTTTTTACCCCTGAGTAAGTATTTAAATAATATTAATTAAATGATACTGATTATGTTACTCGATACTAAAAGAGCCAACAGGAAATAAAATGTACGCAATATAAATAATAAGCTGTTTTTCTTTCATGACATAAAAACTTCAAACCGAGTTTGCTCGACTTCAGATCACTGAGAGCAGACAGATATTTGTAGAACTTGGCCCAATTAGGGAAAAAGAAAATATTGTTCGCGAAATACAAGTTTTTATCGTTTATTTTCTAGGTGAGTCATACAATAATATGTTTCGTAACTCGTAATGGGCAAAGTGGAGTCTTGCGTTCAAAACAATGGATTTCAATGGCGGTATGGTATTTCGTTTGAATTTTAGGGACAAGGTCAACTGAAGGCCATTATGTTGCGGGTCGTGAAATTCGTCTTTTCAACAGGAACAAGGTGGTATTAAAGAATATGTACATTGACCTTGAAAGGGCTCAAGGTGACCCTGATGCCTAGAAAAAAAATAAGAAATAAAAAAATCTAATCGTATACGTCCGATGCATCCCTTAAAATGCTGCATAATCCATTAAACACATTTTTGATGCATCTAATGGGTAATGAGTTATTTTAAATAGTAGTTCTTATCGACTCACCCTGTACGTGCATGTAGATCTTCCTCGATGGTTTAGATCCTTCCGTGCAAAATTCTGCAACGGTTTGACTCGTGAAACAAGGGGTTGCACGTCTGAAAAAGAATAATGGACCCGCGGCCGATACCCTGCCCTGCTTCTCTCACCCCAAACGGAGGGTGGGCAAAGTCGTAAAACGCGAGACGAATCGGTAACCGGCCTTGAAAATCGCTGTCTAATTTTCCACGAATTATCCCGGCTTCGGGGGGTTGATTCGGCGTATCAACGTCCGCAACGAAAACAATTCAAACTGGTCCGTATCTTTCTTTCTACTATTCCTCCTATCCTTTTCTAAAAATTTATTTATTTAACGTCGCATCCACCTCGGCTTTATTAATAACGTTTAAAGGTGTATTACTGGGGCTTGTAAAACGAATCTGCATGTGTGGATTAATAAATTTAATAAGGTTCTTGCATTGTAAAATGGAGGGGTATGAAATTTGTGAAAACACTGCGAATCAAATGATTCAATTATGCTTAATATTGATGTTTTATTTACATTTAATTAGTTTTCAATTATCTACAAATTCTAGTAAATTTGTTAAAGATGTATTGTTGTATAAAAGGATAATATCTTGTTAAAAAAGAAACTATTTTAACAAGTATATATTATATGTATATGTATATCTAAATGCTTTTAATTTATTACTAACTCTACTTTGCCTGCATTCTCACTTCCTATTGCTTAATTGAATTTCATTTACGCAAAACTATATAATATGTAATAGCATTATTTTTCCCTGGTAATTTTACGCGAGCGGAAAATTGCTAGGTGAGCTATTTGCTTTCACAAACCAGCTGTACCAGTTTGTTGAATTACTTATTGTTGGAAGATTATTAGAAAACTCGTTCCACATTTCTTACATACAAATGTATTTTGTGGCGAAAATCACGGAGACAAAAAATGACTTCCAGCAAGTAGAATCGCCCCGTTACGTATGTACCATTGAAAAGTACGAACAGTTTTCAGAAAGGGGCATGGAAAATTTCATAATTGTCCGCAGGAGCGAGTCAAAGGGAAGGGAGGAGGGTAAGGGTGCGAAACGCGTGTACGTTCTATCTCGGATTCGATTCAGCTCGTTTCCACCCTTGAAAATCTGGTCGCACCCCGGACGCACGTTTGGCGTATTAGTCATTCTGGCGCAGCTGGGAGACTCTGCTCGGGGGTGCATACGTACTCCCCATTTTGCAAGGTCGAATCAATTCCGGTTTAGCTTGCGGCCAGGCTTGATCCTTCCTCTTTGTTAATCTTTTCGTGTTTTTTTTTTAATCGTTCTGTCATTTCTACTGTCATATATTATGCGATTCACCCCACTTTCTCCCATTTTTTCTTCTCCTTTATCTCATCTTACAATACGTATACTATATTTGCTTGACGCATATGAAATGTCGTTTTTCCGGAGTTTGGTATATTTTCAACAAATAGAAGAAATGTGATCATGTAACTAAAAATTACCTTGTTTAAAAGAATTACTTTTGACAGCACCGTGTACAGCTTAAGTTTCATTTGTTGAAACGACGTTTCACATGCACCAACCTAACATTTAGGATGTTTCCGAAGTTGCGATACACCCTGAACAAAGAATAACAGAGGTTAACATTTTTTTTTCACACGACGCTTCATTTTCGAGTAAATCAATTGCGAAATTTACAATCAGAAATTGAGCTACGACTGGGCGGAGATGATTCCTCATGTAAAAATAAGCCGAAAATGGAAAATAACATTTTTTCATACAACGCTTCGTTCTCAAGAAAATTTCGTTTGAGGTAATTATGAGCATTCAAACTCGATTTACTCGAAAACAAAGTTCCAAGTAAAAAAATTTCATTCTTTATCTTCGACTTATTTTTACAAGGGGAATCGCCTCCACCCATTCGTATCTCAACTTCCGGTTGTACCAGGTTGCAACTATTCAAGTACAGGAGTTGTCAACGAATATTCAAACTGAATTCTCTGGAATGCGAAGCGTTGCACAGTGGTCTTGATTGAGAAATTTAGTGACATTCTTATATAACATTTGAATAATAAACGATATAAAAAGGCTTTCCAAGACAATGTTACTCTATTTTAAATGACGCTTGTAATGGTGAAAAGAATTTTTTCTCAAGGTCACTAATTGATGAGATTTCAAAGTCACCGATAGTTTTTTTTAGATAGAAACCTACATTTCTTTTTCGATACCTTTATGGGGCGCGAAAAAAATCAATCCGACGACTATAATAATGTTACTATTCGGATTATTTAATTTTCAGATATTTGAGTGTGAATATTATACACACACATTACCTTCAAAATTACCTGAAAAAATTCTTAAAAACTAATTACATGTTACTTTCTTCAATTTTTCGAGAGCAATGTGTTACAGGTAAAGTGACTAGAGCTTAGGAACTTCAATACGTTGCTAAGAGTAAGTGACAGTGTGTGTGGGATACGTGTGTTGTACTATACATATGTATATTGTTATACACAAGTTACAAGGCATTGCACCATGTGTTACGTTTATTATTATCATTATAATATATAGCGACTGACAGTCTGATCGTACTTTATTATTCATTTCCAAAATTGAGTGTTTAATTGTGTATATGCGGCAAATTAAAGATAATACAAAAATTTTATTCAGTAGATACTATTAAACATATAGAGATAATTCATTAATCTAACCGTTCCATTTTTTCCGATAATTTTAAACAGTAATAATTTACTAGGTAGGACGAAGTAGGAAATGATTCTTGTATAATTATGTATGGGAAAGTGTACTGAAAATTATCCAGCTTGTAAAAATGTGGGACCACTTGGGACTCAAAAGATATTCCTTGCTCACCATTATGAAGTTTGACAATTTTCTTTGTTTCATCGAGCATTGCATTCCCAATACATTTTAAATAATTACTATTAATCCACACTGTCAATTTTTCACATAAGAGAGTGATCTTTATTTAAAAAAAAAAGAAACGGAGGGGAAATATAGAATAGGATCGTCAGGGCATCTCAAAAGAAAGAAGCTATTTTTTTCGTGAAATATGCTACTACTAAAATCTCCAACTTTATGCGTTTGTTCCTGTTAAGATTATACTTAAATTTCAATACCTTCCTCATTTTCGAGATTGATGGGCATTAAGCAAGCAACACATATTCGATAGATATAGATATGAGAAAGTTGATTTTTTGGCAATACGTCACTGAATTTCTCAATCCAGACAACTGTACGTCGTAAGAAAAAACGTTATTCTTTGTTTTCGGTTGTCTCATACACGAGGAATCACCCGCTTTCCCGTTGTACCACGCTTTCGGAAACACCCTGTATGTACATGCATTTAACTTTTACAATTTTTCAATATATCGTACGTACATATTATTTAAAGCGCTCCCTGCTGCTTTATTTTTCTGCAAGGTTTTCCTTCGGGGGGGGGGGGGGGCGATTATGCAGCTCGGTAACGTAGCCTCGTTGATTGCGAAAGCGACTAACGATTTTTAAGAGGTGCGGTGTATCAGTGGCGTGGCTGATGAAAGGGACGTCCGGACCAAAAAGGGAGACGGATACAGGGCGGCGGGCATAGCCGCCGCGCCGCGTACCATGGTAGGGGAAGAAAAAGGAAGAGAGGATAAAGGGAAGGGTGCCGGTGGTCCTCCCTATTGACAACGGCTTTCATCTTTATAATTCAACCCCTCGCGCCACCCTCAATCCATTTTTGCCTTTTCTCCCTAATGCTTTTTTTTTACCATCCTTTCGCTGCTGTGTTCCATGTGTCACCTATCACATGCCATCCACGGACTTACGCCCTTTTCCTTTCTCGCCGAAATTCTTTACGCGCGATTCTTCTGCAAACGAAAGGAACCCTTTTGATACGATGTCTTTGCATTCGAGCTACTTTCCCCTGTCAGCCCTCTGTCTATTTCTAATCCTTCGTTCCTTCTCAACGAATGGTCAATGTAATAATAGATGTAATATGAATTACGAGTTATGCCAGCGAATAGGGATGGGATCAAGTGAAACATGTACTCACGAAACCGAGTCCATTTCAATAACCAAGTTTCATTTCACGTGTTTCGATTACCACTCAAAAGCAATAAAGTTTCAATGAGTATACTTGCAATGTAATCATTTTGTACAAGATGGTTTCGAACTTTAGAATGTGTATCTGTAGGTTTGAAAACATACTTGTAAGTAGTTCGATCTCAGAAAGATTCGAACCATTCACAAGTAGTATTCGAGATCTGTGTGCGAATGAGATACAAATAATAGATTGTCTATTGTCACTATTGTGTACATGCAATAACATTTACAGATGGGATAAAGCACAGGGTGTAAAGGAATGCTATGTAACAACCACCACAGCCTGATTCTACACCTTTAGATCGGTGGACGTTTACGGAAAAAAGCCAGCAATTGTATCAGTATCCCATTTTAACGAAACTGGTTCGCGACTATCTTTGTATCATGGGAACATCTGTTCCCTCAGAAAGAATATTTTCGAAGGCAGGAAACATTATTGATAAAAAGCGAAACAGGTTAAAGCCAAAAATTGTCAACCAAGTATTATTTCTAAATACTTGCAAATCTGCAAATGTAAGTAAATAAATTAATTGTTCAAAATGTAGCAAACAAATTGATTTTGTTTAAAAAATATACGTAAATAAATGTAATGTAGACAATTTATATACAATTTTCACTAAACCACATACAATTGCAGAGAATAGAGAACTTCTGATCGAAGTACTCATAAAAGGTTCGAAATTACTCGGCGAGGGTTCGAGTGTACTTGGAAGTACCGCTTACGCTTCACGAAATACTTGTAAGGATTTCGAACCTGTTTTGGCTGACGAGTTCGACTCTACCTGAAAGTATTACTTTCCTTTTTCGAAGTACTTATGAAACATTCGAAACCATCCAGTTAGATTCGAACCTACTTGTAACGTACTTTATCCCATATCTACCAGCGAAGTCTAGAAACAGCTAATATGGATGCATTTATTTATTTATTTTGGTCTTGCTGCCCAAAAACGGACTTGGTTCACAATTTCCTTAACACTTATCCTTACATACCTATCCTAGTACTGATATTAAATTATTCTAAACCTTACACATGTACAAACATCTGTCTATACACAGAAGTAGCCAATATTTAAATCACTTACAGTTTTACTCGACGAGCTAACTAGTGATAATACGCAGTGACCAAAATTTTCGTTTCTAACATTTAGTTTCTAACTTCTTTTACAGATCACGAAGATATCCATCTTTTTTCGATATTCTCTGTAGTAAATAAATCTGTTAGTCGTAATTACGTAGTAGTGGTAGTATTGCCCAGCATGTAGCAGCGTGAATATTGGAATTTTAATTAGGAATAAGCAAGATACAAAAGCGTCCGTATCTACTTTATATAAAAATGCATAGGGTATACTGTAACTAATATGAAACACTGTAATATCTCAGTAAATAATACGATTAAATGCTTTTAATAACACATACACTTGCGAGAACACGAACGAGAAACGTTGATGTTAATGGAACTTAATTTGTTGTCTTGTGCTAACCCTTTTATGTGGATAAACGAGTATTTGCTATATATATAATAAATTATGAAGGAACCTAACGTAAACAACGAGGAAAACGAAATACTGCGTTATTATTGTTATTTGCAAGCCACAAAATAGGCAACAATAATGAGAATAAGACAATGGCCAAGTTAAAGTGTAATACATTGAATTTTTACGTAAATTTGTTCCAGAAACTTTCAATATCGAATCTTTTTGAAAAGGAAACTCCATAATAAAAAGGGTATTGGTGGATAACTGTACCTAATATGGACCACTTCAATATCTCAGTGAATAAGTAAGAAAATCAATGGGCAACCGTGATGGATATTTCGTTATAAACAAGAAACGATCATATTTACATTTGAACTTCAGTTCGAAGTCCGTCGCTGAATGCGAAAGTGTTACTGTGTTTGAAAGCGTATAAAAGCTTTCGCGAGGCGAGATAACTGGCGAAACTTTTAGCGAAAATAAGTTAAAAAATACTACTTTTGCGTAATTCATCTTTAAACATTTGTTCTTGAGCGTCCAAAAGATGTTTAATGTTAAATTTACTTTCTTCGTGGTTTAATTATCTTTTTCCTGTTGAAATACGTATACACTGTGATAATTCTTAAACAAAGAATTACTTTTTCGTAATTGGACCAAACGATTCGAGCTTTTGGAAAAAGATAGAGAGACTAGTTTACTAGATATATTCTCTTCGTCGTTCTGAAAAGATTGGAATTTTCGAAGTTATAAAATAAATAGTGCAAATCATGTTTTTCAACTTTGTTATCTGAGCTTATAATGAAAATTTAAAAAATGCCGCTTGTAGATTTAGGCAGGATATACGCAGCCTGTAAATAACATCCAAACTGGTTAATGTTTCTCGGTGTTATAAGTGTTTAAAGATCACCGGAGAAGGTCGAAAATCGGAGAAATCATAGCTCCGAGAAACGTTAACCGATGTGTAGAAGGCTTTTTTATTAATTTTCATTATAAACTCAGATAAAAAAGTTTAAAAAGATGACTTTCGCTATTAGCTTCATAACTTTGAAAATTCTGATTTCTTTTTTAAAACGACGAAAGCAAGATATCTGATAAACTAGTCCTTCTGTCTTTTCGCAAGAGCTCGAATCGTTTGGTCCAATTACAGAAAAGTTATTCTGTTTTGAATAGTGTCCGAATATTTTCGGGAGCCACTGTAAGTAATATGAAACGCGTATAGGATTGCATTATATTTTTACCATTACAAATACTTTATTGCAAAAATGGTAATAGTGAAAAATGGGCCCAATGTATTCACTGCTTTTACTAGGGTTACGAAGAATGTGGTGCCTCATTCAGGTGTCCAACGTGTAGAAGACGAACAAAAATTAATATAATATACACTAAAAAATGAATAATATTCATTTGGTTTTTTTTTTATTTAAATAAATATTCATTCTTCATAGCAAACACATAAAATTATATTAGATTTCTTCAGAAAATTTCTAGGTGTTCCACATTATGTACCATTTTTTCAACTCACCGTTCTTGACCTTTTTTTTTACGTATTTTACTGTAACTTCAGAACACTTAAGCTTTTGCATAGTTGATTATTGACACGCGAATATATATTAATTTTCCTGTATTTTAACGTTGTCTGGTCCCTATTTTTTATCAGCCTTTTGAAATAACGTGTTTCATATTGTAGATGCAGTTAGCTTATTAGTTAATTAGTTTTACCTTTGCAACTACGATGTATGATGTTCTTACAAAATTATAATGTTTCAGAACAATTCAACAATACATTTGTTTGGAAAGTCGCTATTCCAGCATTGCATCATTGTTGCGTAAAATGAACAATGAATGAATTAAGCATTAGGCATTAATATAAACAAAGAAACGGTCTAATTGTAAGAATACGTTTGGTTGGGCTAAAACTGAAGTTTCAGAAGCTTTGGTAAATGTCGTTTCTTTAGTCGCGTTGTGTTTCAGTATTCCATGAGTATTATTATACATAGATTGCATTATCTGATGTTATACATACAAGCTGTTTCGCTACCTCATGCAAACATTTGAGATGATTTCTGAGGCGATTCTGAACAACTTTTTCCTTTGCCGAAACGTAGGTTAAAGCTTCGTTTTTGAATTATTAACGGAAAACACTATCTCTCGGCTGAGTGCGCGCTCTGATTGGACAGTGTTCTTCGTTAGTAATTCAAAAACGAAGCTTTAAACAACGTTTTGGCAAAGCAAAAAGTTGTTTAGAATTGCCTCAGCAATTGCCCCCTTAAAATATTTGCATGAGGTAGCGAAACATCTTGTATGTAATACATATAAAACGTACAATTTATCTCCTTTTCAAACTGCACCTAGTTCTGCTAGAAAGTAGAAAATAGGAAACAGACTGATAGTTGTCTAATAACATATTCATTAGAAAATATTTTTATTTCCTATACAAGTGATACCTAATTGAAATAACCTGCAGGAACCTATTTAAACGTGCGCAATTAAGAAATCCCGCAGTGTTCGCTGTACCATAAAATGAAAAACGAGTTACACGCTTATAATATTCTTTCTCACTATTTCATTACGTCTGGCTGCTGTCGAGGGAAATACTTGCGGTTCTCCGAATCAGTGTAAAAAAAAAAACTAAAGTGATAATAAAAAAACGTGAAAGCTAAAATATGTTAGAACCTTATGCACCCTTGATAGATGCGACGTTCTCAAGTTAAAAAAAGCGCAGGGTGCACGGATGCACGGTGTATCGTTTTCCAGGGGAGGTCTCACGTGTGTCGCAATCCTCGAGGAGTCGGCCCTTGCCCCCGGGGGTGGAGGAAGGGGGAGGGAAGACCTCCTGGAGATTTCGAAGGTTTCACAGATTTTCGGGGGTTTCGTTTGTGTGCGCCGGTCAAAGCCGTTGAATCGGTGGCCTCTTCGTGGAAAGGGCGCAGGATCGATGGAAAAACAAGCGGTGGCAGCGGGGGGGGGGGGGGGGGGGGTCTACTCGAAACGGTCACAGATGGTGCCCTTGCATTGCTTTACGACGCGTCGCGGTCCCTTCCATATGGGAATGATACTGTTTAACTCGCCCCGGAGACCTGGCAGGGTGCCGGATGACCTATACACCCTCTTCCCTACGCACAGGTCCGACTTTTCCTAGCAGGTTCCTGCCTCGGTCGTTGCATTTCTCTCAACGTCCCCCACTTACAACTTGTCAGCCTCTGACGTTTCAGAATTATGTGTTTGCGGAGGAAGCAGTGCGGCCTTAATTTTTCCGACCATCCTACCATTTTCTGGTTAATTTTTCGTAGCATCCCGTTTTTCTTTAATGTGCTTGGATTATTAATATCTCCATTGAACATTATTATTACGTATCGCTCGAAATTTAAACTAGAAAGTTTATATTCAATTATGGGAAATTTAACGTAATGATTAAATTACTAACATATTTTTATGCACTTTGTTATGATAGTTGGTTAATCTTTTCACTATTACTACTATATACATACATTGAGTTCCTAACAAAGAATCTAGTGCAAAAATCTTATTATGCGTTCCTGAAACATACGTAATCCAACTTACAGCTTGTCAGCCTCTGACGTTTCAGAGTTATGTGTTTGCGGAGGAAGCAGTATAACCTGCAGGTTATTCGAGTTTTTCGTGCTATCTCGTATTTCTTTAATACGCCTGGATTATTAATATCTCCATTGAATATTATTGTTATGTTTTGTTCGAAATTTAAACTAGAAGGAAGATTATATTAAATTCTGCTACATTTAACACGATGATTAAATTACTAACTTATTTTTCAGAAATTGAAACGAACCGAATGCCTTTTTTGTTATGATAGTTGGTTAAACTTTTTATTATTATTATATCAACTCTGTACAAACGTGAGATTATTCAGGACGAATGCCGAATACAATAAAACATACATACATCAAGTTACTAACAATGAATTGTGTGCAAAAATCTTATTATGCATTCCTGAAACATATAAATTTAAATTGTTTCAAACTATTAGTATACTGAAAAATCAACATGCTTACTAATAAGCTCTGGAGACAACCTCGAAATGGAAAAATAATATTTTTGTACGTAAATAGAAATAAGCCTTTGTCGATTTTTATATTTGTATTTTTTCACTTTTACTATGTAGAAGAGTAAAAACTTATTTAGTCTATCTTCGTAAATAAAAACATAACAATATGACAAACTGCCTAATTATTTTTGTACATACTGTATACAGAGGTTGAATGTAATATTAACATTGAAACTATCGAAGAATATTTAAAATAATTTCAATTTTCATGTTCATTTTTCTCGATATAAAAAATGTTACCATTTGCCCATTTTTATTTTTATTATTTTTTAAAACGAGCAGTTTGTAATATTTTTTATGTCAACAAAAGTAAACAGAAAAATTGATATTGCATGCACCTTAATTTTGTATTAAATAAAATAGAGAATATCTTAATAAAAATATTCATTTTATTGCCTACTTCTCCAGAGACAGGTAATTCTGGCCTTAGAAAAATATACAATTGCCTATCCACATTTATTCCGACAATAACCTGTCAACTTTTAAATATTCATGGAGAAGGGCGTACGCATGCATTTTTTCCCTAATCTTTACGATTCAATCGCGTCGCAGCGATCGTGATTAGGTAACCGTGATAACTTTGTCGAAAATCATTGGGTTGAACGAACCGGTGGAATTTCGGGGTATCAATGTTCCAGGTAGGGAAAGGACCTTCCTGATGCATTTAAGCGGCTTCCTCCGCTTTCTGCTTTACACCTGCTACTACCGAATTCTTCGAACCGAACCCTCCGTTTTCTTCAGTACACATGTGTGTGTATGTATGTAGAAGGTGTTTTTTGTATGCGACTGTCACTGGCCGAATTTTTAAACAATTTAAAGGTAATAATTTAGAGGCATGTTATTTGATCACGTACTTATGCTATTTTCTTATACAATTTGTTCCAGTAACATTTTTACAATGTTTTGATTACAGTAATAAAACTGTTTTTTCTTTAATATTTTCATCCCTATTTTTATTTCTCAATTTATGTATATTAATGTAGTATTATGTAATTATGTAATTAATGTAGTATTAATGTAGTATAGATAATTCAATTAGGATATATTCATTTGAATTCAATATTAAAAGTAAGCATATTGTTATTTAATTGCAACTACCTCGCGTGCAAACAAAGGATCGAATCCGTATACTCAAGTTTTCTATAAAAATTATATTTGTTGTACAAAAATAGAGAGTACGCGCCATATCATCTGCAAAATGAAATAGTAAACAATTACGTATACATACATAGAAAGGACTTTAACAAAGCAGCACAGTAATGAAAACACAGGCAGCGTTGTAACACGAGACAACATCCCGAAAGCGTCCTTTTATCCCAAAGAATTGTCGGTCGACTGTTTTCATTAAGCACGGTCGAATTCGTAAGACGAGGCTTAACTGCGGGCTACGCGCAGCAGGTTTTGCGTAATTTTCAACCCAATGCCGTATGTCGACCCTTCGAAAAGGCTCGTATGCCTGGGTCATGCGAAAGGTTATCCCTGGCCCAAGTGTGACACACGTGTGCTCTTCCCTCGCGCTACCCGATCATTGCCTGTCTGTTAAAAGAGCCCCCCTTTAACTATAGGCCATCGGAAACGACTCCCAAAAACAGATCATCTTCGACTTCGGCCACAGAAGGTAAACGAAATGAAGCTCTAAAAAGGCCACTGTGTGGGATCGTTGTGATTTTACGACGGAGGTTGTAGTGGGTGCTTAATCCTTGTAAGGTGGGCCAATGTGGCTCGAAAAAATATTGTTTTCTAATTTATTGATTTACTGCTGAATTTATTAGAAACGAAGGAAAAGATAAATACAGGGTGAGCTGCCTAAGAGTTGTTATCTGAATAATTCGTAAAGTTTTGAAAGTACAAAAAAGTCTTTGAAGCAAAAGTTGTTTGGTTCCTAGGGGATAATAATGTGGGTGAATAAAAGTTTGTTAAAAGTGACTGGACTTCAAAGATTTCGGAAGCACCTTAACCTTTTGAAGGGGCCATGTCTCTGTAAACACCTAAGATTATAGCCCTTCTCAAGGCGATTCCAACAACTGCAATTGTTCGGGATCAGTGATGGACTATGGAGGCCATGGAAATTCGAGCAACTCGTCGGCACACTTTTTCACATCCATGGCCTTCACTTTTCATCAGTGACTTTGAATAATTATAACCGTTGGAATAGTCTTAAGAAGGGCTACAATCGTATGTATTTAAAAATACACGATCCCCTTTAAGAAATTGAGGTGCTTGCGAAATCTCCGAAAACCTCGCACCTTTGAAAAATTTCTATTCGCAACATGATTGTCCCCCGGAACCAAACAACTTTTGTTTGAAACATTTTTTCGTATCTCCAAAACTTTACGAATTATTCAGGTGGCAATTCTTAAGTGACTCACCCTGTATAAACAATTATCTTCAGGGCCACGTTTTCCAGCAGCCAAAATATGCACGTGTCCGGGGCCCGCAGAAAAGAGGGGCTCGCATAGATGTGCCGTTACTGCATCAAATAAATGAATCCGCTGATTTTAATTCCTAAAGTAAAATAAAAGATATATAACAATGATAATACTTTTATTGCAACGCCATTGTCCTGTCTGGATAGTATCTTCTTTCAATACGTTGTAAAACTCATCGTTATTTATATAAGAACGGCTCCCCGATTTTCATTTACATGCCTGGGACCAAAAAGTTCTAGGCGCGGTCCTGATTATCATGGAATGTAACTGCTTCATCTAACTGCATGTATCGATTTTAAATAAATAATATTTTCTGTATATTCTGTTTAATACGCAAGTTTAATCATAAAATATTGAGTCAACTTAAAAGGACTTTACTTATTCATAAAATAATATACATACAGATATATCATGGATTACTATTTACTCCGATTGGTCAGTCATTTTTATCTGGGCGATTTAGAAGAAAGGGCTCGTCTAATGGCAATGCCTGAAGGTTGTTAGAATTCTGGGCACTGAAATAGGAGTAATCTCAGGAGAGGTTGCTGGAAGTAGCAGGGGACAGGGGGTGTGGTACTGGAGAATGCTGGGTACCGGAAGTCGACGGGGGTTGGGAAACGAACGGAAGTGGAAAAGGGAATGGCGGAGAGAAAACGGAAGGGCTGGCCTGGCGTTGTAGAAGAGACGCGTCGAGACGAGAGGAGAACGAAGCGGGCGGTGGGTCGAGGAAAAAGGAAGAGGGCGGAGGGTGGAGAGTCTGGAACCGGAACCGGAAGCAGGGAGCGCAGGAAGACGAAGCGACGTCGGCGGCGGCGGCGGCTCCGATATGGCGGAAGCGTCGCGTTTGCCGGAAGTCGGCGAGGAAATGAAATGCCCCCCAGCCAGCTAACCCCTGCCGAGCGATTCTCTTCTTTCTACTCGTTCGCCACACCTTCCTTCGAGATTTTACTCACCCGCCACGCCCGGCGAATAATACGCAACACGCTGAAAAACTGTAGAAGCGTCAGTTTTAGAAAATACCAGTCCCTTCTAGGATTTTTTTAAATAGTGCATTGATGTGGTCGTGCAATATTTTTGGATAATTTCATGCGACGAGGGTTACAGCGGCAAAATCATTTTTCCACTTCCACTTTTAATCAACCGTTTGTCTAATTACGTTAGATTAGGTTATGGTGTACTACTGGTAGCTGGAACGATGACAGTCGAAACTTTACAGGGACAAAACAATTCTTCCACTTCCACTTTTGGCCAAGTAGGAAAATGCGTGTGCGTCGTCTTTGTGTGAATATCTACTCACAAGGGAGCATGTCGAACCCACGCACGCCGATTTTGATGAAATTTACAGGGAAGACAGTTCTTAAACAAATATTTGACACGTATTTCTTGTTATTGGTAATCGTCCATGCTGATGGGATGAAACCAACCCCACCAAAGTTGAGGGTTGAAAATACACTTTTTGGATTATCTCGAGAACTAGGCGGTGTAAAAGAACAATTTTTTTCAAATTGTGTGTTTTTGACCGGACAATTAAGCGGATCCTACTGTATTATAATAAAATATTTAAATTGTATAATATTAGAATAATAAATATAACAGAATAAAGTGGTTTGGAGTGAGACTTTTACCAAAAGTGACCGTTTTAATTTGTTCAACATTGTCAAACGTTTTGAATTACATTGTATATTATGCAAGTACATTTTATTATAATTATTTGCTTGCTTTTAACAATAAAGCGAGAACAAATATTCTTTTGATATTGTATATAATACAAATTCAGTTCAATGGAAATCCAATAGATGCATGTTGTCCTAGAACATTTCTCGACAAGGAAATCGTTTTATTCACCTAATACATAACCTACGTAACAATCCGGTAGACCGGATGCCTAAAACTATTTTCCTTCCTACGCTGCGTTACGTTATTCTCTGTCGCGGTTGGTAACTAGGAAAATGTCCAGGACACGCATGAACGAAGATAGCTTGCGTTCGAGTAGATTCAAAGAAACGTAAACTATTTCATTCAAATGCAGATAAAAGAAGCATAGCAAGAGCAAAAACGTATTGGATAACTGCATTCAATAGTAAATGTACTTAACATGGATCGTGTTTGAGAAAAAAAGGGTGAAGATAATTATTTAGTTTTCACGGTCCCAGCTAAGAGTAAAGACACAGTACAGGAATAACCAGTAGCGAAACTCCCTCAAAATCGTGTCCAAGAAATGATACAGCGCATGCCCCATATTGCTACTGATAAGATAACATCAGTTTCCCTCTATAGCATCCATGTTTTCCTCGTGCGCACCCATGCCACGCAGCGTCATTTTGTAGCGTGGCAACGACCAGTCAGAACATTGAGCGCTGCTACACCAACAACGTGGCTGCCTCTCACGTGACCTTGGATACCAACATCAAAGGGACGGAGTGCCGCTACTTATTCTTATACTGTGGTAAAGAGTGAACCTCTTTCGCGCACCGGTCCGTCTTTTTTCCCTGTCTTACCGTCTGCGCTTACACTTCCTATCTAGTTTGTCCGCTGTAGTGGGAGCTGCGCAGATCGGTCGAAAAGTCGTCCACACGTGGGTTCACTCTTAGCTGGGACGGAGAATAGTGTCTTAATTTTATTATTTCTGTTACTGCGTATTGTATTCCTACGTACTGTTTTTATTTTATTATTTATTATTACTGTCTGTCATTAGATAAACAGTTCTAAACGTCGAATCAACCTCAAATACGATTGCGAGATAGAAAATTGAATCTTGTTAAATAGTACTAAATGTTTGAGGAACAAGCGCACTTTTAATTTTGATGGTAATTATTGAAACTCTCATTCAATGTCTCTTTCATATGGGATTGATTAGTATTATGAAAAAAAAAATACTATTAAAGAAGTTATTGCATTGCACTATAATACCATTGTCTCCCACATACAGCAATATGTACATGAAAAGTGAAATGCCTTCTGCTAATACTCTGTAAATGTATTTTCATTTATACAAAACAAAAAGAAGAGGAGAAATAAAGATAAAAACGCGTACAAGTGATTTTTATTAGCGAATATCGTATATACATATATACGTATATGTACCCAGATAGTCAGGTAGATCCAGGTGGAACCATAGCAACAGTTGTAATATAACCTAACCGCGAATTTGCTCGCAACTTATTTCAACAGACTCCGCCATGCTTTTGTTGTCAACTTATGAACATCGTCCAATATATCAATTACTGTATCGAATTTATAGCCACTTTGTCAACGATACCTTTTTAGCCATCTTTCGCAAAATCTTGTCCGAACCGCTTGGCTATCAGAGTGTACACTCGAGTATACATTGTATAAAGGAGAGGTTCTAGCAGAATACAGGAAGGTGCGAGTATTAAAGAAACGGTCGAGCAAGAAACGCGGAGGGTATCGAAGAGGTCGGCCCTGAAGAGCATTAAGCCGCGGTGCCGGTGAAAGGCGAATAACACGAATGCCTTGGAAGTCGCATGGTTTCTAGTTCTAATAACGCTATTATTCTAACGCAAGCCCGGTCCGCCTACTGACTTACCACTTCCACCACTTCTCTGTCTCCTTCCCCTTTTTTCTTTGAACGCTGCGACAATATGAGCTCGTCTCGACGATAAATTAATAGCGCAAGGTTATCAGTGGATAAATTCAATTACACACTCGGGGTTGCTGCTCGTTAACTTTGAATTACATTCTTTTTTTTTCAAGTAGTGCTACTCGAAAAGTATTCAACACTTAAGAGATTTACTTACCTTCAAAATACAAGGATCTATCCTCAAGGGTTTGCTTTCAACGAGAACTTGAACCTGTGTTGCTTTCCACAAAAGAATACAAAAATTCTGGGTACCATTTTTATACCAATATTACAATAGGGGGGAATTAATGTATATGCATATGTTAATAGTGAACTATGCAATAGTTCAAGGTAAAATATGAAAAAATGGTACAAAATGGCGAGTCCAAAATATGGTACCCAACATGGAATGCCTAGTAAATTTGTAAAGAAATCTAAAAAAAATTATTTTTACTGCGAAGAATGAATGTTTATTTAAATAAAAAAAGACAAACGAATGTTATTCACTTTTTAAATGTATAATATATTACATTATATTAACTTTTCTTCGTCTTCTACAGTTGGGCACCTGAATGATGCACCTAAACGACTCCCATCTTCCGTAACCCTAGCAAAAGCAGTAAATGCATTAGGCCCAATTTCCACTAGCATCATTTTTATACGTGTTCCATATTACCTATGTACGCATTTCGACGGAAAGATAATCATTATACCAAGAAGAAAATGAATTTAACATTAAACTTCTTTTGCACACGCAAGAACAAATATGTTTAAGGATGAATTATGCAAAAGTAGTACTTTTCAACTTATTTTCGCTAAACAATTTTACTATTTATCTCGTTTCTGAGAAACTTTAGTACGCTTTCAAGCGCAGTAACACCTTCGCATTCAGTTACAGTCTTCTAACTGAAACTCAAATGTAAATACGATTGTTTTTTATTTATAACAAAATATCTTTCACGGTTGCCACTTGATATTGTTACTTATTCACTAAGATATGGAAGTGTTCCATATTAGGTACAGTTACCCCACCAATATTGTTTCTATTACAGAGTTTCGTTTTCAAAAAGACACGATTTTACGTAACAATTCAATGTATTATACTTTAACTTGGCCATTGTTTTATTCTCATTATTGTTGCCTATTTTATATATATGTATAATTAGAATATTAGATTAGTACAGTATTATTAGTACAGTAGTATTAATCGATTATATTCTATTATGTTGCCTATTTGATATTCTAATTATTTTTGCCCATTTTGTTGTTTACAAATAACAATGATAATGCAGTATTATTTCATTTACTTCACCGTTTACGTTAGGTCTTTTTCATCATTTTTAATATTATATGGATTCGTTTATTCACATAAAGGGGTTAACACAAGGCAACAAACTAAACTCCATTAACGTCAACGTTCTTGTTTGTCCGGCCCGCAGCACAAGATTTTCCAAAGAAGATCCCCCAAGTGGAAGTATTATTAAAAGCATTTATCGGTGGCCCGTGGGAAACGAAGGCCTGGCGAAACTAATTACGCCCGCTGAATAGTCAGGGCCGATGATTTTGTCGTCGCGGGAACTCTCGCGGTGATTTTTCGTGCGTGCCTAAGGGAGGGTGTTCGCTTCCCTCCCTTTCACCATTCCTTGACCCTTTTTGACTCTCTTTAACTCGTTACCTAGTACCAACATGCTCTTCGTGTCCCTCAATTAAACGAAGAAAAATTACATCATTTTTTTAAGTGAACTCATTTTGGAAGCGTTCTAATCAATTTGTTTACAAGCATAAAGTTGTATGTAAGAGATATGTAAATAATGCAAATACAAAGGAATAATTTGGAGCATAGCGACGGTACACCATCTTACCCCGGGCATCGACACCATTTTCAACAATACTTCTTTGTGTCTTTTATAGTTAAGTTAGAACACTTGTTTCTCTGCAGTTTAATAACTAGATACCGCTGCTATATTACAGCATTTCATAAGAGTACATAGTCTACAGACTTAATGTTTATAGCCATTTTCGCTTGGCGTTCCCGTCTTACCCCCCTTTCCCCTACATATTACAGTCTCTACACGCTTTACGTTTATTAAAGCCTTGACCACACGTGTACGTGGTACATAGATGGACAGGAAACCTCGCAGGAATCAGTGATATCATTCATGAGTGCACTAAATCGCGCAGGTACTTGCAGGGTGTCGACGATGCATTTCGCCGTCGTTAGTTTTTCCAGGTTAGGAGACGCAAAGCGAGCAAAAGCGAAATAAGCACAGCGCGGCGTCGAGTCGCGGTAGAAAAGCGACAGGAGGGAAAAGAGAGTAGACTTCCACCGGCGCGGCACGTAGGGAATTGGGTTAGCGGCGTAAGGCGGTTTGTCATAACTCCTGTATTACTTCTCGCAACGTGAACGATTATATAATCGTCGCTCGGTGCGTAAACGAAGCCGTGCTGTGCCAGTGTGTGAATTTCCCTTAAGACACCACCAGCCGGAAGCAGACTTTCTCCACCGTTTCGGCCGGCGGCGGCGCGCCGTTTCATGTTCGAGCGTTTCCCCCTTCGAAATGTTCCCTTGTGATTTCTTCCGCCCTTTTTCTAGCCCGCATGGTCTACCCTCATTCCAATTCCTTGCTTATCAATTTTAGAAACTCGAATGGACATCGGGAGAGACATATCATCGAAAGTCTTCGGATAGAATCTCTTGTAGCGCGAGATATTGAATACATCCAATATCAACAAGCGCGTGAAACTCTTTCTTAATATTTGAATATGCGTGCAATATTTATTCTAGATGAGGAAACTTTTTTAAATGTGTAAGAAGCATTCGTTTTATTTCATGGAAAAGATATTCGTTTTCTAAAAGTAATGTTTCGAGGATTCAGAAGTCAATCAGTGAAAAACTGAGATAAATAAAATTCTTGCAAACTAGTTGTAGAAAAATGGCAATGCTAGTTAAAGTGCAAAAAGCTACGTTTAATATAAGATAACATACAAATGAACGTAACTGCAAAAGAAACAAAAGAAAATCGCCGAGGTTTCTGAAAAGCTTTCAGGGAAAGTTGGGCTTGCACTGATTGGCCTCTGGACTGTCCATTTAATGGAAGCTGACATTAGTATTAATATGATATAGGAGAGGAAGGTTTTAAAAGAGTATTGAATACAGGATAACATGAGTATTGGAGTAATTCGCGAGTAGCTAATGAAATCGATATTGTGTTATTATAATTGGTAAGTTCTTTGCTTAAAGTGTATATTGATACTTTAAACGTGTTATTGAGTTTTGGAATTTTCGAGTTTTAGATCATATTCTTCATTTCATACTTTAAACTTTTAAGTTTAAAACGTCATAGAACCTACGTGAAGAAAGAAAATATTGAGCAAATCCTTGATGATCCCCTTTTATAACAGCAGTACAATAAAGCAGCATTCAATAATATAATATCACTGAAAAGAAATGATGAATGAAGCGTTACGTTAACAACTCAACAGTGGGTCTCAATGGGTTAATGTTAGAATACATAAGAATGAAAAAAATATGTTCAACACGTATGGTATTGAAACCCACCACGATATAAACTTATGGGGTGAACGAACAGCACTTTCGAAGACGATACGATGGTTGATGATGACCGATATCCGACACCTGATATTCGATGCTGACAGTGTTGGAATATACAGAGTGCTTCGAAAATCGTGATACAACCGGGAATATAGTACTTCATAAAAATGAATCGAAAATATAAAATACTATGTGTTCATACGGAACTCATCTTTTGAAAACGTAGAGTTTGGAAATTTATTAAGTACACACGCATTTATTCTTAAACACTGCCTGCTTCGTGCATTAATTTATGATTTATTAAGTATGTGGTTTATATGATTATAGAAGAAATATTTTATTGCAAATCAGCTAAAAGCTTAATAATTTAAATTCTAATTGCCTCTTAAAAAATTTCTTTGGATTTTGTATGCGATGTCAAGGACAACATTTTCTACACCTTGAAAATTATAATAAAATGAATAGATCATTGAAACTTGCTGCTTATTATTTTTTAAACACGTACTAAGTGTTTAATGAAATCATTTATAAACGCATATAGAAATAGCAGCGGCTAGTTGAATTAATTGAAGGAAGCAGATTGTGTCTAAGATTTTCAAATTAGATTTTATCGAAGGCGAAGCTTGAAAATAAAAACATTTTATTATACATTATTTACTTACTATTTTTTATCTCAGCAATTACCTTCTTCTCAATTATAACATAATTTCCGAAACATTCTGTGTAAAAGGCGATACATACATGCATACATATGTATATCGTTCGGCCCAATTGCGATAGATTTCTTGAGTGGAGAGGGTCCTAGCGTGTCCTGGAGCAGTTTACCCACCATGACATCACGTATCACGCTCACTCGAGCATGCCGCAACACTCTGCTGCCTACCTGCCTACCTGTTTGAATCTTTCCAGTCCCCTTCCTTCTTCTACTTCACTCTTCTTCCTATTCCGCGCGATTTCTAATCATTTTTCTGGCCAATGACTCCCGGTATCTTTTTGTTTGAAACAGTACTACTATTTAGAAAATATAGAAACGGAAACGTGTATCTGAAATATTATTGCCTTCTTTTAAATTCGATATCTTTTTAATTCTCTTCCATCTTCTTCTTCACTTTTCCTGCCATTCCGCACAATTTCTGCCCAATAACGTTCGCCTTCTTTTATACAAAATAGATCCACTAAAAAATGTAGAAACAGAAACATTTATCTGAAATATTATTATGTCTTCTTTTCAATTCTCTTCCTTCGTCTTCTTTACTCTTCATGTCATTCCACATAACTTCTGCCCAATAACTCTCGTCTTCTTTTATACAAAACAGATCTACCAGAAAATATAGAAACAGGGACATTTATTTGAAATATTACTGTCTTCTTTTCAATTCTCTTCCTTCTTCTTCTTCACTCATCCTGTCATTCCACGCAATTTCTGCCGAATGACTCTCGTCTTCTTTTATACAAAATAGATGCTCTGAAAAATATAGAAACAGAAACATTTATCTGAAATATTACTATGTCTCCTGTTCAATTCTCTTCCTTCTTCTTCTACTTCACTCTTCTTCTCATTCCGTGTGATTCCTAATCATTTCGTTGGCGAATAACTCTCCTTGCCTGTTGCTGCGATCTTTTTTTTAACTCGCTTACGTATTTCGAACTCTTTTGACACTTTTTGGAAAATTGTTCCAGAGACCTCTTTCCTTCTTTTTTTTTATACATCTCAATTTTTCTGTCCCGGTTTTTCTTCCTTCTTCCGCCGTGTACGGACACTCTCCTGGTGATTTTCACTTGGCGAGACGACGATGTAAGCCGCGCATAAGGTGAAGGTATCGATTGCGCAACATCGATATTATGCAACCCGTAGTGGTTTCCTGCTGTTATCTAATTACCGAGAATAGAGGAACTCGACGAGAGGAGGTCGCAGCCGAGGATGAATCTATCTTGACAAAATCCATTCGCGCTTATTCGGAGTCGAATCGATCCTATCGACTTACAATTGGAAATATTCTCGTAGAGGACGAGAAAGAACTCGCGTTGCAATATTAAACAGCAGCTAGCGGACGAAGAAGTTAAAGGGAAAAGTATTTTTCATTGTAAAGACTTTATTTATAAAGAAATTTTTTAATGACACTGATAATATTACAATTGACAAAGTGATTACTTTTTTAATTGAGATATTTTTTAATATCTAAACTAACAATTAAAATAAAATAACAACTTTGGGGAAAAGTCTTATTTTCAGTAAGACGATCGGCTGGCGAGTTATTTTGTGATATTTAGATTAGGTCATCGAGCTTTTCCAACTGTGTTGATATATATCCATACCCGCCTACTTAACTGCGTGCCTTAGACACCTTCGAGAGAGCAAACCGTCGATAACGCTTTTAATAATATTACTGCCACGTCTCGCTCATTTGGTTGGAATTCAATGAATTATCCACGATATTATTTTGCATATCTTGTAAGGACCTAACCTAAACGTACACTATGTCCAGTTTAAGTGTATACACGCGATTGTTAGCGTACTGCTTAAAATACAAAACAAATGTTTTAGACAAATGTTATACGATATTAAGGGGAGCATATCGTGATGATAATTATTTGACATTGCGATGACCTTTGAAAGCCCTGTGAAAGTCATCATTATATTTTCAATCGGAACCCTATACTTTTTAGTACATATTCTTATATCTGACATCGGATCTTTTCCAAAACACTACCTGCACATGTATTTTGTGCAAGCCGTTTCTGAGTTATTGAGTTTCAAATTTGACGCGCCGTCAGCAAATGGAGTTGTTAAACTAAAATATCCAGGCTATTGCTATTAATCTAATGCAATTCTAGGTAAAGTTAAAAACGCGGTGAAGACTCTGCTTCAGAATGTATTTGTAAAGTATTTGTAGCTCGTAAATAATTTGAAGTTCAATAGTTAAGAAACAGCATACGCAAAATACATGTGCAGGTACTGTTTTGGAAACGATCGGATGTCAGCTACAAGAATATGTAGTAAAAAATATATGGTTCCATTCAGAAATATAATGATGGTTCTCATATGGCTTTCCAAGGTCATCCCAATGTCAAATAATTATCATCACGATATATCCCCCTTAATATCGTATAACATTTGTCTAAAACATTTTTTTGTATTTTAAATAGTTGTGGAAACAATCGCGTGTATACACTTAAACAGAACATATCATATACAAGTTTAATCAGTAATTTGAATAATTAAAACATAACTCAAATGTATAAATAATTACGATAATGATATCTCTTTTAGCAAACCCGGTAGCTTAATGACGTACACTATACATAAGTATTTTTTTTTAGGTCAGCAACATTCTTTAATGAATAATCGCATCTTATCATAGGAGATACCACTTGCCCGAAGCGAGACGTTCGTATATCGTAGAAAGAAAAGCCTTCGTAGAACCGGAGGCCGTTGTAAACCCGGTGAAGAGAAGCCGCGTCGGTGATGGTCTCGTCCAGGAAGTAGGTGCGTCGAACGTAGTTCCTACTTTCGAGGCCGAGACGGCCGTAATAGCGATCGGCATTGTCGTGGCATTACCGGTGGTATCGTCGCGTTCAGGAAAGAGAGAGGGAGAGAGAGAGAGAGAGAGAGAGAGAGAGAGAGAGAGAGAGAGAGACGGAGATAACAGAGATAGCGAATGGTAAGACAGAAAGAGAACAAAGTTGTTCGTAATCTGTGGGATAGGACGAAGAAGCAGCGAGGCATGTCCGAAGGAAAGGAAGCTCCGCGGACCTCAGTTCCGCTCGTTCTCCTCTTCCTCCATCTCACCGTATCGCGTCGGTTCCCAACCTTTCCGAGGTTCCTTCTTTGAAAAATCTAGATAACAGTTTGAACGTAATTCAATACGACGATTGTTCACTTTAACGCTTTCATTTTATACAGTCGCCAAGAAGAGCTCGCCAACGTGTTCGCGAACTTGGCAACTTTATTTTCGTCATTTGTGTTGAGACTGCGAATGTGAATCAGTTTTGAGATTTTTGTGTTAAAAGATTTATCAGGATAGGTTTCATTTTGTTTAATTATTAGGTTTTTACTTTTCTCGTATTTCTTTAACCCTTTGGACGCGGGGAAATTATATGAAATGCATATATGTATACGTTGCCTGCATTCAATGAAAATACATAGAACGTATACATACGTCGCCTGGATTCGATGAAAATATACGGAACGTATATTGTATACGTTGTACGAATTCAATTAAAATGTATAGAACATATACATGCGTCGCTCGGATTCAATTAAAATATACAGAATGTATATATACGTCGCCCAGACTTAATTAAAATATACAGAACGTATATATACGTCGCCCGAATTCAACAAAAATTTACAGAACGTATATGTATATGCGTTGTCCGGATTCAATCTGAATATACAGAACGTATATATACGTCGCCTAGATTTAATGAAAATATACAGAACGTATATATACGTTGCCTGGATTCAATGAGAATATACAGAACGTCCATATACGTCGCCCAAATTCAATCAAGATGTACAGAACGTACATGTATAATGAAAATAATTTTTAGAAATAACACATTACCTTCTGTCGTTTATTCTTCAAAGTACGCATATTAAATTGATTTGATCACATATCTGCCCTATTATACATGTATTTTTACTGTTTTGAACGTGCATTACTAAATACACGATAATCTAAAAATTGTCCACCATAATATAACCATAACCGTGCAGCCTAGTACCTTCATTAGGACAATAAAGATAACTATTATATTCACTCCATAAATCCTTATATACATATAGCACACATGTGTAATAGAAATATTCTTTTTATGTATAATGCCATTAGCATTTTTAAGTACGCAATAAATTCAGCGGGCGTGCGTACTATTTCACACGTAGGATGTTAATTTGGTATTACGCTGTATTTATATATCGATTCTCGCAAAAATGCGTTCTGCGGAGGAACTCTCGAATTCCTAGCGTCTATCCTGGTGTCTAGAAAGACACGTCTACGCGAGGTCGACTCTATTTTTGCTCGGCTATCCGTCGACTCGACCCCTTCCTCTGATTCCGAGGAAATCCTATGCCCGCGACTTTCTTCCTCTCTTCTGTCATGAAAATTTCGGCCGATTGCCAACCAACTCCGTGTATATAACAGACTCCGAATTCCCGCCTCTTTGTTGGATAGGGGGATCATTAATTCAACTACGCGGATAGTCCGTTAATTCCCAGGAAGAACCACATAGATATGCGGTATAATTTACGGAATACTTCATGTATCATGTGCTTCCATTATTTTGTGCAATCCTCTATAGAGAGCGTTATAAAATAAGGGTCCGTAACTTAAGGAGCTTATAGTGCTAGCTAAGAGGAGCAAAAAATGCCAAATCAACATTGGTTCTAAAATCAACCCCTTTGTTCTAAAATCAATTTTCGTATCTTATGTCTGCTATACACTGAAATGGAAGCAAGACATATCGAAAATTTACAAAAACGACAACTTGTACTACGATTGCGTCTATAAAATGGTCTTCTGTAATATTGGTAATAATCCCAAGTACTTTTGAACTGACGCGGTTCTAAACAAATTTCTTTGTATACGATCAGTGTAAAGGACTCGCTTACGATATCAAACGCTCATAAGATTTAAAAATTGATTTTACAACGAAATGGTTGATTTATGTCGATTAGACATTTTTTACTCCTCCTGGTAAGTGTTATAGGCTATTTAAGTCGCGAACCCTTTTTTAAACACCCTGTATACATAAGGATGGCTACTTTATGAATCCCGATTCTATAGATCCGAATTCCCATACATGGGGGCAAAAGCATAGTACTAGCTCAACTGCCTGGGAAACATCTATTGTCAGGTTAGGTTAGATTGATAATACAAATGTATAAACTTAAAATAACAATCCTAATGTAATTATGAAAAGCATATCTTCAACTTTAAATCATTCGGCCAAGGAGCGAGGGATTGAATAGTGGACAATCTATGACGAGAGTGGAATAAAAAAAAAATGGCGGGAGAAACTGTTCGGGTTTGCATAATGAACGTGACGAAAATCGAAGAAATTAAGTACTAGTTACTCTCGTGATAGGAGATGCGGGAAAAGCATGTCTGAAACAAGTCCTGAGTCAAAGTACCGGTTGGAACGGTACGGTATTACGTATTATCTATAAGTTGCATTTCTCGCGGTGTATACATGCATAGTTTTTTTTCACGATTCTTGGGAACACATAACGACCCCGTTATAATCACGCAATAGCGATGCGTTGATTTACGCCTTTTGCGTGGATTAGTATCTTTTGGATGCGAGGTTAGCAAGTGGCACTCCCTCGCGTTATTTATCATTGACAACGCGACGCAAGCAAATAACTACTAATAAGTTCAAAATTGAAAGAATGCAACGCGAGATGCTTTAAAGGGCCAGACAATTCGATTTTAGTTCTGTCAACTTTACATTATTGTGTATATGTATACGTATAGTGAAAAAAATTTGTAAAATCATCTTCACTTCTCCCCTTTGCACTCGATATACCAGCTGCGCTTTAAGATGATGAAGATGAAGACACAAGAGACTGATCGTAACTGATAAATAGATGCTAAAAAAAGTTTCTTATACATAATGTTTGCTATATAAATTCAAGTTCTTGGAAACGAGCTGGTGGGAAAGATATTTTGGTAAATATTGACAATGAGGGGTCCAGCTTCAATCGCTTTGACCTTGAAATATGTTGTGAAGGATATCGTTTTGAACCACTGTCCCTTATGCCTACAGGAGCCTACAATACAGACGACCATTTACCCCAAATAAAGTGTTCTCGTGATTTAAGTTTAATAAAGGTTTTTTGCAAATACCTCGGACACTACAGCCGAGCGGCAGTAACATGTATAGGAAAAAGTTGTACAAAATCATGTCCTTGACAACATATTTCAAGGTCAAACTGATAGGAGCTGCGTCCCTTATTGCCAATGTCCACCGATATTTTAAAATAGTTCCCGAGTGCAAACGGTTAAAAAAAGGAAGGAGTCAGTTTTTTGTTCTACCTTTTTGCGCTCCTGGTTTCGTGTAACGCATAATGTATCTTTCGCATTATAACCTATGACTCATAGGTTAGGTTGGGGTTATGTGTTAAGCTCAATAAAAATGTCGATCAGATATATGTATATGTGTATCCTCTCAGAAGGAGTTTATCTAATGCTCGACAGGGAAATGCACGAGTGTGCACGGTGGTACAGTAAAAGTTGGTTAAACGAGCGGAACGATCTGCACGTTAAGCGAGCGGAAATCATCCTGACTACCACTTCCCCATCACCCATCGGGCACCATGGTACCGCACATGACGGGTGTGTATCCAATTAAAAATCAGTTCCGCTGCACGATTAGCGGCGCACTTGGGTCCCAATTGGCGGTCACTTATCGAACTTTTATCCTGTTCGGAACTCGTATCCGTAAAAGTATCGCAACGGTGGATGGTCCCATACTATTTTGTCCATTTGGACGGTTCTGGTGATGTAGGAGTCGAAAGGCTAAGGCGCATACGTAATGCGTATGTACGTAATGCATTTAGAAGCGTGGGAGCCACGCTCGAACGGCTTCCTCTCACGGCACTGCCACTGCTTTATCTTGCGTTTATAAATAAGCTAACATCTCGTCACCTGTCTTCCTCGCACCTCCTACCTGTCCCCCTTTCTTTTTATCCGGCAACCTTTCTCTCTCTCTCTCTCTCTCTCTCTCTCTCTCTCTCTCTCCCCTCCTCTCTCCCGAGCGCTCGAACAACTCGAACGAGCGGCCGCTCGACTAGAAGGAGAAATACGTTGTTCAGTTCCGGCTTCCAGCCACCCGAGTCTATTAATACTCGATTCTAGTCTGTACATTGCTTCCACCGCCTCCACCCCTCGCTGTCCCACCAAGAATTGCCCCTCCCCTTGATCGTGATTCTTTGTCTCAACCTGTTCGCTCGTTGCTGCCGGTATGCCAGTCCGAGCTGTGTTATCTATATAATCGAAGTCATGTGAAATTATACCTACAGAGATAAGAAGACGCTCGCGAATTCGAAGATCGATGGATTTCGTATTTTACTATATTTAGCAGGTATTACGCGTTGCTGAAGAGAAGACAGTTGGACCGAATGCGGGCGCTGCTTTTTCCTAATTGGAGGAGAGCAATCCCCACTACTCAGGTAATATAGTTGTGTGACGTTAAGCAAGAATGGGGATGTAATGTTCAAGAACGTTACGCTAGGCGGCACTAGTGGCGGACACCTTCTTGGGAACGCATTATACCAAGCTGGTCCAATCCGCGGCACAGGACGGCTATAAATGCGGCCCAACAAAAAAATCATAAGCTTACAAACTTTATAAGATTGCGACTAAAAATACCATTAATAATACTACAAAATATCCGATGAACACTTTGAGCACTCACTGAGAGTTGTAACTACTTCCGTCGAACCAATTATCAAAGCATTAGTGTCTCAAAAACAATGTCAAATATCTCACTAATTTCAAATTGCTGTCTTGTTTCTTATTTTTATGATAAAAAATTCATGAATTAATAAAGTTAAAATTACTTAAATATGTTAACTATACATTTCCACGCCTTTTTGCTCATGAACTATCATTAGTGTTAGTGTATTTTATGTGTGGCCCAAAACACTTGTCTTCTTCCAATGTGGCGTAGGAAAACTAGAAGGTTAGACATTATACGATCCTCCATTGGACTATAACAGGTACAGTGGTGGCCCAAAAAGAAGTCACCTGGAAGTAACACGGTTCTAATTAAGCTATGTACCCATTATGCAAAGGAAGATTTTGTTTACAATTTTCATTATGAAAAATTAATTATTCTGCAAAACAAAAAATCTATTAGCATAGGGCAAACCTTCTATGTTAAAGTGAAAGAAGGATGAGCTTAATCGGTCCATGAGTTTCCAAGATACAAATTCGTAAATGCAGTCAATGGTTCATATTTTTTAAACAACTTCGAAATGAGCAAAACGATGGTTTAAGCCCTCACTAATTTCACATGGACTACACTTTACATATTTCATTTAGAACAAAATCCTTGATGTCGAGGTCGAAAAGTGATGGATTTGGCGGGGAATGACCTTTACACGTTTATTGCTCAGCTTTGCCAAACAGTTGGCCGGTTAAAGGTATCTATGCATTTCTGCGAGTTCCATGCTTAGTAGTCAATCGAACTCGTCTTTCTCCTTCGAAACGACTTTGTAATTGAGCATAATTTCATCGACGATTGTCCGATAAATTTTCCATGAACAATCGATCGGCCGATCGTGAGACAATTTGATTGATTATTCGATAGAGGATGACGTGGTTCCTCGTGCACAGATAACCCCGATGTCAAATACAAAACGGCTTAAACGAAAGCAGCTTGTTTTCAAAGCGGCGCTGTGTTCGAACGAACCGTGCACTCGCAGTCGAAGAAGCCGCGAGATGATTAGGTTAGAGTATCGAAGAATAGCTTACTCTATTCTCGCGCGCGGTTTTCTGTTCACGCCCTGCGATGGCGCGCAGCGACAAGGTGCGTGTGCGATGATTATTCGCACGATTATCCGTGCGAGAGACGGAATGCACACGTCGACGCAAAGCGGAATCCGCGTGGCCGAGGAATGCACTCAATTATGCAGAACACTTGAATCACGAGGCGGTGATATTCTAGTCGCGTGCCCGCAACCAAATCGGATTCAATCGATTGCGGCTGTATTGGGTGAATTATCGCTCTCCCTCCGCTAAACCTATTGCGGAGGAATCGCTTATAAAACCGGCTGTTGGTTGCTTTGTTAAGGTTTGAGAGGAAAACCGTCCCGAGGATTTTACTCTGATTCAGAACGGTCTCAGATAACACCTGACGTCCGTAAGACGTCCGCAACGGGTCCAGAAAACGTTTTGTACGTGCATTCGATGTTTTGAGGACGTAAATTCTGGATGTTTCAAGAACATCCATTTCAAATGTCCTGTGAACGTCCTGGGGATGTAAGTTCTGGGCGTTTTAGGAACGTCCATTTCGAATGTCCGATGGACGTCCTAGGACGTCCTCAACTTTGGATGCTTTGGAAACGTCTATTTCCACTGCCCTATGGACGTTCAGGGGACCTACATTCTGGATGTTTTAAAAACGTCCATTTCGTACATCCTATGGACGTCTTGTGGACCTAAATTTTGGATGTTTTAAGAACATCCATTTCAAATGTCCTGTGAACGTCCTGGGGATGTAAATTCTGGACGTCTTAAGAACGTCCACTTGAAATATCCTATGGACGTCCTGGGGACCTAAATTCTAGGTGTTTCAAAAACATCCATTTCGAGTGTCCTGTGGACGTCTTGGGAACGTAAATTCTGGACGTCTTGAGAACGTCCATTTCCAATGTCCTATGGAAGTCCTAGGGGACCTAAATTCTAGACGTTTTAAGAATGTCCATTTCGAATATCCAATGGACGTTCTGAGGACCTAAATATTGAACATTTTAAGAACGTCCGCTTTTTAACTCTCTAACTTAAGACTTAACTATCAGATGTTCTAAGAGCAACCATTTTCTATGTGCCGTGGATGTTTCGAAAAACTAAATTTCTATGTAAATTTCCAGTATTCCAATTGTTCTTTTCTGTCTTATTTATTTCTTATGTGATTTTTTAGGAAGATTGTACATGCCTTTCCTTGGAGATTTATTTTTTTAATTGTCCATGTAATTATATGTTCAGCAAAAAATTGTGTCAAGCGGTATGAATAGAATATATTGTAAATTAGGTGGTTCGGGAGGTTTAGAGGTTAGAACCAGTTAGAGCTCTCGGTGAGACAAGGCAGACATTGGAAGTTAGTAACAAACCTTTCTTTACAACAATATCCGAAATGTGTGCTGTTATTTATGTACTTTTTTTAAACATGCGTTCGGTATAATGTTTGTTAATGTGTGATTATCATATTCTTGGAGCTTTTGCATAGCAAGCGGAGTTTTAATTATTATTCATTCTCTTTACAGGAATGATAGCTTAGTCACGATAAACGGAGCTTTCTTCTTCTTTTTTTTCTACCTTCTTTTATCTTATTTCACGTGTAATCGCACTTGACTGTCGCATGAGATTACTACCAGATAGAGAAGTTTCGCGGATTTGCTGCACTGATAAGGTTGCCGAGTTTCCGAAAATTTCCTTGAGAAATATCGAGCAGATACTTGTATAAATTGAAAGCAATAGCACCCGGAAATAAGGTACCCGGCTTTGCCCCACATTTCCCTAATTTTAATTAGTGTTACTATTACTCGATGAAGTCATACCTGGACTACATATGAGAAAATTGTTGTCAGGTTAGGTTAACATTTGGGTTATTTAATTGGGCTATTCAATTAGATTGAGTTAACATTTAGTTTTTGTTAATTTAGTCGTGTTCGTTTCATAGTGTGTGACTTCGATAATAAACACACTTAGTTAACTTAATCGAAATATACCAATAAATTTTTTACTAAAATCACAAACCTTCGGCATGTTCCCCTGAAGTACCTTCTGTCATGTCAAAAGTGGTGCTGAATATCCTTTCTTGATAGATCGGAATTCAGAACGGAAGTGGACAAAAAGAACAAAAATTACGTCCAGACCCTCCAACTTTCCTAAAAGACATTGTTGAAACTTCCGAGCGATCCCAATTGAACGGTTGGGAACGCCGCGCCGGCCACTCCAAACTTTCCAGCGGCAGTATGTACGCAACCCGTACACGACGTAAAATCAATGTAATCGTTATCATCCATGATGACCATAAAAAAGGCACAATTCCTTAATCACGGTCAGGTAAAGGGATAGAAGAAACACGCATACATAGGATACAAAAGATAGAGAGGAGGGAGAGAAAAGAGTTGGGTAATCCACGTTCGTGTTGGCGCAATCGAGGAATTCCTCCTGCGAGTCGAAGGAAGGAAATTGCGTTGCCCAATTAGAAATCGCGGGAGGCCGCAGAAAGAAAGGCCAGAAGGAGAGAGCGAGCAACCGCGTGATAGAGAGAAGGAGCACGGTAAAAAGGTGGGGGGGGGGGGGCAGAACGTTTCGAAACTGTACGTACATACTAAGTTGTCGCGCTCGTATGATTATCCAATTCGGTGTACAAAGCTCTTTGCTCGTTGAAATGCATACGCACGTTGCCCACGTGTACGCGTATGGCCATTTTCCCAATTTCACTGTGCCCAGGACCGATCCATTTAAAATGGAATGACGCGTTTACGTATTGCAATAGTGTACGGATACATATGCCCACCATCCGTGCACGTTTCGAATTTATGAAAATTTATGACAAATTCTGAATGTTTTGACAACGTCTGACATTAAATTTTCGACTTTTCTGAAAACTTCTGACACTAAATTTCCGACTTTTCTGGCCGTTCCGAAAAGTTCTGACTTTTCTGACAACTTCTGACCGTTTTGAGAAATTTGAAATTTTTGACTTTTCTGAAAACATCTGACTTTTTTACTATTTCTGATGTTTCTGAAAGCTTTTAGCTTTTCTAATTTTTCTGAAAATTCCTGACCTCTGGGAATTTCAGAATATTCGAACATTCAATCGATCAACGTTCGGACTTGGGCATTATTGAAGTAAAATACATGCAAAATAAAATGACTTTATTTACACTTAATACAAAATAATGGAAAGTGATTGAACTGATTAGTTATTTTAAATTGTTATTTTATCTTACGTATCTCAATAATCTGTCTACGACCGTCTTATACAATATAATAAAAAAGATATGAAGATATATATTTTCCTAGTTCCAGTATTTCCATAACTCTTCGGACTAACAATTCTATAAATTGTTAGGGATAGCATGCGGACACATAAAAAGACAATATCGCGGTCATATATCCGGACACTACTGTACATAATTTATATGCTTCAATTCGATTTTCCCAGTAATTTTTGTTATCACCCTTCTGATTCTTGTCTACTGATAATAAAAGTTTACCAGCTACAGTGAACGTCCTTACGTACACACGTTCACGTATAGTTCATTGTTTTACATAATTCACATGTATTGTTTTCGTTTTGCATTTTGATATTGCTTTAGTGTTGATACATGTTTCTGACGTTTCTGTAAAGTTCGACGTAATTTTTGCGCTCGATTGTTTGTTGAAGATATTTTAGCAATCTTTTCAGCAAGCAGCGCGTCGTCACTGTTATCAAATCGTGGGATAAGAATAAAAAGTTTCTTGCACGTTGGATCTGAGAACTCCTTGTGTAACGAGTCCTGCCTCACCTCTCGCAATTTTCTAGTAACATGCTAAACGCTACATAAAAAATGAAGGATGCGACGATCCATAAATTATTGTTCCTTATCTTTTTATAGGCCAGGATAGGTTAGTCAATAAATTAAGATTGTAATTGAAGTGTTAAACGTTCGAGTTACGCATTCAAATTGCGTTTTAATTAACTGTTAAACGATTGAGCTGTTAATTAATATGTATAATGAGGTAAAATGCTAATAATAATAAGCTAATTATGGGTATTCGACAAATTATTATATAGCTATAGCAAAAATGATTAAATAACTTAATTTTATTTTAGCTTTAAAGGTATTGGTATAAATATTAACATTGATAAAGAATTATTTTATTTATTGCAAGTACATATCTGAGCAATCTAATTCCAAGAAAATAGTTGCAGCTTTAAGTGCGGTGCGATTCTTTTTGCAATAGAATTAGACTTTCCCTTTATTAATATACCAAAGTTAGCCAGATCAATTGTACGATCAACAATACACAGGACACGTGTTCATAAAAAGAAAATGGTCTCGCGCGAACAGACATGAAAACCGATGGCGAAAATTTGTTCAGAGTTTAGAGATTCACCGATCTACAGTTCCCCCAGTATTCTGCCTTTAGTCGTCCACGTTTCTCATTTCTCATCCATCCGTTCTCTTTTCCTTCCCCGTATTGCGCGATTACGCCACTGCGTCTCTCACCTTCACCTAATCCACGGTACACAAAGAGCTTCAGACGCGCGGCGACAGATAGCCAGAAACGGACGGTGGAAAAAGTCAAAGTTCGAGAAGCGGAGGAACAAAACTCACCGGGGGAAAAGTTTTGAGAAAGAAATTGAGACAGAGAAAGAGAGAGGGGGGGGGGTGCGAGAAAAAAGATGCGTGAAATAAGATAGGGTCAGGTACATAATTATTAACAGTACCAAGAAGCAAATCTAATGGAAACAGAAGGCAGAGGTGCGTAAAAGGTGGAGGATCGAAATAGCTGGGATATAAAACGAGGCATGAAATACACAGGTGAAAATGAGCAAGAGAGACGAACGGGGGAAAAGGAGATAAAAAAGAAGAGAAGGGACCTTTGAACGGGGAAGGGGGTCTACGTCATTTCACTCGTCCTCCCGGATGTGCAGCATCATTACCTGGCATTCTTCGTGGCTGCAACTTCTCCCTTTCTTTCCTCGCCTTTGGCCGATGGCGTTGACGTAACCGCGACAAAACAAATTCCTCTTCCCAACACCGAGACGTGAAACATTTCGGAATCCCGATCGGCTTGCTTTCGACTATACTTTCAACAATACTTGTAACGAACTTACAACCTTTTCAATGAAGAACTCAAGATTAATGCGCAGTTTAGCAACTTCTCTCAATTTCGACTATTTCACTAGAGTCTTTTTTTGTGGCTTTATTTGAGCAGTAATATAGCTATAGCTCCTGTCATTAAAAAAAATGAAGTGAAATTAAAAAATCTTTTATTTCGAAAAAATAAATGAAGAGATAAAGTTTTTTCATTTTGTACATAATTATTGCTTGCGAGAAAGGTTAAAAGTGTAAACGCGTGAGCGGCGCACCCCTTATAATATGTAGCCTAACCTAAAATAATTTATTTGAGGGGATTAATATTTACGGAGTAAATATGTTATAATAGTTAGGTTATATTTTATGGTTACAAAATATTAGGTAAGGCTATATTTATCCTAACCTAATTGTTTTACTAATATAAGTTGAAGAATAGTTAAGTTTGAGTGTACTAACTTTTACGAAGTAAACATGTTGTGGTAGTTTAGGTTAGGTTGTATTTTACGCTTATAAAGTCTTAGTTGAGGTTATAATTAACCTAACCTAATTATTCTACCGACACAGGTCGTAGGATAGTTAGATTCGAGTGGATTAACTTTTACGGAGTTAATATGTTATGATAGTTGGGTAAGGTTCGGTTATATTCTATGGTTTTAAGTATTGGGTTAGGTTATAATTAACATCTGAAGGACTTAGTTACTTTTAGAGGGGAGTTAATTCCGAAAACCGGATTTCCTTGTATTTTGTAAGATATTTAGCGAGTTCACTTTAGACGGCAGCGAAGATCGCATGAAATAACTGCGAAATAACAAAAACTACATCATTTTCGCAGGCTACCCCGATCGAACTCTTCTTGCAGTGATAAAATAAAGCCTTAAAAAACTGCAGCGAAATAGCAATAATAAGTACCTTCTTGCGCTTGGTTTTTCTGCACTCGAAGATAAACCTGTCACCTTTCCCCTGGACAATGTCGAATTTCAACATTGCGAAATCAAAGTACTTGAAAAATGATGCAGCAACGTTACACAATTGGTTAATACGATACCTAGACATTTTTATTTCGGTGAATCATTTCAAAATGCGAATGATTTCTTTTCCTTTGGTATGTGACGCAGCGTAAAAGGTAATATTATTATTATTGGTCCAGGCCGGATTTTCCGGGGGTTGTCAAGCGGCAAAAATGTTCCCGAGGAGGCGTAGCATTAATCATGGAACAGGTATGCGCGCGGGGACGCGAGGTCGAAATCTTTCTTTTTTTTCTCTCTTCCTCCCCTGAAAGATCGATGATCCACAATGGACTCTCCTTGGAATCCAAAGCCTGCCTCACGCTCTTACATCTGAGATCGATCGAAGAAGAAAGGATCCTCGTGAAAAGTTACCGGCTCCTTTCTACCTTCCTCGGGGACCTATTAAATCTTGGACTCGGATTCCAAAAAGGATCCCGTTCCAAAAGGAACCACCGGCACAATATTTTTCCGAGGGGAATATGTTTGAATATAGGTAAACCCTCCGCCACCTTTCGGATCTGTCGTTTAAACTTGCGTGAAAAATTTTTTTTTCCATTTTCTTTCGCCGTGCTGTTGACACCACCAAAACAGCTGTCGCACTACTTCTCGTTGAATGCATGCCCACTCCCCGCAGGATCGTATCCCCGTCGCCAAATATTCTCCAATTTACTTGACCGTCACACTTTAACCTTCAATACTTAATGCAATGTAGAATTCCTACGAAAAATAAAGAAATAAAAATAGTATGTTATTATTTTTTCAATCAAACACTTTGCGACAAGAATTTCGTAATAAAAAATAAAAAGCGATGAGACGGGAGATTTGATTGCCGAATCGCTCGATGTTTCCCTTTTTTCCTTTCCCGCCCCCTTTTGGTAGGGTCCTTTAGAAAAGAGGAGGAAAAGATTAAGCATAAGAATCGGCGGTACTCATAAGCCAGCCAGGATATAACAGGTAAAACAGGTTTGTGGGCGTCCAGAAACGTGGGCTACCTGCATCGTTTCACGAAGGGGTCCCTTCTTCAAACTCGCCTGCCGATTCTTGCGGAAGAAAACCGAAGAAAGGGGAGAGACACGGGTAGGCAGATAGGTACCTAACCTATGCACCTGTTCGTCAAGTAACGACGATTAACGTCGCCTAAAATACTGTCCCGAGATTTTATCATCGTGGAAATCATGCCTGTACCTGGAAACTCGAACCTTTCGTTCTAATGATCATGCTGAATGCAAATCTTAATCCGCAAAAAAATGAATCATTCAAAAAGTGGGGTTATGAAGTGTTCATTAGCAAAAATTATATCTGTTCAGGTAGCTGAAGCAAGCTGAAATTAAAGTAGCACCGAAGCGTGGGTGGAAAGTAACAGGCAGCATGTAAATATCAAATATTTATCTGCCTTCATGAGGATTTGTTGCGACGAACTGTTAAATAACGAACTTAGGTAACTGCCAGAAAAGGAAAGCAAAAGGATTTGTTGTCGTAATATCAACCTCTTATCTATTTTCAGCTTATCAGAATTATTTGCCTTGATTACTTCCCGGCTCGATTCGGGAATCTATTTCGCCGTTACGACGAATGCTTTTTTTTTTTACTGTGCATGAGGATTTTTTCTTCGAGAAATGAGTCGAGGCCTCTTCCTTGAATTACCTCATTACCAGTTCGATAACCCCCGATGACTCGTCTGCGGTTTTCGAACGCGTCCAGTATAAAGATTTGCTTTACTATGCTTTACATACGTATTTCCCACTGCAACAGAATATTCAATGATTCAGATTTACATAGATATTTTGTGCAAGTGCATTTGCATAAATATGAAAAATAAATTCCATGTTTTTTTATGAACGGGTGCCGTTCTTATGCAATTGAGGAATTGTGAACTCTCTGTTATAAATGTAAGATATTTGGGCTTTAAAAAAATGACCAGGCTGCTTTTTCAAAACTGTGTATAAAAAACGTTCCGTCCCTGATTAATTATTTAATCTTCTGTTTCTGATAAAATAGTATAACAAACTGAATGGTCAATAGTACGGTTAATTTTACAAATTGGTAATTCGCCAGCGGAAAAATTTCGAGACAATTCGAAATCATATATAATACAATTTCTAGTTATCATATTATCCTATTTATTGCATTATTTATCAATCTGAAAAGCGGCTCGACCTCGAGAAGATATGTAAGCTCGCAAAAAAGCAGATCCGCGTCGACAGTCCGGGATCGCGATTACGAGGAAGCTACGAGGAAGTCGGGTAGAGCCCCCCTCCACGTGTGTCGCGGTATTTCCCACTCGATTACAACGCTTCGATTATTTCCGTTCGCGCCGTATAACCGGCCGTCCGTCCGTCCGTCTGTCCTCGTTCGACTCGGAGGGTTGCGCGTTCCGGTGGTCCATTTATCTCCGTTCGTCGAACGCGTAACACGGCGTGGCAGGAGGCGCGCGTGCGCAGTACTTCGGGTTCTCGCAGCGCGCGTGACCGGAGTGGGGGGGTGTGGCGGCAAGCTTCCAGCCGAGATCGCGCTCGCGGCTCAGTCGCTCGCCAGCTCCGAGATCGGGTGAGTCTTTTTTCAACGTGCGTACTCGTGGCTTTCCAAGACCACGGAGACGAATCGCGTTATAGTCACGGTGCTCGAGGTGAAAGGAGACCCGTTTGTTCCCTTCGGAATCCTCTGATAACCTCGATAACACGCGGGGTGAAAGACACAAAGGGAGTGCGACTCGAGTGGTGCCGACTGTGATACACTTTAGCCGCGCGTAGAGATTATAGGCTCTGGTGATTATACGCGTGACACGCATGGATATTTCGATACCTCTGGACTTTTCTCCGACGGATACAAAATAAAAACAGGACTGATATCCGTCGCGAGATATCGGAACCTTTAACCATTGCGAATTCTACTTATGTGCAAAGATAAATCTAAAATCTCCACGACGATTATTCGGTGATATCGGAGAGCGGATGTATAAATAAATACGCCGTATAAGAGAAGGAACCCCGGAACGCGGACCGCGCGCGACGGAGAAGGACAGAAGCGGGAGAAAGAAGAGAAGCGGAAGAAAAGATACACGTGCGCGCGTGGTCGGTGCTTAAGGATACCTGTGGATGCCAGGCTGGAGTCGCGACGTATTAGGGCGCGGATTTCTGCCCGATGACCGTCGTCGACGAGATTCACATCCACCCGCTAGCCGATCTATACCACTGATATTACGCTGCATCGGGCGGTTTATCGGCTAAACCGCAGTTAAGGTAACTATCTTATTCTCCCGCTTCCCTATACTATCTACACTTCCTTATACCGCCTGCTGTAATTGAGCTTGCAGCCTTTAATAAACGCCCCTTTTTTCAACTACAAAAACTGGCCATTTAATTTACTCGCTTTGACTTGGCCTCTGTTACTCGTTTAGACTCTGCAGCCGCTCTTCAAACTTTAATTATAAACACTTATTGGGTCCCATATGTATAAATAAGTTCTATTTGTAATCTCGACAATGTTACATTCTTTTTTATAAGCGCACAATTTCACACGCGTAAGAATCTTTAATGATTTTATCAAAAATGCTTATTTTGGTGTTACAATTTAAAGGAAACGAATTTTTCTTTATCCGCTGTCGCTAATCTTATAATTTATATAAAATTTATAATGAATTTAAATGGCATCTACCAAAACGTCGATCACGATTATTATTACCAACTGTACCATAACAATAATTCATTTCTATTAATTAAGAATTATTGCTCTTATTTAATGGTGAATATGAAAAAAGGTTCTTAAATTTCTTAACATGTCTGGCATTTAAATGATCAACTCACAAGTGGATAAATTTTAATATCGTTATTTAGTTGTTTTTTTTTTGTTATCGTATTTTTAACCATATATCATATAAAACAAGTGGTTTTTATCTTGGCATGTTTCGCTAGTTCAGCGTCCGCTTTATTGCTTATAATTACTACGAAATGACCGGCATCTGCTCATTTCTTAAACAGATTTTTCTCATTTTCTAAATATACTTTAAATCGAAGCAATTCGCGATATCTCCTTCGTATTTAATCACGCGATTCGATTACATCTAGGAGCACATTTAAAAAGGGATTCTAAAGGATTTTAAATTTCCCGCCGCCGCGCGATACAATCGCCGGACCAATGACAGCGTACACGCGAGGCGCGAAAATTGAAATTTATCGTTCCAATGCGAGCTATATGACAGTGAAGAAAAATATGAATTAGTGCTATAAATACCAACATATTCCATTTCAATTTATTCCCATTCTGTGCATGTAAATTTAATTGTCTCACCTGTAAATAATCACGGTTACATCTTCCTCGTTTCCCGTTTATTAAATGTTTCCCAGTACTCTGTAAAACAAAGCTTTTCATTCGCCAAACGAAGCAGCGTGTCTTTATTAGAATTCTTGCTTGTTGTATCGCTGGCATAATACGCGTATTCGGAATAGAAATAATACACATAAGATGAAAATGAAAATTCAATTCGCAGTAAATTATAAAAATAGTAAAAAAAAACATTTGGATATTGATGAAAATTAATTTCGGCGATCTCAAACCAACAAACAAATGTTGTTCGCTAATACCTCTTTTCACTTACATAACTAAACACATTAACGTAATCCGGCGGTTCTAATTCACTTGTTGCTGCACACGATCGACTTAACACAAATTCTACTACACTTGTATCATACTCGAAAGGAAAAACTCAGCTGGTTGCTGTTAGTAACTAACTACCGGCATTGCTCATCTGCAGCGTGTTGCAAAAGAAGGTGCCCGCGAGATGAAAATGTCGGGGAATCCCCGTTATCCTGATGCTTCATACAGGAAAGCCGTTAATTGATTAAAAGCGCCAGGACGAAATCTCTTTTGTAAAAGCATTTTAGATGAATTTTACTTTTTACTGAATATCTTTATTAATTATTGCAAACGCGAGAAAGATTTATACCTTAAAAACAACATTTGAAAAAAAAAACAACGTCTACAGAGTAACTGATCACTTAACTCGTGAGTCGACGTTCTTCGTCTTTCAAACGTTGCTTTCGAATTTGTCACATAACAAACAATTATTGCATTATTTTCAAATGTACTCATAAGCTTTTCAAATGTTATATTAAATAGCGGCACTCTTTTGAATATACTCATGGACTTCCTAGTTATGTATTTTGTGAAGTTGTTTGGAAAGTGAAATTTGAAGTTTTGAAGAGGAAAGGAAGAAGTTTGGAAAGTTATTTTTTGGCTACTGCATACTGCGGCGCCATACCGTCATCAAAGTGTTATCAAACAATCTGATTATATATAAAATATTTTTGAATTGTTATATTTAAAAAAATATATATTCGGGGGTCACACTTAAATGAAACACCCTGTATATTGCGCATACGCATCCACGGATGTGCGCAATACGTGTGCGTGTTACACATGTATTATTATACATATGTAGAGGGCATCTCATTAAAATTGAAATGTCTAGTGAACTAATGGTTTTTCGATATAAGTAGGCTAATAATCTTTCACAGGAAATGATGAGCTACATCGACTGGTGTATGAAAAAACACATGGTTCCATTAAAAAGTTGAAGTCGACCTTCATATGTCCTCTACTGCTCCACCTAGAAAAACAATATTAACACCAAATTATGTCCGTCTTGGAACCATTTAACTTTTGTTCGAAACGTTTTTCGATATTATGAATAATTTCGAAGATATTTGAGGGGATCGTTTGAAACAGGACACCCTGTATATGAATAGAGTGCGACGCGACAGCTAAACAGTGCGGCCGTTGCTTACGCACTCCTTGATCGTTATTCAGGAAGTTGCACGTTATCATTTACATAACACGTGAGCTCAAACAAAATCATGCATAATTCCTTCCTCCTTCGCGCGGCCACGTTACGCCGCTTCCCTCACTTTCCGCGTTTCGAAAGAAAAGAAAAACGTGCCTGGTTCCCCGAAGTTGAATTTCCACTGGCAGATCCGCCGCGTCGCCTGGGCGAAACAAATTTGATTCGTGCCACCACCTTCGTTGCTCCGGGGGGCTATGCTTTTAAATTTCGACGCGTTCCTTCTTTACGCGAATCGCGTAATTTTCGGAATTTAATCGCAAAAGTGGCGACGAGCTCGAGATTTCTTAAAAGTTCAATTGTTATCATAAGTTTCTGTCGTATATTGCTCTTTCTTTATGAAAACGTTGCTCCTAGGAGAAACCTCGTGCTTTTCTAATATGACGTATTTTAAGATGGACATTTTAATTTTTTTCCTGTTTATTCACAATTTGTGTGGTAGCAAACTTGAAGCTTCTTAAATGTATTATCAAACGCACTATTGTTTTCAACATTGAATACTAATTCATATTCATATCATCTTGCAATATTATTGTAATATCATCTTGGAATATTCTATAACTTTTCTGTGGAATATCGATTTTTTTACATCTGCTTTGCACGTGGGAGGGGCTTTGCCGTTATACAAGGTGTTTCGCTACCTCATGCAAATATTTTACGTGAGCGATTGCTAAGGGAATTCTGAACAACTGTTTCCTTTGTTAAAATCTTGATTGAGATTTCGTTTTTGAATTATTAGCAAAAAAGGTTGACCAATCAGGGCGCTGACGGAGCGCGCGCTCAACAGTTGATCGTATCACGATCTTCTCTCGATTGCGCGCGCGCTCTGATTGGTCAGTGTTTTTCGCTAATAATTAAAAAATGAAGCTTTAACCAACATTTCGGCAAAGGAGAAAGTTGTTCAAAATCGTCTCAACAATCATTCCTTAAAATATTTGCATGAGGTAGCGAAACACCCTGTATTTTTCCAACAGGGTGTGTTTTAAAATGAAGAATTGTACTTTATTGGCGTTAAGTTGCAAATTGATTGGCAGTGAGTTTGAAAGTCCCCGAATGTATTCCTAGACACTCCATTTTTTCAGTTCAATATTACCTTGTATTATCATCACTATTAATATTCTAATACTATATTACTTGCATATGATATACATTGACTCTATTTTATATCAGCTATGCATTTAGGAGAAACCCTCTGCCCTTATATTTTTTTCGATCAGATACATTCTAAGCTTCAGATTTGAATTTTATTTCAATCAATTTGTAAACGTGTATGGCGAGAGAAAACGTTTGATCGAAAGGCTTTTGCGTCCATTTTCCCTTGTAGTTAAGGCGGCAGGTAAGGGGTCAAGGGGGAGGTTGAAGAGCGTAGGAGGAAGTGGATGTGGGCGGCAAGGGTGGCGAAGGAAGGGTGCCGAGGGAGTAGAAAGCCTTTCGAAACGTAATTCCGGCCGGAAGAGCCGGCAACCCGGAAGCGAGGGAGGAAGCACTACATTGGCAAGGGTGACGGAAAATTCTCTAGAGCCACGGGGTGGAGGGCTCGATCGATCGTTAAGATCGCGGACGAGGTGTCGACGGCTAACTGGCAAAATTTTCACAGAGCCTTTTCTCATTCTCGGCTTTCGCCCCCTTCCTTGATTGCCCACAGGAATTTTACCAAAAACTCTTATTCAGTCGGTTAAAGTATTTCTAAAAGTTTGATTTACCTTGCTCGATCGGCCAATGAAAACTTTTTATCTGACATAAAAGCATGCAGTCATACTGTAAGTTCATTTTTGTGTGCTAACTTTCATTTGCACGTGTTTGTGCTCAATTTCATATTCATTTGCAATAATCCTGCCGATTAAACTTTCCAAATTAGGAAAATGAATAGCAGCTTCCTGCAAGGTTAAAAAGTAATCCCTTTGCGCTCCAATTATTGCCCGCAGTTTCCCTGGGTTCGTTTTGCGGAACACATTTTCATTAAAAGTTTTCATTAAAAGAGGTTTCCCAACAGGTGTAACACGTATGAAGGAATCTGCTAAAACTGACTGCAGGTTTTCTTAGAATTTTTTATAAGGATGAAAGAAACAAGCTTGCCATGCTTTCCTATTTTATAATGCAGCAATTTTTAATATTGAGACAACTGGATTTAGTAGCATGCACTCTTTTTCATAGTGAACAATTTTTTTTTTTAATTCTTCTTCAAGGTAAACTGCTATTCCTACCATTCACCCGTATTTGAATTGCTTACAATAATAATGGGAATGCAATAGTGAAAAAATAAAATTTTCCTTACAAAAATAAATAACCGACCAGAGAATAAAAAAAAAATGTAAAGAAAATAAAGAAATATACGAGAAGCATTCCAAAGTATATGTCCGGTTGCCTCTCTCTTTTTCACTCTACAAAGAGGAGAAGAACCGGTCCGTATCCGGACCGGAAGCGCGGACCTTGGGCTTCTCTTTTTCGCTGTATCTTCTTTTCGTTCCTCCATTCTTGCTTCGCCAAGGATGAGGCGTTCGATCCAATCTTCTTCTCTCCACCATAGTGTCTCCTCTTGCTTCCTTTTCCCTTTCTCTGTTTCTTGGTAAGTCTCTGATAGAGGTAGGTGTTCCTTCTTTGCCGTTCGTCCGGTTAATTCCAAGAGGGAGCAAAAGGAAGCACACGGTCGCGATAGATGGCATCCGGTTTCCTTCTTTCGCGGAAAACTCGAGGAGGAAGTCGCTTTTAAAATACCTTCGCCTCGCTGCTGTTCTATCCGCTCGTTTTCCTTTTTTCGAAACTCCTGCCACTTAAAGTTTAAAGTATGAACTCTCCCAAGAAGTTCTCCAATTCGATAGGAGAACTTCTTTACCGACACTCATTGAATTTTTTGGTGTTAATTGAACCTATCTTGCCTTAGGTCGCTGAAAAGGTACTCTTTGGAGGTTCATTTTAATAGATAAAAACAGTGGATGAAAGGATTGCTTGGTACTACAGGCACGAGAATTATTCTAGTGACAAATGAACAAAGCTCTTTTCCCCTGGACTTCTACAATGAGTTTTCCGGGCCGTATTTATAAACGTGGATAGTTCCGCCGCACCGTAACCTATATCAATCGACGCATTTTTGGAGTTACATCGAAAAGATCTTGGAAAGTCTGCATTCCTTCATGCCATTCGCAAGTTGACATATTTCACCAATGAAACTCTGCGTGAATCAAGGGTACAATGGCCGCCGCGTTTCCAAAGCAAAAGAAAGGAAACTTTAGAATGAAAAGAAACGGTGGTAGACAGAAAGGAAAATAAATTGCAGCCGCGGGAGAGAGGAAATAAGTTCTCTGGCCGAGACATGTCGAGAGAAAGGGACACCTTTGGGGAGTGAAGTGCATCTTCAGAGGATGGTTTTCAAGTTTACTGGGCCACTTGAAAGAAACCTTTTCTCCCGGCGAGAGGGTGGGCCGACGGTAGAGGCAAAGTGCCGACGCGGAGGAGAGAAAGAGCGAGAGAAGAGGGGGGGCAAGGGTGGGTACAGACGGGACAACAAACGAGAGCCACGGAACGGAGAGAGAAGAAACAGGCTGGTTCCCATGAGGAGGAGCTGCTGCCGAGTGACGAGGGTGAAGCAGCCTTTTTATCGACTTCCGGTCGGCGTTAGTTGCACGCACGTGCATCCCGAGGCCTCGATGCTCTCTTTGTACCTCCGCAGAGATTCTCATCCACCCCTCAAGCCTTCAGCCTCTTGCTTTCCCCACCTCGTCGTGTAACAGGTAGTTGTTGGAACTTTAAAAAAACAATACCCAGCCGACGGAAACCGTTTCGATATCCTTCAATGCCGATCTCCGGCACGGCTGAATGGGGAGGAATATCATTTGGGGGTTTACGATTGCGCGCAAGGTGGAAGGCTCTTAAATTCCAATGTTTTACCGTCGAACAGGTGTTTTGCTTTTAAAGGGGCAAAGTTTATAGTACCGCTGGGGACAATGATGAATAATTATTTCGGGCTTATCTTCCATTATCCCTGATTCACTGCAACGCCGTCTAAGCCCAAGTTGCAGTTTATTACACGCTCTGCGCAGATTACTCTAAAATTGATTTTAATGAACACTACTTTCCCTTCTTAATTACTGCGATGTTAAACATTTCGGGGTAGATGCACCATTGGAATAAAAGGTACTGTCAATGGGTTAGGTTAGGTTGCATTATGTTACTGAAGATTTACAAAAAAAACAGCAACTGTTGGACGAAAATGAATAGAATGAGAGTAAGACGAGAAGATAACGGTTAGCGCAAGAAATAACGTTTAGCCATATATTTTTCCGGGAGCCGTTCCTCTGCGAAGGAGGGTATAAAAGGGGGCGGAGAACACTAACCACGTGGGTCGGTCGCTCGTCTGATAAACCTCTGTTCGACGACGTGTCACTGACCCTCTCCTCCCCTCCCCACTCTCTTCGCCATTTTCCCCTTCCTTTTCTTTTTACTTTATTTTGGCGGTAAATTCGACCCGAAGGGTTCTTTAATACGCGTCCAAATTTCGTGGATTTGTAACCCAAACGTTCGCGCATCAGTCCTGACGGAACGCAGACATCGTAATTGATTTACCCGTATTACATGATTGATGTACGCGCATGAATTTCCATATTTACGTAACTCGACAGTGGGATAGGGAAAGACCGGATTATAGATGATACGCAAGATAGAATTAGCGCTTACTGGGGATTTTACGATTTTCAGTTACCCCCGCAGCAATCGCTGTAGTGGAACTTACGCGAGCTTCGGCGAAACGAATGTTTGCAGGAAACTAATAAAAGCCCGTGGGAACTTTGCAACATTTTCATGTTGAGATTTTTCAGCAGAATAACATTGTAGAAATATTTAACAGGTATTAAACCAAACATAACCTCTTTACAGGCTAGGTTAACCTAACATTGCTTAATCCTTGTACGAAAAATTGGGTGAGTTTGACGCTAGATCGAAATACGTAACGCCCCTCGCATTTATTAGAATTGCACCCTAGGAGATTGAATATTGAATGGCTCGAGTATATTAAATCGAAAATTCGAAAAGGCCTCTGCTTTTTAATTTAGTTTTTATGCATCTGATTAAAATTACTCGACGTGGTATAATAATGAATTTCGTACAATGGTTCAAATGGACCCAACCTGAGAAGAAAACGACGCGCTATGTATAGACGACCAATCCCGAACAAAGAGTTAAAGAAATTATTTAAATTGACATTTCGAGCGATTCGAATACGAAGATCCGTCTTGTATCTAACGCTCCGTAGCCAGTCTCAGCGAACCTATTATCGGTTTATGGAGCGGTTCGCCCAAGTGCAAAAGATTTCCAAGCTCGGTCTTCTCTGCGATAACGGAGAAGCGTTAACCGTTCCGCAGAATGCCATCTAGCTCCACTTCACAAGACTTTTAGGATGTCTTTTCCACAGACTCTTAAACGTTCGGACCCGCTGTGTCTCTATAGATTTCCACGGCGATAAATTGGTTTAAATGTATGTTTGCTCCCGAGGCAAGTGGCGACACAGTGTTTCATCTGAAACGGGGTTAACTCCGGCTACGGCGTCAACGTTGACGATGAAGCTGTGACGAAAGGGTTACAATAAATAGACGAACGTTGATTTGTCTGCTGCGCTACACGCCAGCGACTGTTATCTCGGCTCGCGTCTCTCTTTTCCGCTTCTCTTATTCTTTCTACTCGCGGAGGAACGAGAAAGCACTTCCTTGTGAGTGGCGGCACCGTGACGTAAGCGGACGCGCGAGCATCGGGTTCACCGACCAACTCAAGGTCGGGGAAACACGGCTTTTCTTCTTTTCCTTGGACCTCCCCATCGTTTTCGTCATCCTTTCAATCAAAATACATATACAGTATTTCATTATCTTCTTGGTTATGTTGTCGCCATATTTGAAGAGGCGTGACCTATCTCTCCTCCCTATTTCTGTTACCCGTCGAGTAAAAAGCGCATTCCTAGTCTGCTTGACTCATTATTCTAAAACCTAACCTAGCCTAACATACCATAAATTAAAAAACTGGTCAGACTAGGTTAGGTTATACCATACATTTTTAGAGCCGGTAGAACTTTATTTGCAAAAGGAAGCCCTTGTATTTACGATTCGTTGACAAAATTATAATTAATATTTATAAAATTATGACCGAAATATTTATGCGAAGAGTAGGAATGAAGTATACAAGGCGTATATGAAAAAAAAACGACCTCGATGTGTATTAACTATTCACCATTTTTGTTTACGAGACAGTCATTGGCTCACCAGTCCGCGTTATAAAAAGTGGCGCCACTGCTGTTTCTTCAGCACTACCTCGAACTCGTTACTTAACACGATTGACCGATCAGAGCTTCACTATTTTTTCGAATTATGCATATAAAGTTGGGAAGTACATTTCTTTGTATCTAACATATAACTAATGGTTTGTTATTGGTTTGAAATGTCCCTAGATATCAATAAAGGTTAAAGGAGAAGAATAGTTTCTTGTTGCTGATAGATTGTTTAAAAAACTAGCGTGCGAATTTCGCAAGCGAACCACTGGAGGACGGCGCAAGAAAATTGCATAACAGTGGCGCTGCATCTATGCACAGAGCCGCTGAGCAAAGACTTTCTCCGATCTCGCTGCACTCTGTTTACCGTGCCCATAATTCACGTTACGCTCCCGCTGCATAATGATCCATCGCACATGCGCCGTGTAAATCATCGATTATACAGTTTTCCTCGCTACATAGATGGCCCAATAAAACGGAAATTTATGCGAGTTTAGATGCTTATCCGTTGCGTGCGCTCTTTGTAAAACGGTCGTTGCAAAGGAAACTGTTTTATCGGTAAGTATTAGTAAAATGATAACCGATTTTCAAAAATCGAAAACGCACAAAGCCAATAGTCTCTAAATGGAAATTTTTATGAAAGGCAGCTTTATTTTTATTTGAGTATTCCATCAATTATCGTACAAAATTAGAATATTTACGCGGGCAGGTTGCATAATAATGAAGTGGACGAATTATTTAAATTACTATAGGAAGATTGGTGTATAAAAATGAACAGTGACAAAGTGTAAGCGTTTGATTAAAAAATGTTTAAGTTTCGGCTAAAATTCTGGCAATTGTGTGCGGCAGGAATATTTTTTTGGATCTGATATCTTAACTAAATACACCGTTTGTGTAAAAATACTTTGCTTGCGGACGCATAATTACTTGGAAAATGACTGATTGCGAAACAAAATATTAAGTACGAAAGCTTTTTTTTTCACCGCGATTCGTACACGGAAGTCGATATTGATAACGAGAAGTAACGTGATCGATACTGTGTTCCTGGATTTCACGTGCGAGTCGTGTTTTCGTTGCTTTCATGTTCGTTGATAAACGCTGAATCTTTGCGTGATCAATTTTCTTTGTTCTTGCGGCAACCTTTGTACGAGTACACACGGATGGTAGCCCTTTAATCCATGTTCATAAATTGAACACACTTGTGCGGTTATTTCAAATTTTAATTATACTAATAATTAGTAGCGAAACGATTACTCGAAATTAATGAACACTCCTCTATTTTTGAACGCATGTCAGTGATTTTGGAAAGTGTCTAACACAAAAGGAAGATTAAGGAAAGTTCCATGATATACTGATTAGTAGACAAAAACTTAATCTAATGATTTATATCGCTGTACTAAAAAAAGTAATAGATACGCTAGCTGAAATTACTTCAACTTTAAAGTGTCTGCACAAGTACCCTACACGCAAGCGATATTCTCCGTAACACGTTACATAATAAACTACAGGCTAGCCCGGCGTGTAAAAACTGTGACACGTGAAAATATATCTAAAGGCCACCATTAATTTGACAAGTGGCTTTTCACTGGAAACGGTCAATTAAAAGAACTAATCGCGTCGCGGCGGTGGTAGAGCCGTCTTATTATCGCTGATAAGTTCCTTGTTATCGATGAATCAATAGTGGATCGCTATATAAGGAAGCTCGACAGAAATTTGAAACTGCGAACACAAGATAAGGCGGGAGAGAGAAGGAGCGAGAGAGGAAGCAAAGTCGAATACCCGGAAGAAGAGGGAATCGCCTCTTCCCTCCGCGATAAATCTTAAATCCTCCTCAAGGATCTTCCGGCTTCAGCGCCAACCAGAACGAATTCGTGCTCGCCTCGGATTTCATGCTTCGTGGATTTTTTGTTTTTCGGGAAAACAATAACATGTTGTAAATTGGCATCAAATATGGTTTATTGCAAAAAAAAACGCGGCGAGGAGAATGATTGTGCAACCCTCAAAATTGTTCTCCCTTCTTTCATTCAAGTTGCATTCCTTTTTAATCAAGTAAAAGATAATACAAAAATATTAAACAAAGTGATATACGTTTATAGATTGAAAAAAGGCGATCTGGTAATTTTACAGATTCCTTCAAATTTGGATAATAATGGACCTACAAGAAAATTACATTTCTCTTTAATAATCACAGACGGTCATTTTTTTTTTGCCTTTGTGTCGGTGGGAGTGGAAGTTCAATTGCACTCGTGTAGAAGAATTTTGCCAGATGAAATGTACTTTCCCAACTGTCGAGACGGAATTCAGTATTTTGTAATTGCGCTGCAGAGGGCGTCAGACAGCTAATGTCGATCACATCGTGGTAGCTTTTCGATGAGTTCTTGTTACTTACGTAAGAATTTGATAGCTCCTATGAATAAAGCATAACGAACCTCTGACATTAACTAGTAAGAATCATAGGAAAAATGTCTTTGTGTGTCTGTTGTTTATATTTACATCTAGATACAATTGGTCATAGGAATTTCCGGTTTCGTTAAGCATTCATTAAGTTTTATATGGGCGAAGAAGGAAATACATTCGAAATCCATTTTTAAGGCCGAGTGAAGAACTACTTTATGCGATTACACACAATTATATGGCTTTGCTCTTTTTAAACTGCCTCAATATCTTTTATTTAAATAATTTCACTAGGAGGCACTTGCTACTTATGTGATATTCCTAGTCAAGTGTGTCCAAATTGCTTCTGTCACTTTGTTAATATTAAAAATCCAAATTAAAAAATTAATTATAAATATTTCATTCTCTTCCATGCACATATTGCTTAAAACAGATTACTTCCTTTCGTTGTGTAGATGACAAAATGCATCAAAAGTATCATCTAGTTACATTTAAAATCATTTTCGATCATCGATGTAGCACTCGAGCTAAATGCAGCAGAGAGGATTTTCAAACGATTGCGATGGTAGTAATTACTGAAAGCTTGAGAGGTAGTTTTTGTTCGGAGGGTCGTTGAAGCAGTTTCTTGCGTCAATTACGACTTCCGGCACGACTTCCTCCTTTCGTTGGCTCGTCGCGACCTGTAAGCCGGAAATGCCCGATCTGGATGCTCGATCGATCACATTTCGTCTACCCGATGTCTTTACATATTCTCCCGTTATTTCGTTTTCCCTGTGCTTCGAGCACGAAACAAAATGTATAATAAATGTAATATACATATACATATATGTGTCTACAAATGATTGTTTTACAATATAAACAACTGGAGAGCTGTTTGAATCACTAAAAATATCAGCAACTAATGCTGCTCCTGGACTTAAATCACAGGAAGCAGGCAATTTTGTTGTGATGAAAAATAAATTTAAGGGTAAACTTTTTTCGTAATCTTGCATTAAAGGGAAAGATAATAAGTGGACGTGATTGATGGCTTCTTAAAAGTAACTCCAAGCGACGTTAAGTTGAAAATCGATTGCAAGTCAAGGTGTCGGATATCGTATGTATGTATACCTCTGCTTTCCCTTTTCCACGATTTCCTCTTCTTCCTTTCGTCCCTAGTAATTTTCCTTCTCGGTCCGGGTCAGTTGCTTCACGTGGCGCGCTAGCCCGAGTAAGAGAGTTTCCCGACTCGAGACAATGACACAACGACCTTCGCGTGCCATCTATGCGCTTACTCCTCTCTTTATAATTGAACCACTCGTTCACGTTCGAATAGTTCGACGATATTTGTCGGTTAATTGGTAGCCGGTATCTCTAATTAACAATTCATCCGGGCGTGAATAATCTTCTGGTGTCAAAGCGAGGGATTAACATTACGCTAGACTTATTCTGGAATAATAATCAAGCACGGCTCGGTATTGGCTTATTAAATACACGGCAGGGAGTCCAATATTTGAAGACTCGTTCAAACATGGCACAACGTTAAAAACAGATTTGCTCTCGGGAAGCTGACAAATGTCTCGATGGAGGATCGGCTTTCTCGCAAGAGCAAGGGAAAAAAATGGATGGAGCGGAAAGAGTCTAGAGGTCGATGGAAATAAAGTTATGCAAATCCACGTTTCCTGCTGCCTTTCATTCCTCTACATCTTTGGTCTATGCTAATGATTTTTCTTCTTCCCTGAGCTGGCACGTAGCGTTGCGAACCGCACAATCGATTGTACCTTTAAAAAATATGTATATTTACAGTTATCTTCTATCTTTATTTCGATAGTTATTTTGGGATACTCCCCGACTGCGCTGTCTCCAAGAGACACGATTAAAGATTGGATTTAATAGAATAGCACTATATTTGATATCAGAGATCCTCAATTTATCAATTATATTACGGGGCTTGCTGTCTGTAATCTTGTTAAACATTTAATATCAGTTATCCTGAGTATTTTAACAACCGGTGATTAAGATTGTATATTTACTTTTTTATTTTAGTGGAGAGGACTGAAAGCAGGACGTGTTATGAAATTGCTGCCGTCAATCCAGCTGCCGCAATTGCCGCCGGTTTCGGCCGGGGGTGGAATGACGGGGATGGACTCTCGGCTACCTCCGGGCATATCATTGCCCTTCAGCCCTTCAGACCTATTGTGGCGATACGGACCCGCCATGAATTTTCCACCCACTCACCCGCCGCCCAGTCCCTTCCTGGACTTCAAGACACACCTGCCGGCAAGTCTAGGTGAGTTCCCCTTCGGTCTCGAATCACTTGTCTCCGTCGTTCATTTAACAATGCTTAAAAAACGGAAATACATTTGTTTTTTTTTCGTCCTGTCTCCTTGGATCGGGAACTCTTTTCGAAGTTGCACCATTAACGCAGTAGAACGCGGTGTTTCCGAAATTTCGACGAAAGGGGGCGATTCCTCGTGTAAAAATAAGCCGAAAATTAAGAACAAATTTTTCTCGTACGACGCTTCGTTGTCGAGAGAATCGAGTTTGAAGGAAGCCGCCATTGCTTGGGTGAATCCACCCGCGTACTTAAGGCATACTCAAACTCATTTTTTTCGAAAACGAAGCGTCTTATGAAAAAAGTTCGTTCTTCATTTTCTACGTATTTTTACACGAAGAATCGCCCCCTGTTGGTCGCTCCACGATTTGAGGAACGCCCTGTACATCTCTGTAAGTCGAGAGCACGAAAACAGAAATGAATAATTGATTACTGTACCAGACGTAAACCGCGTTAGAAACACAATATTAGACTTGGACGGTGCAGTCTCTCTAAGGTCATTCGAGAAAGATTAGTGAAGCGTATATAGTGTCGTGTGACAAGAACGGAACAGTAAAAATAACCGTTGCACATGTGTTGAACAGCTTCGGACCCACGGCTGTGGTCCCGGGAAGACGTGGCGACGTTCCTCCGATGGGCCGAACGGGAATTCGACCTACCGCAATTCGACATGGACATGTTCCAAATGAACGGGAAGGCGCTTTGCCTGCTGACAAAGGCGGACTTGGGCGAGAGGTGCCCGGGCGCGGGTGACGTGTTGCACAACGTGTTGTCGATGCTGGCCAGGGACTTCAACCAGCTTCAAAGGTGTCTCCCGAGCAGTCCCGTGACGCCGACCAGGCCATCCGCGTACCCCCTTAGCCCGCATTCGCATCCTCCGACTCCTACCTGGACGGAGAACCCGTACACGGCCAATTTGGCTTCGTTGATGTCCGCGAATTCGGTGACACTGTCCCCGGCGCCATCGGTGGACAGCCAAGCCGGCTCGCCAGGGCACACAGAGGGCACCCAGAGTCAGGTATACAAAAGCGATTCGGACGAGGATAATCAGCAAGCGGCCACCGGAAGCCCGCCCGCAACGCCGACGGCCCTGGCCGCGCAAAGGCTAAGCGAAGTTTGTGTGAAGGATCAACCCAGCCCCACGCTACCGCAGTCCATGATGCCTCTAACGCCTGGCGCCTTCAGGACCAGCGCGGCCAATGCCGCGAGGGAGTTCTTCCCGAGCGATTCCCCGGAACCCAATACGAGTGAGTATATTTACTTTTCTGCTCTGATGTGATTTCTTAAATCTCTAAAAAATGAGCCAATATTTTTAATTCTGTTAATTCTGTAACGTAGGAAGTTCATTTAACTAGTCATCCAATTTATTCATGTAGTCGATAGTAAATTAAAAATCGCCTTTTCTTTACTACAGATGGTAGACTTCTGTGGGACTTCCTGCAACAGCTTTTAAACGACCCCTCGCAGCGATACACGCATTACATCGCGTGGAAAAGCAGGGAAACAGGTGTATTTAAAATCGTCGATCCCCCTGGTTTAGCAAGGCTATGGGGAATCCAGAAGAATCATCTTTCGATGAACTATGATAAAATGAGCAGAGCTCTTCGATACTACTACAGAGTGAACATTCTGAGAAAGGTCCAAGGAGAACGGCACTGTTACCAGTAAGTTTCCACCAACCCAATAAATTTTTCTAATGCAAACATTTTTTTTTAATTACGTTTGTACACGAAATTCTCTTCGAAGTATATCTTGTATTAAATGAAACGTTTTTTGTTCTGTGTTCAGGTTCCTGCGAAATCCGACAGAGCTGAAGAACATAAAGAACATATCTCTGCTGCGTCAGCAGATGCGGATAAAGTCAGAACCGGAAGAAGAAGGCGGAAGCGGCGTCGAGCCGGAAATCGATATGCCGACAGACCTCTCGATGTCTAGCATGAGTCAACCGTCTAATGATCAACAGCAACCTCTACCTCTGCACGACCCACCAGCGAAATACAGGAGTCACGCGTACAATCTCGTCAAGACGAACCAGGAGGCCGAGGAGAAAAAGTGACGCGAGACGTAGTACTGACTCGACCAAGTGATTTCAACGCCGACAAAGTCGACGGATTCTGTATCGAAGCGCGTTCTCGTCAGTTGATTAGCAACGGTCGAAACATTGCAGGAATCTGTGCCGCTGCACGAGAGAAGAGTTGCCGCAGTGTTTGTCGTGCATCCTAGGGACATTTATCGCCATTTGGGATTTACCAGTTCGTCACCGATGAAGGAATGCGTTTCACGAGGAAGTTAGTTTATAAAATTAAATGCTGTCGTGTTATTCGAGTTCCGGGATGAATACGTGACAAAAAGACTGAAAAGCTGCGTGAGTTACGGATCAAGATACACAGGACAACGAGGGAATTGTTCACAGCAGGCATATGCCAATGTTCGTGTGCCTCGTCAAGAACTGGCTAATTCGTCCAGAGCCAATTGTACCGTAGTACTGTTCGATTCCTCGACCAGTTACCAGTTCTTATCTTCCTCGACATAGGCCGCAAGTTCGACCAACGCCCGCCGATTCAGAATCGGCTCGGGAGTCAAATAATCAACGCGGTTCATCAATGTTCACGCGGTTCAAATAGATAATTGGCCGATTAGGATCTCGACGGGAGAGCCGGCCGGCCAATTGACGTGCTGCAATTATTGTGGAGGACGCTTCGATGAAGCTGAACTTTCGCGGATATTCCGCCATCTGTTTTCTATCCTTAACAGCGCACGCGCGAGAGTGTGAAACGTTTCTCGCTTCTACAACGAACTACTTTTTAGAAATGCTTAACGAGCGTTATCGGCGAATGTACAAAACGGTGTGTTCGGGAAACGATCAAGCTATTTTATTCCAAAGTCGTTCTGTGATGTGTAAACTTTAGCTCGGAAGTAAATTTGCCCACGGAGTATAATATTCTTGGTCGGTAACTAGGAATTGAATTATCGACCATTTTTTTTCGACGAATACGAGAAATTATTTTACGTAAGTCCTCTGAAGATTGATGTGGAGTGTAGCTCTCGCAACCATTGGAGAAGCGTACACGAAACGCGTGCGAAATGTAAATATTTGAAAACTTCGGAGCTATAGTAGTTTCCCGCTGCACCGACCCAGTTGTGCCAATGTAATCGTCGGTGATCACGTAACTTGTAATACGCGTTTAGTGTTCTTTATAAGGGTATGAAAAAAAAAACCGTGCAAAACGTTTCTAAAGCTGTCGTCGCGACGTTAAGGATCGTTTGTATCCCTGAATCGTCGATATCTGTACATAAGTTGATACTCTATTCGAAAAAGGTATAATGAATTCTATTAAGCCGAAGAAAATTGCTAGAGTTTTATGGAATTCGGGGCCAGAGTTATATATATATATATATACATATATATGAATATAAATATATGTATAAATAAATCTCTATATATATTATATATATATTTTACTACCGAAGAGAAATTTATATTCGAAATTTCTACGTTCGTTGTCGATGCGATTGTGGCTCACATTCCTCGCCAACGGACCCTAGACTTTAATGAAAGAAGAAGTAAGGAACGATATTGTATCTAGGGACCGAAGGCGCGTGTATAGACACCGGTCTTAAAATCGTATTTTTGCAAAAAGACTCATACACACACAAACACACAGGGCGGAAGGTATGAAATGCTGCAAGTGGACAATTTAGCGTACGTCTTACATATGTACGAATGAGTGTGAGTGTACGCGAGAGGAAGAGTGAGAGAGCAAATATAAGTCTGCGAAAATGAAGTGCATTAACGAGCAAGAGATTTATAATTGATAGAAAAAAGTTGTATCTGGCTAATTTGTATACTGTGATCTCCGTGAAGTTTTTATCGTAAGAAATGCGGATGTATAAGAAATTTTCGTTTCATGTATATACATATATAATTTTCATGAGAGAACAATTTATATTAACGATAAATATATGGAAATACACGTGAATACACAAACTGTGTTCTTGAACGGCAACCCGAATTTCGATCGTGAACCAATCGTTACAGTTTGATTTCCTGTGTAACGAGCAACGCGTAGATCCGTTTTAAAATTATTTATTCATACATAAATATACGGGCTTACCATAGAACACGATATTTACGTTGAATACGAATATAGATTTCATAACCGGATATTTTCAAGAGAATCGTACAAAGCACAAAAGCGATAATCTACCGATCTCGATATTATGATCTTAATTCGGATTGTCGCATATCTATAGAATTATATGCATGCGAACCATTCACGCGTTGCGCAGACCTTTTAATGGGAAGCTTCTCGAGGATCTTTCTGTTTCCCAGCATTTACAAACTACCCGAGAAAGTTTATTATATTCTTTTCCCCCTTTTTATGGATTCTGTATAAAATGCAACACTTGTACAATTTTAGGAAAATACGGAAATCGTTTTATGTACAACTCATTGCAAATGGGCGAGCAACGTGTAAATAGAGATATATTTACTTATTAAGCTATATTCGCCGGCGTCACTTTATTATCCCCCTTCAACAAAAAGGAGCGTCATATTACGAAGCTGTAATGCAAAGAAATCTTCCAACCGATAGGCATATACTATACATAAAAAAAAATACAAAATAAAAACATGTATTTTTGGTAATTAATTTTATTTACACTTGTTTTTCATATTTTCTTTAAAAAAGGTTATCGCTTAAGAAGTAAAGGAAGCTTTGTACTCTAGTGGTTTTGGAAAAAGATCACATCGTCCGCTATCACTGCCGTACTCGGCTTTGGGTTGCCGTCTTCGTCTTTAAATTCGCCGTAGCTTATCTTTCCAGAGATTAACACCCTCTGACCTTTCTTTAGGTAATTTAAGACGGTCTCGCGTAAGTTTGGTTTAAACACGCACACCTTGTGCCATTCAGTCCGTTGCATGAAATCGCCTGAAATTTATTTTACATACGGAATTCTGGAAGTGAAATCTTAGTGCTCTCAACATTAAGGACATATGCATGTCAAATAACGTCAAATATTTCCCCTTCTTACTTCGAGCTTTATATTTTAGCCAATATTTAAATATATCGCTATAATTGAGTTCGAACAATCCGAATGCAAAAAGCATTCCATATTTAAAACTTTGTAGGAAAAACGTTACTTTGTTTAGATATTTTGATAATAACAGAATTTATAATTTCACAAGCTTGAATCACTTCAGAGTATTATAATTCACGACTCGACGTTGTTTTTAACGTCGACCAAAAAACATTTTTTAATTACATAACATTCATCAGTTAAAAGGTTAAATATTTTTTAATGTTACTTACCATTTAAATATTTATAGTTACTGTGGGTTGCAAGAGAAAATATAACGACAGGATGCTCGTTGTTGCCCCTTTTTTGTGGTTCTGCTCCTACTCTTCCTAATAGCGTCACCTGATTAATTGCTGTAAGTACGTATTTCATTTGTATATCAAACATTTTGTGAGTAAAACTTCCGAAAACCGGTCACGTCTGATTTGGCTCAAATTTTAAAGATAGTCTCGTTTTGAATAAAAATGATGATTGCAAGAAGAACTTTCTGGCGACTCGAAAATTTGTGTAGGAAAATTTCTACGTGGCAATGTCGTTTCCTACAAATTCAAAATGAGTCTATCTGTAAAATTCGTGCCAAAGCAGGCAAAGACTTTCACTAATTTAGCCACCTTTTGAAAATGTTTTCCATTAAGGTCTTCATATTTTTTAACATACTTTGTGTGTAATCTTAATTTTCTAAATACTCTTTGTTGGTATAGGGTGGTTTGATATCGAGGACGTTACATAAAAATGTAGTTAACGTGTAATTTCACTGTACTTTACTACATGTAACTTAAAGTATTTCAATGCGTGCAATTAATGTGTCATTTAACTAAACAAATTCAGACTTTTTACAATTAGTCTTTTGAATTCGCTGTACAATATTAGCACAATTTTTTTTACTATATTTAAAAAAAAGGTAAAGCGATTGTGTCGTTTAAGTCAAGCTTGTATTGGAGCAACGACAAAATCGAAGCGTGGAAATACGATAGTGTTTGTTACTATTTTGTTTATGTGTACACATATGTATTTCTGTGTGATCGGAGCGATTGTCGCTCTTAGAGCCCTTGCGCACTGCTGACCAGTCGCGTGACCAGGTCATCAAAAAACGAATAGGCGGACAAACTCGACGACCAAAGTAAGCTACTTGATTTCCAAGAAAAATTTTTCTATTTCAAACCTATGTATCTGGCATGCAAGAAAGTCGCCTGTCGTGTGAACGTGTGCATTTGACTTAATGCAGTTTACGTGTCATGCAACCAACGAGTTGCCTGTGTGTCGCCCGCGTTTTCATAGTCGCCAACAACTCCCTGGTCGCTCTGGCCATATGTGTAAATATGTTTTTTCCTGAACCTAGTGGTCACCGATAACCTGGATGCTGGCGACTGGTCGATAGTGACTAAGGGCCCCCATTGTTGCTCCAATATGAACACGGCTTTAGAATCCAGTTCAGAACAAATTTCTGATGGAATTCGTTTGTCTCTGAAGTGAGAACAATTAGTTTTATTACTTCGATGCTCAATTATTGATAAGTTAAAATGTACCACCATGTCTACTAAACATTTCAACATTTGTTATGTTCCAAGTAAAAACTTATTATTTCGCAATACCGGAAAAGTTAACACAATCTATCGTTCAGAGGTTAGAAATGTAGTACAACGTATGTACTATTTCCATTCACAAGATTTTTGGTATATCATACTAGAAATACAGTAATTTTACACTTACTTTTTTCTAATTTTACGCCCTCAGTGGCTACACACATTTGCCTGCTTTTAATTGTGGCCATCTTTTGCACCACGCGTATCATAACCTAAAAATATTAACAAGATATCAATATCGAGCATCTTATTTAACAAATTCTGTATTATATATAATACATTTTTGAAACTCACTGGTCGCAACATTGTTGTTTACTCGACGTGTGATGCAAATCAATATTAATTATCAAAAATACTATGAAGTTCACTTCACGTGCACTACAGGCAGTTCCGAACAATTTTCGAACTTTTAGCTCGCGCCCTCCTGATTCGCGTGGTGGAAAGAAGAATTATGTTCGACTTCAAAATGTTGCCCCATTTCCGTATTACACATTGTTGGAATACTTTGTGAATGTAACAAAACGTAAGAATAACTAGTACGTAACATTGTAAAGAAGTAGCAGAGTGTAATAAAAATTAGTTTAAAAATTACTGTCCCATTCGTAAAATAATAATTTTTAATCAAAAATTATGACTTAATAGACGAAGATAGTAAAGCAATACATACAGGGTGTAACGTAAAAGGTGTAGGAGCCGGAAATGGGAGATTCCTGAGGCGAAACTGAACAACTTTTTCCTTTGCCAAAATGTCGTCTGAAGCTTTGTTTTTGAATTGTTAACGAAAAACACTGAGCAATCAGAGCACGCGTAGAGCCCGCGCTCAGGGACGATCCACGGCGCGTCGTGCTAGGTAGCGATTAGTTGTATAATGTACAACCTCTGGTACAACTAATGATAAAATTCAGTCATTTTCATTAAGACAGTTAGTAAGCAATCAGAAATAAATTAATTTATTTCTTTATCGAATAACATCACCTCTGATGCTTGACAGGATAGAACGTTTGCAATTATTGAACGAATTCTTTCATTAATCGTACATTGTATATATTTTTTACAGTTTTATATCTGTTAAGCGCAGTTTCTAATTGATTTTTAATAAATATAACAGTACCTAAATATAGCAGTACCTTTTTAATTGATTTTTATTACATTCTAACATTTCTTTAAAACGTGACGCGTTAGATACTCTTATTTTTCTCATATCTATAAAGTAGTCAGACAGTGTGCCATAGCAAATTAAGACAATACGAGTGTGATAAATTGTAAAATAAAATATGTATAATTACACATGTTTGAAGCTACTAGATAATGGATAATGCCAGCGACCTACATTTATCTGTTACCTACAACAACAATTTACTTTACCGCTGAGATTTTCCGTAATTCAGTTTCTGTTTCTTATTTTAACCGCAATGTATTCTAGAGGGCGTAAGAAAGCAGCGAATTTTTCTGGCACGCGACTCCCATAAGACCGGCAGTCTTTAGTAGTATCTTGCCCGTACAATAATTATTATCCATACAATAATTATTGTTAGACAAGGACAGCGATTTTTTTTTGTAAAAGATAGACTTATTAATTCAAAATGTCTATTTCTTTGTTCAATAGAAACTTCCGAAAAGTTGAATGAATTTAATCGTTCTCTTTTCATGGAGATAAAGATTTGCGAGTAAACAGATTTCACTCGTAAGTATTGATGCTTTTATTCAAATAATTACTGATCATCTTATGAAATATTGATCAACAGACTTTGAAATTTCTTGTCAGCAGTTACATTCGCTTCTTAGATAAAATATAACAAAAACGTTGAAAACTCCGATTGAGTAGAGTCAAATGATTTTTCATTTGAATTAGCCAACCCTTTAACGCTCAGACCCTTCAGTAGTTATTGTGAAACACAGGAAAAAGACATGAAGAAATGCAGAATTAATGTTTGGAGGGAATATTTGAGCAAGTACATAAATCTCTTAGCCTAAAACATTGATATTTACTTTCCTATCATGAAAACTGCAAGTACCAAAATTTACTGTAGTTTTAAAATAAATGTTGCATCGGTGTAACACTGAGAATCAAAGGGTTAATTGGAATCTACCGTAATTACAATTCAGACTCGTGCTGTTATGGAACAATAGATTTTAAATAAATCATGACATATTCCTATAATATTTGAAATTTGCCTAACAATAGCTGTTTAGAATACACACGATCGCAGTGGAGGAAAAAGTTGTCAAGTTTTTTCTTTTTGGAACTCTGCGTTTCCTGAGAGAACCGGTAGTCGTGTTATAGTTTTTGCAAGGATAATAGAACACCGTGGTTATTAACGTGCGCAAATAATTCCTGTTAGGCGTAGCAAAGAATTGCGAATACTCTCGACAGCCATTCGGGCAATTTCGACAATACGAACGTTTCCGAAATCCGAGTCACTGGCAAGAGCAAGGTAAACGATCATGGCGCGTTCTTTATACTTCGGTCGTCATAGCATACGGGCGTGTCATAACAAATAGTGCGTAATACATTTTACCTACACGACTCTATCTATTTATTCTCGGGCTTCACTCCCCTGTCCTGTACACTCGTTTACTCGTTTTAATTAACCGATACGCGATTAATTAGCAATAATATTGACATCGCGAGAGTACATTAAATAGTTTTTCGAGTTTCTTTTGCCGATGCACAATCGAGATGGGTCGCGTCCCTTCTTTCGTTAGCTCCGAATAATCAATACGTCACTGTAACTTTTTGGAATTAATTGAACAATTCTCCCGGTCTTATCGCATTGTATATGGCCCAACATTCGGTCTTGTCGAAAATCAAAGTACAGGTGTATTGTGTTACAAGCCTATTGCAAGAATTTACCCGGCATTCCCTTCGTTTTCTGTTGACTGATATCAAGCGACATACTTATAATAATACAGAAGCATGTAACTGCGCATCATAATAATAGAGAAAATACTCCGGTGGACAATTGGTAACATGCAATGTATTACAAGAAAAGTTAACGTATTCACTTATGTACATAATTTTGTTGTTTACAAATGTATTGCTGCTTTTTAATTGGACTTTGGTAATGAGTGATACATTACTGATACATATTTTATGAATAACAATCTACAAATTGAACAATACAATCGAGTGAATGAATATTTCAAAGTTTTTAACGAAAAAAGGTTGAAATATTCATGTACCACTGGATTTCGGTCGATTTTGCTTCGTAACTTCGTTACTGTTTTCCTCGGTACTGTTATTATCTCTATGCCCGGTCGCAAGTACGGTCAAGTATTTTCGCCGCAGGATTTTAGCCGCGTGCCACGTAGTTATAACCTTGCCCTTGATGCATGATAGTTTTCGAGTTTTTTTTACTACGCAATCACTATTACGAAAAATTGGTACTACCGCGACATAGTTCCATAGTTCCCCTTTTTAGCATCATGTATCCTACTCCAGTGATCGGGCGATCATCGGGCAATGCTGCATCAAACAACAACGTAAGTATCTTTATAGTTTATTAATCCTTTTATTTTTCTTTCGTTTTCATCATTAGAATTAATTGTAAGAACAAATGAGTAACCAATTTCGTTCCTTTTATTTTTCAGCGGCTTCGGTTCGTCGGTATTCGGACAATTTTGGCGATCGCCCGCGATGCTATCGGTAGAGTCAAGTGTTCGAGCCGTTCAAGTTCTTTTGCATTGCTTTAAGAGCGCAGCCGCTCTGAGTGAAGTTACATTTAATAATGATACGCGATATTAGAGTCAGTGAGTGCGTCGATTACAAGCTGTGATCGGGCGATCATCGAGCAATGCGGCACCACCCTATAACGTATTAATACTTTTTTTAAATGATCTTGAATTTTTATTATCTGGCTTCAATTGCGATAACGAGTTACAAATCAGGTTCCTTTTAATATGTTACAGCAGCGTCCCCGATAATTTCCCACAGCACCCCTGGTGGCTGCCCAGAGCACCCCCGATGACTTTTCGAAGCATCTCTGGTGGCATCCTGCAGTATCATCGCATGGGAGGAATAAGTACCCCAGGATTGGGCTTTTTAAGTTCCTCCGGTCACTCATGTCGCAGGACGAAAGGTCCGAAACGGCACGGGTGACTGGTTGTATTACGTAGAATTTTTGCCAAGCACAGTGACCGTCGGTATACGCAAATATACATATGAGTAGTAACATTATTTCATTGTTTTATATTAGATGGCTAGGTCTTCTTGTACTTCGCGATTTTTAATACGTCGGTAACATTAAATTCGTGATTTAGTACAAAAGAGTATTTATTGCTGATAATTAACAGGAAACTCTTTTAATTTAAAAATACATTTACCAAATATATTTTCACTATTTGAGTATTTGATTGAATAAGTATGAAATAATTATTTAAATGGATAGCAGTGTTGAGTATTAAATGAAATCAAATGATATGAATATTGAAGTTAGTTTTTAGCGCTGAAATCGGATACCCTCCTACTTCGATCATATTGTAACTATTGCGCAAGTATAACATCTACGCATATTATTATTGCTCTAGTCTTCGATTTTTGATACGCATCAATTTGCTCTCTGCGTATTGGAATTGTCGAATAACTGAAATTATTCGATATCCATACCAGAATCTTTAGCGTATGAAGATACCGGTATCTCGTTTTTCCTTGCGACGTATAAATGGAAGAAAATGTACAAGAAGACAATTCGCGACGGGTAGCTTTCGAAGTCAAGGCAGCAATCTTAAAATCAAACTGGCGTTTTAGAAGAAATGCCTTGATGACGGGAACGCCCGAGGATGTTTTAATGAACTTGTTCAATTTTTTCGAGTCTTTCTCTTGTCAATAATTCTTGCATAATAAATTAACGTAGATTTAGTTGAATATCTTTTTACAATAGAGTTATTGATTTGCTTTTTCAATAAATCAGAGTCACTCAGTTAACTTTTTGATCAAGTAGAATCATTAATTCATTTCAGATAAAGTAAAGTCATATTGATCAAATGTTTAGCCCGTTAGAAAATGTATATGTATTAATCACTTTTTTAGATGAGGGTATTCAGGTTTAACCCCTTCTGTGTTCACTGCCTTGATCCCATTCACGTGCCCAGGTGCTACTTGATTGGGAAAAAGGCGGTGGGCACGATGACCCTAGCTTTTAAGTTAATCATGTTTTTTTGGCATCTGGCAATGCATTGGTGTATCGTGCACGACGTACATTCCGCATTGTGTGTGTGGTTAGGCTGTGGATTTGCGTCGTTTCGTTTGAAATAGTAATTAGTAGCTTCACTGTTCATTTTGAATGTACCACCGCATGTCATTTCGAATGTACCAATTGTTTGCACAATCTGTGTAATTCCTTACAAGTATCTGTCCACTCCTTAGAAATAAATTGCTATTCATTATAAATGTATTGTCAATATCTCGGGCAATTTATTAACTTTTTAAAACGTCGATCTGCCTTTTATCGCGAGAACGCAAAGACCCCAGGCATTGTCAGTCGATTTCAGGAAAATGGTATGTACCTTAGAGTGTGTTTGATGTATGCTCGCGCTCGGGTGTCGGAGGCGTCCCGGGACGTCCTCTCTAGTGTAGGCCCTTGTACCCGGGCGTTTGTGTGAGAACCGTGGAGCGTATGTTTTCTTGGTGTGTATGCTCTGCCATTTTTAAATATAGGTTCAGGTAGGATAGGTAACTTACCGTCTGGTGTGCGTGCTAGATATAAGTAGGGAGGGCCGGGCAGGTTGACACATTCTCTGATCGGGTAGTCCCACCTTCGCGTGTTCAACCTGTTTCAGGAAATCTGAGATTGAAAAGTCAAGTGCTTAGCTGGGCGCGAGCGAAGAATGCGTTCGCCTCTGGCTTTGCTCGTTGACTTTTCGAACTCCAGCCGCGGTCGCGGTCGCGTATTAGGCCCCGAAACGAATTCGAATTCAGGCTTGAGACTGCACGAAGCACGACTCTTGAATTTAATCGTTAATTTTGCGATTTTTTGCAATGGCATTTTTTACCATTATACTCGCTCGTGATTCGTCCACGGGTGTTCCATCTAGATCCGTGTTTCTACATTTATATTTCACCTTTGTAAATTTTTCCTTGGTTTCCGAATAGAGTCTCGAGCTTAGACTAAGTTTCAGCGGGCATCGCGCCCGAAGAAAAGAAGGGGCGAAACGCCGAAGAGGCCCGGCAAACTGCCATCGAAGAGGGCAACTACTAATGGCTCTGCATTCTCAAAAAGAATGGAGAGAGTCATTCTCTGTTACTACTTTGTCACTGTGCTTGATTTAGCTGCATGCGTAGTATTTTCAGCCTGGCCCGTTGCGGCCCAACGAGCCCTGGGCAAAAATCGCGTTTTTATTAGAGTCGCGCAAAATTTGAGAACGGATTGAATTAGAGTTGCGAGAGATGAAATTCGGATTTTTAATTTAGAGACGCAAGAAATTTGATTTTCGTGCATTCTTAGAGTTGCGGACAAGTTCGCGGATTTTTAGGTAGAGTTGCCATTGCTTCAATTCTTCGGTTTTGCAGCGGAGTCGCGAAACATATGAATATCGCGTTTCTCTTAGGTAGAGTTGCGCATAAATCTCTTCATGGTTTTTCTTAGAGTTGCGATGAAATAGAAATCGCGTTTGATTTAGCGTTACGATCAAAATATCGCGATTGTTTTTGCAATTTTGTTCTTCTCAGATTTTAGTTTTGCATTAGCTTCTAATTCTTGCGGCAACTGCGTTTGCCGATTTTTTATCATATGTAATTTTTCCAGATAATAGTATAGCAGCATCCAGTTAAAGTTGAATTATTTTGTTAGGGTCACTCTTAAATGTTAGTGTTGCGGGACAATTGCATCGCGAGTTCCAGTTAGCGTTGCGTTTAACAAAGATCGCGTTTTTAATTCGAGTTGCGAACACAATTGCACAATTGCCCCTATTTGAGAGCACATTCCAGAGTCACGTGGACAGTGGCACATCATCTGCAGCCAATTACCACGGCTGCATCCCCCCTTAGAGTTGCGTTTCACTAAATAATTGGTGCATAGTGTATAGAGTCAATATTTTATTAGTGTTGCGTCGAATCGCGAATTTGCTAATATTTCATTTTTTTTTATTAGAGTTTAGTCTGTTCAATTAGAGTTTCCTCTTCGTATTGATATTTGAAGCACCACTCGCGTTTAATTAATGTTACAAAAGATAATTTCCCACTCACGATTTGAACGAGTGGACTTGTGGATAGCCCTCCTGGCTACCTATTCCTTTTCGTTTTAATCAGATTTGCGAACCCAGTTCCCCAATTGCTCCCATCTGGGAGCGTGTTCCTGAGTCAACCGGATGGTGACATGTTCCCGAGTTACCTGGATCGTGGCATGTTCCGGAGTCACCTGGATGGTGGCATGTCCTTGAGCCACCTTGATGGTGGCACATCATCCGCAGCCAATTACCACGGCTGCGTCCCCCCTTAGAGTTGCGTTTTACTAAATTTTATTAGCGTTGCATCGAATCGCGAATTTGCTAATGTTGAATTTTTTTATTAGAGTTTCCTTTTGCTATTGATATTTGAAGCACCACTCGCGTTTAATTAGTGTTGCGAAAGATAGATAGTTTCCCACTCACGGTTTGAACGAGTGGACTGGCCGGTAGCCTTTCTGGCTACCTGTTCTTAATTATTGTTCTTTTCTTTCAGCATTTTTTTTTGTCTCGATGGTCTGTTACTGGAAATGCTGCTAAAAACTTCAATATCTGATTAGCCATACTAGTCTAATCACTTCAAGTTTCATCTGCAAAATTTCATTTAAATAATGAAATGTTATATTACGGTCTTTGAATTTCTCTCTAATTTATTTTACAAACCACAATAGATGATAGAGTTGTAATTAAAGTTTGTTGAACTGACAATGGACCAATCTTTTGATTCTATAACATATCTAATTTGTAGATTCAATTCGTAAACACGGTATTAGTGACTGTTCGTTAGCAGAGTTTTGTTCTTAGATTCTTGCTTCAGTCGTTGTGCTTTCATTTTCACTTTTTTTTTTAGTAGAGTAATTGTTACAATTTTTCTGATCTGCTTGTGCAGAAATCAAAATTCGCCCGCGATATCCGTTCATGATAATGAGAATCCTTGCAAGAAAAATGTTCTTGGTGCAGTTGAGATTGGCCATGCTGATAGTAGAAGTTTTATATCTCACGTTCGCATAATCGTTTGCAACTTCTTCTTCATAGAAGCAAGATAAAATAAATTGCAGTGAAATCTGATTACTTTCATTTCGGAGTTCTTAAGTGAAGTTTCTCGTATGATCAAATAGTTCGTTGTAGCTTAAAGTCTACCTAAATAAATAATAGTATTCAATAGCTAATTGATTAGAATGAGCATAGTTTAGGTGAAATTATTATTATAGCTTGTCCAAAGTTATCAAAGCTTACTACGAAATGAACTATGATGAGACCTTCATTTCCTCGCGTTTTGTCTTGATGTTCCTATGCTGAGATGGATGTCAGATACATTTTATAGTTAATATACATACGTACCAGATACAGGCGTAGCTTCAATTTTGATAAAATATTGATAATGTTAATTCTAATAAGGGTAGTGAAAAATAGTACGTATCACCTTGGCCAAAGTCCAATTACTGATTTCTCGTATTTCTTTTATTTTTTTGTTTATCGAAGTGAATTTTTAAAGTAACGGCGTACAATGATTGTTCTGTTTCTAATATGTTCTTCTTTCAGCTGCAGTTTTGTTTTCTTTTTTTTTTTTTTTGAGAGGGAGGTTCGGGGAAACTACTAATCTAGTGTATGAGATTGTTACAGATTCACAGATGATTCCGATTATTCTAAATAAAATACCAAATATTTTAAACAAACAAGAGTACGTCGAGGACCCAAAAAAATAATATAATACCATAGCCATGAAGGTATTTGATGATATTTGATTACTAAATGAAAAATGGGAAGTATGGAACAAAATCTGCCTCATCGACCCAATGGTCCGAGACCTTAAAACTGATTTTTTTATGAAATGTTATAAACATTTGGAGTCAGAATCTGTTTCAGAAACTTCAAGATAATCAATTAATGGACACTCAAAGAAGAGGATTCGTGGTAGTTAGGTACATACAGTACAACACCCCCTTCTCACCGCGTCCCAGCCCCTTTTTCCCATTTTATTAAGAAGATCATTTAGGTAGGCTCAACTATAAGTCGGACAAATGGTTAGCTCATTATGTAGGTAGGATGTATTTGAAGGAAAACCATCAATTTTTACATAGGCAGGCTTTACACGAAACAAAACCACTAGATCTTTAGTTAGGCAGGACTTGGACAATTTTTAGATATTTTACATAGGTAGGGTTTCGCAATTTCTTTCGTGCGAATTTAAGTCTGTTTCGGGAAACGATGAGACAATGCTGGACTACCAGGAGAATAATCAGATACACATATCTATATTGGGAAAGTGTCTGCTAGTTTTTGCATAGGTAGGCTAATTAATATTAGATTTAAGTCTTGAATTGAGTAAATTAGGCAGGGCGTTCTTAATTTTAAGTTAGCTTTCCAGTTAGGAAGGGCATTATTAATACTTATAAGTTAAATCAATTAAATATAAGGTAGTAAATTTTTAATTAAGTAGGACACACATTTTTAGTCTAAGATATTAGTTTGTAAAAAAGCAGCAGTGTTCGCCACTGCAGTCCCCAAGGAGGTACGTTAGTGTTAAGATTAGTTAAACATATAGTAATTAAGCGCATGTTTGTTTAGCTATTAAGTAGATTTGCGCTACGGGATACTCGTGCTTTAAAGTACAGCCAGGCATCATTGTTCGCTTTTCTTTGTATGCAGATGCAGTGGGTGTGGAAGGTATTCGTACACCCTTCAAAACGGAATATCTTTTTTACAATTGATCCAAACGACTTGAGTTCTTACAAGGAGATAGAAGTGTTAGTTTACTAGATATCATGTTTTCGTCGTTTCGAAAAAAGTCGGAATTTTCATAGTTATAAAATGGTGAAGATGGCTCTCACTATTTTCCTTGTAACTTTGGAAATCCATTTTTTCAAAACGACGAAAACAAGTTATATGTATGTATAGTAAAGTAGTCCTTCCATCTCCTTGTAAAAACTCAAGTCGTTTGGATCGATTATGAAGAACATATTTCGTTTTGAAGAATGCACGAATACTTTCTACACCCGTTGTCTGTTAGAATAATGGTGCTGGCTCACTGTAGTGCGATTGTGTCCCACGTAAAATTAAGTTAATTTTTAAGCTAAACGATTTTAGTTCCTTCATCCCTCTTGCAGTATTTCGATTTTGCTTTCATTTGAGAATTTTCTAAGGCCTCCTCTTGCTGTCTGACTTGCAGGGAATTTCATTAACGAATGCTTTGTAAACTTACAACAAAAAGAGCAGGGTTTTTTGTTGTAAATTATGGTAGAGATTAGTTCTTTTGGAAGACTTAAGGGTCGGACGTGGATGAAACGTGGGTAGGGTGGGTCTCCATCGCAGCAACCTCCACGTGGTGAGACCTGCGCAATCAATTATTGTCTCTATAATTATTATTCGAGTGTTTATACTATTTGATGAAGTGGACAAGATGAGCTTAACCCTAGGTTTACGGAACGCGTCAATTTGAAGCGTTTTAGATTTCGTGTTTACAGCTGCAGAAGCCATAAACATTACTTTTAAGCAACTTATATTAACTCTGATTGATGTTATAATATCTACACACATTCTAGTTCATTTCTCCCCAAGACTTTATAATTTCAAACACTTGTATATAATGTACCTGCTTTTCAAAAAACTCCCATGAATGGGTATACAAAAGGGTCGGTAAACCTTGTATTAATTATTATACATACATATGTAAAGCATATACATATGCAGATAAGTGTAGATCGCTGACATTATCCATTATATGTATGTATAACAAGAAGAACAAGATCACGTGTATGCTTTGAAGACATTTATTTACATGTATCCTTAAGGATAAGTACAGATTCGTTTCGATAATCTTATTACAATGTATACAATGTTTACATACACAACATAAATTCACGTGAGCATGTATGGACCGTTTATTTTGAAAGTAGTGTAAGTCCATTCTCCTTTATTTTGAGATGTTGAAATGTTTGCGTTTGCATCGATTTGAAAATTCAGATGAGGTCTATTTATTTTTTCCATGTTTATTTATTAAGTGAGATATAGGCACCCTGAAAAATTATCCAGATCGATTGACGTTGCACGGAGTTATAAATGTTTAAAGATCGCAAAACATGATCGAAAATCGTAGAAATCTGCCGAAAGGCGTGCTTATTTTGCGATTTTTAAACGTTTATAAGTCCGAGCAACGTTAACCGATTTAAATACAATTTTCGGGATGCGCATATCTCACTTATATTTATAGAAAGCATTCTTTAAATTTTCATTATAAGCTCAGATAAAATAACTGAAAATATGTTTTATGCTATTCGCTTTATAACTTTGAAAACTCCGATTTTTTCGAAACGACGGAAACAGGATATCTAGTAAACTAGTCCTTCTATGTCCTTGTAAAAACTCAAATGGTTTGAAGGGTGTACGAATACTTTCTACACCCACTACAATGCCTCACTTGTTAGGATACGATTAAAAACTCGGAACAATAAAATGTTGTGCAGAAGTGTAAAGAATTAATAAAACAATGGGTAATATAGCATTGAGATGTCACGCCCGAGATTCTTAAAATTAAGAAAAAGTTGATAATAGTTGCTTCTATTTAAAGTATAATTTAAATCACAGCTCTGTAATCAATAGTAGCACAAGTATAGAAAGAGTTAACTACTGTAGAATATCTATTGCATAGCGTAAACTTAACAGTTCGTTAATTATATACGAGTGACTTTGTAATTACGATAAAAAAATTGTTGCATTAGATTTGCAACAGATAAAAAGGTAAAATAGTTAATACTTTCGTTGCCAATTAAAAAGGCATATACATAGAAGTTAGTAAGTAAACGATGGTAGATGCAAGCGAATGCTTGGGAAATTAGTGTCATAAAAGTTTTACATAGCATTTTCTTGACATGCTGTATAAGATTTCGCACCTTTTTCGTACACTAAGTACTTTTATTGAGCTCTGCCACTAACTAATGATTCGTCTTCCGGTTTAGGCAATCGTTTGTAACGTTGTTGCGTTACTAGATAAACGGCGAGTCCACCAAATATAATCAAAAAAAGTCCGATTACATTGACTAATACTGCTTCACCGACAAGCTTCGAGTAGTTGTTACTGAAATTATAGATTATTCACAGTAAGTGAAACGTATCCATTCTAAAAAAGAAGAAAACATTGTTGTGGATGAAATAGCTGCTTACCCTAAAGCAAAAAATGCTTTCTCACTGAGCCCTAGAAGACACGAAGCAATTACACCGACAAATCCCGCAATACCAAAGTATACGTGAATAGGCATATAGGAGGCTCGTAATGAATTGTGTAATCCCGGGTACAGGAAGGATAGAAATCCAGCAAGCCACTAAAATATTCCAATGCACAAATTAATTATATATACATATATGTATAAGTATAGACGGGTTTCTCGACATCTCGAAACCCAACAATGTTTCGAGTTCGAATGTTAGGGTTTTTGAACCAGAATCTAGATTAAATATTTTTGTATGTACTTTGCTTAATTGTGATCAACAAACATCTATGCAAATATGTTGACTTCAGTTCTTAAAACAAGATATTTCTAATACGAAAAAAAGGTCATCAATGCAAGTTTCGACAGTTTCAAAACCTTACAAAGTTTCCGATTCAAGTTTCGAGAATTCCAAAGTAAGAAATTTAAGAGAAGGAAGAGTGAACGTCCCAATACCTGGCAGCAAAACAATATTACACTGGTAAGTCCGACCCAGCTGTGAAGACTGTACATATTCGGAATTGGATCTGGGTTTAAGTTATGACTATCGAACACAGCCACAAGAGCAATTACAACTAATAAAACGGTGGAAAACATTATGCCACCGTGAATAAGCTTTAGCTTCCTCTTCCTTACGTCCCTCTGCGTTCTGTATATTAGCATACCTAAAAAGAATTTGGTATAAGGAATTGGTAAAAGAGATAGATCACTAACATACACTCAATCGCAAAGTGTTTGCCCACACTTTAACTTTTACAATTGAGCCAAAGGACTTGGGCATTTGCAAAAAGATAGACGAAATAGTTTACTGGATATCGCACTTTCATCATTTCAGTGAAATCGAAATCTTGGAAATTACATTTTTGCAAAGGCTAGAATCATTTGGCACAATTGTAAAAAAGTTAAATGGTGGATGAACACTTCTGCGGTTGACTATATTAATTATTCTTCTATGTCGTTGATTGTACCATTGGCATACAAGAAGACGAATCCAATGACCATTAAAAGGGGATGCCAATTAAATTCCAATTTCGGATTGGACCTCCAAGAGAAGCCTCCTCTATAGTTGCCGCACCAAACGCCAACTGATATAATCAGCATTGCGCCAACCACTTCCATCGCAATTGTAAGAGGCTTAAACCCCTCTAGGCTTATGCGTGGCTGTTCGCTTTGTTCCATATCTGAAAATCATTTTGTTGGCAGCTTAATTGAACAATTTCGGAATACATATAGTATGCATTAAATTAAAATAATATTGATATGATAATGAAGAAAGCTTTTGAAACAAATAAATGACATACCTAAACATAACTGATATTCGTATGGATAACTGGTCGACATAACGAAAAAACGACTTTTGCATTTGACGAAACTCTAAATGATCTTCTTTGCATAATTCGGCTGGATTTCCCACCTTTTATTTTTAAAATTGCAGATCAATATAATACTTTTTCTATTATTTAATCTTTATTTATTAATTTATATTCGTATTTTGTCCTAATTTAACTTTCACGATGTTTTAATATATGAAAAAAAAAATTCTATTTTCTATGCCCTTCATTAAAAGCCATGTACTTCAACAATCAATATCCGTTCTTTATAACATATGGTAACAATCATTCATCTTTCTCTTTATTCTAGATGTTAAAATATAGTCGTAATATGTGCACGAAAAATTAAATAAACGAATATGTTGTATAATTTCGCAAATGTACATTGTTTAAAGAGTAACAATAATTTTTGCTACGAAGTTTTTTTTTATGTAAATGTCTTTTCCATTACGTTGCGACGCGCATGCAACTCAAATGATTAAGAAATTGATACCCTTGAAAGGCTACGTATTTAATTGCGGTTGAAAGTGTTTCTATAGGCATCGTTCAACAAGTGTTATATGACACTATAATATGATGTCAGTATCGTGTTACATGTCAGGTTAGATTATAAAGTGTTTAATCTCGTTAAGTAGAAAGAATATGAAACATATTTTCATTGAACGAAAAAGAGAAAGATTAGGAAATAATGACGTAGGAAATTTATTGCATTACCTGGAGGCCGTCCGCAATAGCGTCCCGTGAAAAATCAACAGGTATACGCGCAGGTTCTCCAACGACGTAGAATGAACTATCGATTTTACGACTTCGGAATGCGATGTTCAAACATATCGCGCTTCTAGTCAACACAACAACTAACAATGATAAAAACATTTCGTACTCTACATTTATTAAATAATAATTGATTTCAATCTGAATTAATCGTAACATAAAAGCGAATAGAAGCAATTAAAAACTCATGGCGTGGGAAAAATAATTTTTATAAAATGTCATTTGAAATGATAAAATGCGAAACATATATCTGTTCATAATTAAAGCTAAGTCATATTTCTGTTACTAAATTCTGATTGTTAATTTCATTTGAATTGTTAATATTTCTAACTGAGCTTCAGAAATGTATTTCTGCTGCAAGCAAACAATCTAACATAACCTGCAAGTGAAACTGAAGATAACCTTAAAAAGCTTTACCAATGAAAGTGTAATGAGTAACGCGTTCGTACGCTTATTGTCATTCTGAGAACATTTCGAAAATGATCGATAAAGGAAAGTTTTTCTTAAATATACCGAAGATTAAGAGAATCACGTTTCCGTTCGAAAGACATTTCTCGGAAGCTTCCACGACTAATAGTAATGAAAAGACAACACATTTTGGGTTTAAAACTGTCAAAGAAGATGACAAGGTGCACGAAGGTATGATTTTTAATCTATCTATAATTCAGTTAATAAACACATTTCGTTGCAATGATAATACTTGTAACGAAGTTGAGGTTATACCCTGCTTATTCTATTTACAAATTTTTCACAGTATACTCAGTGTTTGAGAAAGTAGCAAATTCTTACGATCAAATGAACGATGCCATGAGTTTTGGGATTCATCGTATCTGGAAGGATATATTCATTAACAGACTTGGACCCACTCATGGAAGCAAATTATTAGATTCGGCTGGCGGCACAGGGGATATTACGTTTCGATATTTAAATTACTTGAAGAGTATGCCCAATCGGCAAAAGGTGAAAAGCTCTGTAACGGTGTGCGATATAAATGATAACATGTTGGAGGTTGGTAAGGTGCGAGCTCAGAAATTAGGATGGGTAGGTCAAGATATTGTTGATATTGATTGGAAACAATGTGACGCAGAGAAACTCCCCTTCGAAGATGATTCGTATACAGCCTATACCATAGCTTTCGGGATAAGAAATGTAACGCATATAGATAAGGTAGATCACTATTGTAGCAAACACAAATTTCAATGATATAGATTAACTAAACTATCATCTCTCTATAAAGTAAACGCAATATTACTTGAAGGTGCTCTCTGAAGCGTATCGGGTACTTACACCAGGTGGACGGTTCATCTGCTTGGAATTTAGCCATGTGCAAAATAATGTTTTAAAATGGTAATGCTTCGAATATTGAAGTTGCAGTTTAGATTATATGATGAAAATTACAAGTGTGCGAGGACTCGAAAATCTCGGGTATCCGATGTTTTGCAAACACTTTCAATTCGTGATTGACTTGAAGGCAGTTTGTGGTAAAGCACGATTCGGTTTCTCGAAATTTAGAGAATCCCGAGCCAACCGGAACAGAGCATCGGGTATCCGAAACTTTCTACAAACACGTTATCAAATGGTTTGGAATCACAGAATAAAGTTTGCAGGTTCTATGATCAATATTCATTTCAAATAATACCTGTGATGGGAACACTAATAGCAGGAGAATGGGAAGCGTATCAATACCTTGTCGAGAGTATTAGGAAATTTCCGAAACAGGAAGAATTCAAGGTGAATTTCATGACAATTGTAATATGATCGAATTGTCATGTGACTATTAATCATACTATACGGGATTATTTAATGTTCAAATATTGTTTCAGGAAATGATTGAGGAAGCAGGTTTCAGGAATGTAACATATGAAAATTTAACTAACGGAGTAGTGGCTATTCACTCAGGTTTCAAATTATGATTCAGGTATATCGTATTGCTTTACGTTTTGGATTAAAAAGGAAACGATATAAATTTTGTATATTGTTAACGTATTTATTATAATGTTTAATTAATCTGATACCCTTGGGTCTGAATAATATAGTTCATTAAATGCAAATAGTCCCACCCGTTTATATACAAATAATTTAAGCATTACTTTTAAGTAAAAAATCGTTTAGTTGTTTGTCTATTAATTGCTTCTGCTTCTGAGTTAGATCGGTAACTTTAATTACCACAGGCTTTTCGTTCACTTTCAATTGTAATTCTAGAAGGGCATCCATAGTTTTCACTCTTTGCTCTGCTCTACGAAAGCTCTGAAACATTTACATTTTTTAATCTCGTGGTTCGAATATTTGAGAATTACAAAATCTTCCTGCAAATAAATCGATTAGGCATACCATTCTAAGTTCATTTTCGATCTCCGGATCTTTTTTCAACTTCTTTTTTATTGAAAATTCTTTGACAGTGAAACCCAGCAAATCTTCTAAGACCTAAAATCATCAAAATTGTTATACGTATTGTGAAATAACATACAGTATAAATTAAGCACCTTATTCGAGAAAGAAACTTCTATATTTCCAGTGCCATCTCCAATCAAAGCTTCTAAAATCCATTGCGAATCTTTCTTTGCCAATTTGCCAAGGACTTCAACGTGACCACGAATCGTACAAATAGTTTCTGTTATTCGTTCGTTATTTATATCACGTATAAATTCGCAAATTTTCGGTTCTTCGGGTGGTTTTAATACTTTCGTTTCTGTTATTCGTTCGTTATTTATATCACGTGTAAATTCACAAATTTTCGGTTCCTTGGGAGGGTTTGGTAATTTTGTGAATTCCGTAATTTTCCTGTCCACCATTTTACCCCTCTTCGTTGGCACTTTTTCGGACGGAGACATTGGGATCTAGAAAGTTCTACTGTTCAACTATCAAGGCATTAATTAACTTAATCTCGACTTTTTATAACTTACATTTCTTTTTCCCGTAGATGATAAAGGTTGCAGCTTTTCTTGCTCCTTCGAAAATGAAGTTCCAGCCGACGAAATTGTTTTCTTAGCAAACAACGGAGAGCGTAATTGCGGTATACTTTTATCCTGTTTTATACTTTTATTTATATTATCACGTGCCACAGTCGTGAACTCGTCTTCTTCGTTTATTATAATAATATCATCGCCCCCTTCTTTTGGCATAGTTCTGTACGGAGTTGGAATCTTTTCATCTTTCTTCGGAGGTTCTATCGACAATTGTCTTTCATCGATCTAAAAGACAGTACTCTTATCCAAAATGTATCTACAATATCTCTAAATCCAATTTTGCCCAAATAAAAAATTACCATTTCTAAGAAATAGTCATCATCATCTATTATTATATTTTCCTCGTAACTTTGAATTTGTTTGATCTCAGTGTTCCTAATATCATTCGTAGGATTTTCTGTTTTACTAGCTTCGCTTGTAGTCTCATCGCATTTGTTAATCGTACCATGGGAATGTTCGATCTTAGAAACTTCTTCAAGATTTATGTCGAAGTCTTCCTCAAAAAGACAATCGTCTACTTGCACTTCTTCCAGTTTATTCTTAGTTGACCTTGTTTGATTATCGTTGTAAGGGTCTGGATTTTCCTGAAGATTCCTGCGAATAATAGCTATGTATATTTTATACTCTTCATTAGGGATAGGTTTCGAACATTTGAGAGTTCCGAACCATGCTAAAAACTTCGAATCCTCAAAACATTCTTGGGTTACAGGGTTTCGAAACACCCACCCTTACTCTTTACTCTTCCCATTGAATTTTGTAACGATACCTTAAATTAAACTTACAGAGCTCTGGCTAAAATGTTTTCCAAAGCATTAGGAATTAATAAGCTATCTATTTCACCTCCGATTCCTTTAAAATTCCTGTTTTCTAATAACAGAACGCCTTTATGGCACTTTACAGGCCCAGTTATCATAACTTTATAGCCAGGTAATAATGTATCCTTGATAAAGAGGGGAATATAATATTTTATAGTGCCAGGAATCAAATTATGTATATAACAAACAGGTAAATGTTATTAGTATACATTTAGCCGTGGTATAGGGCTATACTCGATTCCAATTATATTTTGTAGTCCATCCGTTAATCGTAACTGCATCATTCTCTTCTTTGGAGGATCCCACTTCTCTAATCTCTCTGCTTCAGACAATTCTACTTCCGAGACCTGGGTCTTTCTAATCTTTTCTAATTGCTTATACTTCGATGTTGCAATGTCGTACATTTGTTCCACCTACGTTATTAAGAAACAGAATAGTCTTAAAAGTTCCATAGATACGTATGCACATTTAAACATCTACCTGAAGAATGTAATTGTCTGTTAATGTCATAAATTGCTGCTGCGACAGATTACGTGGTAAACTTCCATTTTCATTATTAATTTCTCGCAAATCGCTAAGTTGCCATTGCACTTTGACAAACTGCAAAATCTCCTCTATGCTTGGCTGAAAAGGAAACAGGCATGATGCACGTTGAAGCACGGATTAAAATACAGTTCCAGTGTTGTTTGATTAAACTTTACGGCATGCTTGTCATAGGTATATGCAAATTTCTCGAGTACTATTTACATTACTGTGCTGGTCCACGTAGAATTGTACGCAATCCCTTAACCACTCGTCGTTCATCAAGTAACATTCCGATTTTAATTTACTTTTTATCATTTTCAATCTGTTTTCATTCATATTTTCACGTTTGACAATTTTACGTAGCTATGTTTTTGCGTTTATTAAAATTGTCCACTGCGCGTTTAATTTTTAGAACCCTACCTATACAAAACCTCGGGAATTTTCTAACCACATTGATGTATCATTTATAAATAGGAAGTATACGAAGAATTAATTCGAGAGAAAGGGCTTTCCTTCATGAGAAAATCAACGCTTTTTCTTAGCCTTATTTTTTTCTTACAAATGAGAAATTGACGGAGTTCCTACTGTTTCAATTTGTTCGCGGCATATTTGCTTCACCCAGCCGAACCTATGATAACCTAACCTAACCTAAGAAAGATATAAGGTTACATTCCCATAAAGCTCGTGAATGTGAAAGGGTTTTAAACGTCATGTAGCGTTGACGGTATAAAGTATATTTTATTCGCATTGAATTATTTTAACTGTACAATGAAACGTGAAATGTGTGTTAAACGCATTTACTGGAGCCTAGTATGAAATTATTATTTTTTATTCATTGTGTCATTTTACAATGATTTTCGTCCCCGCAAAACCTTAAGCCTGACACTTAATCCTATTTTTGGTCTTTCACACATATTATGCGTTGCTGAAAAGTTGTCCTCCGCGCGCGGTGCTACCCCCCTTCACGGGTGACGCCGGTAACTATATTACACCGGAGTAATAAGGGTAGCTCTTTCTTCCGATTAGAAAAATGCGTGTGCCCTATTTCCACGATTACATCAGTGGACGTGCTCGCCCTTGCGGACTTCTCCTCAGCAACACGTAATACATGTTTGCCACCATCCCTAGTGGGGGGGGTGACTTACCCTTAGTAGGGATCGTATGTGGAGGGGGTAAAGACAGCCGTCAGAGCAACGCATGCTTTCTGACGTTTCAGTAGGCCGCGCGAGCTCGTGTCGGAAGTGTATACTGTTTTATGTTTATTTCTCTGTCCTGATCCTTTTACGTTCGGTGCCTGTTTTCCGCTCGCAACATTCTTGTGCATTCGATAGTCCATTGGTGATTGTGCGATGTATCCTTGCGATTGAATATCTGTAAATATTAATGTATATCGAAAGGTATGTATACGTGTGTTCAGTGTATTTGTGTTGTAAATATTAGACAAACCTAAGTAGGCGAAATGTAGGTTCAAATTGATCAAGTATGCAATTCAGGGATGAAAAAACCGCGAATTTATGATAAGGACGGTAACAAGTTAGGCTTGACATGTTAATGCTTAGTATCTAATTAACGAGATATTTAAGAAAATTTTCTTTTAATTGATAGTACGCAAATGTTGAATAAACATTACATTGATTATTTTTATGTAGAAATCTTACTGTATATAAATTGGATTAATGTGGAGACTATACACAGAGCATTTAAATTAATATACAGTCTCATAAATAATAACATGCAGAAAATGTAACATAGAATAGCGAATCACGTTTCGTTACAAAGACTGAACGTGAATTTTCATATCCCGTCCAAGATGCGAAAGAAACGAAATCTACAGCGATTCTGATTATTGTCTTCATTATTTTTTCCACCCAATTTTTATACTATTCAGTAAACGTATACGCACACAAAGATAGCTACATAGGTACGCCTCCAACAAAATGTTTCAAGCATATTCAATGGGTAGATGCAAACAGGCTGTTTTTTAGAGGTATGCAGCCGCCTAAAATTTCGACTGTAGCTAAGATTAGAGAACGTGGAATCCATGAGTCGTGATAAACCTGTATGACACACGGTTGCAATTTCTTTTTTTTTTTTGTTGAAATATTGATTATCGAATTTCCGTGCAACAAACCGAGCGTTTCAGGAGTATTGCACGCCACCATCATCTCTGTATTATTCCCCATCCTTTCCTATCCGATGATGTTATTTTAATTACGCGGGTTAATTGAATTATACGAATAGTAGTTGCACCAGTTTGTTGAGAAAGAAACAATTTAAATAGCTAACGTTGCCGACGGCCGGCCGCCTGTTGGCTGCCGTGTTGGCATCAACCCACGTTGCAAACAGTTGGTCGCCGTCTGGCTACGAATTTCGTACCGGACGTCAACCATCCAAAGTTGTTCGACTTTTACGAGGTTTGCTGCCAAATGGCTGCCAGCTGGCTATTAGGGTAACTTCCAAGATTCTCAGCTATCAAAGCAGATTCGTCGAATTATACAATTAATTGAATTATACAAATAGTAATTGTGCCAGTTTGTTAAGAGAGAAACAATGTAAAAAGCTAACGTTGCCGACGGCTGGGTGCCTGTTGGCTGCTGTGTTGGCATCAACCCGTGTTGCAAACAGTTGGTCGCCGTGTGGATACGAATTTCGCACCGGACGTCGACCATCCAACGAGGGTTGCTGCTAAATGGCTATTACGGTGACTTTCAAGATTCTCAGCTATCAAATCGGATCTATTGAATGATACAATTAATTGAATTATATACATTGTAATTGTGCCAGTCTGTTAAGAAAGAAATCTCAGAAAATATTAAAAATCGTTCTGCTCGAAACTAAGGGGATTTGTATTCCACTTTCGTTTTTTAAGAAACGCAGGGAAGCCAGCGCAAGCGTTCGGTGATGAAGAAAGAATTTAGTTGATTGCTCGAATAGTCGCCGGGGAAATAGCTTGTAACACTTTGCGCGACCCATTTCTTTCGGAGAATGTAGCTTATTACTAGACATTGGATTTTTATGCAAATTCATATTTTTGAGAATATAGTAACAAACGTAGAACTTTGGTAGAAAATTATATCACTTACTAGACATTATAAAAAGCATAATAATTTTGATATTTTGTATATTTTTTCAGATGATCTGTGTAATTTTGCATCTTTAAATTTTCTATAAATGCATAAAAATCCGGAATCTACTTATTACCTACGCTGCACATAATTATTAATTTGTTACATTAACCGCATTTTCATATTAATCCCTGGAAAGATTATAACAATTATTACTCATACCGTTCACCCCAAGGTAATTACTATCTTTATCAGCGATTTAATTACGGATTACATTTTCGAGGATTCAGCAATTTCCAATATTGAATCTTTAATAAATTAAACAATAAACTTTGCGTAAATTCACTGAATAATTCAGACTTTTTAAACGTCGTTCAGTTAACGCTAATTGTCTTACACGCGTATAAAAGCAGTCGTGGGAGAATTAAATTGTCAAAATTGTCAAATGGAGTTAACGTGTATTATAATTACGGCAGAGCTTTCATGTTTCTTTTTAACTGCATTCGCGGTACATAGTAATTTCTGCTCGTGTACCTTTTGTATGCCTATTCGTGTGCGTAGCCACGCGTTTGCCTACGTTTTTCTGCGCAAATACGCGAAGCATCCCAAAATTCGTATGCATTTACAATTCTATTGACAAATGTGTAGCGTTCTGCACATAATGTTATTACAAACGGTATTTAATATCGAATTCCCTGCACGCATTATCCCTGGAGTGAATAAAATTTTATTTAAAAACGCTTACTCGTCGAAATAATTGAACTATCTTATTTGTCAATTTATATTTATGTTATTTATCATTTCAAGTCTAACATTTTATTAACGTACTTGTAAAAAGCAATGAAGATTTACTACGTTCATCAGCTCATTCCTATCTCAGAAGGATTACCTACTGCTTTGAAAGCTTTGGATAATATTCGTTTAAGTTCACCGCGAGCAATTCTGTCGGTTTTAATCTACGAATGCCGGGACGACGCGACGTAATAATAGAGCTAAGTATCGCATGTTATTCCACGCGCTCGACTAGAAGTAAAATTGCTCTCTCTATTAATATTTCTTTATAATAAATTTCCCATTACTATCATTCGCATAATAATGGAAGCGTGTAGCTCTGATCGTGGGTCAGCTGTTTATAATTATACCAGCTATATTATTCCTAGTGTTCACAAGCGACTACACTGCGAAATATTGTGACGTGTGTATACCTCTGTGCCGCGTAATAATTGACACGCCGCAACTGATCCGTGTGTAAGCCTTGAACAAAGACAAGTGATCGACGATGAAAAAGGACGCAGATCACGCGAGGATCGTGCGCACAGGATAAAAATGATCCGAAGAAAATGTCCAAGTTTGTTGAAACGGTGAACTGATTCAGTGAATCGAGCACAGTGGCGATTATTGAAATGTGATAAACAAGGAGAACTCGCGAACGTTCCCGAAAATGTTTGTCAAAGGAGGCTCCTAGGAAGGAACAGTTGCAAGCGTGGAATACCCACCTTCTGGAGACGGTCGCCTGCTCAATGATGAAGACAAAAGGCACTACGTGAAACTTGAGGTGAGTTTCTGGAATATTACAACCCTTTCCGTCGAAGCAACAGGCAGAAATGTGTCTGCAACATTTCCCTAAATTATTTTCAACAAGAATGAAATTTTTGAATTCAGAATAAGAATGCTTTCAAAGTCCTTCTTTAAGTATTAGGTTGTTGCACATGAAATGTCTGTATTTTTCTGAGTTCGGTGGTCACTCGAAAACGCTAATCATTTTCCACTACCTTGCTGCACGATTGCTGCAGAGATGTTTCTTCAACGAACAAAGGAAACGCGTGTGAAATTAGTGAAAAAACAATCCGCGTTGGTAAATAGATGGAGAACAATATTGGTGCACAATATCGCAAGACCCCATGCATCGGAAACAGGGCTTTTTTTTATAAAAAAAAGGTACCGGAATTCTTTTCTTGCCAAGCTTGTTATTAAGTAAAATTATATTCAAGTATCATTTCAATGAAATTTAAAGCAGCTTTTCCTGTGCCACGACACGCATAAAAAAATTAAGCAATAATTACGATACTATTTTTATTTGAGATGCTAAAATAAAAAAATACATTGTTAATCTAATTGCTTTTGAAGCATTAAAAATACCTTGGAAAAAAGATGCGGGAACGCCGTTCCACCGCGTTAAATTACAAAAAAATCCCCGATCAGAAATAATGACGCAAAAGCTTCAGGAACCAGAATACGAGATTTCGTCACAGGCTTCCTACCCCCTGCACCTGGTCCCCACAGATTATCATTTTTTTTAAGCATACGGCTACATTTTGACGGGCAAATTATAATATTTTGCTACGAGGAAACTGAAAATGCACAACATTTGAAGAATTATTAAATTCTAGAAGTGATTGTCGTTCTATAAATCTAGGATGTTCGAAATAGCTAATCGTTGGAAAAATTTGTAGAATCATGTAATTGGAGATTACTTGGATCAAGTGCAATATATGATGCTTTGACCAGTACCATGCGCTGTTAACGTTTCATTTTTGAAAACGACATTCCATACGCAATAACCTGATAGGGTTTCTCATTTCAATAATTTTCCTGGCAAACGAGTCTTATTTGGGTAAGATGCTGTAGCGGCCATAGTCGAGCAATAGTTGCATAGTCAACACCCGGCACCAAATTCGCAGTCAGATGGCAGCCAACTGTTGGCATCAACACTACTGGCATCAATTGTCCCGATAGCCAAGTTTATTCGGTCAAAACGCTCTAGCGGCCAAAGTCGAGCAACGCGTGCATAGTCAACATCCGGCGCCAAATTCGCAGCCAGACGGCAGCCAACGAGCGGCCAGTCGCTGGCAACTTTCCCTCGATATCCCTGATTTAAATAGCGAGCGCTGCCAATGGCTGGCCGTTTGTTGGCAATAGCCTACGTTGCAAACAGTTGGCCGCCATCTGGCTACGTATTTCGCACGTGACGCCGACCATTCAACGTTGTTCGACTTTTGCGAGTGTTGCTGTAAACCGGCATCCAACTGGCTACTAGGATAACTATCAAGACCCCGTATCTTCTAAATGCGTGAATTGCCGGAGCTGAAATTTTCTACGCTCCCCCCATGGCACGTACTAAATTTCATCTCGATCGGCCGTCGCTGCCGTCGGCCGAAGCGCAGTCACAAAAAGTTTTATCTTATTAAGAACGTCGTAATTGATAGATATTCCGGCAGTATTTCGTCGCAATTTTCATTGTAACAAGTAAAAGATTTCGAGTGAAAGAACTTCGTTGTCCACTTGAAAATTCATTTGGAAATTAAAAAGGGGAACAGTTGCAAGGTGGGAAAACTTGAGCCCGTGACCAAGCGTAGTGATACACTCAGTACCGAGGGACTGAGACCGAGACCGAAATAAGGTGTTCCGGCAGAAAATGTTAAGCAACATCAGAGAGGCGGAGTGTCTCGGTGAACCGAGGACGTGTTTCTCTTTAAAAAAAGAAATTAGCAGCGATACCTTTCAGGGCTCTTGGCCTCATCTCGAGTGCTCTAGAGTGCAGAGCGTGTGGCGGTATTCAGTTGTCGGCTTACCACCGGTGCCCTTATTAACGATACAGCGCTGCGAACTACGAATTCACGTCTTTGTCACGGCCAAACATTCTAAGATACAAGAAAAGATTAAAAATAAAGGAAAGTCACACTTTTTTTCTCTGCTTAAGATATTCCTCGAGAACTGTTCTAACATTTCTCAAGCCAACCGGGACGAAAAAACGGGCCGTAATTGAATGCCCTATTTTAGTTAGTTTGTAGGCTTTGCCAGATTATTCTTATTTCCAGCTACTTTTTTTTCTTTTAGATTTTTTTTTTCAACGTTCTACTCGTAAATGAAATATGTATTAATATTAACGTATCGAAATTATAAGTGACACGGTAAGAGTAAAAAGTACAGGAAGCGCGTACAGGGCGCAAAGAGTGCTCCATAAATATCGGAACCTGTCGATTGGCTATTATCAATTATCCACTCCAGCTCTTCATCAAACAACCACGGGAACCCCTATCTTTACACCTTTTACCAGTAAACCGTGTGAGTCCTGTTCGGTAAAATATCTTATCACTTATCACACAGCTGTTCCCGCGGGGCAGTAAAAAGATCCGTCCCTAATATGTGGAGCAATTTGCAAAAACTTGGAACGTATCGATCAAGCAATTCGATCAAATGATTCTCCATTCATATTAAATGTATCACTGGTCCGTATCATTTGGGGTGCAATTCTCTGGCTGTCACAACTCTATAAATAGAAAAGTTTCTTCGGAATCTCGTGAATACCGATCGCCGGCGAATTCCATTTGCTTGGATTATTTTACGATCAATCGTAGAAGCCACGGCACGCGTTAATGGACATGTAGAAAATGTTTATTTACGTGTGTGTGTGTGTGTGTTTTTTCGAGAGGGTAGGCGACTATCGGGCGCGGCAAGGATGAACTCGCGGCCGTGGGTAAGACGGAGATGACCACTAGATCTGTGCCTCGTCCTGAAGACGACGACGAGGAGGACGAGGAAGAAGAGGAAGAAGAAGAGGAAGGGGAGGAGAAGGAAGTGGACAAGGAGGCTCGTTCGAGTCTACGATATCACTGCCACTGATATCCACCCTCTCGTCGCATCGATGCCGACCTACGCGTCTATTGACAGAGGTAAACTTTTTTTTAGCTAATCCTCACCGAATCCCAGTGCAATCTTTATCAAATGAGTTTTTAGTAAAGTAACCGAATATGGGATAGCAGAGGGAGTGGCCTAAATATGGGCTACCACTTTTACTTCAGACATTATTGTCAAGCTATTTGAAGATATAAAAAATGTAACATTACAGTGGATATCTAACACACGTTTGCTATACAATATGATGATCGAGTAAGCAGAATTAAAGATCGTGTTTGTTATAAATGGTGTGTCTAGAATGAAAATGAAAATGCTCGTGTTTAAAAGTGTGGTTTAAATATGGGCTACCCTTGAAATAATGTAAAATAAAAGTTCGGAGCTGAAATGTTTTAAAACATGCCTCAGATGCTACCAAAAAAAGTTAAATGCTGAAAGTCTGTTTACAATAGTTCTAAACGTAGATATGTGTCTTTTAACACCTGCACAAGCATTTCGTGACCACAGGTAACACAAAGAACGCCACACTCAATGTTCTTCTTCCAAATCTTCAGAGAGAAGTCCCTTGCAAAATATGCAACTCGAATCCCCCCATCTGTGGCCCATATTTAGGCCGCTTGTCCAGGGCTGCTTAGAGCGATATCAGTCATTACTGCGCGATTCTATTTATTAAACAATTTATGTTAAAATAAAGCTTGCGATGCCAGCGATGTAGCGCTGTTGGCAAGTTGGCTCTTAGTTCAATAGATTATTGGTAAGAAGATGAAACGAACATCCCTGTAAAATCTTTTACGATGATAAAATAAGTCAAACGAGACATTTTACAACATTGACGAAACAAATATAAGCCATTATCTGTTTCCCTTAGCTTTCTTTGAGTTTTGGATCGTAGCTTCTCATTACAGTAGATTCTCGATAAGCGACGGTAAATCGGGACCCCGAGACCGTCGCTTATCGTGTAGAAGGAGTGAAACTTGATACCCTACGAGCCGGGGCCAAGGTTCCGACATTTACTATTCTTTCGGCGAGAGTGGTGAAAGAGAAGGATGTTCGTGGCTGAGAGGGACCGTATATCGGTAAGACAACACTAATGCAACAATAAATCTTTTATAGTTTTGACTTTTTTTACAATGAAACTTGAACTAATACATTTGTGACACTTTTTGATTGAAATGAGATCAAACACTGTATAGTTTAAGATGCATTTGGTGGAATAGCAATCTATCGGCTTAGCTAACAATCCAAATAGGGGGTGTTCCGTAACTGACGGTACAACCGGAAATGAGTAATTCTATATGAAAAAACAAGTCGGAAATGTAGAACGAAATTTTGTCATTCGACGCTGCGTTTCCGAGAAAAGCGATTTTATACATTTGCATAGTCCGCCTACATTGGTAATTAAGGCAGGAAATTGCTCTGCTGTTTAATGAAGCAAAGCACCAGAATACAATAGAAAATACAGCAGAATCATGTTCCTAACACGATGACAAACATTTTGAACAATTTCTGAAATAATGAACTTTGTCATACACGAACTTTCCTCTTCGTCTTTGTATAACGTGTATAATAAAGAAATAAAAATTATCCAACGTTACTATTTATAGGTTAAGTATGATATTATCGTGGTTATTGGCAATCGTGGAATTGACAATCATCTAACGCAAGCACAAGTAAAAATACATATTTAGCCAACATGCGTGTGGACCAAGCAAATGTGTAAAAAGTCTATTTTCTTGGAAACGAAGCCTCAAATGAAAAAAATGTTATTTTACATCCTCGACTTACTTTTTCACATAGAATCATCCCCTGTACATTCTTCCAAAAACTTTCATTCAAAATGGTCACAGCGACCAAGGGGCGAAGAGTAACTTTCCGTCACTTACGTGTAGATCGGAATACCGTCACTTATCGAGAATCTACTTTATTGCCACTAATGTGAAGCACCTAATACGATCTTAAACTTCAGCTAGCCCATACTTACAACTTTCCGTCACTTACGTGTTGATCGGAATACCGTCACTTATCGAGAATCTACTGTATTGCCACAAACGTGAAGCACTTAATATGATCTTAAACTTCAACTAGTTCATATTTAGACCCATATTTGAACCATCTCCTCTACACCTAATATGGAATAATGCTATTTAGCAAAATCCGATGAATATCTCCCAAATGGCTACAGACAGTTTTAGCCATTTGCTTTGCTGCCGCACACGTTGTGGTTCAGTAGTCGAGCGAACAATAACGCCGTGGCAGGATCGGTTTACTTTTGTTGTTGTTCGAAAACTTTTGACAGCATGCAAATTTGACGTCTTTTTTTCGTGTTTGTTATATTACCATAGTTATTTGCGTGTTTCGTTGTTGCTAACACACCTGCCTGTAATACCGATAAGTACTTATGAGCTCAACACATTGCTTTCAACTTTATAAAAGTCCAAATATGGACACCCAGTAATGGTCCAACTATGAAATACTCCTGATTCTACATATAAATGCAGGATGTTTGCTAAAAACTTTTCCGCAGATTCCTAGTGGAGTGATATGGATAGAGTGCTCAGTATGGGATCTCTGGCCGTGTACCGTAAATAGCTATATTTTAACCGAATCCATTAAAAACATGATTTTATATCCAAAACAGAATAAAATAATAGGAATAAAATTTAATCGCAGTGTTCCACGTTTGGGTGCCTATTCCGTATTAGGCATACTTTATCTCATTTGAATTGTACTTCAAAATTGGAAATTGTTTGTGGCGACAGAAATATCAAAGTGGTCTTAAAGAGTGCACAAACTTATGACTGAATACTCATAAAAGTACTTTTTTTCTTTCGATCGATTTTCTAAGAGAAACCTTAACACCGATGAAACAAAATGGTATTCCATATTTGGTTACTTTCCTCTACTATTGTACTGCTATACATGTATTTTTAGACTACATTGCCTTTAGCCAACGATAGTGTTATGAGCAAATCCCTTTTTTTTTCGCTCCCAGGAAGAATTTTCTAATAAATGAGAATTGTTATGGAATTTCATTGACTTGTAACCGAGACTTGCATCTTGTATCTTTAATTTGAACTCTCATTTATCGAGAAGCTCCAGGGGCCACAAAGGGCGAAGGCAATGGCCCCTTTTTGAAGCTGCGGATGGGCCCATGGTTTTTTGAGATATTTAAACGATCCGAATAAAATAGGCGCACTGCAGATAGGATTCTTTTCGCGTGATGAAAATCGGCCAAGTAAATCTTGACCCGATCAAATTGTTTACGCTCGAGACCTTGATGCTCGCCAGACCACAGAAGAAATTTTGGAAACGGGCTGCGGAATATGCGCTATCGTTACGAAACTTGTTCTCTGCCAAGATCGCTCGGTTTTCCATGCCGCTTTCGTCGCAGGGGAATTATTTTTCACCGGGAAGCTCCTCCAATTTTCTACCACACCCTCTCCCCTTCGGACAAAAAGGATGCCCATTTCAGGGGCGAAATGAAAATCGACCGGTATCTGGGGGGGGGGGGGAGAGGATATTTTTCATTTGAGGCACAAAAGATAAACTTTCTTCTCATATATCATTGACAAAATTGGGCGGCGCTGGTTAAAATAATCAATATAACGCGAATTATCCATGGAAGTAGAATGAAATTAGATTTTAACGAGTCAGGCTTTATCAACTTTAATTAATCCTTCTTTTCTTCTTTCTTTGATCCATACTTCCGATTTGTCGGAAGTAAAAACGTCGGTTTGAATAACGGCTCGAGGAATCATCGAACATTCGGCTAATCGGACCTCCACGGCTACATCGAAGTGAATCCGAGCCGAAGGTCGTAGTCTAAATTCGTCTCTTGAATTTCAGCTCTTGTTCCTCTCATGGCTTCTACACGTGACCTTGTACCATTAACGTTATGAATGGTTCATCCTCCAACAATCGCTTTTTCTCTTAAATCCATCTAACGAATAATTGCTACGACTCCAAAGGGTTCAAGATCTGCTTAGTATGTACCTTGACAAATGCTTCTTTGGAACAAGAGGCTGTGACGAGGAAGTCTAGTCCAATTTAACTCTGTGTTGAAAATTCAGTTTGAGGAAAAATCGATGACTGCGATTGTAGTTATATATGCTTTGACGTAAGACGGTGATAGTAAAGTTCTGTGCTGGAAACGCTATAAAGAAAATTTTAAGGAAATGGCAGTACAATATGGTCTGCACTGACTGTAAAGTATTTACAGAAGTACACGCCTTTCGTCGACTCTTTGTACCCCTTTTCTGCAGCAAGTTCAGCCCAGGCTATTATCCTCGAGGAATCTTTTAAACTAATCGCTGGACAAGTTGTCGGGATCCTGTACCGTGTCGAAATAATTCGTCTCTTTATTGCAGCGCGTATAACAAAAAGATAGGTCTACTGGGACTTTCGGTCGTAATTTTGGAACTGGTGAATCGATTCGGCTATAACTTTATGTCAGTATTCAGCCTTAAGCATGAGGGAGTATTCATGTAAACTTTCATCTTAATCGAGTGCCGTATTTTTGTACAGTAAACGTTTCATTGATTTGCGCCTATTTTTAATCGTAACAAAATGATGGGTTCACTTGCAAATGAACGAAATCTGTATCAAATCAAAATCTTATGACTTGAAGAAATAAACATCTTCTGTAATTTGTACGTCTTCCATCACTTTTTATTAATTAATTCATCCTCTTCGTCGTTGATTTAGTTAAGACCTTGCGGTCGTTTCGGAGCAACGCGATTCCAGGCCACTAATCAGCTCTCTCGCCTGACCAGTCGGATCTGACATTAACTATCTATCGAGAATCTTTGGGTCCAACTTGGACATAATATACATATATGTCCGACATAAATGACGATTGTCGGCAGTTCGATAACGTTAACGAATTGAAAACTGCGATATTGGAGGCCTGGAATCGCGTTACTCCATAGCAACTGCAAAATTTAGCTGAATCAGCGATGAGGAGCATGAATTTATTAATAAAAAGTGACGGCAGACGTACGAATTACTGAAGACGTCTATTTTATCAAGTTACATTGTGTAATTGATGAATACTGGCAATAAGGGGCCCAGCTCGAATAATTTTGACCTTGAAATATGTTGTCAAGGACATCAATTTGAACAACTTTCGTCTATACATGTTATCGTCGCTCGCCTTTAGTTTCCGAGATATTTGCCAAAAACTATCGTTACCACTACAATGAATAAATTTATTATTAATGAATTTTCATTCGAATAAGTTTTCGAATGAATTTCGACGAATAAATTCTTATTCGAATAATCTGCGAGTAAAAAGTTCGAATAAAAGGAAATTAGTCGACTATAACGAATAATTTTGTACTCGAATAAGAGATTATTCGAATAAAGAAGTACCCGGCTAAACAGCCGAATGAAAGTATCACGTGACTTCTGCAATGTACGTATATGCAGGGGTTCGTTGTGAAAAAAGGTTATGATTCGCTCTTGCAGCCGTCGGTATATGGCGGGCGTCACATTTTTATCGTCGTTTGATCGAATAAAAGATCGACTAAAAACGTATTCGTGATTAACGAATAAGTTCTCGCCGAATAAAATCGTAATTCGTTATTTATGCATAAATGTGACGTTTTCAACCGTTATTCTTTATTCGTCATTCAGAATAAAATTTGCCCAACTCTGATTTGTGGTAGCTCGTGCATCTGTATTCCTTGCTGCTAACCCAACGTGTACGCCACGATGGATCTGAAGTAGGGCTGTTCGGATATTCGAATTAACCAAACCGAGAAATGCTCGGATTGAATGTTCGATCAGAGCCGAGCGATCGACCAAAGTCAAATAAACATTTACTGTACAAAAATGAGGCACTGTATTAAGATGAAATTTTACATGAATACCCCCTCGTGCTTGGGCTAAATGCTGATTTAAAGCTCAGCTGAATCAGTTAATTAGCTCCAGAGTAATGACCAAAAATCCAAGTGGACCTATCTTTTTGTTACGCACTGTATTATATTTTATGTAATACTAAATATTACGATCTTAAGCAGGTAGAATTTTATTATTCTAATTGTGTGAGAAAAATGCATTAAAATTCCTCCGCGAAAGGGGTGCATCCATAGGTCGACCTATATCGAGCTTGACTTTTGTCCCATTGCACGACGAATATTTTATATCATTCCAATTTGATTCCAATAAGGGGCTCCTCGAATGGCGATCTCGTAATTACGCTTTAATTAATACACATCCCCCTGTAATGGGATGGGAATTGTTTTTTATCATCGACATGAATGGTTCGACTCTGGCCGAATGTTCTGTTGGGAAATTTAATTTTTAATTGAATTAATTTCTTAGCTTATAATATTGAATTTAATTGGAATTGATAAAACACAGAAATTTATCAACTTAGGAATATATCGAAGCTTTGTATAATTTTGGAAACGTCACACAGTGGACGGAAATCTTCAAAACGCGAACTAAATTCATAGCATAGTTATTTATATGTTGTTTTTTCTAAACTGAACGTTCTCTAGGGTTTTTTCGTAGAATACGGCTTTGATAACTATTTTTATGTAGAATATCTATTTTGATATTTTAATTGTTATTAACCTGTGGTTTATGTGGACTACGAAATTACACCTCAGATAACATTAAGTAATTATAAAATTTAGATTGCCCTTTCTTAATTAATTTTTTTTTAAGTTTTTATTATTCATAAATCGAGTGTGTTAAATATTTAGTATTTGTCAATTATACATTGAATTACAAGCTGCGAACATTATAAATACTTATCCAAGTTCTTCGTTCCATATGGCGTTAAAGGAGTTCTGTTTAGTTGGATATTTACCATACTTTTATTGTTACTACTTTTAAATTGACACATTAAAGCAAAAATATTTTACGTGTCCATCTCTAGTATAATCCAACGAATACTCTCATCCAAAACTCTTCGTGACTTCGTATGAACACCGTTTTGTAACCAATCGCGAATGATTTGTTGAAAATACTTGTTATTTACAAATCATGAGTATTAAATATTCTGTATTTGTCAATTATACACTCGATTTGAAGCTTTGAATGCTATAAACACTTATTCAAGTTTTTCATTCCATATGACTTTAAAGGAGTTCTGCTCAGTTAGAGTATTGATTATACTTTTATTATTACTACTTTTAAATTGGCAAGTAAAGACAAACAAGTTTTACGTGCCCACTTGTAGTATACTCCAACGAATACTCTCATGCAAAATCCATCATGACTTCGACTGAATTCCGTTTTGTAATCGTCATTAATTGAAAGAAAAAACAAGATAAAATGGGATATTCACAGAAATTTATTTTCCAAACAATAAAAAAATATTTATTTCCTTTGAATGTCCTCCAAGGCTGCGTAGTTGAATTTTGTTAAGTAGTTATCCATACAAAACTATGATTCGATAAAATACCATAATTTCACAAAGAAAAAGTGATTTTTCTAAGATGGGCATTTTTCTCTGACTTCAAAGCTCTCTCAACAAATTCTGCGTAAACTATGGTAATTAATTTACACGTCGATATTTAATGCGTACCTTTAAGAATAAATAACCTAAATTGCATTAATTTTTAGCAATCTTGAAAATTTGAATTTAGTTCACGTTTTGACGATTTCCGACCACTGTTCGTCGTTCGGTTGACGAGAGAGAAATCGATACAACGAAAATCGATGGGATTATAATCGTTAGCGATGCTAATTGGAATTAACTGAGCTATTGGTGAATCAAATTTAGTTCAATGCAGCTTGATTGCACGTGATGATTTTCATGACCCTGAATACACAATGGTTCCCGGAGCTGGCGAAAGGCCACGTTTTTTAAGGGGTCAAGTGTGAACTACTAATTACACCGAATTTCATCTACCACGAGGCCTCTTTACTAGACACCTTGATAACTATCTTATTACCTTTCACCTGCCCTCATATTCCTGCCTGCAAACAAATGTTCAAGATCCTTTCGACTCACTCTTCACAAATTTTCTTTAAAATCCCCTAGAAAATGCTATCATTCCGAGAACACAGTTCAAGCACACCTGTAGTGTGATGACCTTAGAACTACACGTTTAGGATTTATCCTCGGTGGTTATGAAAGTACTCATGGTTCCACTCGATTGTGTCCAAAGGAACTGGGATTGGGAACGGAACGAAGGAACAACCTCGCACGAAACCCCGTGCCTTCGGTGTCTGCGGAACGCGAGGAACACCGCGAGCAAAGGCAGATGGTTAATTTCGATAAGGCGGCAAGCTTATTATCGACTGGTGGTGGAGAACGGAAGGCGGCCAACGTAAGCACGTATCGTAGCTTTTGTGGCTAGGCAGAATGGATTCCATAATGAGATGCCGTGTAAACTGGGGCATCTAATTATACTCGAGTGCACACCACTCCAGAAACGTTCGGTCGTCCCTGGAGCTCGTGCCTGGCTCCTGTCGAAACAATAACGAATATTCCAAGGATCACCCGACAACGGCCGCCCTATACAACGCTTCACAATCGTGATTCGCTATATGGTTTTTCTGGTTTGGGGAAATATTGCCGAGTAATCGTGTTGGTAAATTTAGATCCTGACAGGACTCGGCGAGAAATTCAGGGAAAAGTGACCAGCGTTAGATTCTAGGATTTACATTTCTGAAACACTCGCTTGCTAGAGTTCGATGGTTCGTCGCGTCTTGTAAAATAGGAGAGTAGATGGGCGTTTGCGAGGGGTAAAAATTGTTTCATTCAAAAGCGCAGAATAACAGAGTCACCTTCGATTCCAATGACCTTGGAAAAAGTTGTCAAGGTTGGTGTACTCTTTTAGTTTTCGAGGTGCCTGCAGAAACACGTTTATTACTATGTATCTAGTAACTAACCTAAACAATATTTGGTTGGGTTAATAATCTAACCTAAAGAATATTTGGTTAAGCTAGTAGGTGAACTTGCGGATTAACCGTTCCCTCGCCGATTCCGATGATTTTTGCATATGCTATAGAAATCATCGTCCTGAACAACTTTTTCACGTAACAAAAATGTCAGACTCTTTTAGTTTCCAAGATATTCGCAAGAAATCAATCAGCCACCCATATGAATGTATAATGAAGCCACTTACAATGGCGTAAATTTTGAGTCCGACATTTTTGCTAAAGGAAAAAGCTGTTTAAAACGATGATTTCTACAGCATACGAGTATTAAACAAATCGTCGAAATCGATGATGGAGCGGAGTTAATTTACAAGTTCAGAATATTTGGTTAGTTTAGTAACCTAACTTAAACAATATTTGGTTAGGTTACTAAAAAACTATATAGTAAAAGACAAAGACAATAACGCGAGTAACTAATCTAACCAAATTACTGGTTAAGATAGTTCACTAACCTGCATTATTGTATTCCGTTTTTAGTATTGCCTTTTAGTAACCTAACAAGCGCATACCAAAATACATAGCAGTAAACATATTCTTGCGAATATCTCGAAAACTAAAATAGTCTGTCCATTGTGTGCGTAGCAAAAAGCTGTTCAAAGTGACCTTGGTAACATATTTCAAGGTCACTGAAGTCCAAGTAGGCTCTATTATCCTGCCTAATTACAATTATTTCTCATTGTCAACTGCAAAGTGTTTAATGCTTCGAAACCATTGAACTTTCGATGCAGAAATTTGTTTTCATTGGAACAATTTGATGAAAGGTGTTGCTGTTTGTTTTGGTCAGTTTACATATTTGATGTGGGCCCCCACAATTAGAATAAGCACCACGGGAAACTGTTATGTATAGTGACCCGATACACAGAAGCCGCCGTTTCGTGGAACGTTCATGAGATATCATTTATCGAACATAAAAAATGGAGAAAAAGTAAGGACGAGGCCGTAGTGCAGGGAGAGAGGGTGAATAATACCGAAGGGGTGCAATCACCAGAAGAACAATCAGTTCTAAATATGAGCCTTTCAAGCACCATTGGTATAGGTATCTCTCTCAACCATAACGACTCCTATTTTCCTTCATCTCTCGGTGGCTTGTCGCTCATCACCATCTTATGTTAACTCACAATCATTCGGTATCAATTGATTTCTTTTTAAAGTGGAAGTTTTAGCCACGTTCCCTTCGGTACAAGAACGAACATGAAATATCGCTAATGGATTAGAAGACACCACAAAAATTCGAATGAATTCTACCCTGCAGTATTTTAAGGTAGCGCGTGAATAATATCGTTCTGGTTACACCGTGCGACATACGACTGATAAGTCCTCGTACTGATCAGTTGGAACGCCAATGGAAATCAATTTAAGGAATTAGATTCGATTAGATACGCGTCTCCAATATTTTTCACAAAGTCGGAACAAGTTCAAAAGATTGAACACCAAAATTTCTCGCAATCGAATGATTTTTCAGACACCCCATGGAAATACATGTGTGCTGGATAATGCGAATTTTCATTAGGCCAACATTTACATTCGCCAACGCCACGCCGTCCAGTGATCGCGTTCCTTTTATTTCTTTGTTAAATGGGAGAACATTGCGCGTGCATACGCACCATGAAACAGTGACAAGAAAAGGCAGGAGCAACAGTGAGCCGGCCGTGAGCTTTGACCCGGTGACCCGTAGTGCGTGGGCAGAGGGAAGAGGGCACGGAGCAACGGGAGGGGTTCTTTCTCCTCTTGCAGCCTGGAATCGATACCTGGCTCCCGTGCACAGCTCAACCACCCCGACTAGTCCACCCCCGTCTGTGCCCTCTCTGCCTAAGCTGAAATGCCTTCGACCGGCCGCCCGTCCCATATCGATTCCCATTCCCGACACGACCCCTTTTGTCCGTCACGAAGGAAAGCGGCTCTTTCTCTTTCTTCTTGATTGCTTTACAAATTGCTCGCGAGTTCGGAGTTACTAGTTAAGCCAGCGGCACACTGTTGCTGCAAAAGAACATATATGTAGAAGGGTTGTTATAGAGGATAACACATTATAGATGATTTATGTATGAGCCGCTTAGAAGTGAAACTGATGAAATCCAAATGAGAGTTTTGACGCTCATACCTTTGGATAATAATACTGTTCAACGCGAATTTTGTTTCGCAATATTCACTAGGTGATCCTTGTAGAGCTTCCCATCATGAATACGAATCCGGAATCAGAGTTGCTCTATCACACTCAGATTTCGAAAAATACAAGTTTTTGTAAAAACATGCGGTTTTGAGATAAAAAGAGGAACTACGTGAAAACTAAAAACTATGGAAAGTTCATCTTGGTCTTAAAAGATAGGGGAGAGCCTCCTAAATACAACGATATATAACTTTATAATATTTTGTGGTTTCGACTTCTTGTCAATGGCAATCAAAATTCAAAAAGGAGTCGACGCGCGTTCTCTCCACTCATTACTTTTGCATTTGTATCGAATTCTGTATGCATTTCTGAAGAAGAAACAGTCCAGAGAAACTGCAAGAACGGTTTTTAATTCGGACAGGCCGAAAAAATGTGTTTATCGTCATGCGGCCATCGTTCGCATATGTCGGCTCGTCAGGGCCGTAGCCACGCGTGAGCGACATCGAGTGGATCACTTTACATAGCACCTGTTTTCTATCATAAATAACTGCTTTTTTGGACAATAATTCCCGAAGTACAAGAAAGTCTTACCAATCACACTCAGCTTTTAGTATTTCTGCATAAGTACATATATATGATTTGTTAATACGAAGCCTTTTAATCCTAAAAAAATTATTTGTGAGCCGTCGATCTAACTTTTCTTTCTACATCTTAATTGGTATAAAAGATCTTCTTTGTGCTACATTTTTTCAATCTTGGTAAAGAAAAAAAAGAAAAATGTACCTGCAGTTTCGTTCACGTCAACAAAATTGGAAGTAGTTCCTTCTTGCTTGCCGTTTGTACGTTGATTATTTATTTTTTCTCCCATTGCATCGAATGGTAGAGAAAGATGTCTAGCGACATTTATATTTCGACAATGTCCTGTGATAAGGCTCTCACATCCCCGCCTTCACGACACCTCAGAAAATTATATTACCTTTCCGCTTTCAGCTATATTTCACAAGAATTGCAAGCAATTTATTTAAAAAAGATGTACAAATGATGCCTAAATGGGTTTCGCATTGACTTCAAATATTATTTGACAAATTTTAGATATTGATATACTTGGGACAGTATCTTAAATTGCATATGTTAATCATAACAATGAAGATTTTACAAGTTCATGAACAATGTTGTTTACTTCAGTTAACATCGTACTAACAAATCATACGTGTTTATGCAGAAATACTAAAAACTGAGCGTGATTCGTAAGACTTTGTAGTAATTTCGGAATTGTGGTCCAAGAGTACGAGAAGCGATGGCCGCATGGCGACAAAGCGTCGTCAACGCGCTGGCGATGCACATTTTCTCGACTTTTTCGAATTAAAAACCGTTCCCACACTTTCTCTGGACAGCTTCAGAAGTGCATGCAGAATTCGATACCCTGAAGCGACTTTATGCCAAAGTCCTGATTTTTCCTACAAATGCAAAAGTAATGAGTCGAAAGTACGCGCATCGACTCTTTTTTGAACTTTCATTGCTATTGATAAGCATTCAGAACAATAAAATATTACAAAGTTATATATCATTATATTCGGGGGACTCTCCTCTATCTTTTAAAACCAAGATGGACTTTCTATCGTTTTTAGTTTTCACGTCATTCTTTTTTTGCCCAAAATCGCATGCTTTTACAAAAACTCATGTTTTTCGAAATCTGAGGTTGATAAAGCAATTTTGCTTCCGGATTCGTTATGCAGGACGAGAAACTCTACAAAGATCACCAGTGGATATTGCAAAACAGAAGAAAAGTTGAAATTTGTTAGACAGTGTAAGCATACTACAGTCCTTGAGCAGATCCATTTTTTGTAAATTTGTCGTTATCACTTTTCTTTTATTCTGTGTATGTAGACTTGATCAATGAACTACAGTGGGTGATCAAGTTAATACGAACACTTCGAAACTACCACTTATTCGGAATTTAATCAAGAATAGAATTGAAAGTATACTTAAAATGATACCCTTTTTTATCGAAAAATGTATATTGTTATGACATTAACAATATATTACAACGATTTTAAAGCTTCTAGGATTAAAAAGATACATACATACAACACAGGGTGCCCCACCTAACATGAGCACCCCAAATATCTCGCTCATTTTTGATGATGGGGAAAAGTGTCGAAGGGAGAAAATATTTTGGTTTTTCCGAATTTTCTCAGGGTAATTATAATGTATATGTAAATAAATAGCTAAGACCGAGGTGAGCCCAACGACCTATGATACTATAACCTTCACGTGACCGTGAGCACGATATTTCATAAAACGCGAATTTTTAATATGATCGGTGAAATAACTGTGATTAGATGATTAGTGAGGGAAAACTTATTTGAATGGGTGCTAAATATGATATCCGTCTACATCAATACATTTCTGCGAACGATTTATAAAATATTCTCTAGCCCTCCTTATAACTTGCTCATTGATGTCGGCACAGGCAGTTGTGATACGTCCTTTCATGTCTTCTGATGTTGTGGGAGCATCATCATAAATTGGTCACAAGCACCACAGCATCAAACAGCTTTAACACTTAATCAAGGATCGGTCAACGTCTGCTCCTTTTTTTGTTCAACACAATTTGTGCGATGATCATTTGAAGGGAGGCCGGTTGTTATCGACAGTATCAGCAAATAGCTTTAAAGCTCCCAGAGGATTCCGTAATGCAGGATCCTTGAGGGTTACCGCACACCAGCCACAGGTTGTCGTCCTCGTTAGCTTAAATCGACCTATTAACCCCCTTATTCAGCGCTTCCTAAAGCGAAATTTCCGAATCTCGACCGTGCTCACCGAGAATTCCGTTCCGTTGAACATCTAAAGAACGCCCCAATACACTCACTTCTTTTCTCTATTTTCGATCGCTCGAAATTTTTCAGCTCTCCAAACAGCAATCATCGTCGAACATTTGCCTCTCTTCGATTATTACGTGTATCCCTTTGTGCTCCCTCTTTCATCTCAAATAATTATTCAATACCATAGAATTTAGCGGGATGTGCATTCTTTTTGTGTTTATCGGAAAATGAGTTTTAATTTCGTACACCGAGAAATCCATGTGACTATGAATTGAAGTTAAAAAAAAAAAGAAATAACAATATTTTCCTGAATGATCTTGCGCGTTGTGGCGTTATTTTTGGATTAATCTGTACCAGATGTTCCATCTTTACTTTTCTTCTATACTCCGTACTCAAATAAACGTGTGTCAGCTAAAGCTCCTCTTGGGAACTTGAAATCGAAATCCGAAAGTCATCAGCACAAAACTAATTTGGCTAAGGTATGGCTAGAATATTGCCCGAACTTTTTAATGTATTATTTAAGATATCGTTGTGGATTTAATGTGCTTTAACATATTAATTAGTCATTTTACAATATTCTGTTATCAATTTTTGGTTTTCAGTTTTCAACTTTTCCAAGAACTGTAGCAATGATCGAATAATTCAATATTATTACTTAAGATAACACTGCAGCAATTGCTATAATAATTAAATAGTGCATCTCTCGTCATCTTTAAGTACGTAATAAAATCAATAACGAGTAGCCAGTATAAGTTCACGCCCTTAAGTTGAGATCTAAAACAAAAATATTCTCTTCTCTGTTCTCCATTGTTTCAAGAGCCTTTTTTCGCTCTGTCTCTCCGGTTTAAAAGTGTTCTCTATTCTAGAGGCAGCAGCCCTCGATTGAGTGCCACTCTATAGGACAGCCCTTAAACGTTTTGTGTTATTGATTATCACAGCAGTTCGATGGGCACAATTTTTTGACCACTACTAGGTGGTCCAAATACTTTTCCTCCGATGATAAGGCATAAGGAATAATAAGACATTCTGAATATGTACCCGCGTAAAATGTAATCTACAAAAACATGGCTAAGATATTCTAAAATTGAGATTAGCGAGAATTGTTTAATTTCCAATCTATTATTCGTCGTTTGTAGGGCGATTTAGTTGCATGCATACGAAATATGTGTATCCATTTCACACATGCATATGTATCTCATACGCGTGGAGAAGTGTGTCAAAGTAATGCAGTACTATTGTTCTACGGGCTTAACTTTCTAGCGATTGTGGTTCAGATCTATATACACTTTGTTAATAAAAGGTAGCATAATAATCGAACTGAGAAACATTGTGATTGTAACTAAACAATATGTAGAGACATATACATACATATATTTGCTTTGCTAAGACTGTATATGTATACATACATATATGAATAACTCATTCAGATGTCAATTGTCTGCTTTTTTGTATACATTTCAATTAATTTTTTACCATTATGCTAATTGTTCCATTTACTCGAATATTTTTTTTTAATAAACTTATCACTTATTTTTTTTTAGTCCTCATTATTTTATTTTATTGAAACGTCAAACGTTATGGTTCTAACTAAATATGTAGACATCTACGAATAACTTATTCGATTGTCGATTGTATGCTATTTTATATGTACATTTAAATCAACGTTCTGTAATTTCCCCAATTATTACTAGGGGAAAGGAGGGGATAAGATAAGCAAAAATGGCTGTAAAGCATTATTATGATTGTTGATTATGTGCTTTTACAAAATGCTATGATATGCTGCCAGTATCTAGCTATTAAACTGCAGTGAAACGAATGTTCTGACTTAACTATGAAAAACACAGAAAAGTAATTTTAACTAAGTAATTTTAAAAAGTAATTTTAATTAAGTAATTTTAAAATAAACATCTAATCACGGTTACATCACCACTTACAATTTACACCCATAATCCAAGTTTTATGAATCTCGTATTCAATTCTCGTACTCCTCCAATCGCGTGACGGTCATAATATCATAGGTCGTTGGGCTCGCCTTGACCTTAGCTATCATACCGCCCTATCAAGAATACGTAGTCCCATTTAAGAAAACTTCGATGGTTTTGAAATCTCGACAAGAAGATGACCTTGGGAAGAGTTGTTTGTCCATCATTACGTTCGCCCCTTTAAACCAAGTATTTCTTTCTTTTGACATTTTTCCCTATCATAAGAAATAAACGATACATTTGAAATGCTCAAGTTAGGTGGGGCACTCTATATCATAATTTTCCTAATTATTAAGTACATTTATTAATAAAATCACTTACTTTTCTTAGCTGCCATTACTTTATTTTAACAGTTCATTCGTTTTGAATCATACAATTCAATACGATTGTGTGTGTGTGTCTTTAATAATAATGCGGCAATTTATGTTGACCAAGGGAAAAGCAAATTGAAAACAAAAATAATAAAATTGAAAACAAAACAATGGGTTCAACTTTAATTTTCTGTTTAGGTATGGGGAGCCTCGTAGGCAGCCACGTGAACGTAAGCAACGTAACGACGAGGAGGATGGACTCGACGACGTTCTTGCCGGAAGCGTCGTCGACCCTCAGCGAGCGGGAGCAACTCAAGATTGAATTCTATAAAACTTACGATGTTATGACCGGGATCAGAATCGCAGCAACCCTCGGTGGTTTTTTCGGTCTTATGATCCTTCTGCTTGTTTATAAAAGCAGGCAAGTTTCTTCTCCACTTTCCCTGATATTCTTCTTCTTTTTCGCCTATCGCGTAGGGAACTTAATTTCACAGTTGAAACTCAACCCACCCGCGTACAAAGTTCAGCTACGAAATCGAATTTTGTTTTGCAATATCCACTAGGTGATCCTTGTAGTGTTTCTCGTCCTGAATACGAATCCGGAATCAGAATTGCTCTATCACCCTTAGATTTCGAAAAAATATGAGTTTTTTTAAAAACATGCAACTCTGGGCAAAAAGTAGGAATTACGTGAAAACTAAAAACGATAAAAGTTCATCTTGGTCTTAAAAGATAGGGGAGAGTCTCCTAAGTACAACGATATATAACTTTATAATATTTTGTGGTTTTGACTTTTTGTAAATGGCAATCAAAACGCAAAAAAGAGTCGATGCGCATACTTTCTACTGATTACTTTTGCATTATAGGAAAAGTTAGGTCTCTGGAATGAAGTAGCTTCACGGTATCGGAATCTGTATATGCATATTTCTGAAGAAGAAACAGTCCAGAGAAATTGCCGGAACGGTTTTCAATTCGGACAGGTCGAGAAAATGTGTTTGCCGCCATGCGGCCATCGCTCGCATATGTCGGCTCGTCAGGGCCGTTGCCACGCGTGAACGACATCGAGTGGATCACTTTACATAGCACCTGCTTTCTATCAATAATAACTGGTTTCTTGGACGATAATTCCCGAAGTACAAAAAAGTCTTTCGAATCACACTCAGCTTTCAGTATTTCTGCATAAGTACATGTGATTTGTTAATACGAAGCCATTTAATTCTAAGACAATTATTTGTGAGCCGTCGATCTAGCTTTTCTTTCTACATCTTAATTGGTATAAAAGATCTTCTTTGTGCTACATTTTTTCAATCTTGGTAAAGAAAAAAAAGAAAAATGTACCTGCAGTTTCGTTCACGTCAACAAAATTGGAAGTAGTTCCTTCTTGCTTGCCGTTTGTACGTTGATTATTTATTTTTTCTCCCATTGCATCGAATGGTAGAGAAAGATGTCTAGCGACATTTATATTTCGACAATGTCCTGTGATAAGGCTCTCACATCCCCGCCTTCACGACACCTCAGAAAATTATATTACCTTTCCGCTTTCAGCTATGTTTCACAAGAATTGCAAGGAATTAATTTAAAAAATGTGTACAAATGATGCCCATATGGGTTTCGCATTGGCTTCAAATATTATTTGACAAATTTTAGATATTGATATACTTGGGACAGTATCTTAAATTGCATATATTAATCATAACAATGAAGATTTTACAAGTTTACAAACAATGTTGTTTACTTTAGTTGACATCGTACTAACAAATCATACGCGTTTATGCAGCAATACTGAAAACTGAGCGTGATTCGTAAGACTTCGTTGTAATTTCGGAATTATGGTCCAAGAATACATGAACGAAATGAAACGTACATTGTTAGAAAGCAGGTGCTATGTAAGAGGATCCACTCGGTGTCGATCACGCGTGGCCACGGCCCTGCCGGACGGACATACGCAAGCGATTGCCGCTTGGCGGCAAAGCGTCGTCAACGCGCTGCCGATGCACATTTTCTCGAGCTGTCCGAACTAAAAACCGTTCCGACACTTTCTCTGGACAGCTTCTTCTTCAGAAATGCATACAGAATCGGATATCGTGAAGCGACTTCATGCCAAAGCCGTCACTGTTCCCACAAATGCAAAAGTAATGAGTGGAAAGTACGCGCATCGACTCTTTTTTGAACTTCATTGCCATTGTCAAGCATTCAGAACCATAAAATATTACAAAATTATATATCATTGTATTCAGGAGACTCTCCTCTATCTTTTAAAACCAAGATGAACTTCCTATCGTTCTTAGTTTTCACGTAATTCTTCTTTTTTTGCCCAAAATCGCATGCTTTTACAAAAACTCATGTTTTTGGAAATTTGAGGTTGATAAAGGAATTCTGCTTCGGGATTCGTATTCAGGACGAGAAACTCTACAAGGATCACCTAGTGGATATTGCAAAACAAAGAAGAAGTTGAAATTTGTTGGACAGTGATATCAATTGTTCTCCAAAGAAGTATTATATAAAGTTTAGCGTTAGAGTTCAAGTTTAACGAGAGTTGCTAAACTTTTCTGAACAGTTCTTCGTGCTCCAGCTTTTTAGGATGAAATTACTTTGGGAAAGCTAAAATGCTTCGAAACTCCGAATAAAAATAGAATTGGATTAGTTTTACGTATTCCCCTTCGTGTTTATGATACACGTGGAAAGTTGTTCGCTGAGTAGGGAAGGGTGTAAATAAAAGGGTAAAGGTGTAAACGGAGGGTATGTGGGATAGGTGTAAATCGAGCAAGCAGCTGGAGGATCCAAGACTGACCGCAGCTGCGGCCGCAGCAGTCGCCGAAGCGGAAGCCGAGGAAAGAGCCCTCGCAGTCGCCCTCGAAGCCATCGCTAGATTACCACCTAGGCCTGATCGTGGTCCTAGAAGGTCTCTTTGTGTCGAGGTAAGTCCTAATAAAAAGAATCAATTAAACAGAATTAAGGTAAAACCGATTGTTAGAGTTCCAATACAAATTTTATATCTGCTGTAATGAAACATATGCAAGTAAGAGATTGCTGAATTTTGTAAAGGGTGATCCAATAAGAACTAGCCCTTGAATATCTCCGTACGTTGTTTTTGGAGATATAAAAAAACTTTATTAATAACAGTTGTTCGGTGAAGAGAGGGCCATAACGTGGCAGTAATCATTTTTGTTCAGGTGTAATAGTTTCGGAGAGTTCAAAGTCGCCTTCACTTTTTTTTAAACGGAATAATATATTGTTCTGTGCATTATTTGATGCAGCTCGACATTCTCTATAAAAAAAAAAGTATTAGCCTATGTACATCGAAAAATTGTTAGCTTCGAAGATATTGTAACCTCAATTTGTGACATTCTGCCAAGGTCACATCAAAGTCATGAAGAGACGATTACGTTTACACTTACTTTCTCTATTTAGATGTTTGGCTCAAAATGTTGACCAGAGATGTCAATGCATTGCTGTCGAGCAATCAATTCAATTCTACAAATTGAAGTTAAAATATCTCCTAAACTAATAATTTTGTGATGTACTTTTAATATATTCTTTTTTTTATAGAAAATGTCGTGCTTGCATCAATTAATGCGTAAAAAATTGATATCTCCGAAACTCCTCCATCTGCCAATAATCTTATTATTGCCATATTATAGTTCCTTTTGTACCGAAAAAATTCTGTTTGTAAGGTATTCTCATACCTCCAAAAACAAGGAAGATATTAAACTGCCAATAAATATCATTGGGCCACCCTGTATATAAAATGCTCGACTTGATGTATAGCTGTGGAGAGTATTCAATTAACGCGCAAATCGTCTAAATGATAAGAAACGAAATGGTCTATTTTCGTTAAAGGTGACTCAATCGCATTCTCGAAGAATCGGGCCGCGTTTCGCATCGGTCGGGGGTGGCTACGAAGCTCTGCTAACGCCGCCGACAAAGCAGCCGAATTTGGCGCCACCCGAAGAACAAAGAAGATGCAGTTCGGTGACATGCAGTAGCACAGGGAGTAGTTACCTTGAGAGGAGGGGGTCTGCGATGCCGGTACCATGTCTGCCGCTTAATCCAACGTTCCCGACGAAACACGCTGTCCACGATGAAACCTGGGACTTTTATTATCCCATCGATATTCAGGTACTAAGGAGATACTCAACCATAGACGGATTAAAAGAATCGAACTTTATTTTCTTTCATAGAATAGAATAGAATGATAGAGGATGATTCTCTTATCCGATGCAATCCCATGTAAAAACTTCGGGCGACAAATTTTCTCCTTTTCTATTCTTCGCTGTCACTTGACATGGTGACCAAAGTTGGGCATTATTCGAATGAATTTTCATTCGAATAACTTTCCGAATGAATTTCGACAAATAAATTCTTATTCGAATAATCTGCGAGTATAAAGTTAGAATAAAAGGAAATTAGTTGACGATTACGAACAATTTTGTATTCGAATGAACAAGTAGCCGACTAAACAGCCAAATGAAAGTATCACGTGACTTCTGTAGGGGTTCGTAGCAAAGAAAATCATAATCTTTTTACGCATTTCTTCGTCGTTTGGTCGAATAAAAGATCGACTAAAATCGTGTTCGAATAATAGTCGATATTTACTCGTGACTAACGAAGAAGTTCTATAAAATAAATAAAATCGTTATTCGTAATTTACGAATAAATGTGGCATTTTCAATCGTTATTAGTTATTCGTCATTCAGAATAAAATTTGCCCAACTCTGAAAGCGACTCTGTCCATCGCCAGTTGTTGAAGTTATTGTAGAGCGGATGGCTAACAAGGGAACAGACCGAAATGACAATCATCGATTTTGATAAAATTTAAATATGCTGTAGTTCTCATAAAACTATTTTACGCGTATTTTTTTATCGGTAATCGCGCATGTTAACGGGGCGAAAATCACCCCCAAAATTGGGTTTCCGAAATCGATTTCGTCGAATATCTCGGAAACTACGAGAGGTAGACCAATTATGTAAATAGATGAAATTAGTATTTTTTAACGACGAATTTAATGGCATAAATGATTTTGTTGAAAACCCATTTGTTTAAACAAAATATTGAAAAGAGACATATTTTTGATAGTCTCTTCCGGTTAAATGTGATTCAATTTTCTGGAATATTTGTTTACAGAAGTTATATATCCAGGCAAAAAACTACGGACAAATTGGGGTTTTGACTTTTGTATGACAAAAAGTTGTTACGTTTGAAATTTTCTTCTTTGATGTGCACAGTAGAAGAGTACCTGAGTTGTTCCTCGATTCTTAGATATTTGATAGCTCTGAAAAGAACTGATTTATTGTGAGGTCCCCGCTGCAGTTTTTAGACAAAAAAGACCAATTTGCGTAAATTACTCAACGTAATTTTCATGGTAGTGAACTCCTCGCATTTTGAATGATACTTTTTGGAAAAACATATTTCGTTTGTTGGCCCGCACCCATAGAATGCAATTCGATTAAATAGATCTGAAACCATATAGTGCTTGGTCTCATTTTAATCAGAATAGGATCTCATAAATCCATTAGGCCAAGTTTCGTTTAAAAAAAGTCAAAACTATAACAGTTCCATCGTTGCATCGCTGCATCTCTCCGAGCCACGAATCTCTCTCTCTCTCTCTCTCTCTCTCTCTCTCTCTCTGACCACTGTCGCCGAAAGAATAATAAATGGCGGAGCATTGGCCGCGCCTCGTAGGGCATCAAATTTCGCTTCTTCTACACGATAAGTGACGGTCTCGGGGTCCCGCTTTACCGTCACTTATCGAGAATCTACTGTAATGAGAAGCTACGATTCTAAACTCAAAGAAAGCTAGCGGAAACAGATAATGGTTTATATTTGTTTTGTTAATGTTGTAAAATGTCTCGTTTGACTTATTTTATCATCGTAAAAGATTTTACAGGGATGTTCGTTTCATCTTCTTACCAATAATCTGTTGAACTAAGAGCCAACTTGCCAACAGCGCTACATCGCTGGCATCGCAAGCTTTATTTTAACATAGATTGTTTAATAAATAGAATCGCGTAGTAATGACTGATATCGCTCTAAGCATCCCTGGACAAATGGTCCAAATATGGGCGACAGATGGGGGGATTGTAGTTGCATATTTTGCAAGAGACTTCTCTCTGAAGATTTGGAAGAGGAACATTAGGTGTGGCGTTCTTAGTGTTACCTGCGGTCACGAAATACTTGTGCAGATGTTAAAAAACACATATCTACGTTTAGAACTATTGTAAACAGACTAACAGTATTTAAATTTTCTTAGCAGTATTTGAAACATTTGAGCTGCTCGATCTGAATAATTACATAAACTGATGATGGTTTTTTACAGTACATTGAACGCTACGTCTACTGTAATTTTCCCTTCTTGATCTTGTAAAAATAACATCACCTTTTGCGCTGCCCATATGGCGCAAGCCCTTTAATCCTTTTTTTCTGTACTGGGTATGATAGTAAAAACAAATTAACTGTACAGTGACGTGACATTAGAAATTAATCGTTAGATATTTAGGCGAATGTGTAAAGTATATCGATTTTCCTTATAACTATTCGGAATGTGTTAATAGGTAATTCAGCCTACACCAGAGCTCTCTCCGTGCACAAGCGAAGCTGGTCTTTACGCTAACGAGGTGATGATAACAAGGGCTACTGGTAAAAGAGCACCATTGGCTTCCATGGGCAGCGTTGATCCTCCGGAACCAGACTCAAGGTTAATAATTAAGTACCAAGCATCAATATTCGAAAAAGGTTCCCCTGTTTTAGCACTCCAACTATTCAATCGAATTTTTAATCAATATGATTTTCGTTTGTACGCAATACTTTATTGCTTAAGACTTTCGGCGTGCTCGGTCACTTAAATTATTAACTGTAGCATATAATAAATCAAGGTCACTGGGATCCGACTCGGTCTTCCTTAGAAACGAAGACCAAGAGGACCTCGATACAGAGGATGAGGTTTCCGGATTCTCGACTGACTCCGAAGTACCTGGACCGAGCAGTCGTCGGTTTCTTCGAGTTCCTTCGAAAAAGAAGAGAACGGTGTCGAAATGGGATGGTTGCGCTGGTTGCGTTCCTAGGCGACGGCCTGGAGGGAAACCGTGTCAAACTTGTCACAGCATCAGCGCAGCTGTTGAGACTTCTAGGTATAAAAGATAATAAAGTGAAGTCGTTAATCTTTACGGTCTAGTGAATAGTGAGGTTTTTTTTTTATTTTAATAGAAGGTGTTCCGTAATCGCTTGGTGTTAAAATGAGAGGGCATATCATATTCTATCCTCTAAAGTATAACATTTTGCCTCGACGGAACCCTTTACGGTACGCCGCTATTTCGAGCCCCTCGCTCGTTGACCGTGTTCGTTCTCGTCCCGTTCGAAAGCAATGTCAAACCGAACGGTATATGTGTTCCGTAATAAACAACTGGCCGGTCCCGAGCGAGTTGCTTCTCAAGCGGCCCATACACGATAAGACTTGTCTCGAGACACGTCCGTTAACATGTCCGAAGGACCGGTCCTAAAGCGACCCATACACGATGAGATTTGTCTCGAGACACGTCCGCTAACATGTTCGAAGGATCGATCCTAAAGCGGCCCATACACGATGGGACTTGTCTCGAGACACGTCTGCGGACATGTCCGAAGGACCGTCTTAAAGCGGCTCATACACGATGAGACTTATCTCGAGACACGTCCGCGGACGTGTCCAAAGAACTGTCCCATGGGACCTACGCTGGTATCTTGAGACCTATCCTATCCGTACCTATTTGACTCTGCTGTTTTTATGCTGTTTATGTGATGGAAAAGGAAAGGAGAGCAAACTGCATGGTAGTGGGGGAACGGATAGACTTATGGCAGGGACTGTGCGATCCGCGCAGAAAATGCTATTTTGTTGGGGTAAATGTCGGCAGCCATTTTGCAAGGACGAAGGCCTCGGATTGGTTTGTGATATCGGGGTGAAGACTGATGATATAAACAGGGCCGTGTCGCTGATCTCCGCTGGAGTTGGTGGACCGGAGCTGGTCCTGAGACGAGATAAGGCCTCGCCTGCGACACTTGTATATAAACAGACTAAAATGTTACGATAAAAATGCACAGAAACCGAAACGACAAGTACATGCAAATCAAACGGGAATCGTGATTTTCAGGGATATCGTATTATATTATATAGAAATTTTCTATGTTCTTGACTATTACTTATTTGTAATAATTCCCAGGCAGAAGTGGACAACTGTCCACTGACTGCCGTTTGCTAATACAATGGACTTACGATACGTACTATGCAGAGTCAAGCACACGGATCGCAGGTGCCCCCCCCCCCCCCAAGGAACATATAATTTCTGCGGGCATGAAATATCTTTCGAGTCCAGACCTCGAAATATCACTTTTGGCACAGTATAGGAATAACCAGTAGCGGCACTCCGTGTCGGTCCCTTTCATGTTGGTGTCCGAGGTCACCTGATAGGCGGCCGTGTTGTTGGTGTAGCAGTTCTGATTGGTTGTTGCTACGCTACAAAATGACGCTGCGTGGCGTGGATGCGCACAAGGAAAACATATTATTTGTACCAAACGAGTTGGCGTCAAATCAAATTATGGGTCCCACTTGCAGTAATACGCTCTGTCATTATTGGTTGGGTCTGTCACCTCCTAAGACTGCCGCGTGTGACGTAGTAGTGAAACGGAAAAATCGAGATAAAAAGGGATGAAACCTATACAGATATGTATTTATTGTACATATGTGACATTACGCACATGTTTGTGACTGTTACGACACAAGCGTTCCTTGGTTTCGACAGCTCAATGATACGTTGAGTAGCTAGCAAAAGAATCTCAGTGAACAATAACTTAACAAATCGACTTTTATTATCACACTTCAAAACTGACATCAATAATGAACTCTGTTTAATCTGTAAAATAATAGTAAAAATAGTAAAATAAAATAATAACAAAAAACCAATGTGTTGTTGCCATCAACAAACATAAAAAGGAATATATTTGTAAAAAAATATACTCTGGCCAGCTTTCCACCCCTTGTACAATTTCATCTTAATAGTGCCCCATTTTAGCGTTACCGAATTGAAAACTGCGATATTGGGGGCCTGGCATCGCGTTACTCCGCAGTGACTGCAAAATTTAGCTCTATCAGCAACGAAGATAATTTTATTCATTAAAAATGGTGGAAAATCTACAGGGTGATCGTCGAATTAAACGATCAAGCTGCACCAGTATGTTCTATGAGCAAAAATAAGAAAAAAATGTTATATAAACATAGGTCTGCGAACCATCGATGAAAACCGATGAAAGGTGAAAAATGGATTCAGTGCACTTTTTGCAAGAAATGGGCTAACGTAAAATGTGGCAAAGATGTCACTATGTACACATGCATTCATTGTTATTTGGACTTGGAGAGTAAATGATTGTTTATTATTCACTTGATATTGTTTCTTAAATAAAAATATTCAATTTATATTTAATTCGTTTAAATATATAGTTAGTTATAATCCTGTGACTTACAATTATTTGCACATGAATTTTTAAACACACGTTTACCAAGCCACAGAATTACATTATAATCAGCATGACCGAAACAATATATTTTACATGATAAAAATTGTTATTGAATGTAACTGTAAAATTTTGGCGCATACATCAACGTGCCCTAGAGCTGCTTCAGCTTAGCCCACTGTGGAGTAAATTGATGCATTTTGACTCGATCGAATAAACAATCTCCCATTTATTTTGTATGCATTTCCTTAAACATTCAAAATATTGTAAAGGCAAGAAACCAAAGTATATATTGGCATATTCGTAATTAAGTAACTAACTCGAACAAACCCTGTACAATTTGAAAACTAAAAAAATGTATCAACTTGCCCCAGTCTCCCCTACATGTGTAACATTACGCATATGTTTGTGACTGCTACGACGCAAGCGTCGGGGCGGCTGGGTGAAATTAGGGACGCAAAAGGCCTACTCCCTTGCCCCGGTGTTAGATATTTTACCAAATAATAGATGCTATGGAGGGTAACTGACGCTATCTTGTCAGTAGTAATGTGGGGCATGCGCTGTAGCATTTCTCGGACACGATTTTGAGGGAGTGTTGCTACTGGTTATTCCTATACTGTGCTTTTAGTAACAAATTTCTTTTCCGGCAACGCATGCACGGTCCCTACCACCAGTCTATCCATTCTCCCACTACTAGTGGAATTTGCTCCTTTTTCCTTTTTCGTTGCAAAAGAGCAGTGTCTCTAGACAAGACTCATCGTGTATGGGGCACTTTACGGAACATTACGGTACTACCTCACGCTTAGGCCAAATACTGAAATAAAGTTACGACCAAAAGCCTGAGTGGATCCATCTTTTCCTTATGCACTTCATTATTTAGAGAAATAATTGAAGATCCACGCAGCTTATTCTTTAGTTCATTCCAAATCGTATTTACTGAATTGTCCAATAATTCTGTGATCAATTTTACGTTTCGAATGTTGAGAACTGTTGCACATTGTCTTCAATTTGTTGAAGGTAATTTCGGTACGAGTACGTTCAGTAATAAACTTTCTGCCCATAGGTGTCAGCCCGTTTCTACGAGTACGAGCAGCCAGAGTAGCACCGGTTCTCCACCGTGTTCACCAGCCATCGAACTCAGGCATAGACCGCCACCCGCGCCCTTGCCGTCGTGCCCACCTGTCTGGTCGCAAGAAACGCTCTTCTAGTTCTCCAATGACACGTCGAAAAATGTGTTTGCTGAACGGCCAGTTTTCGCACAAAGATATCCCTTTCTGGTGGGAGAAACGAAAAATGATCTAGATTGATGGACAAACTCGTAGTAGGAGGGAAAATGCAAGCTTTTGGAGCGGAGGACTCGAGGAAGGAACAAGGGAAAGAGAGAAGTGTCTCAGACTTTGGAAAAAAGCGTGAAATTTCGAGGTGTACAGAATTTTGAATGAAAAAGATTTCTGGGAAAGACGAAAATATTGTAAAAATATTTGGGTGTAGAAAATTAAAAGAGGAATAAAAATATATAGGCGAGGGAAGAATTAAGTCCGGATTCCGCTTAAGAAAGGATAATTTGAAATGAAGCTTGTACAAGAATTGGTGTAAGACGGAAGAACGGAGTTAATTAAATAGGTGAAACGGAAAAGGGAATGCCAAAGAAATTTGTATAGTAAGATTTAAGACGCAGGAAGATAGGGGAGGAAAAACTAACAGACTTATTAATCGTTAAATGAACTGTTGTAAAAAGATGTTAGCTTACTATATAGATATGTATACATATATATTGTAAATAACAAAAGAACGAAAGAAGAAGGGACTCGGACCCCTCCTCGTTTACGAAAAAAGAGCGACAGAAAAGCAGATATGTTTGTATTTCGTTAGAGATGAGGAGAATCAAAACTTGTAGAAAAACATCGTTGTACTTGTGCGTGTAAAAGAAAGAAGATCATGCAAGATTGCTTGGACTTCCCGTTGATCAGTTGTTATTTTATTTTTTAATGTTAAAAATAATTTAAATATTAAAAATAAGCGCGATTTAAAATAAAGTTAGATCAGAGTCGCAAACTCGTAAAGCAAAAGATTATGAAATAACTATCGATGTACACGATTTCTACAGTCAAAGAAGTATTTTTTAAATGGAGTAGTAGTTGAAACATAATTATTTACGTTTTGACGTAAATAAAATTGTTACGAAGAAATTATTTGATTAAAGTTGTTTTATACCACAGTGTAACAAAAAACAAAAAAGAAATTAAGAATCGTACTGATGTACGAACTTTCTATCATCTTCCATTCGAACAAAACGTCTCGTTGTCGAAAGGGTATTTTTGTTCAGATTTGTATTATTTCTCAACGTTTCGTGCTTGATTAATTGGTTGATTAAAAACGCTCTGACTACTGCCAGTTGAGAAGCAGAAATCCTTCGTGTAAATGTGACTCCGATGTGCGTGTGTATGTGGGATTTTGCGTAAATACATGTATATGAACGTGTGTATGCACTCATGTATGTGTATTAATTAGAAAAATCAAAGAGAGATTTTAATAGTATTGTAAAATTTTCCATTAATCGGGGCACGTTCATAATGCATTATAAACAGACATAATAACAGGAATTCATTTCTTAATTCAGCTTCAATTATCATTGCTTATTTCTTCTACTGTTATGTTACTTTTTTAAACTATTTGTTGCACTTTTATCTATCATTCAACAATTGATTTTTTTTTCAAACGTTTTCGAATGATATTTTACGATGAAAGTAATAATACGAACGTGAACCCGATTACGCGTTTAATAATCAGATTGAAACGTGATTGAAACTTCTATCGGTGCCTTTCCGCCGGATCTTCTTCCATCATCATTTAGATATTATGATAACACAAAAGGGAAAATCACGACGAATCAAAAGCGATAACGCAATTAACGATTTGGTTCAATAAATATAGTTATAGTGATGACATTCATAATCATAATTGTGATTATCCTTGTCATGGTGATTATATAACGATGGAGGAAAGTTATTTTAGGCAAGTGTAAAAGATAAAAAGCATTAACGTTTGAGAGACAGACAGAGAGAGAGAGAGAGAGAGAGAGAGAGAGAGAGAGAGAGAGCAGTAATGATAACATTTAAAAAAGTGGCAAGACAGAAAAGGGTAAGCAAATAACAAAGGCAATAGCGATATGTTGTTAAATTAAAGCAGAAGAGAAAAAAGAAAGAGATGCGAACAATAATAGTGGGTCTAATCGAACATGATAATGCAAGGGAAGTGGAAAGGAGGATTATGATTATGATGACATTCATGCTCACAAAAAAGCTCTATCATTCTTGCATAATGTCTTGAACCGAAATCTTTCCTGATGTACGAACAATAAACTTTCACCGTTTCCTACTACCAGTCTCTTTTACCGTATAGGTACCATTTTTTCTTCTTTGGAATATTTATATTTTAAGGCAAACTATTTTTAGATTAGTGTCAATACCGACCGTATGATAATGTATAACGATAGTACTGAATTTTTTTCGTGCTTCGGTCTCCATAAATTTTTAAAAAGCATTTTACAATAGGGAAACATACCTTTGACTTCTGCTGTTTACAAATAATATTATAGTTCAACTGTTTCAAGTGTTTCGAAACATTTGGTAAAATCAGTTTCCATTTAATTGATGAAATTCATTTCAAATGATCCAAATTGTTATATGTGTTAAATGCCAGTGTAGGGTGATAACCCGTTATTGTATAGATAGCCCCGCACTCTTTATTTACTCCCCGCAGAAAGTGAATCAGTCTTTCGAAAGTATTCCAGATCTGCACTCAAAGTGAATCCATAATAAACTGGCAACAACATTTTCTCCATATAAACTAAAAGAAGTAGGTAAATAATTTGAAAACGAACATATTTATCAGTTTTAACATCGTTTCAATAAAGTTTGCGATATATAATTAAAATTAATTAGTACCTATACAGGAGCTAAACAAAAATTATAAAAATGGACATTGCACGATTTTTAACTAACGCAGCTAGCAGAAGAAAATCGGGTATGCTTCGCGAGTGGGGTAAGTAATTCTTCTTACTGCTCAATTTTCACTTAGATTTCCTCTGCGTTTTTTTTTAATATTAAATAGTTTCCAATCTTGCGTAATCCCTAAAGATTGAAAGATCGATTTATACTAATTAGAACCTTTTTGTGTGTCAAGCAAACAAATTCATGGAAAGTCAAAATAGCATATTCTTAGCCAACGGATTGCCAAACGCGAAAATGTTTCCCATCGAGGAAATTTCAGTGACATATAAGGGAGGGACTAAAACAACGCTAACAGGAGACGAGCTATCCTGGGTCCTGCAGTATAATCATTCTCAAGGGTAATTTTTTCTTTTTGACACTTTATTAAACAAAGTATTTATATATTGTCAATCATATTTTAAGTAGTCTGATCAAGACGTTGTAGCGGCCAAAGTCGAGCAACATTTGTGAGTTCATGCCAACCCGACAGCCACGAAATGGCCAGCCGTTGATAACTTCAGATCAGGTCCGTGCAATTGAAATCGCCAAATTTGCCAACGGCTGGCCGCTCGTTGGTTGTCCTGTTGGCGTCAACGTACGCTGCCAACAGTTGGGCGCCAATCGGCAGCAACACTCGCAATTGTCGAACAACGTTGGATAGTCGACATCCGGCGCCAAATTCGCAGCCAAATGGCAACTAACTGCTTGCAGCGCGCGTTGATGCCAACACGGCAGCCAATAAACTTCTCGCACGACCCCATTAAAATTGGCAACGGCGGGCCGCTTGTTGGCTGCGAACAGTTGGTTGCGATCTGACTGCGATTTGCTACGAGTGTTGCTGCCAACTGGCTGCCGATTGACACGCAACTGGCTACTTGGGATTTAATAAATTTTCATTTTTCTTTTCTGCAAATTAAGATTCAAGCCGCTGTTAAAAGAGTTGCGAGAATTTCAAGAATATTGGCATAAACCGGCACACAATAACTGGGACGTCCTTGTCACGACAGGATCGATAGAAGGATGTAACAAGACTTTCGAAATGATATTGGAAACTGGGGATCCTGTAATGGTCCAAGTGCCGACGTACGGTGGAATTTTGAGTATGGTAAATGTTAATATTATTTTCACTTTTTGAATATTCTTGAAAGTTGTGCAAAAAGAAAGCCAAATTAAATTTCAATATAAAGAATTAAATGAAAATTATATTCCATTTTACCAATATCATTTACGCCTTCCTTTCAGCTAAAACCAAAGGTGCCGGAGTTCATCGGAATTTCACAAGACGCAGATGGAATAATACCAGAGAACATAATCAATATTTGCGAGCAAAGAATTGGCGATAATAAGCAGATACCAAAGGTACGTTAGCTTTGCAAAAAAATATTTTCATTATTTCAATATAAAGAAAAGGCCTACCTCGTTTTATAGATACTGTACGTAAATCCAACAGGAGCTAATCCAACGGGAACGGTTCTATCCGAATCTCGAAGGAGAACCATTTATGATTTAGCTGAGAAATATGATTTTTTAATTTTGGAAGATGACCCCTACTGTTTCATGCAGTTTCTCGATAAAAGACCCACGACGTTCCTTCAATTAGACACGAGCGGTCGCGTAATACGTTTGGATTCCTTCAGTAAGGTCTTAAGCGCTGGACTTCGATTAGGTGTCGTTACAGCGCACAAGGATTTTATTAATAAGTTAACTGTACACATGCAAACGACGTGCATCCACGCTTCCTCTATGTCGCAAGTAATTTTCAGGAGCTCCGTACATTTTCATACTTATACGAATTCTAATTTTTTTTTAAACTAACTCAATTTTTAATTACAGATTGTGTTGCTGAAATTGTTAAACAATTGGGGTTTGCAGAAAATGCAACGACACTTTGACGAGGTTCAAAGATTTTATCGCGAGAGACGTGATATTATGTTATCATTGATAGAAAAACATCTTACAGGTAATTCATTCGAGGCAAGTGAAATGTATTTAATTTATTATTCGTCGTTTGTGACGAAAATTTAATTTTTTAAGGACTGGCAGAGTGGAACGCACCGAAGGGTGGAATGTTTGTGTGGATAAAGGTAAACGATGTACAGGACGTAATGGAATTGGCGGCGAAAAAGTGTATTTCCCAGGGGATTTTCGTTCTTCCCGGGCACGCGTTCAACTACGATCAATCGAAACCCGAACAGCATCTCAGGCTTTGCTACAGCTACGCGACCCCGGAAGAAATCGATAAGGTTCTTATTTTCTTCGATCCCATTTTATTCATTAACATTACATTGAATATAAATATCGTTTTGTCATTTAATATCTATTTTTCATCGAATCATTGTGATTATTCATTTTCAGGCACTCTCGATTGTAGCGAAGATGATTCGTGAAGAAATAGAGAAAAAGAGCCAAGGACTTTATTGAGACTCTTTTTATTAAAAGTGCAACTAGATTAATAACTTCTTAACTCTCATTTAAATACGTTTTTCTATGGTTTAAGAAAGTTATACCTAAGAATACTAGTTGCGATAAAGTCAACTGTCGTTTATTCGATACTGCTGCCATTATTATACAGAGTTGGCCAAAAGTATCCCCACCCCCTTTAAAATAGAATAATTTTTTTAAATATATTGTAATAATATATATTTTTTTTAATAATTTGAAGTTTTTCAAGGTTATGCCAGTTATTATATGTATACATGTTAGACTGTGACGACGTTCCTACAACACCAGAAGACATGAAAGAATATATCGCAACTGCCAGTGCCAACATCAGCGAGCAAATTATAAGGAGGGCTAGAGAATCTTTTATAAATCGTTTGCAGAAACGTATTGTTGTTGACGGTCATCATTTTGAGCACCTATTGAAATAAACTTTCCCTTATTAATCATCTAATCAGGATTATTTTACCATTTACATCAATAATCCAAGTTTTATGTAGTTTTCGTACTCAAGGTCACGTGAAGATCATAACATTATAGGTCGTTGGACTCGCCTTTACCTTAGCTATCATATCGCCATATCAAAAATGTGTGGTTCCATTAAAAAAAAACTTTAGTGGTTTTGAAATCTCGAGAAGAATGACCTTGAGAAAATTCATTTGCCCGCCATTACGTTCGCCCCTTCGTATATTTTACTTAAATCTACAAAAGGCATTTTTTAAATTTCCATTACAAGCCCAGATAACAGAATCGAAAAATTTACTTCCAGTATTTTTTTCTTACAGTTTCGTCAATTCCGATGTTTCCGAAACGCTGGAAATTAAACATGTAGCAAACTAATCCATATATCCCCCTACAAAACCTTGAGCCGTTCCAGTTCAATTACGAAAAAGTTATTCTGTTTTAAAGGGGGTTGGCGATACTTTTGTCCTAACCGTGTAATTGTAAATTTAAATAACATCGACTATTGATATCGTTCTGCCGGTAATCGATAACCTATCGAACTTATCTCGAATCATCGATATTTTGAATTTACAGGGGAATATTTCCATTTCAACATTGAAGAGGTGTTGCAATAGAAACATTACCTGCGTAAATATGTAAACACATCTAGATATATAAAAAATGATTAATCAAAAATAATATACGTTGAAATAAGGAGCGCGTAAAAAGAGAGGTTAGGTTACCTCGATTTATGACAATCAGCTGCACGAACTTCGAACTTGAGATTTGTAAATAATTTGCGAGAACTTCCTGTCTCTCATACGATTGTCAAACTGTGTTTAAAAAAAAGTGGCTCCAAAGTTAGTAAAAATCTGTGAAAATAGATTAAGAAAGAAATAGCGATTTCGCGAGCTGAAAGAATGAGCGAGATTGAAAAAGCTGATGACAGAGTAGAAGCAAGTGTTGTATTGGAAGCTCAGGAAATCGAGGAAAGTGAAATCGCAAAATTAAAGGGAGACACTGTGGGAGACACAGTTTACAGTGGCAAATGGATAATTAACATTTTACTTTCAATTCCGAAGGTAATTGCTAAAGCTTGAATTATTTTTAAATTTATGAAAACTTTCTTTTTCACCCTGCCCTGTTGAAAAATGTAATAAAATTAATAAAACACGTATTAGTATGAATTACCGAAATATTCCAAAGGTTCAGGAAGATGGCTGGAACGAGAAACTGGAAAACGACTTGTGCACTTTATGGGACATGACTGCGGAGAAAGATATCGTTCAATTTCTCGTGGACAACGATTTCTTTAAGGTAGCAGAATTCACGTTGAGCTCTTTGGAGGAACCAAGGTTAACGGTACGATTCATGTCAAAATCATTTTGTCTTTAGCTGCGTATGACATTTATTCTATGAAAACTTCACAAAACATTTCAGAAGCTCCACGATTTTTCAGATGAACATACAGTTTCCTTTTTTCTCCAATTTCCACAGACCCCTGCATTTGTTAACCGAACGTTATAGAACTAATTATATTTATGATAAAATTTATTTTCCGTTAACGGTTAGAATTGACTTGTGCCTCTGCCAATTTTAAGACAGGGAGAAAACCCAAAGCCATACGCGAAGTGGGTTCGTTCTTAACTTGAACGGAGAATAGTATTGTCTTAACTGTATTCCTTCGGTATAATAAACTACCTTGGATTATAGGAAATAGTTTTGGGAATACTTGGAAACATGACTTGTGAAGCATCCGTGCTTGAATTATTGGGAGAGAAAGAGGAGCTGCTAGAAACGATCCTCCGTCACCTCTCCTCCGAGGATAGTGCCACATTGGTACAAATCCTTCGACTCTTGCGCTCAGCGCTTTGGCATATTCAAACTAATCCAGAATCGAAGTGGAGAACTAATTTGAAGAACTCCACATTTTTGAGGGAGGTAGTTCCTTTCATCTTAAAAAGTTCGACAAATGGTAAATAGATTTTACATATAATATAAATTCTATTTAATTGACCTATATTTATCAAACCACCTCGAATTTCGTAAAAATATGAGAAGTAATTTAAATCTCTTGCAATCAATGCGAAAAATGATGAACTTTATCATTAGAATTTCGAGTTTATTATCGAATATTTTTACAGAGGAGCTTTTAATCGCAACAACGAGCTTTCTATGTTCCTCCGCGGAAATCGATCTCCCAAATGGAAAAACATTATTAGACGAATTGTTTGAATCATCCAATCTCCTGCCAGGTGCAAATTTCTAATCTATTCTTTGAAACAAACTTTATTGAATTTACGAAGTAAAATGTTGATTTTCAGGAATGTTAGAATCTTTCGAAGAAGTTCTTCCACAGGATGAAGCGCATTATTCAGCTGCTACTTTAAAGTATCTCGAGGATTGGCTAGAATTATTCTCCAATCTTCGAAAGGGACCGCAAATTCATCACGAAATTTTGCAAGATGACAATTTATGCAGAACAGTAGAAATTCCGCGAAGAATTTTAACAAGCTTCATCGATCCGTGGAACCTTTATCCTTTGGACGAGACCAGGGCATCCTGCGTCCACAGATGCGCAGAAATGATTCTCGATTTCCGACGGAAAGGATTTCTGAGAGCCGATTCCACGGCCGACATAGATGGGGCAATTTTGAAAATTATGCTCAGCATTAACGCAGGTGAGTGATTTATTCTGTATATAATCTTATGTCATTATTTTGCATGAACTCTTTCAGCAATGAGGGAAGGGGATGAGGATGAGGAAGAAACGATGGAAGAATTGTTGAAATATCTCGAGGGGTATTGGATCGAGGTATCGAAAATATCTTCGACAGATGAGATTATAAAGATACTAGAAACGAACGAAAAGTCTGTTATTGATCATGCAATAAATCTATTGAAATCAAAAATTCCTGAAGAAAAGATTCATGGTATAATAGATGGATTGCCAAACGAATGAAATAGGATGCTAAAATGTAATTAAGAAAAATTAAATGACGATATCAATTTTTAGTATGGCCTTTGATATTATAAGGGCAAAGATCGATTTTTCTTTAGTTGAAATGATTCAGATTTTTTTTGTCGTCGCATGAAAGAACTATTAAAAATATTCATATAAATTTTGTATCTTTATACTCTGTTTTTATATTAAAATATTTTTCACCAACTATCGTTAGAAAGGTTTTTATATCGCTTGGCAGGTTCATAAATAAAAATGTGCATTGCTCTACAATTTTATTGCGATACAAATTTGAGTATTTCGAGTAGTACATTAACAATATACAGTTTATAGGTACAAACGGAAGAATAATTCTCCCTTTCCTGTCTCTCTCTGTTTTTTTAATTCTCCACTTTCGTTTTAGTTTGTCTATACTTAATGATTACGTTCTTACGCATAGTCTTTACTATATTATATTCTGCTCTTTATCCGCGGCGCATGTATAAACTTCTTCTACTGGATCTCGTTCGTCCTGTATTGAATCTTCTTATGTTTCTGCTTAATCCCCGTCCGGCGATATCATGCTGCAATCTTCTTAAAACTTGCAGTTAATTTATGCGCTAGCCTTTGTTAATTTCCTTTAACTTTAATCCCATTCTCCAATGTACATTGCTCTAGGTGCGGGAGGAATTACACCTCTGGTTGGTACTGGAAACCTTCCGTAAATATGATTGTACGGTGACTCGTTTCTACCATCTGAGTCTACAACAAAACAATTTGTTACTTCTTTAACGCGGTATCACTGGCTTTAAATGTACAACAAGTCTCCTATGTCTTAGCTACTACAATCGATGCAGCTTTATTTTAATTTCTATAAAACATCCTTGTACCAAGTCCACTCTCAAAGCTTCGCGCATGATACATAATCGGCGGTCGACCCCCAGGCAAGTGACCATAAATTTGAGACGATTGGCTACTAGCGTATCCCGCAGCGGCGTACGTGGGTGCTTGAGGAGGCGGTGGTCTACTTGGGTATCCCCTTGTCGAAACTTTACTGTTCTTCGCCATCTTCACGAAATTGGGCACACGAGCTCGTAATCCGCAGTAATACGGATCGTCTGCGAATTAAAGGGAGAATATAAGTACGCCTCGTTCAATAATTCATTTGCAATCTTCTCTTCTACCAAGATGGATATGGTTTTAAACAGGTGTTTACCGTATTTCTTCTTGTCGCCGTTTTTACTTCTCTTATCCTCGCTCGTTAGAACAGGCTTTCTACCATAATCATCCTCTATGTCGTCGTAATCAGGCTGAAATTATAATAATACGATACCATGCTGTATCATAAACGTAAGACTTGAAGACTATAATCTATCACAAAATTGAACAAGGGCTGTTTAATTACTTTGGGTATGTCGTGGCCGTAAAGATTCTCTCTGGGTGGTAGTTTCGGTGGTCTCTCAGCTCTTCTTGTTCTGCTGCTCATCGATTGGCCATAAATTTGTTCTCGAGATTCTCGATCCCGTGGGAATGGCTCAGAAACGCCGATCGAGGACGAGACACCTGCCACGCTATACGGGTCCTCGTCGGGAATTGGTATCCTAGGACGGTTTTTAATATCCACCGGCCTTTGCAGTGCCAAAACTGATTCATTCAAAAATAATAGTATTAGAGTATTAGAATTATAGTAAAATTATAGAATTAGAAATTGCTGTATCCCTTTAGAATGAACTTGCGACATTATTAGAGTGACCTTTGTAGGATGCTGTATCATAAACTTCACACATTTGAGAGAAACCATTGAATTTAAAAGAATAGTGCTTATGTATGTATAGCAGTCATTGACAATAGGGGAAAGTGTTGTACCTCGGACGGGTCTGTACTTCTAGTCAGTCCAACATTAACATTTACATTACCCTAATTGATTTTTTGTTACCGACACTGGCTTGATGATAATACATTGTTTCCCCCGTAAACAGCAGTAAAGGGTATTCATTGTAAGAGGAGCTTGTGCGACGTAAATAGTATTAGTAAGTATTAGTCAGAATAATAATCCTGTGTTATTACTTCAGTGTAACTTGTTACTGATTTAGTTTTAATATAGTGATTTTTATCACTCTTTCATGTTTCTGGAACGATAAACATCAGCAAATGCTGAATGTTGCACCTTGGGTCGTGCTCACATCCTATAACCGATGTAATTTGTTAATGATTCAACGGAATCATATGACTTTGTTCACGATGGCACAGTTTGTAAACTTCCACCGCTATAGAACAGCCAAGACTCCTCACTGTCACGTTTCGATACAAGTTTTAGTGGATATGATGCAAACAAGAAATATTTACAATAAGTACATATATGTATAGGGTGTCCCACGTAACACTTTTCACGATTTTTCAAGTACTTGCGATAATCTGGCAAGAAAATATCTTCATCAAAAGTTGATCAGTTTTCGATTGGCTATATATTGCAATTAAAAAAGTTATAGTTTTTTTTATTATTATTGTCAAGAGCATCTTCATTTTTTTAAATGGCCGTTTGTATGTCTGACTTAACAGTCTTATAGCCCATATTAAGACGAATTCAACGACCTATTATTGTATAGCCAATTGAAAACTGATCAACTTTTGTTTAAAATATGTTTTTGTCAGATTATGGCAAGTACTTGAAAAATCGTTAAGAGTGTTACGTGGGACACCCTGCATATTAATATCTTGCTTCAGGTGACACGTGGTGCAATTATAAGCGGACCAAGGTACATTGCTTATCTGTACCTTGGATCGTGCTACGCCATTTTCTCAGATTGTTGTGTTGACTTATACATAACATACTCTTCGCCCCACTTATTACCATCCACAAACCTTGTCCTTATAAATCACAGGAATAAGTTGGGGAACGTCAAATTAAAATTGGGCCGAGATACAACACCTTCCGCTGTTCTTTGAACATCTTACCTGGTGGCAATTTGGACTTCAGCATGTCCAAACCGACGACATTTACGATTAGAACCCAAACTGGACACTGAAGAATATCCGGTTCCGTTCTAACGAAGACAATCGCGCTTAAACATTGCATCTCTAGTCGCCTTCTGTCCGGGTAGGCTCTTCGTGTCTCCCGGGAGAGGTTCGTTTGGAATTTGTTCATATCGAACACCTGGCAATTAAAAATAAACAAACAATGAACAGGGTAGTGTAAAGAATCGGTGTTAGAAAAAAAGGATGGATGTACACTGTTGGTCAAAAGTATACGCGTTCCACTTTAAGACAGAATACCTTTTCTACAGGGTGAATCACCTAACACGACGATCTCAAATTACTCGCTAACTACTTGCTGTATGAAAAAATGTTTTAAACAAAAGTTGCATGGTATCGAGGTGGGCATATAAAAAAATATAGTTTATTCATTACACCTTTACATTTTGAACAATATACGAAGGTCACCTTCAATTGTTTAAATGGAATGCCTAATCTTTCTCTCCGAATTTCGAGGAAGTGTAAAATTCTGAGTAAAAAAGTATCCTACCAAATGGTGCCTAAAATTAACAGTTACCGAGGCATTCGCAAACAATCATTTCGTGCTTGGAAATCATGCTCGGTCAACGGGAATGCAAATGTATAGACAGAACAACAGTGTTACTGAACTAACTCACATTAAGCGCCTCACCCCGTATAATTGCATCGAACGCCTTGAGGTTTTGCAAGAAGATAGAAGGATCAGTTCACTAGATGTCGTGTTTTTGTCATTTTGATGAAATCGAATTTTTCGATATCACAAGAACAAAATGGTGGAAATAATCGTTTTTTTTGTCTGATCTTGTAACGAAAATGTAAAAAAATGCATTTTATAGATGTAAGTTAGATATACATGTATGTTTAACATTTCATTCAAATCGGTTAACGTTATTGTGAGATGAAAACGTTTAAAGATCGCAGCATAAGGTGATTTTGACCGATTTCGCGATTTCTGCGATTTTCGACCGTATGCTACGATCTTTAACCGTTCATATCTCACAACAACGTTAACCGATTTGGATGAAATTTTCAGGCCACGTATATCTGACTTACATCTATAAAATGCGTTCCTTAAACTTTCATTATAAGCCCGGTCAAAGTAGCTGAAAGAAATGACTGCTACTATTTTTTTTCTTGTAACTTCGACATTTCTGATTTCTCCAAAACGATAGAAACATCACACGTAGTAAACCTTCTACCTTCTTGCAAAATCTCGTGTCGTTCGGCTCAATTACAAAAAACTTATTCAGTTTTAAGCGGAGGGTGGGGATACTTTTGGCCAGCAGTGTACGATACATATTTTGACCGCGAGTGAAATGAGAAAGAGAACTATTAAGCGAGGGAAAATTAGAGCGAAGTAAACAAAAAAAAAATGTGTTGGAAGACACTTACTTTCCCCGGTTTCTCGTGTTCTAACGCTCCTTGAGAATTCCGTGCAATTTCTGCTCCAATTGCGTTGTCTTCCTGACTGGTCGGCTTTATGTAAACATTATTCTTGCACAGCCTTTTGATCAGTATATTCCCCTGCTCGTCCATTTTAATCTTCACGCCTTGATTTATGTGTTTCTTCGCCTCTTCCGTTTTCGTGTCCCTCATCGGGTTCTCGAAACCGCATAAACCTATCCTGTATTTCATAAATAAATTTTCTTATATACTCATTAAAAAAAAAAGTAACATAGATAGATCCTTTAGGGTTGTTTAAACATTTGCCACCGCCCATTACCTAAATCCATCGAATCCGTCATTGGAACCGTTGATAGTGAGAACAGGTGCCCTGGCGTATGCTTTTGCCACCCTTCGGTTCCTCTCGAAAACGATCACCTTGGCCCAAATTTCATCGTCGATTTGGTTCCATTTGTCCAGCACCTCTTGAATGTGATCCTGAAAAGCGATACGTCACACTGCTTTTTCCATTCGATAAATTGAGACGATGGAATGAGAATGAAATGATATCTGTACGTTCCAGCTTTACCTTGTAAAGTTTGTCGAGATTGTACCAGACGTCCTCTTCGTCTTGGTCCTCGTATTGTGACTCCACGAGGTTGTCCCTCGATCGGGACAGAATCTTCCGCCTCGATACCATTTTTTGTTTGTTTGTTCACCGAAAGACTTCCAATCTGTGCGAAAGTGTTATATATTCCATTTTTTTGTTATTAATTAATGCGAAGGGAATGAATATACTCATCTCATTTAAAAGAAAATTTACTGAGTATGTGTTCTTTCGCTTCACTGTTTTCGTTTAAAACTTATCGTCGTAGTGAAAAAGGAATTATTAAATGATGGTTCAATGTGCAAGGTTTATTTCAATGTTTGGCAAATGTCATTGAAGGGGTTTAATATTTACCTTGCATGCTAAACAAAAATAGGTATTTCGTGCAAAATGTACTTGCAAAATGAAAGTGCAACAAGACTTAAAATTTTCTGTCTAGCTTTTACCTTTCTAGTTTTAATATGTAATTATTATAATTCATTAATGAATGCTCCTGTAAATTAAATCTTTTCTCATTTTCTTCTTACTAAATGTTTATATGTCGAAATGATCGAAATGACACTAGTGAGACGAATACATTCATCCCATTTACTGAGGAATGTTCAATAAGTGCGTTTAGAGGAGTTTAATATTTAATATTAGTCAATTATATTTCTTGCAAAATGTATTTGCAAAATGAAACAGCAACAAGACTTAAAATTTTCTCTCTAGTTTCTACCTTTCCAGTTTTAACATGCAATTATTACAATTCACTAATGCTCCAGTAAATTAAATATTTTCTCATTTTCCTCTTACTAAATGTTTAATAAATGCCTTTAGAGGAGTTTAATATTTATCTTGGATACTAAACAATTGTATTTCACGAAAAATGTATTTACAAAATAAAAGAAACATAAGAACTACAATTTTCTATCTAATTTTTACATTTCCAGTTTTAACATGCAATTATTGTAATTTATTAATGCTCCAGTAAATTAAATCTTTCCTAATTCCTTTTCCCATAAAATTATTAAATGCCTAAATGATCTAAATGATCTTAATCTAAATAACTAAACAACCCAACTCTAACTAAATGCCTAAACGTGTATTGAATGCACTTATAAGTATATTAAAAACAAACAAGAGTAAAAAGCCAAATTGTAAGTGCCAAAAGTTCGATTCATCGAAAGGCCAAAGGAGAGGCAATTTACACTTTCTCTTCCTAACTGAGATTGGTTCAAACTGAGAGTACAAATGGGGTCACCGTGGTGTTGCGAAAAATCATCGATTTTTTTTTCCTCTAGTGTTCCGACTCATTAAGATTCGGGGAAATATAATTTTACCGCGGTGGCAATTAAACGGTGCCCATAACGGTGTATGAGTGTCTTTCACCTTCGGCAGCATAGCGGGAAAGGCGGGACGGCCTGCGAGCGTATGCGTGGCTCGCCTCTGAACAATTTTCTAAACGTATTGCAGCTGGTGAAGGGGGCAATCGGTACGGGCCTGCCTGTACTCAGCCTTCGCATTCTTCAGAGAGAAGTGAAAGCCGGGAGTTTCAGGGAAATTCTATGCGGAATCGAAACCCTTTTTCTACGCTGCCCGCTATCGGTATACGCTCGACAATTTCCCTTCCCCCGAAATTAAACGAAAATTCACTGCAATACTTTTCTGCTCAAATACTTTCCTCTCCAGGATTCGTTGAAGTAATATCCCACCTTACTTGCTAAATGCTATCGAATGTGCTTCTGTATTGCTGTACTTCGTACAGATTCGCAACACCTTCAAAAACATCTTTTTTATTTGTTTAAATGATTCATTACTTAAAGTAGCATTACGATAGTGTCTCCGAGACGCGTCATCGCAATACGCCCTTTAGAGGGAAATTAAAATTCCGTTAGCTAGTTCACGCTTTCACGTTCCCCTCGATTGATTTGAATATCGAGGCAACAGATACTCATATATTCGGCCAATGAAAGTTGTTCCTCTGGCGAAAGATCGTGGGTCACCAGTGCTTCAATACATTACACGTCGTATTTTCGTGTATCCATCAGTTACTGATTCCTTCTTTTTTTTTAGATGGTTTAAATGTAATTTTACTTCAAAATCGATGCAGCAGGTTTTATAGGGGTACATAGGGTATAACCGGGTGCCATTGTTTTTATAAAACACGAGCTGTAATATGCGAGCCACGAATAGCATCACATTCAGGTGGGCCGAACAAGGATATGAGAACAGTTACAGAGCAGAGAATACCGTAGCTTTTCCTCCAGAGAAGTTTCAAAATTTCGAGTTGAAAAGTTTCAGTGTTGTATTAGTGAACTGATTTCCTTTTACCACTTGAACTTGCAGAACCTATTGCCATCGTTACTGAGTTATATTCTGCAGTCGTTGATAAGTATTTATTTTTTATTGAACGTCGAAGTGCAGATATTTAATGTTTAATAAATTATCCCATTCGGGGCACAGCCGGGTACATGAAATTCGCACACGTGCTGAGGAGGGCAACGAGGCAGTTATGCTTGTCATTTTTATTTAGTAAATGAAGTAAAACAAATTTATGTGGAAGCTAAACTGAACTAGCAAACTCAACCAGCTAAAATTGTTTCTGCAACAGTTTTTATATAAATGGCCAAGCTGTTTAGACAAGACTTTGCCAAAGCTTGCTATAAAGTTTTGTTGACAAAGCGGTCACAAACTCGATACAGCAGTTGATATATTCGATGGCGCTAATAAATTGACAACAAGAACGTGGCGGAGTCTGTTATGAAATAAGTTGTGAGCAAATTGGCGGTTTAGTTATATTACAACTGTTGTTGCCAAATTGCTGTCGATTGGCACGCAACTGGTTCGAATTGGCCGTCTGGAAAGTTAAACGAAGCTAGCATAATTTAAAGCGACTCTTATAGCCAAGCTGTTCAGACAAGATTTTACCAAAGCTTGTAACAAAGTTCTGTTAATAACGTGGCTATAAACTCGACACAGTATTTGATATATTCGATGACGTTAATAAATTGATAACAAAAGAATAGCGGGGTCTATTATGAAATAAGTTGCGAGCAAATTGGCGGTTAGGTTATATTACAACTGTTGTTGCCAACCAGTTGTACACTTAGTGTTTGTGAATATCATTTAAAACAACTCTCATTACTAATTTTGAGTTAATAAAAACAAAGGTTTCGCCATTATATTATATTTTAGATATTTTTTAGCAAGTACTCGCACAGTACCTGCAGTACCTGCTAAGGTACTTGAGTACTTCCGGGAAATCTTATTTATCTATCAGCCAAACAATTTTATTAAAAAAAATGACTCTCATTTTCTGATTCTGTAAAGTTCAACGAAGATTTCTGCCGATGTCCAAATTTATTTTTGCCGTTTAATTCTTTGCTAGCAGGAAAAATACACTTAGTATAATAGTAATATAATAATAAAAAAAAATACATTCCCCTGCTTGTGAAACAACTATTTTATTTTACAAGATGGTGCGGAAGCTTTTTATACTCGTGGGCCGATTTTTATTATCCATACGTAACAGGCAGAGTGAGTCTGCGAAAAGTGTTACAAAAGAAATACATTAGCTTGACTCAGCGAATTGTATCGGTTAGTCCACTGTAATTCCCACATTCTGTGAAGGTATTTCATTCAGGTGTGATCTTGCAATCTATTTCGGTTCGGCTTCAATGATTCATAATGATTTATATGACCCATGGAACTAAAATCTCTTGAGCTACTTCTACACGCTATATTAAGGACGTTCATCACCTATACTATCATTAAGAGAAATTTGTAAAGCGTTTACCACTTGAATCATAATGCTCCACGACCTATTTTTCTCTTCTTTACATTTTTACATTTATTAATTGCAGAAAGTATTTGTATTAAATTGTTCTAGTCATTTGTTCAATAAGTAGGATAATTTTTTATTTAATTCAATTTCTCTATTTATTTATTTAACAAGCATAATAATTTACTATTTAATTTCAAGCGAAATTCTTCGCTATAAATTGCTAGAATGCTACTTTTCTTCCTCCCGCTGCTTCCTAATGCATATACATCGTCCATAAGAAAAAAAATATGCCAAGAGCAAAGGCCGAATACCAATCGCCAAAACGGAACTAAATATTTTCTCGTAGCACGTGCGCTATTTTGGTGGGACAGACATTCCTTTACGTGGCTCATAGCGAAGCGTCGGTAATATATGGAACATAACGAGCGCGCTCGGTAAAATTATATTATTTATGAGATCTCGCAGGGCCGCGTTCACCAATAGGCAAAATAGGCACGTGCCCGAGGCCCGCATAGCGGTGCCATTGCTGCATGAAATAAATAAATCCGTTGGCTTTCGTTCCTAAATTCAATTGAGAAAGTGTATAACAATAATAATAATTTTATCGCAGTGCCATTGCCGTATTCGGGTGATATCTTTCGTCAATAAGTTGTCCTACTAATTTTCTATTTATACTAGAAGGGCCCCGATTTGTATGCCTAGGGCTCAAAAAGTTCTAGACGCGGCCCTGACATCTCGTTACGCATTTAATTAATCACGCGCGTGTGTGTGTCGTCTAATCTATAAAATTCGCAACATTTCTAAAACGTTGCGCAACGCCCACGCCGGTCAGGTTTTTGAGCAGTTTTAGAATGTGTCGCGCCGGTTTTTCCGCACTGCTTAAAAGAACAACGAACGGCCGCACCGTAAACGCGTAGGTACATGAATCGAATACGAGATGCGTGTTTCTTTAACTCGGTACATTACATGTTTCACGGCGTATGCGTGCGTATACCCTTATACATACTTCTGGCATATACATACATATGTATATTCTGTCGCGACATCGCCTATTAACGCGCGCCGGCGTTCAAGTCTCCCTTCGCGAATGCCTTCCATATCATACACGTGCAAACATCGAAATCCCTTTTCTCCCCCGTTTTTCTAAACGCAAACCCGTTGCAGATCCTTAGAAATATTCTTTCGCTCAAATCCGTGGAAAATATTGATATTTTTGCTTTCAGTTTGAATTTATACAGCGTCCTTTTAATAATGAAGCCATTAATCTCCAAGAGCATTTTTTATTTTTTTTTATTTTTATGTGCAATTTTCTCGGCGAATTCTAGTCACGATCACGGAAAATATATTTCTCTTACGGATATATAAATACTGTAGAATTTTTTCTCATTTGACTTTATTTAACAAAACACCTAATTATTGGCGTATTAGCGTAAAGAATAATTAGTTACCTCATCGTCACGAATTGTTATTGGTAAATTTAAAAACCATCGCGTTTTCAAATTTGAGGATCGATTAAAAGAATGAATTAATTTATTTTAACACCAACGAGCGATCGTGCAATTAAAACAAATATTTATATTATTATTGTTACCATTACCAATGACAGTAGTAATATTGATATTAATGTTATGAAAATATTTCCCCGATACGATCCCGTACTTTCACTTTTGTTAATGGCCGCATAATCTAAAATCTCCGTATAAAATGGAATATTGCCAGATGGTATTTCTTGACATTTATTCTTATGTGAATTGAAATATTACACAATTATAATCAGTCGTGACTATTTCCCTAGGTATTTCGCTTTTATAGCTTTTTACAACACAAATTATTGTTAACGAAAATATGCGATTTACGCAGAGTTCATTTAACTAAGAATTGCATTCTAATAAACTAACGAATTATTTCCGAGAAAATGGTTGTAACATCATTGACGTGTCACATGTCAACGCGAATAAAATCCCATATGTTACATACCTTCGTATACCGCACGAGAATTTAAAAATCGGAAAGTATCTGAGCAATTTAAATTATCGTGATTGCGAATCAGTCAAATTGGTTCTCAGTATCAAATGTGATACAAGAATACGTATATAATTGCAATTTTTCATTGTTAATTTAAAAAAAAACAAATACCATTTATGTGCCCCGCATTCAAATCACTAAGGCAATAGCACATGCCAATGAACACCAATGCGTAGAATTTAAATATAGCGAAAGCTGTAAAGATCTCGTTTGAATCGTTAAAAATATTTCTTTCCATTTTGTTTAACCAGCATACCTTTCTTTGGCAACGTAACTTCTCCAAATGCCTTTCAATATGGTTCGCAAACGTCAAAGGTACTCGCGTCTTCTCCGTTACCCATAATTCACTTGCTGGAATCGGTGAAATCGCACGCACAACTTGTGAAACTCACTTTTAACGAAATTAACCGAGCGATAGAAGGAAAGATTTTCGATAGAAATTATGAATTTCTGATCAAGCCAAATGCCGAGAAGATATTTCAGAGTTTTTTTTAATATGGCGCAGCTTTGAAACAGCCTTGCCCACTGGCGAGTGAGAATCTGGCCGCCATGTTGGTGAACGCATGCGCCGTCATCGAGAGAAGTCGAGGACGAAGCAACGCATGCGCACCATTGGTCCCTTCATCGGGCCCCTCGATTTGTGGCTGACATGAAAATTGGGGCAGCCGAAGTGATGGCTTAGAACTGGCATATGAGCAAAAAGACGATTACTCTCTTATCTAACATTTTTTTTCATTATATTCAATTCAATTCGCCACACGGATTGTTTATGATTAATATAAAAAGATAATTGACTATTTACGTACTTGTTTCTTATTGCGATTTCATCCATTTTTGGACTTTGATCGCGAAATAGTTTTAGACTTCTATTCTTAATCGAGCAAGTACGGACGAAGCTGCATATTGTATGTTCAGTAATACACAACAATGATTAGTATTTAAACGTTTATTTTCTTAAGAAATACGTGATAATAATTAAGCAACAAGAGCGCTGGCGGTGGAGCTCTCGTACTTCCAGTTTGCCGGAAGGGTTCCCTTCGATTTGTAATACCGAGCAAGTCGGTGGATTCTCGACTCTACAAGAATCAATCTGAACTTGCTGTCTTTGTCCTTACGATTCCTCTCCAAATGCTTCCTGATGGCGACTGCCTTTTTGATCAGATAATAGAGATCTTCCGGCAGGTCTGGAGCAAGGCCCATACTCTTAACAATCCTCAAGATCTTATTTCCGGTTCGGAAACGCACTTGCGCCACTCCATGAGAATCTCGGAGTATTACACCTATAAATTTGAAGGAACACAATAAACATTACATCGAGGAGGAACTGAAAAAATTGTAATTCTGAAGTAAAAAATAAATTTCAGCGCATGTCGGTGAAAACCTATGATGATATGCCAAGTCGAGGTCAAACCACCTCAAAAATCACCATTTTTTAATATCGCAAGCGATTCTTAAGGAACAGCGTTCAAGCACTGCACCTTTCTTAGCTTGCTCGAAATAATTAAGATCACACTACAATCAATCAAAGGTTTTTAAGAGAGATACAACATCAATCAATGTATCATTTAAGAATTAGCTTCTCGATACGTCGAAACCTGGGAGAGTTTCGAGAATTCGAACCTTCGAACTTTTTCTGTGACTTGATACTCTCGAAACCCTGATAAGAAAACTCAATAAGGCAGCTGGGATGTAAGTGTTCTTGTACAAAAATCTGGTTCAGATATTATTGTATTTTACTTAATTCGGGTCCACAAAGATTAATGCAAAAATGGTCGTGTCAGTTCCTTAGTTCTTAGAAACAAGATATTCATCTTACGAAACAAAGTCAACGCGTCAAGCTTTGAGAGTTTCGAATGTTTCAAAACATTGCAAGGATTTCGCATTCGAGTTTCGAAGCTTTGTAAAGTTCCGGGTTCAAGTTTCGAGAATTGAAAAATTTGGTTGAAACCGACCCCTGGTATTTTTATAAGCATAATTTTTTGTTAGTTATTCATGAACTGTAAGGTATAAAGCAGAATATTACCAATTTGCGATGGAGTATGTCCTTTTTTGGCTAGCTTGTAAATTAACTCTTTACAATCTTCTGGCGTTAGCTTTAGCCATGTCGGAACGCTGCGCCTATATGGTAACGCTGACTGGGATATACCCTTTCTGCAACATTATAATGTTTCATTATAAAAGCTTGCCGTTCTGTTTAAATTAGCAAAAATACGCTTATTCCCTGTTCGCGTTAAGAACAGACTTGTTATGCGCATGAATTCATCTTTTTTTTTTCTCCGCCTCACCACCTGCTACATTTTCTATTAATTCTTTCCATCGACATGGGATCTGCGCAAATCGCTTGAGAATTTGGTAGATCCATTGTTAATGTGAACAGAGAATAGTTATTATACAGAAATCACTTGATGGTGAAGCAAAATGATTAGCTGTCGCATAAAGCCGACCTGTTAGCTCACACGTGTCTTTGGTATATGTCAGTCCGATTAGATAAAATTTTATTTCGTGACAAAGAGCGCAGAACAGACGCATCAGGATTAAATGCAATGGAAATATTGGAAATGCATTTGTCCTTGTTGAGAATTTAAAAGTAGGGTTTAGACGATGGAGTTCAGGCGCAGTGAGCGCACTCTCCCCTCGCCCCTGTTTAGTTTTTGGTGCCTCGCCAACAAGTCATCTCTGAATAATACTGCCTTCAAAAGCATTAAGAATATACGAGGGCGATGTTAAGGTTATGTACGAGAAGAAGCAAAAAATTACGTCCAATTACTTATGACTTGGCAACGTTCCCCAATTTTAAACGCAATATTGCTCAAAAATATACTTAACATGCATCAATTTGCGCAAGATACCACAAAAATCGTGTTATTATTATTCATTTAGATAAGGAACACATGGCGGCTGAAGGATCTTTTTCCTATCAATATTTCACAAATTTTACAGAAGCAGGTTCACATACTTGTCCCATAATGACGGGGGAAAAATCGAAAATGCAATAAGAGCAGTGTTTTCGAATAAATTATAACAATAAATTACATTAAAATCTATTTTACTTTACCCTGGCGCGTGCATACGACCCATCTTTGCACAGTTTTCTTCGACAAGAGACAGTAGCGCTCTCCTACCTCGGTTAGCAAGTGATGGAACTACCATTTCAAACTCGACCGGGAAATTTAAGTTCAAGAAAAATATCGTGCGAGGAAAATAAAATGTATTCAGAGTTTAATATATATTTAACACTAAAATAAATATATTATTTTGTAGTTGAACTTTTAGGAAAGTTAATGCTAATAAGAATTTTACATAATGCTGGCCCATGAGAGTAAGAAAATCGTACATTTAAAGTAAGAAAAACGTAGTAAATAAATAATAAATGGTAAATAGTGAAAGGAATCATTGCTGTTTAAATAAATTTATCTTCTATTTTATTGTACTATTTTAAAATAATAAAATTTTGCAGAGAATAAATTGTAATAAGATCACTAGAAATAAAAATTCGTGTTAGAGATTATCTAAAGCACATTAAATGGACAATGAAAATGCACAGTCGTGTTGATCCTGAAAATTAAAAACATGAATAAGAATTTTCCATAATGCTTATCCACAAGAGGAAGAAAATCGTGCATTTAAAAAAATTATCTGCTGCTTAAATGAAAATAGTGCAATTTTAGAGAGAATAAAGATTGTAATATGATGAAATAGAAATAAAAATTCGTCTTGGAAATTTCTTGAAGCACATTAAATAGGCAATGAAAAGGCATAGTCGTGTTGATCCTGAAAATTAAAAATATTAATATGAATTTTCCGTAATGCTTATCCACAAGAGGAAGAAAATCGTGCATTTAAAAAAAATGATCTTCTACTTAAATAAAAATAGTGAAATTGTATGAAGAATAAATATTATTTACATATTTATTTATTTATTTAGGGTTTATTTTAATGTGGTCGCATTAACTGTAATATTGTAATACGATATAGCTGTAATATTCTTATACAGTGAAATAGAAATAAAAATTCGTGTTGGAGATTTTCTAAAGCGCATTAAATACACAATGAAAAATGTTGCCTCGATCCTGAAAGTCAAATTTACTGCTGTCGTAGAACTTCCGGCGGAAGCTCACTGCAAGATCGAATAACCATCTAAAAAACATTCGTACTCGTAAACTTCGGAGAAATTCTACCAAAACATATCGATCCCAAAAATTGTTCCCGAGGTGAATTATTATTTTTCCCGTGTAATTAATCGCGGCGCGGTAAATATTTGCGAGAAAACTAATCGAACAGTAGGGAACCAGTGCAACGTCCCAAACGGCGTCGGCAGCCAAAATGTCGGCAGTTTCTCAACTTTGAGCGTACCCTCTGTCAACATTCGTGAATCTCCATCGAAGTCAACATCGGATCAACCGAGAAATTCGATCATTCATAATGCACGGCCGATGTCCGATCATCTCGATACAGTGAACAATCGGAATCCTCAGCGTCTCGAAGGTAAATCGACGTTTTCTAGGTTCGTCCTCCGAACGGCTACGTTTTCGTCCCTTTCTCTTAGTGCGATCTCATCGGAATTGTCGAAATGTCTATTATTAAGGCTCTACTAGTGATCTCGGAACAGTAGTTTTTTTAGAAGACAAAAAATTCGCGGTTGGCTCAGACGCGGAAGATTTCTTATTTCCTGCTATCTTCCGAGCGAAGCAAATTTAGTGATGTGTTAATGTGGTTATATGCAGTGACTCGCAAAGTACCCAAGCGATTTTCGAGTACGCGGCTAAATTAAGTTTCTTAGAGATTCCGATTTGTCCGCGATTAATTGTGCATCAATATTCGTGATTCACGACAGATATATATGATATATATATGTATATATATATCGTAAAGCATATTATCTTTTTGTGTGGTTCACAAGTGTGTACTAATATGGCTTGCACACATCTTCATTGTAAGACCGATTTTTATTCTACTTTAAATACGAATAAAACGTAGTTCATTTTCATTTGACGTGATTTTATCATTATGTTTACACCGAGTCCAAGATTAGCTGCTTAACGAAACTTTTAACTGAGCCCGTCCCAATTTGCCCCCTAGATTAAACAATATTTTAACACTCATTTTGTTATCAAGCTTTTCGTTTTACTGTTGCGATACAGCTCGATTTCATTTCTCACTTTATTTCTGTTACCAATCTTTACAATAGATCGGTATCGGACCAGTATTACTCTTTTTAGGGTCTGTAGAATTTATTCTGTTGCTCGTTTCATCAGAGTGTAAAGAAATATATGCGTTGGAAGCATTAGAATTGTAACTACCACATTTTCATGCAAACTATTATGTACATAGCTCTCGCGATGCTTACAAAACATTTCTTCGATATTAACAATACTTAAGGTATTAACATTCGTGTTATTGTCTATTTGTTCGTAGGACATGTGACAAGGCGGGTATGATTTTACACAGAAGTCAAAATGTCTAGTGACGGCAGTAAAACCCCCCAGTCCGGCAAGCGGAAGAAACTTGTAATACCTGATAGCGAAGATAGCGATGAATCCGTAGTGCAATCGCATAGAAGGAAAAAGACTTTTGTACGTAAAGGGGTTGAATGTGAAAGTATTAAGTGTAAACTAAATTTTCTAACTGAACTAAATGTTTCTTCTCAATTTTGCATTTACAGAAATTCATTAGCGAAGATGAAAGTAGCGACGAGGACAGCGATGTTCAATTACCTACTGTCCGAAGAAGAAAGCATGTAAGCTTTAAGTGGAACGTCTAAGATATTAAACGAAACTTTTGTTTCTCCTGAGTTTTTGTAAAATAAGGTGTACGGTTGTTACGTTCTGTGAATGCGTACTGTATTTTGTTTTTCAGAGGGTGATTGCGGAAGATGAATCAAATTGTGAAAGCAGTGCTTCGGATACCAGCAAATTCGAAGCACTCGGTCAGTCTCGATAATATATTTCGTTTAACACAATATTTCATTAATATGAATGTAGAAAAATACGATATTCGATGCAATTTTATAATTAGTTCCTTTGAATCTATATTTTAGTGGAGAGTAGTGAAAGTTTGCAGTGGCAATCAGACTGGAGCAGTTCGTCAGAAGTGGAAAACAGATCGCCTGTGAGACGAAAGGCTCTTGGTAAATCAAAAGCCAAGAAGCCTCTAAAAATTGTGTCCGAAACAGACTCGAGTAGCAGCGATGAGGAAGTGGAGAAGTGTCCGATTTGTCTACTACCTTTTAAAAGGCAACAAGTTGGCACCCCGGCATCCTGCGAACATTGTTTCTGTTTAGAATGTCTAATTGAATGGAGTAAAAATATAAACACCTGCCCTGTGGATCGACAAACATTCACGACAATTCATGTCAGAGAGAAACTCGGTGGTCAAGTATGCTTTGAAGGATTAGTATGCTGTAATCCTTTGCACTCGGCTGTCTCCTAAATGGACATTGTACAAATTGTTATAACTTCGTAAAAAAAAATCGTTCAACAATCCACCTAGGTTCATTTTAAAGTGTTAAGCCTCTGCTTTCATAGTTCTGTGTCCGTTCTTTTCCAAGAATGTTTTTACTTGATATAATGGACGCGTTATATGAAGCTTCATACAATAGCTGTTTGGAAACTTGACAGATTAAAACGTGTCTACGGACATTGGAAAAACTTTTCGTCATAACTGAAATTATCATGAATTTGAAGGCCGAGGAGTTTTTCTCACCGTTTTGTCGAACTTTGAATGAAAAGTGTTGCCGACGACGTTAGAACGCCGAGCGTCTTCACTTTCCTCGCCGAGCGCAAAGGGTTCATAATAACAATTTCTATAGAATTCATATATTAATTCTGTATTCTTAAACCATAGATTATAAGACACGTTCCAGTCGAAGTTGCGCCCCGTGCAGAGGAGACCCTAGACGATCTCACATTTTGCGAAGTATGCCATCAAAGCGATAGAGAGGATCGTATGCTTCTCTGCGATGGCTGCGATTGTGGTTACCATTTGGAATGTTTGACACCAGCACTGACCGAGGTGCCCATAGAGGAGTGGTTTTGTCCGGAATGTACACACAACAGTCAGAGAGACGCGGAAGCTGTAAGATTTTGATCATCCACACATTGTTACATCACGGTATCCCGAGGTTACAATATATACATAATCAGGATGGCTTTAGGTGGAGATCGATTTAGATGAGATAGCAGATTTAATGGAAGAGGCTCGCAGGCTCGGCGTTTCGTACGGCAGGTCTCACAACAATTCGTCACAAGATTCCCCAAGAATTATACCTCGCACCAGACACACCGAACGCGTAAGAGCTACTATTCGCAGGTATATTAACAATTAACACCAACGCGAAATATACAGCTCGTTTTCCTTCAGGCTTAAATCGTTTAAACATTTTCACTCGCATCTTGTAGAAGAAATAGGCAGGACGATAATGCACAGCTAACTCGTCAACTAACATTCGATCCGAGTCAACCTTCTACTTCGTCCGGTTTGGAATCTTACGGGGACAACAGTCACAGTCGTTCGCCGAGTAACGCCTCCAATTCGCTGGGCTCCGACGATCAGAACTGTTCCAACAGACATTCGGCGAAATCGCGAAAATCGCGAAGGTACAGTAGTTCGAGCGATGGCAGTGACGAAAGCGCGTCCAGGAATCCGCGGAGGAGAGCGAACGACAAAAGTAAGAAAAAATTCGGGCGGAAGGGTAGCGGTAGCAAGAAAGCTGGGAGTAGCTCGCGGAAAAGCGGAACTAGAAGCGATTCAAGAAAGTCTGGCAGATCTAAAAAGGTTTCTAGAAGGGGAACGATTTTGAAGGAAGTTCGAATCACGGAGCGGAACGAGGACGGCGAAGAGGAAGAGATTGTGACGTATGTGAAAGTGGCGATTAGCTCGAAAAGAAGAAAAAAGCGAAGAAAGGTATTTTGATACTGCTCTCTGACAAGTCTGTTCTCTAAAATAAAACTGTTTTTCTGCAAAATATTTCACCGTGTTTATTGTATAAAATCCAAGTTATATAAGAGTAGACGAATATAAAGTACGCGGTGACAGCGTTGAAAGGAGTAAACGCATTTTCTTCTTTTATAGAGGAGGAGAACACGTCGGGCGAGAACGGTGTCTAGCGTATTAGCTACTACCAAAAAGAGATTAGCTTCTTCCTTGGGTATTTGCAAACCGGCTAAGGGCGTGCCCGCTTTACTGCCTAGCGTTAGAAGTCGTACAGTTGCGACAGAAAGATCTGCATTAACCGTCGCTCGCTACAATGCGGGGATATCGGCGCTTAATCTATTTGGAAATCGTTTAGATTTGGATTACAGTCCACCAGGGTAAATACAGTGTTCCTTCATCGAAATATTCATATTAAATCGTCACTGGCCCAATTCAAATAAATATTAATTAAAGTAATCGTTTAACAAAATCACAATTAAGTCCTTGACATTCGTTTTCCTTATAGATCGGACACAGAGGAATATCCATCGACCGTTGGCCCTACGGTAACCATCCAAAGGCATTCTGTAATTTCATCGCGGAGGCGTTTACGTTTGAAGAACGTGATCGCCCCTCAACAACCGGGAACGGATCTTCTAAGTAGTATATTAAACGACCAAGAGATTTGGCATTCGAAGAACAACAACAATGTCACGTTAAAAGCTAATGGGCTGCTGTTAACCGAGAAGAAAGAGAACGTTGCGAGGAAAGAAAAGCCGGACGGAAATGAGACACCGAAAGCCGAGGAAACTGAAAACGTCACGGAGGAAAGACTTTCTCGTAACGACAGCCCGATGGAAGTTTCTAGAATCAATCCAGAATCGATCACACGAGCTCCGATGTATAATAATAATTGCGGGGGAGGAAACAGGGGTAATTTTAGCGGCGGTTACAGGGATAATACGAGGCACAGCCATGGCGGCCAGAGTTATGGAAGAGATTCTATAGCCGGGGGTGGGAGACACAGTTACGGCGGAAGTGGTGGCAATTTCGGAAGAGATTTTGGTCCGCCCGGGTTTTACAATCCAAGCTTCGAACATTGCGGGCCCCCGATGTTTGGAGGTACTCCGCCATTTAGGAATCGGAATCCTCAACATTTTAGGAACGAAAGGTAATTGTAATTTCAAACGAAGAATTATAGTTTAATGTACAGTGGCCCGCGAAAATATTCGGACACTGTTCGAAACAGGATGAAATGTGATTGGACCAAACCACTTGACCTTTTGCAAACAGATAGAAGGACCAGTTTAATTTTCAGCATGTCTATATCTTGCTTAGATGTATAAAAGGCTTTTTATCATTTTTATTATAAGTTCAGATAAGACAGTTTAAAAAGGATGACTTTCGCTGTTTGTTTTGCAACTCCGAAAGTTTCAATTGTTTTCAGAACAACGAAAGTAAGATATCTAGTAGACCAGTCCTTTTATCTTTTTTGCAAAAGCTCGTCATTTGGTCCAATTACAAAAAAGTTATTCTGCTTTGAAGAGTGTGCGAATACTTTCGCAGGCCACTGTATCTTAACCCTTTGCACTCGGAGACCGTTCCCGGATCATCTACCAGCAACGTAAAACAACCGAATTTCCTTATAAAGTTTCAATCAAATTGTCGATATTTAAACTATTATAATTCTGTGAAAAAAAATCGCACAACAATCCACCTGGGCATTTTGAAGCCGGAAACAGAGCGTTGTCACTGCTGAGTCCATTCTTTCTCAAAAATGTTTTTATATCGTGCAACGGGTGGGAAAGTGGGAACGGAGAAATCGTATATCAAACGCGAGGTGGTCGTTTTTAAGGGGAGACTTCGGGCTTGAATCTGTAACATTTACAAACAGGAAATGTGTTTTGGCTCACCCACCCCTTACATGATGTAAGAACACTTTTGAGAAAGAATGAACTCAGACTCAAAATGAGCCCAGGTGGATTGTTGTACGGCTCTTTTCTTCACAGAGTTGTAACAGTTCGTAGAATGGGACGTGCGAGTTGTTTGCTGGATTCACAATGTCCCTTTACAGAGGATAACCGAGTGCACAGGGTTAATAATAATGCTCGATATTTATTAATATTTTCATTTCAACATTTGGACCGTTTAATTTGAAAGTGTTGTAAGTCCATTTTTCGAAAAAAAAACTTAGAAAAGGACAATTTTCCATATATTTTAATGAGGACCTTTTATTTACAAACAACTTATTATACAAGTCTAAATTTATTTGTTCGTTTTAATCAATTTAAATTCCGTTGATAAGTGGAATTGCAGAGTCGTTTATTTTGAAAATGGTGTAAGTCCATCCATGAGACTGAAAAAAGGTATTGGTGTCGTTAATTGTCGAAAAGACCATTTATAAAATAAATTTACATATATTTAAACGCATTGAGTTGCGGAGAAAATAAATAGACCTTATCGGAATTTTCGAATCGATGCAAACGCAAACATTTCGATATCTAAAAACAAAAATTATTGAACTTACACCATTTTCAAGATAAACGGTCCATTTATTCGATATTTTACTACAATACGTTTTTAATCACATTTAACTGTCTCTTATTATTCACAGGTTTCGTTTCATGCCTTCGGGACGGCCGCAGTACAATTTCGCTGAAGGTTTTAGCGAGCACGCTTCCATTCGGGAGCAGTTCAATCAACGTCCCAGATCCCCGCAAGCTCCGGTCGAGTGTCCGCAGAATAATATGCCACCAAACTTACCGGACGATACTCCGAGGAGTGAGTCCGCGGAGCAACAACCGCGGGACAGCGAAAATACATCCGCCAGGCAGGAGGAAGATTGCGATATTTATTGCGATATCGAAGCGAAATCGGATGGCGAGGTGCAGGATCAACAGAACGGTTCCATAGCGCTGCTGCCGCCACCAGAACCACCGTCGGGGCTTCTGGATTTCGAGGAGAACTCTAGGAGCGACAAGGACAGCGATCAAGAGCTGGTCATCGACGATAGTCAGAAAGAGGAGACTCCGAAGAACGATAAATACGATCCTTTCTCGGTGGACAGCGACAGTGATAGTGAAACGAAGAAGAACGACGAGGAGGTGAAAAAGGAAGGGCAGCCTGTGAAGAGCGCGCATCCCGAGGAACCAGCCGCAGCTGTTCGTTTAACGAATTACGACGATGACGATGAAGAAGATTCGCAGTCCGATTGTCCGAACTTCTCCATTTACTCCTCCCAAACGATGGATGTGGCCCGCCACACGGAACAGCAACTGTCGCAGCAGATAGGACCCCTTGAACCACCACCTCTTCCACCTTCGATTCCAGATGATGACGATGTTATTGTCGGCGACGTCCAAGCTTGCGATCTGGCCGACATCCCGGAGCCGTCCGACGCGTACGTTGAAGCTCTGAGAAAAGAGAGACGGGCTCTGAGTAAGATCCCGCCGAAGAAGATTTCTCATGACAGCAGGGGAAAGATTACGTTCAAAATTGGTACCAAATTGAAGATTAATAATAGACTGTTGGGGCTACAGGAGGAAGAGAAGGATAGCGACGAGGAGAAGAAAAAGGAAGCGGAGGTGAGTAGTGAGTATAGGATAGTGTACAGTAGATTCTCGATGAGTGACGGTAAATCGGGACCCCGAAACTTAAGTTTAGTACCCTTCGAGATATTTCTTGTTCCTTCGACGACGGCGGCCAAAGGGAAAGCATAATGCAACAACGAAACTTTTTTACTTTTTACTTTTTTTTTTAATGAAACTTTTACCAACACATTTGTTCTGATTAAAATGAGACCAAAAAACGATATAGTTTAAGATGTATTTGGTCGAATTGCAATCTGTAGTCTTAGGTGCTATTGGTGCGGGTCAACTAACCAAATATATTCTAATCTATACTATGGTTGGTCTCGTTTTAATCAGAAGAAAGTCTCACAAATATGTTAATAAAAGTTTCATTAAAAAAGCCAAGGACAAAAAAGTTTCATCGTTACATTAGTATTGTCTCGCCGATGCATCAGTACTTGACTCTGTTCGGTAGATCTTTACCTACTGTACCTAACGTACAAAAAGACACAGCGAGCAAAAGTAGAGGTACGAAAAACGGAGGAATAAAAAAAATGCATATCTGTGGGAGAATACTAATGCAAAGATGAAACTTTTTTATTTTTAAGTTTTGAGGAATAAAAGTTAAAAATAAAAAAGGAGGAATAAAACTTCTACCAACGTATTTGTGAGATTTCTCTGATCACCATGAGACCAAACACGATATAGTTTATACTATATTTGATTTCGTTGGCCCGCACCAACAGTACCTAAGCCCACAGATTACGATACGACCAAATATATTCTAAACTATATCGTGTTTAGTCTCGTTTTAATCAAAGGAGTCTCACAAATACTAATGCAACGACGAAATTTGTATATCTTGAATTTTTTAAGAATACATGAAGCTTTTACGAACGTATTTGTGAGACTTCTCTGATCAGAGTGAGACCAAACACGATGTAGTTTATACTATATTTGATTTCGTTGGCCCGCAACAACAGCACCTAAGCCCACAAATTACCATACGACCAAATATATTCTGAACTATATTGTGTTTAGTCTCGTTTTAATCAGAGAAGTCTCACAAATACTAATGCAACGACGAAACTTTTATATCTTCAACTTTTTAAGAATACATGGAACTTTTACCAACGTATTTGTGAGACTTCTCTGATCAGAATGAGACCAAACACGATGTAGTTTATGCTATATTTGATTTCGTTGGCCCCCACCTAAGCCCACAAATTACGATACGATCAAATCTATTCTAAACTATATCATGTTTAGTCTCATTCTAGTCAGAAAGGTGTTACAAATGTGCCATTAAAAGTTTCATTCGAAGAAAGGCAGAAGCAAGAAAATTCGTCGTCGCATTAGGTTGTCTCATTGATGCACAGTGTGTCCGCGATAACACCGGACACTTCTTTACTTCCTAAACTATTGCAGATAGAAAAAGAATTTTTAATATAAACATTCCATAGTTCAAGGGGGCACACCTTTTGTCGAAAGCGATTTTTTATTAGCTTTGTTGTTCAACGAGATATGAAAGCAAGCTTTTTTTTTTAATGGAACTATATATCTTGTATTGCAAACATGGAACTGATTGAAAACTGATTGGTTTAAAAGATATTTTAACTTCGATCTAGTAGAACTTCTCACCATGACACCATGTGTAAGACAAAGAAAGACGTGAGGCAGTACCCTTGTGTTGATACTTTTCTTGTCTTACATGTGGTAAGTTCTATTAGATTAAAGGATAGATAACTTTCTGTCATTTCTGTGGAGATCGGAACACTGTCACTTATCAAAAATCTACTGTATGCCGAATATATTGCGTAACTAATATCATTTTTATGAACGATTCATTTGCAGCCCATAAAGGAAGAAGAAACCTCTGTCGATCGCAATGAAGAACGAAAGAAAATTGCGAAGAGCAAGCTCGAGGAGGTACAGGCGAAGGAGGTTAGACAGGACAGTTCAGACGAATCTCCTGTGAATCCTTTGGATTCGAAGGACAAAGACGCCAGCGAGGAAGAGAAGGAGCCCGAATGCATAGAAATACGCGAGGACGATGCGAGAGAACAACGCTCGAATGTAATCTCTTTCAAAGGTGTAGCCGAGCCGTTGTCTTCCGAAAAATTAGAGAACGAGTTTCGCAGTGAATACCTGTCGGAAGAGGGTAGCGAGGCCTCGGTGTCTCTTCAACAGGCATCGAAGGCCGATATTGAGGAGGCGGAGGCGGACGCGAAGGATGCTTCAAAATGCACGCCCGATGAGATTAAAGACGATGATGATTTGGGAAGCGAGAAGGACGACAAGGAAAAGCCTCGTGTCGGTGTGGAGGAGCGGGAAGACGATGAAGAGGAGGAGGAAGAAGAGGAAGAAGAGGAGAAATTCCCAATTGAGAAAGATAGATTGGATAGGAGAGCAACAACCGAGGAAGAGGCGGACAAGAGCTCGTGGGAATCTGATGGAGCTTACACTCCCTGCAAGGACGAGCTTCCCTTGAAAGAGTCGAAATCGCCCTCCGAGCAGTTGCCGCCAATCGAAAGCGGTCTAGAGCCAATCACGCCGACGAAGGATAAGCCCGACGACTTGGACAGCTGTAGAACCCCGGTGGATTACAACGTCCTGGGCACGGAAGCGATTTCCGAAACGGATGAAGCGATGAACTTCGAGGACGAACTGACGTTGCTCAGCATGCGAAAGGAGAAGGAGATGGAGGACGGAGAAATCGTCGAGGAAAAGGCTGTGAAGGAGGGGGATAAAACTGAGAAGGAGGAGGAGGAGGAGGAGGAGGAGGAGGAGGAGAAAAAGCGCAAGAAGAAGGAGAAAAAGGAGAAGAGCAAGGAGACGGAGAAGAACAAGGAGAATATTGCTTCCGAGAATCAGGTCGCGTGGAAGAAACTCTCGAAGAGTACGAAGGAGAGATCCTACAGGGACAAGGAAAAGAGATCCAAGTCGAAGGAGAAAGAGAAGCCGAAGAAGAAGAAGGAAGTGGTAAAGAAGAAGGAGAAGAGGAAAGAATTGCCCAGGTATGACGTTAGAAAAGTCGTCGCGGAAAGGCCTTCAAGACCGAAGAAGGACGAGTACGGGAGGGACATCAGAGAGAAATCGCGCCAGAGAAGTAGATCCAGAAGCTTGAGCTCGGCCAGACGTTCTAGATCGTATTCCAAGCTTCGATCCAGAAGCAGATCCAGGACTAGATTGCAAAGATCCTGGTCCAGGGAGCGGCGATCTTACTCGAGATCTCCTTCCAGACGAAGATCCCTCTCCCGCGGCAGGCGTAAGTCGCCTAAAAGAAGATCGACGTCCAGGAGGAGATCGTCCTCGAGAAAACGATCGCTTTCCAGAAGGAGATCGCGATCTCCGTCCCGGAAACGGCGCTCCTTGTCCAGGAGAAGATCAAGGCGGTCCGCCTCGAGGTCGAGGCGATCCTTATCAAGATCCAGGCAAAGGAGATCGATCTCGAGATCCAGGAGATCGCTGTCGAGGTCCCGCGACAGGCGTAAGGATAAGAAGAAGTATAAATCTCGCAGCCGATCGAGAATCAGAAAGAAGTCCCGATCGAAGTCGCCTAGGAAGTCCTCTAAGTCCAGGGAGAGGAAGCACTCGAAGAGGAAAGTGCAGAGTAGATCGAGATCCAAGGGAAGATCCTGCTCGTCCAGAAATTGGGAGCCAGTGGACAAGATTGTCGAGCAAGATTTCCCACGGGATCGCGACGAGAGGGAATCCTGGAGCGCTCAATGGACTCCGTCTTGGTCGAGGTCCAGATCGAAGACGCCGCAGCACGTGCAGCAGGAACCAATCGCGTCCAGAGAGTGGTCTCCGATGCTCGACAACGTTTCGGTCCCGCCGAAGAATCTGACGGTAATTCTAACGAACAAGGAAGCTATCAAGAAGAAGAAAAAGGAGCGCAGGAAGGAGAGTAAGAAAGCAAAGGACGAGAAGAAGAGGAAGGGGAAGAGAAATAGAACTCCGCCGCCGTCGAAGGAAGTATTCGCCAGCGGCGACAATATTTTAGTCAGCGTATGCTTCAACAAGGACAACGAGAACGATCAAGCGGGGGTCGCGGAGCTTCCGGAAACGATACCTCTGATTCCTCCCTTGAAACGTCGCAGGCGCGAATCCCTACAAGCCGACGCGCCATCGAAGCGCACCAAGAAGGAAAAGTCAAAGGACAAACGGTCTAAATCCCCCAAGCCCAAAAAGGACAAAAAGAAGAAGTCGAAAGCGGCCGAAATAGCTGCTACCAAAAAGCCGGTCGCGGTGATCGATTTGGATCAGTCGCCGTTTAGAGAGCAGACACCATCGCCAAGGGACGTGATCGTTCTGAGCGACGACGATGATAAACAGATACAGCAGATCGCGGCGGATCCGTGCCAGCCGTCGCAGAGCTCGCCGCCCCGCGAACAGTTCGTTTCGCAGGGTCCGAAAACGCCGCCGGAACCGCAGATCAAGTTCTCGATAAACAAGCAGACCAGCAACTTAAGGCCGTCTATGTTGAATCCGCTTTTGGACGAGGAGGAGGAGGATGAGGAGGAGGAGATGGACGAAAGGGCGGAGGAGGAGTTGGAGATGCGAGCGCAGGAGGAGTTGGAGCTGAGGTTGAAGATCGGGCCGAACACTCCGCCGGAACCACCCACGTCACCGCCGACCAGTCCAGACGCGTACGATCCGTTCGATCCAACCAAGTCCAGATCGCCAACCCCGGATGCGAGCCAGGAGGCGAATTCCGGCGATGAGAGGAGACGGTCCCCGAGGAAGCACGACTCTGTCGACGGTAACATCCACGAGGAGGAGAACATGCAAAGCCAGGACAGACAGAGTCAAGAGAAGCAACTGGAGAAGCCGAAGATTATCTCCATGGTCACCATTAAAAGGGCTTCCCCGCAAAGGGACGACGTAACAGAGAACGAGAGCGGGAAGGACACCACGGCGATCTCCGCCGGGAATCTAGAGGTACAGCAACAGTGTAATCAGCAAAACCTCCAAAACCAGAGTAATACTTTCGCTGTGATGAATCCTGCATTGGCTACGGTAGCCACGGCGGCGCAGAGAAGCGGCGCATTTAACGCGGCGAATAGTAATCAACGTAACTTGTTACAGTCGAACCGAATCTCGCCGAGTAATCAGCAGAAGCAACGTTCCGCCGATCGCTCGCAGGCACCTGCAGCGGCCTTTACCAATTCCGGCAAACCCGCGAGAACCTCGAAATCGGGTCAGACGAAAAGCAACGGGCAGAACGGGAACGACGCGGGCGGAGAGACAGCGGACAACGTGGACATGTCTTCGCCTTATTCCCCCGGGTCGACCCTTAGCGATGGAATGTTCGATCCACCGAGCCCTCAGAATTATAACAATTCGCCTGGTGCCGGGGCGGGAAGCGGGTCGGGGCCCGGTGTCGCGTCGCAACCCGCCAAGACCAGCAATGCGAAGACGTCCAAGTCGGCCGAGAAGAAAGACGCCTTCGACGCTCTTTTCGGAGCTGTCCCGGTCACGAAAACTGCCAGTAAACCGACCAGGAGTAAGAAGCCCGAAAAGGATAAGAAGAAGAAGTCCACGAATCCGAAGGTTGGTGTCAGGATGGATGAAAACCAGCTTCAGATTTTGGATGATCTTCCGAGTTCTGCAGTTGAGATGCAAGTCAAGGATAAGGTTTGGCTTACGTGCAAATTTCATTTTCTCATAATCTAAGAACGTATGAAACACTTTAGAATTAGTCGCATTAATGCAGTGGCGTCTTATTCATTATTTGTCTGTTCGTTTGTTCTGTAGTTCCTAAAGAAATTGAATCGTCAAGAACGAGTGGTGGAAGAAGTGAAATTGGTGCTCAAGCCGCATTACACTAAGAAACATGTAACGAAGGAGGAATACAAGGATATTATGCGGAAAGCAGTACCTAAGGTGTGCATTTAAAGTAATGATGATAGCAGAAGTTTCTTATGCACTGAAGATATAAGAAGAAGACTAATATAAGCTTTTATGCGAAACATAAATTATTTCGTAAAATCCTAGTATCAATTCTTTTTGCAGATATGCCACAATAAAACGGGAGAAATCAATCCGAAGAAAATTGCCCATTTAATAGAAGCTTACGTAAAGAAATGCAGAAGTAGCAAGAAAAAAACTACTGAGAGTTCCTCTGCAAAGGCCTCCAAACCAGCGTAAGTAAAGCATATTATTCTTCAGTTATCTACCGGGTTTTTCCGTAAAGAAACCCGTGGGCTAGTTTTCGGTTTCCACATTTTTAAGGATCCCACATAGTGTCCATATAGAAAGCACATGGGCTCTAAATATTTAAATATCAATGTTTTCGAAATCTTTAGAAACTGTACTTCAGTTTGGGCTTTACCATAATTCGCCACAAAAGAATACTTCTAGTTTCTTTTCTGTTGAATCGAGTTCTAAAACGTGACAATTATAAATTTCAATAATACACAGAAATGCAAAATGTTCTAGAAATGCTTGAAAGATCACATCACGAACGTCAGCCGAAGTTTCCCATTTTGTCCCCAAAATAAGACCCGTGGGTCTTTATTTGGAAACAGCAACCCAAATAGAGGCCGAGTTGGGCTTGTATTTGGGTGGGCCTCTTTACGGAAAAACCCGGTACCACCTCCAACTTAAAAGAAAATTATCGAGCGTTGAAAACATTTTGCTATACATAGAACCGTCCGAATAAATTCGTATTCTTACGTAAAACTGATAGTAGGGATAAATAATCATGTTAATTTTATATTCAAATGAAATGTTGCTTACGATATTGCTTGCTTTGTCATTGAAAGCGCGTTTCAAGATCGAAACCAATTGACGCTTTATTTGTTGCAGGAAAAGTATGTGGAGTTGATCGCGAGCCAGCTAGGTGTCTGTTCAATTCCCTTCAATATTGTAGTTCAGGTGATCGTCGTGCTCGATGAGCGGTGAGTGAGCTTCGAGACAGCTAGTCTCCACCTTCGAAGATGCGATGTATCGTGTATTCTCTGTAAATACGTAATGAATTTATTGGTCGATTAGTTGCCTGTTTGATTGATTGATTGATGGACTGATTGATCGATTAACTTTTAAGTAAAGCCCATTTATTATTTATATAAACAAGAACACCCTTTGTCTCATCGGGGAGTCCAATCTGTCTCTACGGAAGACCCAACATTCACATGATATCTAGTTCAGTTAGAAATTTAACTATTCCATCTCTGATTTTCAATTGGATATTGTTAGGAAAAACGTAGCTTTGACATTTTCTTTACATTCGATACTCAATTATAGTACGTAATGCTTTATTCTGTACATATATTTCGACATCAAGGTTTATACATTTATCAACAGGAACAATAAACGAATAAAAATGCACACAGAACGATTCCTTTTTTATCTTTCGTAATAAACTGTGGCTTAAGTCGATACACATGCAACTGACAATCTAAATCATAAAACGTGTGTTCCCGCCTTCTTTCTTGTTTCTTGTCATACAATTATAAGCTTGTCGAACGTTTTAAGAAGAATCGTCGTTACTCGAGTTTTTATTAAGTTGCTCGTTTTAAGTAGCGATCGGTATATGGAACACGTATACGTCAATAATCGAAATCCTTGGCTTTTCCGCAGAGACTTCCATTTTCATATTTCTTAATGCACATGTAAAAATGCTTGAACACCATGTTTCAAACGTACATATTGTATTTTCACACTTCTAAGAGTTGGACATTATTCGAATAAATTATCATCATCATTTCTATCATTATTATTGCTACAGCAATCATTGTGCCTATTATTGTTATTATTGTTAGTAGTATTATATGTATCATTAATTACATATACATCTGCATAGATAATTGCACGAACGAACAATTCTCGAAGTAACTTACTATTTATTTTTAAATTTATCCACATAAATTATACAGGAGAATACAATTTATTTGAATAAACGTACGGTCTAACTAGTGTTTTTCTTTTTCTAAAATGCATTTCAAGTAATTGTGCTGGAACTAAGGCGGAAATTAAACAAAAAAATAATATTAGCTTGATGTTAAGGAATTGTAGTGTTGTATACAAAAATATTGGTGTACTTATACAAATATTCACCGATATTTAACTAAAGTATTATGTAAATATAGAAACGAATTCGTATCTTAAACAATCAATTACCCGAAAGATTTAACGAAATCAAAGTTCATAAGTTATGGAAGGGGAACGAATTCGCAAGTACGTCAGTTGTTAGTATTACCATTCAAAGTGTTTGATGGTACGTCGATTTAAATATGTAATATAATACAGAATTATTCAGATATGAATCAACGATAATTCGATTAGTATGTACGATACATATTTTGCACGTTATTGCCGATAAAATTATACGAACGAAGAGTACTGTTCAAGCAAAGATTGAATTAATTTGTAATTCACTGGTTAATCGAAATGAGAAAAAGATTTCTGAGAACAATATTTTATACTTTGTTCATCGATTGTTATTCGAATAAAAATTGTCCAACTCTGAATGTTGTATAGCCATGATATACGTATGAGAATGAGAGAGAGAGAGAGAGAGAGAGAGAGAGAGAGAGAGAATGAGTGAAAATCAGCTGTAATAGAGAGGAAGAAGGTCCTATCTCGTGAAATAGTAAAATAAGAATTTCAAGAGAGCAGGTACCAATGAAGATGTGTAATAATCAGATTGGCCGATGTTCAACCATAAGCGTTCTAATTATGTTCGATTCTTTGCAACTTGAAGCAACTGAAAAACTAATATTATTTAGGAATATATCTCTTTTTTATGTTTGAGATGGTTGCAACAAAATTTATGTGCGTCGGTACGGACTTATATTTTTTGTAATCCACATTTTAAAAATTAAAGAAATAACTTAATGATTCGCAGCTCCCATTTTTAAGTTATTATTAAGAATGTGATACAATTCTACAACAATATTAACAATGACGACATTCATACTCAAAGATGATCTGTCCGTGGTTATTATTTGGAGCGTTACCTACTGCCATTCTACTCGATCCTACTGATTGTAAGTTGAGCTTATAAATAAGAAGAATGGATTTTCGCTAACTCGACTCGTAATTTATATTTTTCGAAAGAGTATTAACAACGACCTTTTTATCTTATTTAACATAATTGTTAATAAATAATTTAGATTAATACCGTAAATACATGCGTGTAAATGAGTTCACTGGCAAACCTATCACAGAGTTAAAAGGAAGAAGATATGTGTACAATTGCTTAATCGCCATGTCTGTATTGCATCCAGCAATTAATCATTAATATATTTATAACAATTCACCCATTCACATTTAGTAAAAAGAAAAAATGCTTCGGGTTGGTGTATTCGATTTACGTTGAAATTGATACCACACCCTTTTAAATCTACTTCTCTAGGAAATTAATTATAGGTGGTGTTATTTCAAATATCTTAAAACAGTGTTCAATGTACTGTTTAATAATAACGATGCAGCTGCTCCAGAAAATACTCACAGACGATAATGGTATGAGAATAAATTCGATCAAATGTATATAGTAATAAATACGGAAATAGCAAAAATGAAAAGAATAAGAATTACAGTGTTTTGAAAAGCACACAATCATTCTGATGTTTGAAGAGTCGAACGAAACATCTCTAAATAGAACAAGTTTTATACTTTTTATTCGTTCAGAATCAGAAATTATATGTATATATAATTTGCAAAATGCAAAAGTGAAATTAAAAGATTGACGATATTCAAAATTTGAATAATCATACATACATATACAATATGATTTGTGACATTAGGTGCAAACAATATCGAATATGTTGCGAGTATGTGTGCGGACTCTTTTGTACTAAATAATGATGTATATATGCATACAATGAAGGGAAAAATAAAGAATTTAATATTATGGAAAGAACACAATCTTTACTGTCTAAAATTGTATTCGTATACTCAATTAAAACCTATTGTTATTCAATTTAATATCGCGAAACGCATTCTTAACATTTCCTTAATTTAAGATGTTATATTTACAAAGGAATGCTGAGCATTTGTATCTTCTGGAGCCTAAGCATTTTTAAATAAAATTGTTAACACCCGTTTTGTGTCGGGTGACGCACACGTATGCGTCGTTATTTGTTGAAATCATGTTCGTGGCGCCAACTCGAACTAGGGTCGGGCGATAGTAATCGATTCCTTTTTTTGCAGAATCGATTATTATACTGATTGTTTCAAAATTTTATTCTCAACAGCTCGATTATTTTCTAGTCAAGAATCAACGTTCTTTTCTATGACATCTAACGCCCTCTACATAGGAGACATTTTTTTGTTTACGCGTGAACGACTAACCAGAAGCCGGTATAAGCAGATGCGGTGCGTGCAAATACAGGCTTGTATGCATAAAAAGTAATATACGACAAGTTTTACGGTTTGTCAGCTTGATTGGCGCTTCGATGCTATCGATAGTAATGATGGAGAAATACCGCTAGTGGGCACTATCGATACTTTCCCTTAGTTGGAACACCGGACATCGATAATTATCGATAGTGATGAAAGTACATAGTACATATTTTCTGGTTAGCTGTTACCGCGTCAACAGAAAAATGTTTCTTCTGTACAAGGCGTTGGACATCATAGAAATGAACGTCGGTTCTACTCTCGACTTTGCGGTAGAAAATAATCGAGCTGTTGAGAAGGGAAGCTTGAAATAATTAGTAAAATAATCGATTCTGCAGAAAAAGAATCGATCGATGCTAACGTAATCGAGTAGTATCGTCCAACCCTAGTTCGTGGTCAACCGGCATTTTTCGAAGTAGCTTTAAATGTAAATTGATTAAAGTTTTGTATTGTATTTTCTTAGAGTTGACAGGATAAACAGAATTATTAATGATCTTTTTTTTTAGAGCCAATGAGAATATATAGAAATATATATATATGTAATTTCAATATATTTTATTGAGACCAGGATTCATTTTGTTAACAAAAGAAGTTTGAAAAAGTATGTAACAATTCCTAAACAATGTTAGTCGTTCTTCATCGCGTTAGACACCTTTCCTCTTGTCATCTTCTACGAGTAAGTATGCAGCAACAAAATAAAATTATAGAACACTGAAGGTTATGTTCGTGATTAGAATTGAAAACTCGCTACTAAATTACGGTAGAATCGCTCTTTGATTAAGTGTATATTATTAATTAATCATTTTCCGTAAATAACACGATATTGAAATTTGTTAAAGGCATATCGAACGTGGCAGAAAGTTGTGATGGACGGCGAACGCATGCCGCCGAGTAGATCGGACCCAGTAATCAAGAAATTAGATAATCCGCTATTTCACTCCTTATTCACCACAGAACTCAATGATTTAGCCCAGTTATTTAAGAAGTATAATTACCAGATAAAAATTGCTGGCGGCGCAGTCAGGGATATTTTGATGGATATCAAACCCACAGATTTGGATTTTGCAACGGATGCTACGCCAGACGAGATGAAGGAGATGTTCGAGAAGGAAAACATTAGAATGATTAATAATAAAGGAGAAAGACACGGTACAAGAAAACATGTCTCAGTATTTTCGTCACCTTTGAAACCATACATTCACTTCTGAGAATAAATTACATGTGCTGAAACCATTTCAGGGACGATTACTCCAAGGATAAATGACAGAGAGAACTTTGAAATAACAACGCTCAGAATAGACACACATACCGATGGTAGGCACGCGAAGGTTGAATTTACGAAGGATTGGAAAATGGACGCCCTTCGTAGGGATCTCACGATAAATTCCATGTTCCTTGATCTCAATGGAAAAGTATACGATTATTTCTTCGGTTACGATGATTTAGTGAAGCGAAGAGTTGTCTTTGTTGGAAATCCGATACATAGAATTAGAGAAGACTATCTTCGTATCTTAAGGTATTATTTGTCGAACTTTTGACGTTTGTCAGAATGTCATTTGTTAATTGACGATCGTACCCAAATCCTACAGTTTAATTCGACTGTTGCGCAGGTATTTTAGGTTTCACGGAAGAATAGCAAGGCAGCTGGATTTCCATGATGAAGCTACAATATGGGCGATAAAAGAAAACATGCACGGATTGGAAGGAATATCGGGAGAGAGAATCTGGAGCGAATGGTCGAAGATTCTTTCCGGGAATCACGCCAAAGAGCTAATGTTAAAAATGTTGGATTGCGGAATTGCCCGGTAATAATAAATTAAAGATCACAAGAACGAAACATATAACTTATTTTAACTTGAAACGAGTCTTCGTTTAGATACGTCGGACTTCCTGAGAATCCAAATGTAGAAAACTTCATATCCGTCTACGATACCTCTAAGGAAAACGGCGTTTCCTTACACCCGATTACACTACTGGCAGTAATGTTAACGGACGAGACCAAAGTGCAACAACTTCACAATAGATTAAAACTTTCCGCATTCGAAAGGGATTTAGCATTTTTCATAGTTCGCTTTTGGGAGGATAAACCCACGACGAATCTCCTGAAGTTTTATAAAAGAATTCTTATACACTGGAAAGGAAATATCAGTCATGTGAGAAGTTACATTTGCGAATTACTCAGGTGTAAGCAAAACTTTACTCTTGCCGACGAAATGGAGAAAGTAGTCATACCAAGGTAAATCGGCGTGTAATCTTTATATTAAAATCATTGCATCGTTTCGATATGTCTGTTATAATAACGTTTAAATACATTTTCAGATTTCCAGTCAACGGATACATGCTGAAGCAACATATAAAGAGGCCGAAGATGATGGGCATTGTCATCAAAGAATTGAAAGATATTTGGCTGGATAAGAATTTTGAGATGAACGCGGAAGAGTTGATGCAGGAAGTTCCGCGAATCGTCAGTAAATTGGAGGACAAGGATATAGAGTAGAATATTTTTTAAATTAAGTAAATAAATTTTTGAGAAAGCAGGGCTGTATCTTATTCGTTCTCTGAATAACTTAAAAATATTATACTTTCGGCAAAAAGAATGAAAGAAAGAAAAAGCATTGCACATTTTGACAATGTCTAACCGAATGGAAGAATTATCCGTTTTTTAACAGTATAAGACACATTTATTTTTAAGAGCATCACATACTTATGGTAGATTGCAATCTCTTAGAATCTATTTACACAATAAACTCACGTGAAAATTCCCGCAAGAATCTTAAAAATATAGTGCAAGGCTTGCTGGATTATCGAGCTTTTTATCGTGCAATGAAACCCCCGATTGTTCGAAGATAAATAAAATTACTTCCTTACTTCCGCTAAAGCATAAAGAGATATTTGCTTAAAAAAAAAGAAAATTTGAAAAACGTAACATTCTTATAATTTGTCAAATTCGCGAATTGTATATCACACATTTGTAGTAATTAGGGTTTCAACGCATTTGTCTTTTGACAAGAAAAAAAAAGAGGAATGCCGAACGAGCCTGAACATGTTTTCAGCATCAATATGCAAATTATAAGATTTCATTATTTTTCGGGAATATCACTTTCTAATTAAAATAAAAGATTAAGTCCATTTTTTAAACATCGTTTTAGGTAGGCAAATCTTTACACGAGTTTCACGTGAACTCATTACCAAGTCAATCGTCGCATTTCCATGTATCAGTATTTACCATTCCGCATCGCCGTTCATTTTCTGGAAAACGTAATCCTTACCACTGAGGTTCATTATTCCGTCTTTGAGGTAGAATTTCCATTTGTTTCTACTCCTTGTTATCTGAAAAGGAATGCGCCGTTTAATAGAAGACTCGAGTAACGAGTGAAGTTATAATTGCGACGATTATAATCAGTGGTTCGTCCTCAATTATACTTTTTACAATTTCTTCATAAAATTATAAATTACCTTGTCGTACTGACAGACAACAACGTTATCGGTATCAAAAAGATCTGCCGGATCATCGTCCGTTACGTCATCCTCCGAATTCAATGGTTCCTACAGAGTAAAATCATATGTTCGAATAAATGACTCTCGATCTTTTGAAGTGGTTACGCCACATTGGCAGCAACGAAAATTACGACGAAAGTATTACTCCGGTTGAAGGAGAATGAAATAAAATAATTTGAGTACCTCCTCTCTTGCCGCAGCTTCATCGTTTTCCTCTTCCTCTTTATCATCGAGATCTTCTTCTTCATCTTCATTGTCGTCTTCTTCCTCTTCTTCATCGTCGTCCGATGAATCTCCAAGCGGACCATCCAATTGCGTTATATTGTTCTATCGATTTAACAGAAAAAATATAAATTAATCAGAAGATTTGTAGTCTGAATACTTTATCCCATTTATTTAACGTTAAAAATAAATTGAATCCATCGACAAGTATTTTATCAAAGCTGTTATTAAGACTAATATAGCAGTTCCTTTGATTACCTGATTCTGGACGGTCCGCTGAGCGATATTGTTCGCACTTTGCGTAACAACTTGAACCGGCTGACTAACTTGAAGCGGCGTCAAGTTTCCTTGACCCTGAAGTGTTAATATTGATATGTTACTAACGTAAATCTGGAAGATCGATTTAACGATGTCTGATTTCTTTTTTTTTTATATTATCTACCTGATTTTGGATGGCCCGCTGAGAAACATTATTCGCACTTTGTGTAACAACCTGAAGCGGAGCCAGTGCTGCCTGGCCCTGAAGCGTAGAGTTAACATGCTGCTGGAGCAACGTGGAAGCCAAATTCGCTGGCAACCCCATCGCAGCCGAAATAACTGGACCCGTTAAGATTGTGTGCAACTGATTACCTAAAACAGAATTGATGAAATGTGTTATATTATCCAATCGATTTAATGGTGAAATCAAAATTAACATTCATTTATTCGTTGAAATATAGTAGACGAATTGCAAAATATTCGGCTAGAATGAAACTTTTTAGAGGTTCTTAAGGATGTAGAAGCTAAAAATGCGGATCATTGTCCATCGAAATACGGCGTTTGGAAAATACAAGTCTCTATGTAATAGATCCAAGCGAAGAGAAATAACCAGCACCTTTGAAGTGAAGAATACATTAGGTTTGGACTAGCCCTTTGTTTTAGTTAACCTTGTGAATGTAATGTTTATCCTTCGATTTATCATATCGTATTACATAGTAGTAACTGTAATGTACCTTGAATCGCAGATGCGGGAACCTGTATGGTCAAAACTCTCAACGGAGCATCCGGTACACCGGCCTGTGGCGGCAATGTTATTTGAATAGGTACTTGGCGGTCCACCACCGCCGACGTAGACGTTACCAACTGTTGCACTGGTGTACCAGTGTGTTGTATGCCAGTCGTACTCGAATGACATTGCGTTTGCGTTTGCGACTGTTGCACAGACTGTTGTTGTTGCGACGCTTGTTGCGGAGCCGAGTTCGTACCTGTTTGTTGTACAAAGTGATTTCCTAGATTAACTCCTAGAAAAATGGAACATTCGATATTCTTCTTAAATTTTCTCACACTCTAATAACAATCACACTTTCCAAATTACTCTGAGCTTCATTTAAAATAAAGGAAACAAAGCGTAGATGTTACCTTTGTTAACAGGCACAGCTTTGTGCGTATTTACTTGAGGAACCTGAGGCTCTGGAGGATCTGGATTTAGTTCAATAGCTTTACTAGACATTAGTTTGGCTTCCCATATTTGTTTGAGCTCTAGCAGTACTTGTTCGTCTACTCCTTCGTCTATAAAAGATTCTCTTACGCCCGATATAACGTCCTCTATCACAGTATTATATAGTTTTAGCTGGAAACAATATACATTTCGTCAGACAGTTATGCATTCTGAAACTTCCTTTACCGACTTTAATAACTCTCATATTATTTTGTTTTGTACATGTCTGTTAAAGTTCTGCAATATCTAACTGACAAATTACTATACACCAATTTGTACTTTATCGATGTGATATTGTGATCTATTCGCAGAAACGAATAACAGACGAATATACTTTACATTCGAAGAACATTTTTTACTTTAACCATTTACTGATAAATTATTAGTTACGGTACTAACATTTCAATTTCTATAAATTATATTGTAACTTCGTTAATAAGGTGTACGAGAAATACTATTCTAGAGGCATTTGTTAAGTGAGAAACACGTAGAAGCAAGGAATAAAACTGTAGAAATTGTTCTCGGACATAACCTAAAACATCTCGATACAAATGTTTGTTGAAATTCATGGGAAAAACTAATATCTGAGAGTCATTATTGCATACATAATCTGGCCTCTTTCGCATCTTTAACATACTGAAACTTCCTTTCGTTTTACAACCTAGAAATATAATTGTCAAACCACCATCAGTAAAGGAACAATTTCATTGGAAATTTCGGAGGACAGTTTTGTTTTTTTTCTTGAGCAAAAGGAATTGAAGATAAGGACAGCAGCGATAATGGTGATAAGAAAAACATTGCGCGATGAGAATCGTCATTGTCGTCATCGTGGTGATTATAATTAACCGTTCGTCTTTGCAATCAATTGTTGCTCTTCTTCCCGCATGTTTTCTTACTCACCACACTTGTCTGACTGAGGGCCATCGCGAGGATAATTCGTATTGTCTAATTACAGAAACAATAAGAACAATCCAACGAATAAATCAGCCCCAGTTCAGAAGCCGTTCCGCGGTAGCATCGCTCTTTTATATACTGTGGACACGTCTCCCATTCCACCTGACTCTAGCGTGAACTGACGGCAGCCATCTCAAGGAAAATCAATGCAGCCAATGTCGCCGAACAAAATTTTCACCGAATCCAAGGAATTTTACTTCGTTCGGAAGTAACGATATAATTTATACAATTGCCGACAATTTGTTATTACCGAGCTTATATTTATCAATTCCATGGCTATCCGATTTTGCAGCAAAGTTTATTATTTAGCAGGATTGACCGATAATTATTAATTATCTTTTGTGCGAAACATAATCTTGTGGCTGATGGACGTTTGCTGACATAAACATTGTTGAGGTTATATTTACAAACAATTGCTCGTACGGAACAATGTCTTTCTCGTATTTTCTTTTTTTTTTAGCAAATTGGTGTACCATATAGTTTCGAAGTATTAAACTTTTGTTAAAAAGAAATATTGAATGCAACATTCACTCAGTTCAATTCTATTACAGATATATCTACGTTTCGTAAAAGGAAGTAGCAGTTTTTAAATGTCCGATAAGTGCGATAGGCGTGAAGTTTTCTACCAAAACTTCTTCGCTTAATATATTCAATATGAATCCCATGACGTGAGTATTTTTAATATATTTTATTTAAGAAGTATAATCGTCGATGCGATACGAAATATAGATAATCGCCAGGACGATTCTTGCCTCGGAAAAAGATAATTATATATAGTATGGGTGTCTTTTTAGAAATGTGAAAAATATACAGAAACTCGCAGAACAAGAATTGTTTAGCGATAGAAAAACGTCATGGCATGATCAATACAAAGACAGCGCATGGATTTTCATTGGCGGTTTACCGTACGATTTAACAGAAGGCGACATTATAACTATATTTTCGCAGTGAGTTTCAAACATTTAAGATGATTCGTACAAGCCGTGCAACATATTAAAAGCTTTGATACATGCAGATTGTTTACTGTTGCAGATATGGAGAGGTGGTAAACATAAATTTAATTAGAGACAAAGACACGGGAAAGCAAAAAGGATACGGTTTTCTGTGCTACGAGGATCAAAGAAGTACAATTCTAGCAGTTGATAATTTTAATGGAATTAAGGTAAGGCATGAACCTTCATACACTCTACTAAGGGTGGATACAAAACTAATTTTTAAAATGCTGAAACTCGAATCCGAAACTTGTTACCGCTTTAGTTCCGTACGAGGAATATCTTGCTTTAAAACCTGGAGTCAATCTAATCACGATTAAACAGAATAAAACAAACAAAAACATGATAATATACAAAAATATCTAGTCCAGATTCTTGTTCAAGGACTCCAACGTTCGAACTATTCATTGATTTTATACTTTTTCTTATTTGGGGCTCTAGAGTTGCAAATCGCGGAAACAGTGCAAAGCTTCAAATTCTCAGATCTCGATGGTTTCCTAGTTTACAAGGGTTTCAAAGTCTCGACGTTTCGAGGAGCCCATCCTTAAATAGATTTTACGATGACACTGGAGAGGGGAAAGAGCAATCGCTGATTCTACTAATAATTTTGTGCTTCAGCTTTTAGGTAGAACAATAAGAGTTGACCATGTAGCAAATTATAAAGCGCCGAAGGAGTCGAAGCATATTGACGAAGAGACAAAGAGATTAAGAAGAGAGGGTTGTGCACCGAAAGACACCTAGTACGCGTAACTGTGATTAATACTTTGTACAAATAATAAAACGCCATTGTTTTCAATGCAGGCTAAATTTGTACAGTACGCTTAAGTACTATCGTGTTTTAATAAAAGCATTTGAACTTAATTCTTACAAATACCATAGAATTTTTCATTTGCTTAAAATACGAAATGTCCTTCCCTTGTTTCGTGTCTCTTTGTTTCAATTTGAGAGCTCCTTTAATAATTTAGGATTATTTTAAACTACTTCACAATTTGCTATATTACCAAAATTTAATAAGGATTATAAAGTTTAGTGGTCTCATTCATTAAAAAATTCTGCCCAGAAGCGAAGAAAATTGCATTTGCTGTAGCGCTAATATAACGATTAGTTCCATTGTTTCACCGCTACATGGTTGTTTTAATAGGGTGTCAAAGGGGTGCTAACACATTAGTTACTAAACTTTATAATCTTTAAATGTCGGTAGTGGAAAAATGACATGATTCAAATGGAATCTTCACAAATTTATTTTATTCTATTATAATATACGAGCATAGGAATTATTAGAGGTTTATAATCCTTTTTAATTTTCGACACTGTTACAAATTCTAAACGCGTAATCAAACTGATTAAGTAATATGTGTCGATATATGTATATATAATTTTCTTGATATCCGTGTTTAGCAAAACTTTAATAAATTTGTACTTTCGTTAAAATAAATGTACGGTCTTTACAATAATGCAATGGAAAACGTTATATAAAAAGAATTGTTAATGAATATAGCGATAAGTGTATCTCCGAAAATGATTATTGGATTTTACTCATAACAAGTGCAGAAATTTAAACGCGCTTGAACAATCAATTCTTCATGCAGTCGTACTGTTTTTTTTTTAATGCTATCAAGATGATCCAAACTCGCTCATCCATTTTTCATATTTCTCTAAGTCTTCTTGGGAAACACTCTTGTTACACCTCTCGACAGCTTCATCGAAATCTGCAGCTGACACAGGCAAATCTAGTTCTTCTTTCGGTAGTTGCCTGATCTGGTCAGGCTTCAAACCGGCTATTTTTTTCCGCATGGACATCATGGACGCATCTCTGTACATAAAAATGTGTATGAATTTGCACAATCTTATACATTTAGAAACGGTACACAGTGCGTAACAAAAAGGTTGATCCACTTGGGCTTTTGGTCATAACTCTGGCGCTACTTAACCGATTCGGCTGAACTTGAAATCAGCATTTAATTTAAGCACTAGGGAGTATTCCTGTAAAATATTATCTTAATGCAGTGCCCCATTCTTGTACAGTAAACATTTATCAAATTTTTGTCAATTTTCGACTGTACTAAAACGATTGGTCTTGCAGACAAACAAAAACTTTAACAAACTGAGACATTCTAACTTGAAGAAATAAACATCTTCAAATTTATAGGTTTTCCACCAACTTTTATCAATAAATTGATTCTTTTCGCCGCTGATTCAGTTACATATTGTAGTTGTTTCGAAGTAACGCGATTTCAAGCTTCCAATATCTCAGTCTTCAGTTCGGTAACGCTATTAAATTGCCAGCAATTGTCATTTATGTCACATACAAGTTGGTCCCAAAGATTCTCGATAGAGTTAATGTTAGAAGATCTCACTGGCTAGGTGAGAGTGCTCGTTAGTGGCCTGAAATCATGTTACTTCGAAACACCTGCAAAATCTGACTGAGTTAACAACGAAGAGGATGAATTTATTAATAAATAATGGTGGAAAATCTATGAATTAGTGATGACGTTTGTTTCTTCAAGTTAGAATGTTTTAGTTTATTAAAGTTTTTGCTTCTCTGTAAGTGGACCTATCATTTTGTTAACGGTGCAAATTGACAAAAGTCGAATAAATATTTACTGTACAAAAATGGGCCACTGTACTAAGATGAAATTTTACATGAATACTCCCTAGTGTTTAGACTAAATACTGATTTAAAGGTCAGTCGAGTCGGTTAACCAGATCCAGAGTCGTGACCAAAAGTCCAAGTGGACCTATCTTTTTGTTACACACTGTATATAAATGTGTTTTGCGTTATTTTATTCACCTGCAAACGTTCGTAATATCCGCACCAGAATATCCTTCTAATTTCCTCGCAATGTCTGCTAAGTTTACTGACAAGTCCACTTTCACTTCGCGTAAATTAATTCTCAACAACGCTTCTCTACCCTCGTCTGCAGTATAAGTATTTCGTTAAAATGCGAGTTGCACGACACAAAAATATTCTTGGAAGATTATATAGTAAAACATACGATTTGGTAGTGGAATGTAAATACGTTTCTCGAGTCGTCTACGAAGTGCTTCGTCAATATCCCATGGGAAGTTCGTTGCTGCTAATACCATTACAACTTTACTTGGATCTTCACTGGAAAAATATTTCTCCTTTACAATAAAATTTGCATACCGATATTATTGCCATGTATAATTCTTAATTTACTTATTTGAACTTATTCCATCCATTTGAACTAAAAGTTCCGATTTCACTCTTCGCGAAGCTTCGTGTTCAGACTCGGACCCTCTTCTAGAGCACAGGGAATCGATTTCATCGATAAAGATTGTGCTAGGCGCATAAAACCTTGCCTATAAATACATATGTGTATATTAATTATAAATCAATATTTTCTAAAGAAAAATTCACCGATATCCATACGACGTTTTCCGAAAGTTTCAGTTACCATTTCGAAAAGCAGACGAACAAGTTTCTCCGATTCCCCTCTGTATTTTGAAGTTAAAGTAGAGGACGATACGTTGAAAAATGTTGTTCCACATTCAGTGGCAACTGCTTTCGCTAGCATTGTTTTTCCTGTACCTGGTGGGCCAACCATAAGCACTCCTTTCCATGGTCGGCGAATTCCCTGGGCATGCAATATTTATTTATATTAGGGTTTCGTAAATTTTTGTGGGACAATAGCCACTTTCGGAACGGGTAATTTTTCGGGACCCACTCGCTTTCGAGGGTTTCAATTGGCAAGCAATTTCACGAGCTGAGAGAACCTGGCTAAAATTATTCATCTGGCGATTTGGTTAAATATGTAAACTTTCCTCATATTTTAGTATTTAAAGCGATCCACACTTTGAAAATCTGAGCTTTATAGTTAATGGAAATTGTTCGAAACCGTCGAAGAACATACTTTGAAAAAATCTGGCATCCACATTGGAAGAACCACAGCTTCCTCTAGTAGTCGTTTCGCTTCATGCAAGTCGGCTATATCATCCCAATGAATATTCGGATTCTTTTGTACAATATCCCTTTCTGCAACATTTACATAAACACACGATAATTTTATCTTACATTAAGATTATCAACAGCAGTTACAGTAAATCACCACAATAAGCAACTCGCTCGGAACTGCTGAGCCGCTTAAAACCAGGGTCGGGTAAAATATTATTTGAAATAATAAATAGTAAATAGTCTATTTTATTTTAGCCGTGCATTCGGGCGCTTGAAAATAAAATATTTTATTTGGGAGAGAAAGTTTTAAAATTATATTTTATTTGAAAGGTACTGAAAATATCAACATTTCTCCTCTTTTTAGTACAGATAGTTTTCTCCTCTTTTCGTATTTCCTTTTATGATATTATATCGTCATACAGTATTGTAATATTTGGCAACATACCAGAAGCGTATGTGGTCACCGTTCACTCGACCGTAAAGATTTACGACTTCACGCCTCTCTCTCGTCCTCCAATCTCTCACTCAGCGCGGCGACTTCAAACAAGGAAATAGGGATAGCGATCCGCTTATGCGGCGCAAGAAGCCAGTTGCCTATTTTGGTGATTTACTGTATGTGATTTACCTAATAGATCCACCAAGTCTTTATCATTTCCTGATGGCTCGAACTTGCGTTCCTCTACTTCCACATCTACCTTTTCATGTTCCGATTTTTCCTGCAAAAGTGACATACCACTACAAGCTACAACCTTTCTGAAAATACGACTACTTGCAATACGAAAATGAAACTAACTTTATTTACATCGTCTTTTCGTGCCGCCTTTTTATCATCCCTTTTTGCACTTCCCTTTCCATCCGATTTTTTCCCAGCAGCCACGGATTTCCTTGCGCTTGCTCGGCCTTGTTGTTTCGGCTGATTTTTCGAAGGTCTAGTATTCCTGCGAGTAATTTGTCAACAATAATAATTATAATTAAACGTACTATCTTGAATTTTCAGTGCTTTGAACGTCAAACTATTAAATTAAAATTGGTTACTTCTGTTCGGAAGGTGTTAAAGGTGGCCACACGTCCGGGTCCCTCGCTGGTGCTTGATTCCACGAGCTGTCCGAACTATTGTAAGCCCACAGAGTAGGATCTCTCGTCGGTTCTTCAAACGATAAACACGAGCCACCTAAGTATTCGTTTTGGGTGTATTATATTATTTTCGTGTATACGTATATATATATCCTTATCAAAGAACGTCTGTGGATAATAATACCTAACAATCTTTCTCCGTGAGCGTCGACTTTGAAAAGCTGCAAAGTGTTTGATGTAGCCTTTACCTTCTCAAACTCTTGAACAATCTGATGTTGAACGAGTTGCCATTTAGCTTTTCGTGTGGCATCCGCGATGCTTGCAAGCAGTCGATGAATCTGTTGAACGACACCTTGATAATACACTCCGGACGTATCATAATTTCCAGTTAATGCCATTTCACGAGCCAACTTTGTATTCTCACAAATCTCATTGATCGAAACAGCCATGTTTCCTTGAAGGTACGTAGGGGGGTAACTACATGCGTATCTGCAATGGATACAATGAAATTGACTATGAAAAATTTTGTACTGTTTTTCATAATAAAAATTTTTAGCGCTGTTTAATGATTAGAATCAAAATTTGTTGGTATTGATTAACTAAAAAATGAGGTGAGATTAAATATTTAGTGTTTGCAATAATTTTAAAATACGCAGACTGCGATCAAAAATAATGATTAAAAATTAATGTTACCGATATGTAATTAGGTGTGTGACACTTTGAAAAATTAACTGCTTGAATTTCGTAGATTTGAATCGAGCAACTGTTCGATCGCCCGAATAGAAATGAAGTCACTGGCACAATATTTTCTCGGTCCTCCTGTAAACAATTATGACGTAAAGCCTTACGCATACGCGTATGTATACATGGAATCACCATATACAGAACGATGTTTTAACTATTAAATCATTAGGCCATTACAAGTGTGTATCCATAACTGTATCACGAATAGAGAACGGTATGAACTGAGATCCGTCAACAAAAAAAAGTAGATGAAATGTAACCTATTATTAAATACGCGCGTTTAGAAATAAGAAGGTAAATGAAACCTTTAAAAAAAGTTACCGACCGTAAACAGACGTGTGCAACATAATTTACTCGAATTTGTTCAACAGTGCCGCCATGTTAATTCTAAACCGTGGGTTTTTTAAATACCCGTCATCGCTTAAGATCTGTCGGAGTTGCTGGAAGTTTGCGACCACATCTTCGGCGACTGCTTAAACTTTAAATTTAGTGTTGCTCACGTAAATTTTAAAGTACCGAGAATGTACATTCCATTAAGTGATTATTCTATTGCGCAGGATAATATGAAAATCAATGTACTACCACCTCGAATTTGAATCGAGGAAAGTATTGCAAGTTTTATAGGTGTTGAAGGTACATTAAGGTTAGGGTGCGTGGGTGCTCCAAGTTACAGGTACCCGAGCCTCGGGTCGGGTAGCAATGGAGTCAGGTCGGGATCCCAAGAATTTGTCGGCATATCAACATATTCGGGTACCTATTATTTTGGGACCCAATTTTTGATTTGGAATATCCGGCTCAGAACATGTTTCTGTCATGTTTCATTGTCACTGTTTAGATTAGGTTAAGGTTAAGTTAGGTTAGGTTATATAATAATAGGCTAGGTTATATAACCTAACCTAGAATCGGGTCTCGAAGTACGTAACTGGTACCCGAATATGTTGATGCGCCGACAACCAACTTTTGACGACCCCTCAAATTTTGGGTATTCTCATTCCCCTAGTTCAGGCATATATTGAATTAAACGAGTAAAAGCTAGGGAATAAGGAATACATAAACCCTATGCGTATTTTACCACGGGATTGTTAACGCGAAATAGTTTGAAATATAGTTACATCCTTCGACCAGTTTCGTATGCAAACGGTAATGCGGTATATACAAATACATTGAACCTATATTTCGTTACAGACTTCGTAAAAGTAAAATATAACTCGTTGCTTTTATAAAAAATTTCGTAAGACAACGAACTAAAAGTAACGAGGGCTCTTTTTTTAAATGCAGGGTACTTCTGATGATAGTGCAGGTTAGACTTATATGCAAATTATTTGTTGCTAACATTAAAATTCGATTTCTTCGATCCGTATAATGGTATTGATAGTACTAATTGCCAATGATATTAATGGACACCATATTTTCAGATATGCAACGGTTTCCCATGCACGAAGTGCTGAAGCCGTTACTTTGGTTGAAAGGTAAATGGAGGACTAAAAATCATGGAAAAGGTAAATTTCCAACAATCAAGCCGTTTTCGTACTGCGAAGAGATGAGCTTTACGTCTATCGGTCAACCAATGTTGAATTACTCTGGGCAAAGCTGGAATCCAGAAACTAAGAGGCCGATGCACTACGAAGTTGGATTCCTGAAAATAATACCAGATACGAATAGAGTATTTTTACTTTTGGCTCACAATTTTGGTGTAACTACTGTGGAGGAAGGAGTGATTGAGAATGAAACTATTACGTTACGGACTACTCACATAGGTAGACCGACAGAGGGAACAAGGCCGCCTGTAGTTCTCGAGGTATATTCGTTTACATAAAGTAAAGTAGCCAGAGAGAGCCAGATGTATTTAATTATTATTTAAACAGCTACGAAGACGATTTCAACTTATTGGGGACTGCCTGCACCACACACTATGCATGGCTACAGAGAAAACACCAGATATTCAAGAACATTTGCATGCAACTTACGTCAAACAGTGGGATGAAGATGATTAATATTCATTAAATAAAATGGGGAAATGATACTGGGATGGGAGAAATTAATATAGTTAAATTTGCAGGATCTAGGGAGGTAATGTATTACAATGAAATAAACAGAAAGTATTATACTGTATAAATTTGAATCAAAGTATTACTTGTAGACTGAGTTTATTGTAGAATATAATAATTACACGTGTAGAATATAATAATTACACATTTGCATAGGTCAGTAAAAACTTGAAATATTTTTCAGAAAGATTAAATTTACTTGGTTTTAGAAATAGTATAATAAATGTGTGTATGCAATTCTTCGGAAGTTTTGTGAAGAAAATTGAAAACTGTTTGCACTTGTTTTTGCAATTAAACTGAAAGCGTTGCAATAAAAAACAACAACAAAGAATACAGTGAGAAATTGCATTATGATTTTCTGAATAAATCACTTATACTGAAGTATTGAGTAACTTCGTAAGAGAGGGATGATAGTTGTTAAAATGCGTATGCTGGATGATATAAAAAAAATTATTTCAATAAAGAAATGATCGAACTACTATCATCGATACTCCTAAGCGCTCTTGTTTGCTTCGATTTAATATTAAAAATAACTTTAAGTTCACTAATCGACATTTCAAATATATAGAAATAAACACAGATATTTTTAATTGATATAAAAATTTAATTTATGTACAATTTTTTTTTTATAAAAAACGAAATTTTTAAATTGTTGTTTTAATCAGAATTACAAATAATCGCAAACAGATTCTTCGAATAACCAATAATATCATTTATTATCGAGCTAAAATATTATTTTCTATATTCCATGCATATACATTTTATTATCGCGTGAGTTAGCGGAGGAGTAGGGACTACACCTGCGTGTTTACCTGCCGTAGCACCCCCGACCCTGCCATTGTAGAATGTTAGGTACGACAGTTGCTCGTAGTACCGAACCAAAGAAAGATCGCTGCAATGTCTCCTATTATGTGATTGTTTTAATTGAAACATGTCTACGTAACATATTCTACCATGTAAGTTGTTTCCTGGATAATTATTCACCGATTATTGGCCATGCGTTTATTTGATTACAAATTTGCAATTGTTTACGTTTACATGGAGCATAAAGCGATATTAAAACGCATACGTGTATATTAGTCGGGAAAATAATATTTATTTACAGCACGCAATGTTTAGTATTTTTGCGGGGCAACGCGATGTTTGCAAACGTTGTCCAACCCTCGCATACAGTTTCGCTGTAATTTTTCGTAATAAGCGCCGGATATCGAATATCGATACAATCGATCGCTTCGATTTTTTGAATTAGTTCACGTTAAGTTCTACGATATGACGTCGTTTTACGACAGTTACGATTATTATAAGACGATGCTCGAGCTGCAGGAAAAGTTACGAAAAAGGTAAGAATTGTCTGCTGAAAAATTGATTAAATATGAACGTATAGTTTTTGAAAGTAGATAGTGCAATACATTACGCGTGCCTCGTGTACAATTGTTACAGCGAGGAGGAGAGAATTAGACTGGAGGAGAGGTTCAAAATACTTGCACAGGAGTCGCGTAATAGGTAAGTTTCTTGAACTTAAGTTATTTGAGTATTTAACGATGATATTATTAATTGTATTAATTATATGGTTCATGTGGACGACTTTACATTATTAAAGTAATAGCTAGTTCTATTAAAGAACTGTGCAAAGTGCATCCACGAAAAATATATCGGGGTAGTAGTTACGGTTATAAGTTTTATTTATGACCCTTACAATAATTATTGCGAAGGTATTTCGGAGATGCATATTGATTAGGATGCGACCCAGATATGCGAAATGTTACGAACTATACATATACCTGAAAATGACCTTTGTCTTGAAATTGATTTCCAGCATGAATTCCGTGTTCGTCGTGTTTACATTCGGAACTAACTTGGCTAAAACGTTGATTACATATACATAAAGCACAGGAGCTACATAGGCATTCCCTCGTACATTTTTACGATAACCACCATTCTATGTATATATTTGGCGTATATCCAGGGTGTTCGATTACACGTGGGCACAAATAAAAAATAAGGTGAAAATCAAGAATGACGGAATTGCGTTTAGGGCTTAGTTGTCAAGTTATTCACAATTATAAATCGGCCCAGAGACCCCTTAATGCAGGCAACTCGATGCGCACCGTTGGCCACGTGGACTACTGTCCAAGTCTATACAGGGTATCAGCGGTAACTATGGACCGTCGTTTATTTCCTTACGTATTGGAGACAGAACAAACCTTTTTATGTGAAAACTGCATGGTTCAAGGGGGCACATTCTTCGATGAAAGCGAATTTTTGTTTACTTTATTATTTAATAAGAATATTCAAATCAAGTTCGTTTTTTTAAATATGGTTACCGGCGCACCCTGTATACTTGCTGCAGTCGCCCCAGCAAACGACAGTGTATGTTAAGTTGCCTACACTCAGGCGTCTTTCGACCGATTTTTAATTGTAAATAACTCATTAAGAAAGCCTTAAGTAGAGTTCTGTCACTCTTGATTTTGGTCTTACTGTAGCCCACAGAATGACCCCTTACATTTCTATCCACGTGTAATCAAACACCCTATATATCTACATATACTACTACTCACTATCTCTAGCGAAGAAGTAATCTTTTGCCAATGTCACGCAATGTTCTTCGATCGTGCAGACATTTAAACGGAATTTAGTAGCCTTGATTTCGGTGGAATAACTACTCTGTCCTTTTTCATTTATAAGTCCTTAACGGTTCGATAAAAATTAAGGATCTTAAAAAGACGAAAAAAGCAATGACATTAATGCAATTTCAGGCACGACGCGTGTATAAATCGATTGCGTTTAAGGTACATAGAGTTCTTAGAGGAACAACGTGCGAGGGATGAAAGGAATCATAAGCTTCTCGAGGCATTGGATAGAGTAGACAATAGTCTTACATTGATGACTGCGAAAACAGATAGACTTAATGCCCTTAGAGTGAGTTTCCTCGTTTTGGCAACTTTAATTCTAAGGAATATCGCATGCTTGTAAAATGCACTATTAATTACAAGATTTAAATGTATTCCACTTTCATATGTTAGCATTAGACTGCGGATTTTTATGCAAACTCATATTTTTCAGAATGTAGCAAAAACAGTAAAACTTCAATAGAAAATTATTTCATCTATCAGGTATTTTAAAAAGCACTATAATTTTGATATTTTGCATATTCTTTCATATTACGTGCACTCTGTGCAATTTAGTATCTTGAAATTTCCTATAAATGCATAAAAATTCGCAGTCTAGTTATTATTTATTCACAGATTTACTTGTAGAATTTAATTGTGTTTAATTTTCAGGAACATTTATTTGTCCTTTTTGACGCCACTTTTATATAGTGTAATGCACTTTTGCTTATAGTAGCACACAGACACACATATACAGTACTATATGATTGCACATACAAATATATAAATGTTCGTATGTATGTATAAATAGAATTGTCCAATGAGCTCGTGTGGATTTTTATGAATAAGCATTTTTCGTTTTTCTTTTCCAAAATCTTTTGGATTGAATATTCGATATGTTTAACTCGGTAATTACGTATGGGATCAAGTCCAATATGTACTTACGAATCCATCAATTTCAATAACCAAGTTTCATTTTATGGGTTTCGATTACTACTCAAAAACAATAAAGTTTCAATGAGTATGCTTGCAATGTAATCATTTTATACAAGTTGGTTTCGAACTCTAGAATAAATACCTGTAGGTTCGAAAACGTATTTGTAAGTAGTTCGATCTCAGAAAGTTTCGAAGCTTTCACAAGTAGTACTCGAACTCTGTGTGCGAATGAGATACAAATAGCAGATTGTCTATTGCCACTATTGTGTACATACGATAACATTTAGTGATGGGATAAAATAGAGGGTGTAAAGAAATTATATATAACGACCACCACAGCCTGATTCTACACCTTTAGATCGGTGGACATTTGTGAAAAAAGGCTAGGAATTCTATTCAGTATCCCATTTGAACAAAACTTACTCGCGATTAGCTTTGTACTATGGGAACATTTGTCCCCTCAGAAAGAATATTTTCGAAGACAGGAAGCATTATTGATAAAAAGCGAAACAGGTTAAGGCCGAAAATTGTCAACCAATTATTATTTCTAAATACTTGCAAATATACAAATGTAAATAAATAAATTATTTATTCAAAATGTAGCAAGCAAATTGATTTTGTTAAAAAAATATGGGTAAATAAGTAAAATATAGATAATTTGTATATAATTATCACTAAACCACATACAATTGCAGAGAATAGAGAACTTCTGATTGAAGTACTCATAAAAGGTTCGAAGCTACTCGGCGAGGGTTCAAGTGTACTTGGAAGTACCGCTTACGCTTCACGAAATACTTGGAAAGATTTCGAACCTTTTTTGGCTGGGTTCGAGTCTACTTGAAAGTATTGCTTTACTTTTTCGAAGTACTTATGAAACATTCGAAACTATCCAGTTAGATTCGAATCAACTTGTAATGTCCTTTATCCCATCCCTATCGGTAATTAACCATTACAGTAATGTTTCGAAGAATTATTTATTTCTCAATTAATCAGTAGAGCTCCTAAACGTTCCTTATCAAGATCAGAGATTCAGTTTTAAAAAGGAGAAGCAACAGAAGCTATAAAATGATGTACAGTTTACGCTCGTTCAGGGGGCAAATTTATTTCGGGAGAAAATTGGCCGAGGAATAAAAACCGCACGAACTTACTGGAAGACCAAAATATACGAAACAAATATAAATGTATGTGGGACATGAGAATATCTGATTATATTTCAGAAACAGTATGAAGCTTATCTTCGTCGGATGTACAAAGTCCTTAATCCACCGGGAAGTACCATCGACGACAGCGACGTCGAGAAACAGCGCAGAGGTGCATATTTCCGGGAAGACGCCGCGGTGAAAGGAATCGATTCGTCTTCCGAAATAAAAAGTGCTTCACCTTTGGAAATGTATTCATTGAACGGCGCAGCGAGTCGAACGATATCACCATCGGTATCAAAATGGTCTAAACCATACGGCACTTACCCCGATCATCAACGAAGTGTACCGCAATCAATAAGCTTGAATCAGCAAATGGACAACCCTCGGAATACTCCGCGAATGTATTCAACGAATCCAGAGAGTGCTAACGCACAATTGTTGGTTCACGGCCAATTCTCACAGACGTTCCAACAAAGACGGCCGTTCGATCGAAATGAACAAGTCCCATATGCTTCACATTTATCGTCCAACCGATCGACTTCGTTCCGGCAGCAAGTTGATCCTCCCTCGAACGAACCCTCGTGGGAACGAGCCGAAGCGGGTCGCGTTGGGTCGGAAATTGCGATGCCGGATCATACGAACGGCAGCGCACCGAAATACAAGTTTTTGGATGTGTCCTCGTACCGATTTGGTCCGACCTCTCCGCAGAATTATGCTCGTTCGCCTCCAAAGATGGACCCTTTTCAACAAGGAAACGATAAAGCATCCTTCCTAGATAGCGTGCAAAAACAGGCCAAGAGCGTTACTCAAATTCCGCCGGTCCATACTATTCCGGAACAAAGTATATGCGGCAGACCTTTCATTTTACCAAGGAAAGTCATTCCGAGCTACTTCAGCTCATCGCCAAGGAGGCTTGATTATTGTTCAAGAAAATCTATCAGCGACTCCCCCGCGCGTTCGCTAACGACTTCCGACGTGGACGACATAATAAAACGGCACAAACGCCTCGCCGCAAGAAGTTTCGTTGGGCCGCAGGTGCCGGTCGATACGAGACAAACCGCGGCGGAAGAAGACTCGTGCGGCACCGCGATTAGCGTGGAGAACGAACTGGACAGGTATATTGATAAAATTCGGAGGCTCCATCGCGATCTTGACGCGCAAAGTTTGGAGGAGATCGATCGGGAGCGGGATATTGTTGGCAGGACCTTTAACGCTTCCTCGCCGGCTGATTACTCTGTGCCTTCCATCGAGGGCCAATCGAAAGGGCATCTTCCCAAGGGGGTGGGGAAGGTTTTGGCATTGGCGAACGATTTGGCGTCTAGGACGGTGGCGTTGGACGCTGCCAACGTTTCTGGAATGGAATGCACGGATGAAAATACAAATTTGGGTGCGGTGCGAAACGACACTCCTAATTTAGAAAGAAATAACATGATGTTTTCTTCCACGAACGAGGCACGCGGTGCGGCGGTACCGCTTGTAAAAGACAAAATTAGCAGCGATATCGAGTTACATCAGCCGGAATTGGATTCACATCAAATTATTGAAAAGCCTTGGGAGCAACGTTTCAGTGGTTCGGTTAATATTCTGAAGCAGGGTGATCAGATGTTGCCCGAAATAGAAATAAATGAAATGAAAGGTTTCACAGTTCCTCGTCCAAACGACGTAGTCACAGAACTAAAGGACACTGAGGATATTCTGTCTGAAAGTCAACAAGGAAATGATGACAGTATTTATACGGCACAGGAATCGAATCTTCAGCAATATTTCTTTGACGAGGTGGATGTTCTAGAACCATGGGATTTGGATATCTTGCAGAAGCGAGTAAAAAATATTGATTTAACTGACAGAACTGAGGAGGCGCCCAGTGTGAAAGAAATACATATGGATTCTAAATTGAATCAGTATAACGCGGAGAGTCCTGAATTTTCAAATGGAATAAATGATTTGGAAAATCAAGTGATCGAGCAAGGTTCAAAAGAGATCGTTAGTGAAAGGGATGACGTAAATAGTAATTTAGAACATGGGGCTGCTGAATATTTCAAACAAGAAGATACTTCTATAGATAAGAATGAAGAGCATGATGATAAGAGCGATGCGAATACCATGAATGCTGCAGAAAATATGGAAGCAGGGAAGCATCAAGTTGATGAGTATAATGAGTTCAACGATGAACAAAGGAGAAAATGTGATGAGAATAATATTGAACCTGACAAAAATCAGCAAAATGTATCGCAAATGTCAGGCGAGTATAGTAACCAAAATTATTACGGGGACTCCAATCAAGCAGAGAATTACGCGCGGGATAATGAACTGGTGTATACTGGTGTGAGCGAAGAGTATAATTACGAGCAAAACGTGTCGTATGAAGGTGATCAAGATAGGAATTACGATCCCAACACGTCGTATGAAGGTAATCGAGAGGAGCGTTGCGAGCAGAATGTTGCGTATGAAACTGATCGGGATCAAAATGTTGCATGTGAAAGTAATCAGAATCAAAATTACGATCAAAACAACGAAAGTGATCAAAATCAAAATTACGATCGGAACGTTGCGTACGAAAGTAATGAAAATTACGATGAGAATTTAACACACGAAGCTGATCGAAGCCAAGGATACGAAGAATTTGTTAATGCGGAGTACGCGCAAGAATCGAACGAGCAGTACGGAGAATATGCGAGTGGACAATATGATTCTGAAAATCGGTACGAACACGATCCTAACGCGCGACACCGGGAAGACACTGATCAACAATACGCGTATGCTTATGAGCAACAATACGATTTGAATGAAGCAAACAACGCGTCTGGGAATAAACCGATTGAATATGCGGATGATTATGATTCTAATCGGGCGGCGTTTGAACAAGAGGGCAAAGTGAACGACGAGCGCAAGGAACTGCAAGAGAAATCGATACATCCTGAAGATAATGTCCCTCCAGATGTTCCTCAAAGTAAAAATGAAAAGTTGTCTTCTGAGAACGAGCCGAAGAAAAAGAAGGACGTAATTAAATCTTTATTGGATTCGGATACAGATAGTACAATTGAGAGGAATGTGTCGAATGCAGAAAGTGACTTCGATTTTAATTGAAATGAAATGTCCAGGTATTAGAGGGAAGTTTGTATTGAACGTATTCGAGGCTCCACGCATGTTTCTTATTCATTATTTAACGTACATTTGTATGATATATGTTTAAAGTTCTTACAGTAAGTATTTAGACAATGTAAAGTTAATGTAATGTAATAAATTTACGCATAGGTATTAACGAACAAAAAGTATTTTGGTTATGATATTTTAATAATCTCTCTTGTTTCAATGTTTTTGTTATTTTAATGACGAATTCCGCTTTGTTGTTTCTTATTCTCAATTGTAGGCAAATAATCTCCGGATGATATAAGATCGGTTTGATAATCATAAGATCTGTCCAATTGAAATGAACAAATTTGAACCTGTAGGCTACCTATACATGTTTGAGAACCACGCCGATGTTCATGTTATTTTTGTAGCAATAAGTTAAATAGAAAATATTTTTAGCATCCCTATCCTAGAAACTGTCACCGCGATTTTGGTAGATATGTAATAGCTTTTGGCATACAAGTGGATAAATGTAGCAGAATTAATGGTTTGACATCAACTCAGGTTCACATATGAAACTGATTTATATGTTTATATCTGTATACAAATGTTTGCAAATGCCACTATATATAGTGCGTTAAAAAAGAAGGGCCCGTAACACAAGGAGCCTACAGTACTCACCAAGGGGAGCAAAAAATGTCTAATCAACGTAGGTCCTAAAATAACCCATTCGTTGCAAAATCAATTTCTATACCTTAGTTCAAGCGTATTAACTCTCATTTGTCCCTCATGCCAATTTGACACAATTTTCTCATAGAAAGTTATATTATTCGGCCATTTGCGTAGAAATTTGCCTGAGAATTTGCGATTTGGATTTTTTTAACACGAAGCTTATAGAGGGTAACCCACTAAATATTGACACTCTGATTTATGTTACTATTATTATCCGCATAAAAAAATGGTTTCAGATAAATGTAGAATGACATCAAGGGAGTCATATTTTTACCTTATTTGTTTTTGTAAACGCGATCATACAGTTGTAATCACATAGATCGACTCTGCTCATCATTTTGCACAAAAAAGTATTAGGCAACATGATTGAAAACCGATTAGTTTAAGAGATATGTCACCTTTAATCTAGTAGAATTTACCATGTGTAAGATAAGGGAAGCATCGATAGAAGAGTACTGCCTTATGTCTTTCTTTGCCTTGAAATATCTTTTTAACCAATCAGTTTTCAATCATGTTACCGTAATACTTTTTTTTTTGCAAAATACCAAATCGAGTCGATCTGTGTGATTAAACGTATAAGATTATGTTTAAAAGAACAAAGTTGACCTTCACATGACCTTTACGCGACCACCTGCGGGAAAAATTGGAGCATCAAAACAATGACCCCCTTGTAGCCATTCAACTTTTACCTGAAAGATTTTTTTATACTGATAATAATAGTGACGTAAGTCAATATTTAGTGAGGTCACCCTGAATGTTGGTTTCCTTATTTTCGATAAGAACATGTTGTAAAATTAATTATTCGTGCTTTCATTTCATTAATTTTTCTACCACAATGCTAATTAGATAACCAAGGGAGGAATTGAGTTGGCAGAATGTGGGACAAATGATGGTTAAAAGTGAATTATTATCAATATTAAAAAAGATCATTTTATAGACGCAATCGTAGTACAAACTTTCATCTTTGTAAGTTTCCGATATGCCTTGCTTCCATTTCAATGCAAAGCTGGCATACGATATAAAACTTGATTTTACAATGAGAAGGTTGGTTTTAAGACCTATGTTGATTTAGTATGTTTTATTCTTCGTTGGTGAGTACTATAAGCTCCTTGAGTTATGAAAACTTATTTTTTAACTCCTGTACTTTCGGGAATACGTTTGTTAAAAATTCTGTGAAAACATTGATATTGCTTAGTTTGGTCTGGTTTGGTTAAAAGGTTGGGCACCTTTTAACGGTGCACCGGTAACGGTTGGATGCACGGTATGGATTTTCGCAAGATCGACAGACCTGCGCCAGTTGTGCGACGCGTTCGCATTGCTACCCGCGTCGCTTTACCAATCGTTCCCATTGCCGTATGTACATCTCTTTACTTTCCACTAACGTAAATGTTACAGATGATCCTTCCATTTAAGATTCCACAAATATCTCATAAACATTGTATATTTTATCCTCAACCCAGCAGTATTGAATTTATTTAAAAACTCAGCAATTAATAATTGTCTACTGTACGCCAATGCGCGAGATATTTGCAATTTGCACCAAGTAGATAGGTATAGCACACTTCTGACTTGAAATTGTTCATCATTTCTGTGTATTCCATAAACGATATAATAAATGAACAATGCTTACTTTACGAGTGAGGTTACTTTATTTACTAAAAAAGTGGAAAAGTAGAGGCATTAATTTTACATCAGTAGCAGATTAATATATTTCAGTAATGTAATTTAACGAATATCTTCTGCTATCTAGTGAAATTTCGGTTAATTCTTGCCATTAAGGCGGGACCGGTCGATTTGGTCGACATTGCGCGAAGGCCGTCCGGCGGGTAGATACGCTCCTGTACGACACATCGTGGCTGAAACGTGCAGTGACAGTCGGTGGCTCACAGCACGCTCCAGCGTGCCGGAACTTTAGTGTGTGATTTTCCTTCTATCAACAAGTGTATTACAAGCAATTGTTTGCCAAAATTTCCACTCTTATTTCTCTAACGATCCAATAATTCCGCATTAATCGCATATACGCACTTCTTTCTCTCGTGTTTGCGGCAAAATACGAAGCCGTGACCTTGTATCTACATGGAATGCCGCTCCAAAGCGCAAACTGAATGCTGCCATCTGAATACACGTACTCATTGAAACAAGCGATGTTAAAGAGATACAGTGCTTTGTGATCGTTTTGTTAAACTTTTTATACAAGTACGTATTCAGTTATTGCGTACGATTTGCTGCTGATACCAAGGGTTTTCTTGCTTCGCTGAAAGAGGAAACGCACACTCTGACGTCTCATTCGTGTACTCCAGAAATAGCGAAAGTGTAAGTATTAAGTTCCGTTTATATTTTTTCCGTACCTTTATAGCAGTTTACGTTGTACCGTATATTAATGACACTACTTATATGCATATTTATCCAATACATGTGCACTGATAAACGTACATACGTGTAAATAACGATGGACCAAGTCAATGTGCGTGCCATTTATCGGGATGATAAAGTAATGAATTAATAATTAAGGCAATTCGTGAACGTTTGTTATAAATTAACATTAAAAGACTAATAATCCCATTCTAATTACCTTCAATTTTCATTATGACCTATTTTTCCTCTAAATTAGTATTATTATTAGTATCGCCTTAATTACATGCTTCATTTCCGTTTCATTGCTCTTGTTTTTAAATCATGTTTTTAAATTTCTTAAATAGACCCTTTTAAATTTGTTTGAATTGCTATACAGAGTGTCCCACATAACTTGAATATCCCAAATATATCGCTTATTTTTTGTGACTAGGAAAAATGTCAAAAGAAAAAAAATATTTGGTTTGAAGGGGCAAACCATCGTAATACATATTTTTGATATATCGATATGATAGATACGGTCAAGCGACCTTATTTTACAAGAAAAATGAGTTGGTATCAAAGATTAGAGTTCAATTGCATCTGGTGGGTGCATCGGTGCATTCTCGTAAAAAATAAGGTCGTAGAAAGTTAGGACGTATTATGTCTAATGATTTTTTCCTCTATTATTTTTTTTCTACTTTTGCTTAAAAAAGAGGTGTAACCTGTCCCAGTTCCCAGATTCACCCTGTATATGTATATGTAGTATATTACTATACTATATGTATAGTGATATGCGTGTGTGTTAGCATAAATAGAGACTGAATTGCACGTTGAATAAAATTTAAACGGCACTGTTTTTAGAAGAATGGAGGATCTGGTAGATGTGAACGGCGTGAAGGAGGTAAACGGTGGAGCGGATAGGATTTACTACGAATTAAATGGCGAAGGGGACGCTGACAGTTCCACGACACCTCACAATGTTGACCATCATCGTGATCGTAAGTTTTATACTGATAATTTATCTAATCTATGCAATCATTTTTTGACTCATGGTTCAAGTATTCCATTTAAATTTATATCTTGTTTCCACGAGCTTGTAGCCGCGAGTGTTCGAGACCGCGGTTGAGCCTACCATGATCTTCTCTCGGCTGAGCACGCGCACTACGCGAGCTCTGATTCGTCAGTGCTTATTCGTTAATAATTCGAAAACTAAGCCTCAACCAACATTTTTGCAAAGGAGAAAGTTGTTCAGAATCACCTTAGCAATCACTCCCTTCAAATATTTGCATGAGGTAGCGGGACACTCTATATGGGTGCTCTATCTTAATGGCAATGTTGAGAAACTGTGGTTCGGAACCCAAAGAAAGCTAGGGGGAGCGTATTTGTTTTTGTTTTGCTAACGTGATGGGTTGTAAAATGTGTCACTTGACTTATTTTACCATCGTAAAAGATTTTATGTTCGTTGTTTATGTCCATTTCATCCTTTTTAACAGTAATCTGTTGAACTAAGAGCTAATTTTCCAAGAGCATCGTATTGCTGGCGTCGCAAGCTATTTTCAACATAAACTGCTTAATATATGGAGTCACGTAGTAATCACTGACACCGCTCTGAGCATCTCTGAACAAGTGGTCTAAATATGGGCTACTGGGTGAAATTCATCAAGGAAAAGTCTCTAGACGGGAAGGATTCGTGTTGCATATTTTGCAAGAGACTTCTCAAGAACTTTGGGTGTAGCATTCTTAGTGTTATCTGTGGGCACGAAATGCTTGTTGTAAAAAAGACATATATCTACGCTTTTGACTATTGTAAACAAACTATCAGCATTTAACTCTTCTTAGCATCGTTTGGGACCTGTCTAAAAATATTTCAGTCTGGAAGTATGCTGTTTTTACTTTTCTTTTAGATTATTTCAAGAGTAGCCCGTAATTTATAACAAACACGATTTTTGTTCAACTTATTTGAGTAGCACATCGTATAGCAAACATGTTGTGGATACTTACTGTAGTGTTACATTTTGAAAATTTCCAACCAATTTGGCAATAATGCCTGAAATGAAAGTGGCAGCCCATATTTAGACCACTTTCACTAACAATAATAAAAATGTAGAATAAAAATAGGTCAAATTTATCCGAGAATCGTGTTTGTAATTATTTTTAGGAGCCAATGAGGGTTAAGAAATTTAGAAATTCGTGAGGGTGCAAATATCAGGGTACAAACGGTTATTATTAGTTGCACTTGTTTACAAGAAGCACTTCACTTATATTAAGAGGGCTATTTTTTAATATGTTTATCGTATATGTATAAGCACCGTTAGAGCTTTTAGCATATCACGTTAAATAATATGCTGTTATTTTACTTCACCTCGCGATGGGTGAGAGATTTTAATAACAACGTTGTTAAATGTCTAGCTTTGAAAATCGGTATCTTCTAGATAGTAGCATAATTTCAAAGACAGTCAATAATCCGCAGTAGTGTCATAATAACGACTGCGCTTATTGCACATTACCTTATTAGCAGATAGCACGTTTCAACATTAAATGCTGTCGCAACTTAAACAGAGTTCAAATTGTACAATTACGCTATTATTACACCTCTTGTCGTGCTTGCTCTCCAGCTGTGATATTTATATCGATTGTTCGTATCCAGCATGCAATACGAACTTTAATTGCCTCCCCTTGTATGCATAATAGAATATCGTTGTGTACCTTGCGTGGTGTACCCGAGAGTTCCTTTTACAACATCATTATCACTTTACGTGTTTCGCTATTACGTTGTTACGTACAACGATATTATCACTTCATCTATTTTTTCGTTCGGCAATTGAGTTATGTAAGGTAACGGTCAAAAGCTTTTACACCTGATGCAACTGCGATTGAACCTGCACTCTTCCCAGACAAATTCTATTTCTAGAGGCAAGGCGAGCCCTAGGGATCTCTTATCTGAGGGACATAAACGAAACTTCTGGAAATTATGATTACACCCTAACTGTTCTCCCACGTGTAGGCCTTGTACACCTTCTCTAATTTGGATGCCCATTTTTTTTAGTATACAGGGTGTCCCAAGTAATACTTCCTACGATTTTTCAAGTACTTGCGATAATCTAACAAAAAAATATTTTAAACAAAAGTTCATCAGTTTTCAATTGGCTATACATTGCAATAATAGGTTGGACCAATGAATAATTATCCAAAATTTTACCGAAATCGGCGTATGTCGCTCGCTGAGCATTCTCTGTTAGTCTACTGTTCAGAGATAATTCAGTTTCTTGTTCAAACTTGATCGTAAGACTTTGAAGAAAGAATATATCGCTTGTTTCATAGTGAATATCGATTTCTCTCTTACCTAATTGCTCTAGAGAACCTTAATTAGAAACCACAAATTAGTATATCATAATCTACCTAATCAGCAAAACTTATCCTTAACCATTTTTCCGGTTACACTCGCCAAGCGCTGGCTAATAACGAAGGAAACATAAGGAAGGCTTGATATTAGTTTATCCTTTCTGAATCTTCGTGTTGCCCTGTCTACGTCCATATTTTAAAATAAATTCTTCCCCATTAATCATCCAATCACGGTTATTTCACTATTCGCATCAATACTCCCAGTTTTGTGAATTGTTCATACTCAAGGTCACGCGAAGGTCATAACTTCATCGGTCGATGGACTCGCCTTGACCTTCGCTATCATTGCGCCATGTCAAAAATACATGTATGTAGTAAACCAGGCTTTACCAATCCGCGGCCCAGGATAGCTATAAATGCGGCCCAGCAAACAATTACATGCTTACAAACTTTATGAAATTGCGACTAAAAATACCATTAATAATACTACAAAATATCTGATGAACACCTTGAGAACTCAATGAGACCTTACAACTACTTCCATCGAACCAAATATCGAAACATTAGTGTCCCAAAAACAATGTCAAATATCTAATTTCAAATTGCTGTCTTGCCTTTTACTTTTATAATAAAGAATGTATGATTTAATGAAGTTTAAATTACTTAAATATATTAACTATATATTCTACGCCTTTTTGCTCATAAGTTAGTTAGTGTTAGTGTTGGTGTTAGTGTATTTTATGTGTGGCTCAAGGAAACTAAAAGGCTGGAGACTCCTGTAGTAGACCTGCAGAGACACCCTGTATACGGCCCATGTCCCCCTTTGGCGCATCTCTCCATTGGACTTTTATCCTATTCTCAAGCTTAACAAGGGCATCGTGTGCGTAGTTATCACGCACGATGGCAGTAGGTATCGTTTAGGTAACGTTGTCGAAAATTTGGCGTAGAGCCTGTATTCTGTTTAACGTTATTCTCTTTCCGGTCGTGTCTCGAACCGAATAGTATTTTTGCCACTGCACGAAGGTTCCTCTCTGTCCGCTCGCCAGCGCACAGTACGCTCGCGAGTTTCGGTGTGTACGCGAATAGAAACAAGGCAACGTTCTCGTTTTGTGAGACAGTATACTACGTATTTCATTCGTTGATCAAGAAAACCACACATTCATTTTTCTTAGTGTTTTTTTGTTCTACGTTGCGAATGGCTAATATATAAATTCATAGCTTTTCTTTCTGCCAAAGAATCGTTCTCTATTGGCGCGTTCGTACTTCATACACACATAGCTCTGCTACGTAATTCATTTATGTCTTACGTCCGTCTTACCGTTTAAAACTATTCCGTTGTTAAACAATCGCCTGGCCATGCAATTACTAGCTTTAACTTGTATGAAACCGAAGTTATCCTGCGCGGCTTTTTAACTACCGCCTGTAGCAATGGGTACTGTTCGTTAGTAAAATAGTATTTGTCGAAGCATCGAGCAGAACGGTTAGCACGCGTGTGTTACAACTCGAAGTAGCTGAACTACAGCTAACCAAACACTGTGGCGTAAAAATCAGTTGTTACCTAGATCGTAACAGTCGAGCTCAAGAAATTGTTATTGAGAAGCGAACGTTTAAAATTACTGTGTTTCTTTGAAACCAAAAGTTGTAGATGGTACTGTGACGGTACTAGATGGTACTAGATGGTACAGATACTTGTCTTTTTTGCATACGTTTTAATATATTTTTTGGCACATGTTTCAAGACTATTTTAATTAACGTGAAATTCATTATATCGGGAGTGTAGCTTGTTGAAGCATTTTGTGAACGTTTATCGATAGAATCATGTCGAGCAGAGGTGTCACTACGACGGAAAACGATACTTTTTACTGTTTAAGGCTGCCGAATTTTCTTATCGATCCTGAGGATGAAGGTAAATATTGCCCTTTAATGTATAGGAGTATTTGTGGATGTTAATATATAGTGTGTCCCATAACTGGTGGTACAAACGAATAGGGGATGATGTGCGGTGAAAAAGTAAGTCGAAAATGTAGAATAACATTTTTTCACTTGAGACTTCGTTTTCAATAAAATCGACTTCAAACAATTGCTTGGTCCGCATGCATTGTTGGCTAATATGTATATTTACTGGTGCTTGCCTTAGATGATTGTCATTTCCACGATCGTCGATAACCACGATAATATCATTCAACCTATAGATAATAACTTCGGATAATTTTTATTTCTTTATTATACACGTATAAAACTGAACAAAAAAGTTTAACCGAAGATAAACTTCATTATTTCGGAAATTGTTCTGTCATCGTGTTGAGAATATGATTCTGCTGTATTTTCTGTTGTATTCTGGTGCCTTACTTCATTAAACGGCAGGACAATTTTCTGCTTTAATTGCTAATGCAAGCGGATTATGCAAATGTTAAAAATCGCTTTTTTTGGAAACGAAGCGTCAAATGACGAAGTTTTATTTTACATTTTCGACTTGTTCTTTCACGTAGGTTTAGCCCTCTTCCGGTTGCACCACAAGTTGCGGGACATCCTGTATTTGTTTCTTCTTAAAATAGCAACGTATGCTCAATGAAAATTATGATTTTCATCTCACATCTCAGTAGAGATGTTCATTTCTTATACTTTATATTTTGTTTATTACACATAGCACTTTAAATGCAAGATCAGTTAATTCGGTATTCAGGAACCTGTGCTGTGTAGGTACTTATACATATGTATATGTATTTATTATATTTCCTTTTTTTTAGGAATTGTGCATATTAAATGTTAAAGCAACTCCAAATGTGTATCATTTACCTTGTTGTCCAATTATTCATATAAAAATAACAAAACTACATATGTAAATTTTATTTATGATGTTTGTCAAATGAAAGTCCACGAAAATGTTATTTCTTATTAATGAATTAAAAAAAAAAGAAGAACAGTAAAATACTGAATACATGATATTATATGCTTATATTTTATTCTTAAGTTTTACGCTATGTGAAGATATGAAGCAATCTTACAATTGTGAAAAGAAGTAGCATGTGTTCCTTATATCAGTACTTAAATTGGCAGATGCTAATTGTAACTAACACTGCTTAGTACGTTACTCTTAACTATACCTACCTATTATGGTACGTGCAAAGCTAAAGAAGACCCTGCTAAGGCCATGCCAATGATTTACGTAATTTTAATACATTTGTAGTAAGTATTTATTATTTATTACAAATTTGTTACAAATTACCAATGCTTATCATACGACAAGAAAAATAACGCGATTCTTATACTGTTTCATTAACTTTTGATTTCGATTTCGCTATATGGTACAAAGAACATACAAATCTATTTGTGACTATATTTGTAAATATATTTGGAATGTTCAATGGGATATTAAATCATACTTTTTTATTTCCTTTTAAATAAAACTTTTTGTGACTATTGCCATATAACAGAAAGTGAATAGTACATATATACGGGGTGTTCGGCTACTGCACGTCAATATTTTAAGGGGCGATTGCTAAGGCGATTCCGAACAACATTTTTCTTGTACGAAAATGCTCATTAAGGTTTCGTTTTTGAATTATTAACGAAAAAACACTGACCAAACAGAGCGCGTGCTCAGCCACGGGTGTGTTCAAGGTCGCGATCGAGCGTACCACGATCTGCTCTTGACTCAGCGCGCGCTCTGATTGGTCAGTGTTTTTTCGTTAATAATTTAAAAACGAAGCCTTAACCAGCATTTTCGTACTGGAAAATGTTGTTCAGAATCGCCTCAGCAATCACCCCTTAAAATGTTGTCACGCAGCAGCCGAACACCCTTGTATGTACATGCAGTAACATCCTCGTGCGTTTTTAAACCACAATAAACTGTACAGAAATGTTTTAAAATGAAACGGTTGCGTAGGCGATCGTTTCAACAATTTTCCACCGTCGAATGTGATACGTTATCAGCGTCACGTACGCACAGGTATTATTCCTTGCGAATGTGGTAGCGTTGGTGTGAACAATTTGCGTGCCCCAGTATTGCCTCGTACTAGCTGAAACGAAGAGTTTTCCGGAAGAATCGATGACGATCTACGATTGCCGAGTTCAAGCGTGAAGTTTCCCTGTATCGAGCGTACTAATCTCTTTTTAAACTATTTCGTGGAAAGTGATAGTGTTCGTTTCATAGTCTCTGTACGGTTTTTTAACGTGTTCGACAGCTATGTTGTTAGTAATGTACAACTATTTGCGGTAGAAGTTGGCGATATCGATTCACGGAACATAATGTATGATTAACTTTTGTCTTTCAGTGACACGTGTATTCTTCGATATAGCATCATTATTTAGAAAAGACGTTTGTTGACGTTTGTAAAGGAATTGGATATATTTAGCCTGTTGCATATGTACGTTCTAATTGTGTACGTAGTTCGATGTTGCATTACGCAATCACAACAGAATCACATTGGATGCGCGGAAGACGGATAACTGGAAACAATTAACGTTTGGGACTACTCGTGTTTTATACGTATAGAAATTTAATCATGTATGAGGCATGGCGAAAGGCTCTCATGAAACGGCACCCAAAGAAGAAAGGTGGGCACCAATTTGTTATTTATGCTAGCCAAAAACATAAATTACGAAATTTCTTAATATATAAATTGAAAAATTTGTTGGACGACTGTGATGTTTTTAAAAATCTGTTTCCATTGTTGAGTATAAAATCTTAAATAATTGACCTCTTAGGATGAATATGGATCAGAGTCTTTATGGTTCAATTATTGCTTGTTGCACAAATATTAATTATTTTTGGCTACAAAGAAAAATTTATTATATTTAATTGAAAATCTGGGTGTTCATATTCCTCGTAGTGATAAACGCACATCTTTAGCAACTTTAACATCTTTAGTTTAAGCTTCGAGCAAAAATAATTGAGCTTGAGATGACAAATATACTACAAGTGGAACTGTTTGCAATTTATTGAAAATTTCCAAATTTCATAGCCACTTGGGCCAAGTATCTATATTGATCTAGTTCACGGAAAGCTTTTTGGCATTTGGAATTGGACTTTGATTCAGTGCCAGATTTCGATGCTTGAGGATTTGCAAATCTGACAAGAAAGGGTCTATATTTCCATTTCTTGTATATTCTTACACTTCTCTATACAGGGTGTTCATCCACACGGGGGAAAAGATTCAAGAGGCAATTGTATGGGCTAAGATAAGATGAGAAAACAGAATAAAGTTTTTTTCGTTTGAGGTTTCGTTTTTGAAAAAAATTGAGTTTTTCAAACATGTGACTACATTTTTGACAATTGTAATATTTTTCGATGAGGAAAGTGTAAATGCGTCATTTGTAGAACTATTAAATTCCAGAAATGATGATTAGTTTATAAATCTAGGATTTTCAAAATAGTTAATCGTTGGCAAAAGTTTGTAGAAACTTTATTCTTAATTATTTAAAATATTTTTTAATTGAAATGCGAGTGCTATTTTATGCCTATTGTTAGTTTTGTTATACAGTATGCTAGTTTTGCATGATGCTTTTATGTATTAGTCAGTTTAGATCAGTCACTAAATGTGTGTGGGGTTGATATATTGTAATACATTGGAATTAATCGACGAGGGGACCTAAGTATCGCTCATTTCTTCATCAAATAGATTGATCTTGTATAACTAATCTGCATTTGAATACTTGTAGCATCGTGCGATATAATGTAATAACCCAGATGGCACTGGACATCCAAATCGGGTCCGAAAAAACGTACAAGTGTTCGAGGTCCATTTTAAGCTTCCATAGGGTGTTCTGAGGATCTAAATTCTGGACGTTTTAAGACCGTCCATAGGATGTTTCCAGAACCTAAATTTTGGACGTTTTAGGAACGTCCAATTCGAATGTCCGGTGGACGCTCTGGAGACGTAAATTCTAAATGTTTTAAGAACGCCCATTTTGAATATTCTATGGACGCCCCGAGGACCAGAATTCTGGACGTTTGAAGAACGTCGATTGTGAAAGTCCTGCGGATGTCGTGGGGACATCAATTTTGGACATTTTTAAGAATGCCCGTTGCTTAAATATTACGAATGTTCTTAGCTCATAAATATCAGATGTTTTAAAAGCACCCATTTTGTATGTGCTGCGGATGTTTTGAAAGACTAAACTTCTACATAAATTGCCGGTATGCAAATTGTTTTTTCTGTTTTATTTATTTCTTACATGATTTTTAAGAACTATTGCATATGCCTTTTCTTGGGCATTTATTTTTTCAATTACACATATGTATATAGATATGTATTAGTAGTGTGTTAGTGTTATACAAGGGGTGGTAAAGGCGCGAGAAGTTGTAAATTATAATTACTTATTAAGGTTAGAGCCAGTTATTTATTTCTTACATGATTTTTAAGAACTATTGCATATGCCTTTTCTTGGGCATTTATTTTTTCAATTACACATATGTATATAGATATGTATTAGTAGTGTGTTAGTGTTATACAAGGGGTGGTAAAGGCGCGAGAAGTTGTAAATTATAATTACTTATTAAGGTTAGAGCCAGTTAGAGTGCTCGCTTGCCAGCGGATGGACCAGAGTTTCTATTCCCGATCCTCTGGTCTGGACTTCTCCTACATCCTAGGACCTATGTCCTAAAAGTGCATGTAATAGTAAATTTACGTATACGCCAAAAACGTGTATAATTGGTTGTAAAACAACAAAATCTTCTACACTTTGTTTCATAATGTTCGAGTACGTGAATTTAAGTTAAGCTAGGTTAGGTTATTTACTCCGGATCAGACTGCTAAAAGCTAATAATTTTTGGCGTTTAGTAACTGAAAGTATCTTATACGCCCTTCAAGACATCGACAAAGCATTTTTAAAAGCTCTTTAAACGACCAGAAACGACTTTGGGACGTCCATAAGTCGTCCACAAAACATCCAAATGTACTTCCATTTAGACGTTAAACGGACGTCCACAAGACAAGACGTCCTGCTTTGGACGTTCAATGGATTCCAGAACGTCCGCAACGAACGTCCTATGAAGGTCCATAAAATGTTCTGCCGCTATCTGGGACGTGTGAACACGTTTTTCTTATTATTCAACATGATCCCACAAATTACTCTCATTATGCTTCATCGCGTGATAAAGCGTTTTTAAAATGCCCACACTGGACATCCGTAAAACATCCGTAAAGCGTTTTTAGAACATCTACACATGACGTCCATAGAACGTCCACAAGAAACCCACAGAACATCCAAATGTACGTCCATTTGAATGTTAAACGGACGTCCATAGGACGCCCTGCTTTGTAACAAGCACGTACCCAGGGCATTCACAGGACGTATGGACATTGCAGGGATGTTTTGGTGCTATCTGGGAATTGCAACACATAGGAAAAAGAAATGTAATATTTCCTAAAGCAATTGGCAATTACACTTTTACTTAGACATAAAGATTATATTCATATGGATATCCATTTCATCATATTCAAATATCATCACTAAAAGTACCATCCGCCTTACAACCTTACATTGTAATTTAGGAACATTTTATTGTTAGCATCTACATATGCTGCAATATGGATCAACTGTTGCAAAACTATATGGAAAGCATCAGCATTTGTATAAACTTCGATTATTAACATGTCGCTGTTTTCGTTTACTTATGTTACACATTTTTCCCGATCGGTTGTATTGTATGCGCATACGTACCAAGTGTGCAGTTTAGGGGAATGTGGGTCAAATAAGAGCACGCAATTGCACAGTGCCTACGTGTACACATAGTATGCATCCATACGAGAATCGTGGTAAATATCCAAGTTATTTTCACGCAAACTCTTCTCATACACATGTCATTGTTGATTCATACTCTATTATTATACAATGTTAATTTTAGTAGATCTGCACCCGCGGTATAATAGATCATTCATCATACAGGAATTTTACATTCTAATTTTACATTGCGTTGAGAGATTGATTCTGTAATAAAAACATGTTGCCATTTCGGACGCTTCAAATGTTCTTAGGTGAACCTATGATTATTAATGCAAAATTTGATGCGAAATTAATTTTATATAATATTTATTTCGATTATTAAAACATTAATCTACCTACTGAACCCGAACAACTAACAGATTCTGTGAAAATTGAATTGGACCTATATAGATCGAATAATTTGTGATAGTTTATATTTGCCGAAACTGAATGGATTCAATTATTGAAAATAAAAAGTAGAACAATGAAAATACAGAGAACAATAATAAATTAAAATGAAAAATAGAATGCTGTGTTATGTAAAATTGGTGTTGAACAAATCAAATACCTTTTAAAACAACAAACAATTACTAATCAGCATTTCTCTTTTAAAATTACATGTAAAAATAGCTGCTTTCATGAAAGTTGATAAATGCAAAGAACCACGCACATCTCGATTTACATAAATTCCTGAAATAAACAGCGACAGTACACGCATCTTCGAATTGTTTCTTGTCTTTGTGCGCGTTAACGCCATCATGAGCAGATGCTTGATAGTTGAGTCGTGTGCACATGGGGACACGCAGAGCGTGGATGAGTGCGCCTCTGGATTCTACGCTATCCACCAAGTGCCAACTCTACGCTACAGTCAGTGTATTCGATACTCGCGACCAGTTAACATGGTCAGTGCCCTCTGAACTACAAACTAGGCGCGCCTCTTTTACCTCGGCTGTTGTGTTTGTGCTCGAGGAATTTCACGTGTTCTCTCGCGCCGATAAACCTGTGCCGATTATAAATTCAAAGAAAGTGGTGTGCATATTCTAGTGTTTCGTGTGACATCCAGTAATTGGAAAAACCCTGTGATCTAAGCACTTCGAAGTGACGCGAACGCGTGGTACAGAATTTGTGAGCGTGCTTCCAAGAATCTTCGAAGTGTCGATCGTCCATGCAACAAGTTTTTACACGCGCTGAATCCTTTTTAATTTCACCGAAATCAGCAAATTTCTTTAGTGTGCAAAAACACAGAACCTTTGGGTATACAAGTTTTCCTCTGGAACTTGTTTGTTGTAGGCGTCCCAGCAGATAAATCATTGCTCAATTCAGACACTCTCCCTACGCTTTTATTGTAGCGTTTACGTACTGGCAAGAATTTTTTTCCTTTTTTCTTGCATTTTCGACCAACTACAAAATTTTGTTCACTCGCTGTAAAAATATGTAATAAGGAAAACATCGCACAATTTTGCAGAATGCATTGAGAATGCAAAAAGTATATGCGAGTACTGTTAAAAGTACTAATTATCAAAAAGTACTTATAAGAACTTTCAAAAGTACTAATTATCAACAAGTACTTACAAGAACTTTCAAAAGTACTAATTACCGAAAAGTACTTGAAAATGCTTTCAAAAGTACTTATTAGCAAAAAGTATTTTCAAGTACTTTTAGAGGTACCAATTATCAAAAAGTACAAGTAAAACCCACTTTTTTCTGCTATAGCAATAACTTAAAAGCGGTCACCTTTGGTGTTGCGTGATAATTACAGAAATCGAGTAATTTGTTTAATGTCTCATATCTTATCTATATAATTGTGGTCTAGGCAACGTTTATGTAAACGTCTCGAAGCGATTTATCTTCGATAATCGTCTGCGTGCGGTTCCAAGGTTTTGGACACTTTCCAAACTCAAATACTGGCAACTCATATGGCCAGACAATCTTATCTTCTCAAAGTAATTGCCCCGAGGGGCCAGCTTTATTAACTGGTCCCGGCTAATTTATATGCGCGAGGTGTTCTATTTATAAACCAACAGCGACACGATTATGGTCAATTTGATTAAATGGGTTTCTGCTGCGCAGAAAATAAAACATCCGTCAAGTCGTTGAAGTTCTGTTAGTTCTGACAACTTATTATGCCTGTTCGGGAGGGAACTGTTTGCCTACAGCCGATGGCGGGCGGAGACCAGAAGTTCGCTGTACTTTTGTAATCAACATAACAAACAGCCATGAACAATGATCCCTTTTTGTCTCGCGATATTCTCACCGCTTCATTCTATGTATAACGATGCAAATTGCGTTTTGAAAACGTGACGACGTCGGTCATGGGTCGTGGATAAACTTGGTTCATCAGTTCTGCCAGTTGAATTCATTCAGTGCACATTCAAATAACCAGCGCGGTATACACAGTGTCCCACCAAACATTGACATTTTGATTTACGTCGATATTATCATCCGTATAAAGAAAAAATGTTTCAGATAAAAATTGAATGGTTTGGAGGGGGGCATATACAGATGTTATTGTTTTTTCCACGGGTGGACGTATAAAGGTTATGCGAAGATCAGCTTTGTTCCTTTAAATGGAATCATGTATTTTTAATTCCATTGATTGATTCAGCTCGTGATTTTCCATAAGAAAGTATTAAGGTAACATGATCGAAAACTTACTTTATATTAGTTTAGAAGATATTTCAACTTTAATCTAGCAGAACTAATCATGTGTAAGGCAAAGGCAGAGCATCAACAGAAGCATTACTGCCTTACGCCTTTCTTTGTCTTACACGTGATAAGTTCTACTACATTAAAGTTGAAATATCTTTCAAACTGATCAGTTTTCGATGATGCTTAATACTTTCTTATGGAAATTGCGGAGCTAAGTTGACCTATGTAATTAAAAATATATGGTTCCATTTAAAAGAAACAAAGTTTGCCTTGACACGACCTTCACGCGTTCACCAACGGGGAAAAAGCAATAACATCAACATACGACACCCCTGAAGCCATTCAAATTTCATCTGAAATATTTTTTGGTACGGATAATAAGATTGACGTAAATCAAGATGTAGGTATTTAGTGCAGAGGTTCCCGAACTTATTTGGCCTACAGCCCCCTTTTCGGAGAAACGATTATTGAGCACCAGCCTGGTTTTTCAAAATTTTCTTACTTTCTCTTTACTAAATGGCCACCGATTACTTCCGAGCCTACTATCGCCCGCTGGATCGACTCCAACGCCCGCCAGGGGGCGGTAATGCCCACTTTGGGAACCTCTGATTTAGTGGGTCACCCTGTACATCAGACGTACTTTGACTGAACGTAATTGCTGTCGGGGAAAAAGTACATGGAAATAATACCGATGGGCCAAAGTGCAGCGAGTGTTAACCTATTAATAGACTCGGTTCTTATGGGCAGGTGATTTGTGCTTTGATAAATATTGCTCCTTCGAGAAGTGCGATTATTCATTTTGACAATTGAAACATGAAAAACCATGTTTTTTTTATAGTAGGACTCGGGCTTCTTCGATTCCGAGGTCATTTAATTTGCATTTCTTCAGTTAAAAATGTGTGTACATTAGTAAATTATATTTTCTTCAACATTTCTTCGTGTCAAAATACGTCGTCAAAAACAAAGAATAATATTTTTTCATACCCCGCTCCGTTTTCAAGAAAATCGAAAAATTCCAGAAAATGCGTCGAGTGTACGCGTGATTAAGGAGCTATAACCGCGTGACCGGAAATTGTGGTAGAACCGGAAACGTGGCGATTCCCCATGTCAAAATAAATTGAAAATCAATAAAATATTTTCATACGACGCTTCGTTTTCAAGAAGATTGAGTTCGAAGGAAGTCAGTTTTAGTATATCGTGGCTACTTCAGTACACGCATACTTAACGAATTTTGAAATTCAAATTTTTTGTAAGTGAAGCATGGTATGAAAAAATTGTATCCTTTGTTTTCAACGCATTTTGACACGAAGCATCATCTTCTTTCAGGTTTTACCACAATTTTCGGTTGCACTAGGTTGTAACTCCGTTACCACGCATGCAACCAATGAATTTTCAAACTTAGTTTTCTCGAAAACGAAACCCCAAACGAAAAAAATTCGTTGTATTTTTTCGTCATCTTTTAGCCCATAGAATCACCCCCTTCATATGTGTCCACATGTAGTCTTGCTTTTCGTTAATAATGAAAAAAACGAAGCCTTAGCTAGCATTTTCAACCCTTAAAATATTGACGTGCTGTAGCCGAACACCCTGTATATACATATATTAAAAAATCGAAGAATATATATATCCTTTAATTGTCAAATCTTTGCAATATGTTGTTAAAAGCATAATAATGTATTTTGTGATATAAAGGGGCATCATTAAATATACATTTAAGTGTACTTTCAATTCCATTTTCGATCAAACTCCGAATGAGTGGTAATGTCGAAGTATTCATATTAATTCGATCACCCACTCTATGTTGAAACACCTTGTACAACCATATCTTTCACGTGCAACTTAACCTCAACTTAAAAGCCCGAGAATACTCGTCTATCTTGACAATATTCTGTTTAGAAATTTAAGCTCCGGAGAAATTCATTGCGTCTAGTTAGTTACAATGGGGGAACAAGAATGCTACTTCGGTCGGCTTCACAGCTACTTGAAGCCCTTCATTCTATGTGGAGTTATTTTTTAAAAGCAACGAGTATACTCGAGGCTTTAATATAACCTTTTTTCAACATTCTCTATAATTATCCTTTAAGTGAGTAATTTTTCAAATTACTGTTTGCAATAACCTATGATCATAATAAAGTTTAAAATTCGGCAATAAAAAAAAATTGGAAATTTTGGGCACACTCTTACAAAATAATTGTTAAGTTAATTGTTAAGTTGAAAAACACTTGGATAAATGTGGATAAGAACAGTACTATCAACACATTCTCCCTATACTTTTAAACATGTTATCTTTTTCGTATCGCAATCATTTTTCTTATCTCCTGGCTCCCGACATTTAAAGTCGTAAATCTACATTCGGCAGAAGAAGCTATAATTACGGCGATTAAAGTGTGCTTTCGCAAGCTATTCCACTGTATGTGTTACCTCACAAAAATTATATTCGCAATAACTTTTTATGACAAAAGGATGTGAGATTGGGACCAGCACGTCGGGAGATACGTTGATGTGCATTGTTGCCCTTTTTGTGATTTCATCATTTTTGTAAATTCATTATTTTTGCCAATTCATTATTTTTGCGAAACAGCCCTTTGGCCATTTTATGATGACGCCCAAACATCTAGAACATGCCTCAGATACCACAATATTCTTATTTAAAATGCCACATGAACACTGAGCCAACATGATCGGAATCGTGTTTTTGTTTAACTTCTTATGTTTTTGTTTCGCAACAGTCGTGATATATGTATATGCTTTGTTTGCCACGACGACGGTGTTTTGCTAAAAGTTTACTGCTCTTTCAACAGTAAACCAAGATGCAATAGTTTCATATTTAAAAAAATGCAATTTTGTGTGTGCATTTCCAAAAGATTATAATTTATATAATATATATAATAATCTATATCATATAAATTATAATTTATAGAATAATTATTACAGGAGAATAATCATTCATCTGATTAAATACATTAATCATCCATTCTTCATTCGCTTAATTCAAAGATTAATTGAATTGCCTTTATTTGTTGATAATCCAAAGAGATTATTCGATAAATGTAACGCGTGCGTCAGTGTCTGAATAAAATACGATGGACGATCGACAGCTTCGAACGAAATTTGTGAAATCGTGTTCTGATCGAAACGTTAGAACTCCGCAAATTGTTTTGTAGACGCGCGAGACGGTGCACACGATGGTGTTGGGTAATGAGAACGACTATTTGACTGGGTATAAACGCAACTCTGTTACCGAGTGGTTGCAGAAAACAGGACAAGCAAAAACGGATGGTAATTTTCTGTATACAAGGCTTATCTATCCTATTCCTTATAAGAAAGTTGTTATTATTAGTGATTAATAACGATTGTAAATTAATAATATTAATCCTTTGCACTCCATTGTCGAGTGTGACTCGGCATTTTTAAATTGCCAATTTAAGTATGCATTATATTTTATAATACATTCAGAAGATCCACAAATATAAGTAACAACAAAGTCTGAGAGCTGTATTTAATGTAATTAGTAAAAAGAATTGTTTAAAATTAAGTGCCAGTCAAGGAACTGTTATTTGAAGTAAATCTGAAATGAAACATTTAAAATAGCAGGGAGTCATTGGTGAAAAATTGAAAAATAAGTCGGAGTGCAAAGGGTTAAACAAGAAAGGAAGTATAAGGAAGGCTTGGTATTAATTCAACCTTTCAGAGGCATCATGTTGTACTGTTTTCATGAATATTTTAAAATAATTTTTCCCTCATTAATCATCTAACAACGGTTATTTCACCGTTTACATCAATAATTCAAGTTTTATGAATTCTACGCGCTCAAGGTCAACCGAAGGTCATAACATCATAGGTCGTTGGACCTACTTTGACTTTAGCTATGATATCGCCGTATTAAAAATATGTAGTTCCACTTGATATAACTTGGATGGTTTTTGAAATTTCGAAAAAAAATGACCCTGAGAAAATTTGTTTACCCATCATTACGATCGCCCCTTTAAATCAAATATTTTTTTCGTTTGAAATTTTTCCCGGTCATAAAAGAATGAGCGAGAGGTATTTGGGATGGTCAAGCTAGGTGGGACACCTTGTACAGTACTGGGAGACATGAACCACAAAAATGAAACAGTTTATTTTGCACAAATTTCACAATTAAAATAAATAAAATAAATGAATTAATTAAATTTCGCGTTTTGTATTTTTTTTCCTACCAGCACATTTCGTGTAGCGCTATTTAGAATACGTTTGATACTGAATCCAGTGTTTACCACCCTCGGATATCCATTTAAATGGCATCTATTAAATTATACAAATGTTCACTGGGATTTGTTTGAATGTAAAATTAATTTGAAGAGGTACGATATATGTATCACCCCCCCCCCCTCCCCCCTCCCCGAATGTATGACTTAAATCTCCTCAAACATAAAATTTTAAAACAATAATTTTAATAACGCTCAGCCTTAAGCCGAATGCAACGAAAGTTGGACTGTGCACATATAATTGAGCATATTAATACGTAAAATAATTTTATACTTCATAAAAATCAATACACACTGACAAAAAGCTTGTACACGTTTGATAAAAACATAGTTCTCGTAGTAAGAAAACACATCCCTTCCAATAAAAGAATGTCAGATCAATAAATTTGTTTGAAACAATGCTAATCTATTAGTAAACTGCGGATTTTTATGCAAATTCATATGTTTGAGAACATAGTACAAAAAGTAGAACTTCGGGCACTATAATTTGGATATTTTATATATTTTTTTTATATTGCGTGCATTCTGTGCAATTTCGCACTTTTAAATTTTGCTTAGGTTTTTATTAGGTAATTAAATTTGAAATCTCAAATTAGGATCTACTAAGAGTAGGTCTGTACACTGTAACTTACAAATCTAATATTTATTTGGTGGGGAATATAAAATAGTATAAAGCCTCCCTAGATCTCCTTTAACTTGTCAAAGAGATTTGAAATATCTTTTGCGTAATAAAAAGTTTATAATAATTAAGATATCTCAACTGATATAGCAACGCATTCTTCGTTCTAGGAAGTGAAAGTCCAGTTTTTGGCCTGGAAGGCGGTGGAACAGGTGCAGGTGGTGGGACCTCTTTGAGACTTGCACCGCATGAACTGCCCAATGAGATTTCTGCCCCCTATGAGGTTCCACAATTTCCAATCGAACAGATCGAGAAGAAGCTTCTCATACAACGACAACTGACTGTAAAGTGAGTGATCCCTTTCTACTTTTCTTAATTCTTCGAATGCTGAATGAGTTACTATAATAATTTACAATGTATTCAATTAGATACAGTTCTGTTCAAAAGTTTAGGCACATCAACCGTATTTGTATTGCAGACTGTAGATTCAAATACTAATAATTTCAGGACCCAACATTTTTTTCTTAAAGATTTTTGAATTATTGCAACATATTCTGGTATCGTTGTGTCTGCACATCGTTCGTTTGCTGCAATAATGGTATAAAGTAAAAATCATGATTCTTGACAGACGGTGTTTGGATGTTTTGAATTTTTATGCGTTTGCAAGGCCATCGTATTCAATTATATACTGCATTGGATTAATGAGGCTTCATTTGTGCCAATCTGTTAGTAAAATGTGCTTACTTACAAGCAGAAACTGTTTTTTTTCTGTACCAATCACTTTAAAACTGGTGAATTCGGAGTTGTGTGATTAGCGCAGTAAATGATCTATACGTAAAGGAAGAAAAATTGAGAAATGACATGAAAAACGATAGCATAAACTTAAGACTATATTTCTTTTCTTTTTTTTTTTAATAGAGGAGATGGTTCAAATATAGGGTAGGGTCTAACTTTGGGCTAGTTGAAGTTCAAGATCATATTAGATGCTTCACCTTAGTGCAATAATAAGAAACTGTGGTTCAAAACGGAAAGAAGACTAAAAGTGGTGAATTAGGAATTGCGTCATTAGTGCAGTAAATGATCAATATGTAAAGGAAGAAAGATGGAGCAATGACATGAAAAACAATGGTATAAATATAAAACTATTTTTCTTTCTTTTTTTTTTGATAGTGGAGATTAATATAGGTTAGGGTCTAAATTTGGACTAGTTGAAGTTTAAGATCATATTAGATGCTTCACCTTACAATTAGTGCAATAATGGGAAACTGTGGTTCAAAACCGAAAGAAAACTAGGGGAAGCAGATAGTGGTTTGTATTTGTTTCGTTAGCGTGATGTGTTGTAAAATGTGCAATTTGACTTGTTTTTGTTGGATTATTATTATTATTAATAATTGAACTAGCCAGTAATACAAAAATGAATTTAGTTATATGTATATGAGAAAGTCTAGTTTAGTTAGAATAATACAACAGATCAGATGACATCAGATCAATAGGCCTGAGCTGTTTATAAATAGGTGTTTGGGTGGTAGAATGGATGAAGTCATAGTGTCCTTTCTTTCTTAAGTGGACAACAGACTCTCTACCGTGCCCTTAAGGAATTTTCCTTTACTTCTAGTACAGTATTTATAGCGTAAAGACGTCCTGCTGCGCCAAAGAATAAAACGAAGTTTTTTTAAAGGAATTAATATTATTTAACATTTCATTGTACCCATTTCCAATAGTTTTACCGCGGTGAAAGATTTTACATGCACGTTTCCTTCATCTTCTTATCAATGATCTGTTGAACTAACAAGGGAACATACTGAAGTGACAATCACCGACTTTGATGAAATGTAAATATGATGTAGTTCTCATAAAAATATTTGACAAATATTTTTTTACCGGCAATCACGCGTGTTAAAGGGGTGAGAATCGCCCCTAAAGTTGAGATTGCGAAATCGATTTCGACGAATATCTCGGAAACTACGAGAGATGGAGCAATTGTGTAAGTAGATGAATTTTTTTTTAAGGACGAATTGAATGGTGCAAACGACATTGTTGAAAACCCATTTGTTCAAACAAAATATTGAAAAACGACATACTTTGATAACTTTTTTTTTCAGTTAAATGTGAATCAATTTTCTTGAACATGTGTTTACAGAACCTATGCGTCCAGGCAAAACCTACGGATAAATTGGAATTTTAACTGTAGCATTACAAAAAAATTATTATATTTGAAATTTTCTTGTTTAATGATTTGTTGAAATCGATTTCGCAAACTTAACTGGGGGGTGGGGGGCGATTATCACCCCTTTAACATGCGCGATTGCCGATAAAAAGAAATATTTTTATGAGAACTACATCATATTTGAATTTCATCAAAATCGATGATTGTCACTTCGGTATGTTCCCTTGTAAGAGCTAATTTACCAAGATTGCTACTACATTGCTGTCACCGTAACCTTTTTTTTTAAACATAAATTGTTTAGTAAATACAGTCGCATAGTAATGTCTGACATCGCGCCAAACATCACCGAACAAGCGGTCTAAATATGGGCTACAGGGTGAAATTCATCAGGGGAAGTACCCAGAGGGGGGGGGGGATACCAGTTGTATATTTTGCAAGGGACTGTTCTCTGAAGATTTGGAAGATGAACTTTGGGTGTGGCGTTCTTAGTGTTACCTCGGGGCACGAAATGCTTCTGCAGGTGTTGAAAGGCATATATCTACGTTTGTAACTATTGTAAATAAACTATCCGCATTTAACTCTTCTCAGCAGCATCTGGAACATGTTTTAAATTATTTGAGTCTGAAAGTATGCTGTTTTTATTTTTCTTTTACATCACTTCAAGGATGGCCCATATTTGGACCATACTTTTAAATACGAGCATTTTCACTTTAATTTTGAACACATAGTTTATAACACTCACAAACATCGTTCAACATTCTTTGTAGAATGTACACACAAGTCAACGTATAACACATTTAGTTTTCATCGCAAACATTTTTCATCCTCTGGCGTTTCTAATTGTAAAAAAATTTTGACCTTAATTTTCGAGGTCAAGGACAATTTTGTACGGGATTTTTTTCACAAATGTCCACCGATTCGAAGGTATAGAATCACGCTGTGATGGTCATTACCTATAATTTCTTTACACCCTGTACCTTATTGGTCAAAAGTATCCCCATCCCACTTTAAAACAGAATAGATTTTTTATAATTGCACCGAACGACTTGAGGGTTTGCCAGAAAATAAAAGGATTACTTTACTAGATATTGTGTTTTTTTTTATTTTGAAAAAATGGATTTTACGAAAGTACGAGAATAAAAACAGTGGAAATAATAATTTTTTTTTGCTTTTTTGTCTGAGATTATAATGAAAATAAAAAAAAAATGCATTTTATAGATCTAAGTTATATATATGTTTCCTGAAAGTTTCATCACAAATTAGTTAACGTTATTGTGAGATACAAACGTTTAAAGATCTCAGCATAAGGTGATTTCGGCAGATTTCAGCGATTTTCGACTGTATGCTGCGATCTTTAAATGTTTACATCTCATAACAACGTTAACCGATTTTGATGAAATTTTCAGGATACATGTATTTAGCTTCAATCTATAAAATGCGTTTTGTAAATTTTCATTATAAGCCTGATCAAAAAAGTCGAAAAAAATGGCTTCCACTATTTTCTTTCTTATAATTTCGTAATCTCTGATTTTTTCAAAACGATAAAAACATGGCATGTAGTAAACTAATTCTTCTACCTTCTTGCAAAATTTCAAGTCACATGGTTCAATTATAAAAAACTTATTCTGGTTTAAGTGGAGGGTGGGATACTTTTGGCCAGCAGCGTACTTTTCCATTCGCGATGGTGATAGTACGTATCTGAATGACGGGAGTAAGTTTTATTACGATTTGCCGTATCCGAGCTTGTTCAGATTTCGCTAAAAATTATCAGCAGAGTTACGTAAAAGACTGTGTTCCCGTTCATCACGTTCGATGTTGTAAAATGAGACGATAAATTCGAGGAGGATGTTTTCGTACGTGACGTTTTGTGCTTTTCATTTGTCGAATTCCTTTATTTAAGATTATGCTAACGACGTGAATTCGATATGGGATCTCCTTTATTTCCTTGCACTTTGGCATTAATAATAACCATTTCTTTGATTTATATGCCCGGTATTGCATGCACAGATGTATTTTGTACTGTACGAAAGAATAAATTATCTTAAAATTCCATTGCGAAACACTTGACAAAATTCTAATCCAGTAAACTGAAATTTAATCAAATGGAATTCCAATGAAATAAATTGTTTTCTTATGCTGGCCTTTTGTAAATATGTGCTGCTGGTTCCTTTTGACCAAGAATTGCTCAATTGTGGTTCATCTACAAATTTCTGACAGCAGTCTTACATTATTTCAAAGGACTTAATCAAATTTTATAGTAACCTGCAATTTAATCAAATGGAATTTTAATCGAATAAACTGCATTTTTATTTTACGCTGGCTTTTTATGAATATGTATGTTGCCGATTCACTTTGATTAAAAATTACCCAGTCGTGATTTATCTACAAATTTCTTAAAACAGCCTTACATAATTTAAAGCACTTGATAAAATTTTATAGTAAACTGGAATTTAATCAAATGGAATGCTAATCAAATAAACTGTATTTTTTTTATCTTGTGTTCGTCATTCGTGAACATCTGCTACTGATTCATTTTGACACAAAAGTTATTCAATCGTGGTAATCGACAAATTTCTTGTAACAGTTAAAACGATATATAATTCGATCACATATAATAGTAATTTTATCGAAGTGCTGGTCTTCGTTGCCAGATTGCTCCATACAGCTCCATATTACCCGCATATGTATGTACAGTGTTTCTATGAAAGTAACGATAAAGGAGCAGCTGCAAATAATTTGTATTGATTCATTTTTCGGGAACGTTTTTGTCTGCCTTGTGATAGAGAGTGCAGTCAATTAAAAGACTCATTTTTTACATTTTGACCTTCAATGTATCATGCGTAATGAAAGCCAAATGCGGGTTGGGGCAAATAAACGGAAACACTTACATAATATGTATTTGCATCGACTATAAATGTACAGGAAAGTTATTTGAGGCAGCATTAAATTATTCAGAGACTTACGAAATGATAAGAATAAACATTCATTGACGTGACTGTTTTTCTTTCTTCCGAACTCCAAGTTTATCGAAATTAAAAAAAAATGAAATCATGTTCACATTTTTTACTCAACATTTCGACGAGGTATTAAAAAAAATGAATTCAACGTTTTAGAATGATGTATCATTCGGATTACCTAATTTTTAAATGTTTTATGATAGCACTATCAAACACCATTACATAAGCGGCTGATTAGTTTTGCTTTAGTAGTTGCGATACTCTAATCACGTCTTCTTTATCGTTCACTCAAAGATATGTTGGCCTCTTCTAATTTCCTCCAAACAAACTTTTTGGATCGGACACAGTTTCCTGCGACTTATGTTTTCTTTTTTACTATCAGCATCTATAATATGGAATACCCGTTTTCAAGAAGTTGCTAAAATAGGAGAATACTTTTTTTTTGTTCAATGAAACCAAAGTTAAAACACGGAGAATTAGCGCATAAAACTAATCAATATACAGGGTGTCCCGCCTAACTTGGGCATCCCAAATATCTCGCTTCTTTTTTATAATGGGGAAAAATGTGAAAGGAAAAAAAAGTTTTCGAGATTTCAAAACCATCGAAGTTTTTTTAAAGGGAACTACATATTTCCAACATGGCGGTATGATATGCAAGGTCAAGGCGAGTCCTATTGGAAATAGGCTATGGAAATAAAGCTACCTATTTTCTTTAACTATAGCAATCATGAGAATTTATTTAAAAAAATATATGTTCTGAGCACAGAGAAGATCGTGCTTCAGCTTTCAAAGGTTGTAACTGCACTGAACATAGACCAAACGGTCCTCGAGTTCGTAGACGTGCTTATCTTCTCTGCATAAACATTCTTATACAGAAAGAAGGTCCAACAGAGGAGTTCTCAGCTAAAGATCTAAGAATCAATTTAGATTAATTTTTGTTTTATATATTATTTACTGAATATTTCCAACAAGTCCAACGACCTATGATATTATAACCTTCACGTGACCTTGACTACCAAAAATTCATAAAACTTGGATTATTGGTGTAAACAGTGAAGTAACTGTGATTAGATGATTAATGAGGGAAAATGATTTTAGAATATTGACGGAAACAGTGCAACATGATGTTTCTGAAAGGATCAACTAATAGCAGGCCTTCTTCGTGTTTCCTTCCTTGCTTAATATTAGTAAACACGTTTCCTCTAGCCTGTGTCAACGCTGCTCATCGAGTTAAATTGTAAGCATTGATACATTAGTTTGTTCCTTCGTTTAGTACAATCAGTTCAGAATTTCCCTTCGACGCATTCGCGTTTACTAATATTAAGCAAGGAATGAAACATAAGGAAGGCTCGATCTTTTCAGAATCTGCATTTAGTACCGTTTTCATGAATATTTTAAAACAAGTTTTCCCTCATTAATCACCTAATCACAGTTATTTCACCGTTCACATGAATAATCCAAGCTTTATGAATTTTTCGTATTCAAGGTCAAGTGAAGGTCATAATATCAGGTCGTTGGATTCACCTTTTCCTTAGCTATCATACCGCCATGTCAAAAATATGTAGCTCCACTAAAAGAAAACTTCGATGGTTCTGTAATCTAGGGAAAAATCACCATGAGAAAATTTGTTTGCCCACCATTACGTTAGCCCTACAAACCAAATATTTTGTTTCCAATGACATTCTTCCCTATCATAAAAAATAAGCGAGATATTTGGAATGCTGAAATTAGGTGGAACACCTTATATAATACTATATGTGTCTCGTATTAGTTACATAAGTGTTTTAACGGAAAAATAATAATTATACTAAGAAGAAAATAAATTTGGCGGTGAACTTCTTTTGGACACTGAAAAAAAAACAAACATGTTTGAAGATTAATTATGCAAAAGTAGTACTTTTCAATTTATCTTCTTTATGAAATTTCACTATTTAACTCGCCTCTGGAAAACTTTTATACGCTCTAAAATACTCCAACACCTTCGCAATCGCCAGCAGACTTCCAGCTCAAGATCAAATGTAAATATGATTGTTTTTTTTATTTATAACAAAGTATCTTTCACGGACGCCTGTTGATTTTCTTACTTATTTGCTGAGATACTGCGGTGCTATAAAATTGCTTTATAGAACTCCTGCTTCCTTGCATCGATATCATGTATATAGGTAATTGTATTAACAATTCTAAAAGGAAAGTGTATATTTTTCCATTTCAGTTACAAAAAGTTTTATCTATAATCTATTGCTACGTTTTCACAAGCAAAGATGTGTAGAACGGATTCTTCCATCATTATATTGTTGCCCCTGTGCTTTAAATGGAGAAACTTTTATCTACGCCATTTTATCTGCACAAGTAAAAATGTTGTGCAACACACGCATACGCAACCGATACCATTAGACCACCACTGTGTTTTGCAACTCCCTGAAAGTGTCGTACAATTTCCAAGAATTTAAAGTTTAGAGATTGAGGGCTCGTTTATATTGTGGATTGCACATGTTACCACATTGCTGAACAGTTTGATAAATCGACTTCGTTGCTCTTGAATGCATGAAAGAACAACACTGAAACGAGGTCGCTCCTCTAACTCGTTGCCGCAGTAGTTATGTGTGTATGCGTTGCAGTACTTTTCAGGGGGATTACTTTGAAAAATAAACGGAGAACGTTACGGAGAGAGTTTTCACTAGCCTCGAACCTTACCGTCTATTCTCGTTTCTAAAACGATGTTATACAACTCTCACGTCGATGTATAATTCTACTTAACTAATCGGATTTATCGTTTGACGTATGCGACAAATCTTAATCTGATTTTCTTTAAACTTTCATTTACAATTGGAAGCGTTTGCTGGGAGAAGTTTGTGATGAACATGAAATTTGTTATAGATTGACTGTGAAAGCTATCGTCCCATCATTTCTTTTTCTCAGTTAAATAACAATATACATGTATCACTTATATTACTTTACTGATCTTCAATTTATCAAGATTATTTTTATTTTCCTTATTTGATCGTTGATTTCAATTTCAATACCTACAAGAAAACTAAAACTACTAAAATTTCATGAAATTGTTATATAACTACTTCATCTGCTAAGACATTCGATTTTTTTCCATCAATGAGGTTCATGTTCGCAGCCACTTCAATAATATACAGGGCGATTCACGAAAGTGGTCATGTCTCTTTTCTGATGATAATTCAACGAATTAAAGTAAAAGGATGCTTCGAAGAGGATTGAAGCATCTCTAATGAAGATTTAATGAAAGAATCATCTAATCGTAGTTATTTTACCATTTACATCAATAATCCGAGTTTCATGCATTTTTCGTACTCAAGGTCACGCTAAGGTCATAATATTACATTGTCGTTGGACTCGTCTTGACTTTAGCTATCATATCGCCATATCAAAAATATGTAGTCTCACTTAAGAAAAAAACTTTGATGGTTTTGAAATATCGGGTAAAAATGATCTTGAGAAAAGTTGTTTGTCCATCATTACGTTCGCCCCTTCAAACCAAATATATCTTTCTTCTGATATTTTTCCTTATCACAGAAAATAAACGATACATTTGAAATGCTGAAGTTAGGTGGGAGACCCTGTGTTTGAACCACTCATTCATTTCACGAATGAAAGCAGTTAATTTTATTGGAATTAATGTAAAAAATGTCTTTTTCCGGTGCTCTTCACCCACCACCGACCGTCAATTACTCATCAATGATCGTATTTGCTGTACTTTTGTGGTACTCATTCGTAAGTGTCCCTCTTTGTTAGCATAGAACGATATAAATTTCATTTCAGTGCGTACTCAGATGTGGCCAGAATTTACGATTTCTCTTTAAGGGCAGACTATAATTGGAATTATCAACGAACAGTCTTGTAGCTAATTCAGTTCTATTCTCAGCCGCTTCGCAGTTGTTACTTCCATATCATGCCTCTCGATGTGCGTGCCGAAGCTTCTGACAATCGATTTTCTGTTGTGCTCGATTTGCGTCAATTATTTGGAAATATTCGAAAAAGTCTCGGTGCCACGCATTCATCAAACTGTCCAGTCTGGCAGATGCATTGAATATTTAATGTCGGCACGTAGCTAAAGAAAACGTGGATGTTGCTTGAAGAGTTCCCTGCAAAAGACTTGATGATATAAAAAAACAATTATTTTTCATTAGAAATTAATTTAATTAATTTAGTTTTGAAATATCTATTAGGCATTGATAGTGTTAAAACACTTCGTTTTTATACCAGGAAGCCTTGTATAATGGTCAACCGAAGCACATACAATTATTGTTTGTGATACTTCGTTCACGATATACAAAGGACTTTGTTCATTAAAATGAACATCGATAAAATTGTCTTACGCAGAGGTTCAGTTTCGTACTCAGTAAAGTACCGATCAATAATTCAACGCAGAACCTGTCTGACCGGGCTAGAGTTATTTTACGAAGCTCGTATGTAATTTTTATATAAATGGTAAACGTCATATTCAATGTCAACACTGCTTTGAGCAATGACATTTTATTAAAGGTAACTACCTACACTTATAGTTTCATTGCAGGAAAATTATATCAGTCTTTATTGTCGTTGTCAGTATTTGCGCTGCTTCATTTCAAGATATTATATGATTATCCAGCTTTTTAAGTAAACTTCCTTTCATCTACTACGACGTCTAGTTATTGTTGCACTTTGCAGTGTTATGCATCCTCTTTTCTAAACATACATTTTTTTAAATACCTCGATAATTAATCATGTTTTCGTCGTTACAAACTTTATTTTGTTAAACTTATAAACTAGAGAGAATTATACATTTCCATTAAAAAAAAAATGATTCAATTGTTTATTGCACATTGCACCGTTGCATTTAAAGACACGTGGTCCTACGGATGTGAAACTCCTTAAAACATTCATGTTTTGTTCTGGCAATTTTCTGTAACTGTTATAACCTGTTCCACTTGCGTGGAACAACCTGTAGATATCATTTAGCTTGCAGTATAAGTCCATCCGAAAATACCGAAATTTTACAAACAATAATGGTGTGATGATTTATGAACGGTGTAAATATTTCTTCATTAATCCCTACCTCAACTTGTCCAAATCCTTATTCATTTATTTATTCTTGCTATTGATATTAAACCTCCCGCTATTCGGCTAATTAGGCTATTTGGCTCCTTTTCGCCCACCCCTCTCACTATACAAGGTGCCCCATAACTCATCTAATAGCCAGGAAGGGGTGATTCCTGAGGCCATTCTGAGCAACGTTTTTCTTTGCCAGAATTTTATTTAAGGCTTCATTTTTTGACTATTAACGAAAAACATGTGGCCAATCCAAGCGCTGCATTCCTTAATTAATCTTTAATCATAAGTAGTTCTCAAAATGCTGTCCATTACATCGAATGCAAATGCATAAAAAATATCTCGGTAATTATTAACTTTTAATCCCATATACCTAATAGTTTTTTTTGTTCATAATTTAGTACTCTGTCGAACCACAAGGTCAGATATTACACATCATGATACAAAAATTCAAGGTGGCCTTCGTATCTCGATAAAAAAGCGGACTAGAAAAAAACTAATTATTCCATTGTATGACTCGCTTGATACCAAACAACTTTCGTTTGAACATTTTTTTGTTACAACAAATAGTTTACGGAGTAAATTTAAGTGGTCAAGTTAAATGACTCATCCTATATAACAATGATAATACTTTTATTGCAACGCCATTGTTATATTTTGGTAGTATCTTCTGTCAACAGTTTGCCCAACTCATTCTTGTTCGTACAAGAAGGCCTCGATTCTCATTTGTATGCCCGGGGACCAAAACTCCCGGACGCGGTCCTGTTGAAATGGTCAAAATTGAGGAAAGCCGTTGAATCGCATAACTACCAAAGTTTCTTGAAAATATCTCGGAAACTGAAGCCGAGCGACGGTAACATGTAGAGGAGAAAGTTGTTCAAAATCATGCCCTTGACAAAATGCTTCAAGGTCAACGTGATTAAAGCTGGGTCTCTTATTGTCAGTACTTCGAAGGAATTTCAGCCCCCCCCCCCGTACCCTAAAACTTTCATCTGAAGCATCTTTCCGTATCTTCCATACTTTTCCAACTATTTAACTTTTCGAGGATAAACCGGACACACTATACATCCGAGGGTGGAAAACGGGGGTAGCGCCGAGGAACCGTAACGGTTCTACTTTCTCGGACAATGTTGGATGTGCGACGATAGTAATGATGTCCCTAGCGTGGGGGGGGGGGGGGGGAGGGTTGCTCGCGGAGTGTCCTCAGGTTGGCCGCTTCAGTAGTCGTGCGACCATCGAGGTGGTGGGAAGCGCGCGACGTAATGCGCTCCGTGGTACATACCTCGTTTCCGGTCCTCCGCCACGAACGACTAGTATCAAACCCGTGCCGGACGGCTGCATGATCCTCGGTTAGCTCTACTTTGATAGTCCCTTTCATGACCTCGCAGCCAGTGCTTCCGAGACGACTCTACACGAGTTGACGGACGTATCGATCCGCAACAGAAGTTTCGCTCTGTGTGTGCTCGTTGAATCGTGTTCCGTGTGACACCTTCGAATATTGTATCGACAAGAGAACCAAGAGCGACCGAAACCGGACGCCTGATCTGTGCAACCATTTCTCGATGGTCAAGCGTCCCAGTTCCCCTCCGCGTTTTTCGATTTCTCCGATTTCGAAGTCCGTTGAAAGACTTGTATTTTTGTTTTACTGGCTCGACGCGATGATCTTTGATAGCCCGCAGAAATTCGATTCCGCGAGCGCCTCTTCCTTTCGCGGAAAGCTTTAGCGGAGTTTTTAGCATCGCTTGCCAAACGCCTCGAATGGGGTAATACATTGCGCGTAGAAAATCCCTGCCAGGCTGGTTGTTTCGTTTCTCTATTTGTATACTATTTTCAGCGGTCGTTTCAGAAATTGTATATTTGAAGCTGTCGATTTTAAGGGCATTGGTTTTTGTTTTTGTACGTTGTAAATTGAAGTTTCTACGTGTTTCGTGAAATTGCAGCAGCATAAAAGAAACCGAATTATACTGGTGCTCCGTTTCATTTGATATTCATTGAGCCGATGCTATGAATAAATTTATCTCTTTTTTTCATTAAAGCAAGAATCATCGATGTGCTGGGTAAAGGTAAAGGTGCAAAAAAAGAGTAATATATTTAGTATCTTTTATTTTACTTAACTTCGACAAAAGATAAATATATAACATTATTGAAAACGTGGATGGTACATGAAATCTTTTCTGCTGACGAAGCAAGATCTCCGGCTGCTTAACACAAATTGAGGAACTTCATTCACTTATTGTTCATTTATGTTGCAACAAATTTGAAGAAACATAAAGTATCAGAATCGTATTCAGATATCCTTATCGGTGTTCAAAATGAATCACGAATTATATTTTCGTTTTTTATTGCTGTTTTGTATAAAATTTACTGAATACCTTTGCGACCAGTTGTGCAACCTTGCACTATAAGGAATCGCAAGTGAGTCAATTCGATACCTATGTCAGCATTCTTTAGTATTAATTCCGATGCACAATGCTGTTGTAATTAAACTATGTACTTTGCTATTATACATTCTACGTTGTACAACAGATTCACGTGGTTCAATCACGTGCTGATATTGCGGGTACAATAAACGCGCTTCGATCGATTTACTTGCTCATACCTCAAATTGTAATTGATTGATATCTTCAATATCATATATGTGCAGCTTGGTTTATATTACAGTAACCCTAAAAACGGTGATTTGGCTAAATACTTATTTCACTCTAACCGGTAATTTTAATTTTAAGAAGAGAAACGTGGTTTCTTTAATCGTTTCGTAACACCGATTTGTAAATACCTTTCGACCGTGACAATACAGTTTCTGACTTGCCAATTATTGGAGAAACGAAACAAACTGTAGGACGCGATGAAACCTTTAAATGCAGGGGCAATCGAACGGAATTCATAATAAGGAAGAAAATATACAGGGTATCCCACCTAAGTGGAGCATCCGAAATATCTCGCTTATTTTTTATGATAGGGAAAAATGTCAAAGGAACAAAATGTTTGGTTCGAAGGGGCGAACGTAATGGTGTGTAAATAAATTTTCTCAAGGTGATTTTTCCTGAAATTCCAAAACCATCGAGGTTTTTTAAAAATGCAACTACACATTTTTGACATGGCGGTATGATAGCTAAGGACAAGGCGAATCCAACGACCTATGATATTATGACCTTCGCGTGACCTTAAGTACGAAAGATTCATGAAACTTGGGTTATTGACGTAAATGGTGAAATAACTGTGATTAACCATTTGTACTACTTTGTCGAGTGTGACTCGACATTTTTAAATTGCCAGTTTAAGTATGTATTGTATTTTATAATACATTTAGAAGTTTCACAAATATAAATTACAACAAAGTTTGAGAGCTGCATTTTATATAATTAGTAAAAAGAATTGTTCGAAACAAATACCAGCCAAAGAACTGTCCTCTGAAAAAAACTGTCCTTCAAATAAAATACTTAAAATACTAAGGAGTTATTGGCAACAAAATTGAAAAATAATTCGGAGTGCAAAGGGTTAATAAGGAAAAATTTATTTTAAAATACTGATGAAGGCAGTGCAATATGAAGATTCTGAAAAAATGAACTAATATCAAGCCCTCCTTATATTTCCTTCCTTGATTAATATTAGTAAATGCGTCTCCTGTAGCCGTGTGTCAACGCTGCTCATCGAGTTAAATTGTAAGCATTGATACATTAGTTTCTTCCTTCGTTTACTACGATCAGTTCAGAATTTCACTTTGATGCATTTGTGTTTACTAGTATTAAGTCCTACTAGTATTAAGTTACTAGTACCAAGTCTTTACTTAGGTTAACCTAACCTAATAAATCGTTTTCATGGGTAAAACAGTTTACAATAATAGTCATTATAGAAAATTGGCATAAACTAATAATTGTATTCATTAAATGATCATTAATTATTTCAATGATCAAATTTAATTGTTTCAATCAAATTAAATTATATTGATCATCGAGCTTCTCGTATTTATATTAGCATTTTTGTTTTGAAAGGATGCACTGACGCCAAGTCTTCCTCATGTTTCCGTCCTTGCTTAATATTACTAAACACGAATGCATCAAAGTGAAATTCTGAACTGATCGTTATACTGTCTTCATTTTCGTTAGTCATCTAATCACAGTTATTTCACCATTCACATCAATAATTCAAGTTTTATGAATTTTTTCGTACTCAAGGTCACGTGAAGGTCATAATATCGTAGATTCTCTCGCCTTGACCTTAGCTATCATATCGCCATATAAAAAGTATGTAGTCTCACTTAAAAATAAACTGCGATGGTTTTGACATCTCGAAAAACATCATCTTGAGAAAATTTGTTTGCCCACTGTTACGTTCGCCCCTTTGAACCAAATACTTTTTCCTTTGACATTTTTCCCTATCATAAAAAATAAGCGAGATATTTGGGATGCCCGAGTTAGGTGGGACAGTCTGTATACCGAACCAATTCATCGTCGGCCATTCCCAAGTTCGACATAAATATGTATATTGAGATCGAGAAAAAAAAGAGGCGTAAACGTAGGAAGGAAAAAAGGAGATTTGTGTATGGAAAATTTGTGTTTTTTGGACGCTGCCAGCGTGCAAGCAACAGACGTAAAAAACGTAAAGGAACTTGTAACATGTTCGCTGGTGCGATCGAATCGAAACGATGGTTCAGGGATAATAGGATACTCTTGAGGTAAATTAAAACGCCCTGATCATGATTGCTCGCACTCCCGTTGAATCAGACATGTGTCGATAGCGCTGGAGTACGTTTTAATACAGCGGCATAGATTCAATCATTTTCGCTGCTCAATAGATTGATCCACTGTTGTCTTCGTCCATTTCCAATTCATTAAAACATGTTAATCTTTTTTTCTTTTGAGAAAAGATCGTGAGGAATATTTTTGTATCAGAATGCGTGTTCCCAATATCGCCTACCTTCAGTATTCCCTAATAATTTCCAATACAATTGTTTCAATGCAATGCTTGCTACAGGTGGGTGCATGGAATTTGCTTAGCAACTAAGATCAACTTTGCTCGTCCAATAATTAAAAGTACAATACTATAGAAATCGAATTTCTACATTCCTTTAATGAAAACACTTTTTACATCTAATTTTAATTAAAAAACACATTTATTTCGCAAGATATAATAAATAAAAAGGCGAAAATGACTTTAGAATCTCATGCAGACACGAATTAATCAATATTCCTTAAGTAGGCGATATTAGGAACACATTTTTTAGATCCCAATTTTTGCATATCTCACGATTTGTAAGTGCTATTTAAAGATGCGTAGGTTTCAACGACTCTGATTGATGCTACGTGAAATATAAATAGCCTTTTTTCAGTTTGCAACAAACCGCATTCAAAAATATCAATTATTATTCGATTAACAACGATTTGGATTTTGCACTAGAATGTACAACATTACTGCAATAAAATTGTACTACATTAAAGTGTCTGAATATCGCAAGGAAGTATCACTAGCCATTTTTATCAAGTTTTGCATTTAAACTTCTCTCGTTAAAAAAAGTATTATGCTAACGGTTTATCGACTGCAAATTCTTGGATTTATAGCAAAGGTACGCCAGCGGAATTTTCTTTCGTTCAGTGTTTTTAGCTGGAAGCACTAGAACTTAGAGGAACCAAAAATTCGATTATAGTGTTTATTAAAATATGTTTTTGTTAAGAGACTGGTGATACCGACTGTTGAAATATCAAATGATATTCTCTTTCAATTCATTAACGATGAAGTATTCTTTAATTATCCTTATCTGAAATGTTATATACATATGCAAACTTAGTATGTTCTATTCTATTTCCTAATCAGTACGTATAATTATTAAAATACTACTACTAATATTCATAATATAACTGTTAAGTGTTAATATCCAACTGTTATGAAAATAATGCTGTTAACACAAATATAATGTCTCAGCTTTTGGATAAATTGTCAATATCGAATAGGGAAAGGATTCCATAATAAAAGCCAATACAAATAGTAACAAATAATGGCAGTAACGTTTCTAATCCTACGAAGATGTAAGTGCTTTCTATGAACGAGGAACTTTGATAAGCCGGGAAAGATAGTATTATAAATAACATGCGTTTCACGAATAGTTTTGACCTCTGCTTAATCATTTGCTAGTATCTGACACGGTTTGTTATAATTGCAGAGACATGTTCTATATCTATGAATAACTGTATTGCATCTAATACTTTTGAACACTAGCAAAATTTTATTTAGGGTACACTTTTAGGTAAATATTGACAATAAGGGACCCTTTATCCCAGCTTCAACCACATTAACCTTGAAATATGTTGTCAAGGGCATCATTTTGAACAATATACTCCTATACATGTTACCGTCGCTCTCGGCTTTAGTTTTCTCTCTTCTTTTTTTTTTAATAGTGGAGATGGTTCAAATATGGGTCTAAGTATTGGCTAGTTGAAGTTTAAGATAATATTAGGTGATTTACCCTAGTGGCAATAATGAGAAACTATGGTACAAAACTGAATAGAATCTATGTATAGGAACCAGATAATGGGTTGTATCTGCTTCGTTTACGTGATGTATTGTAAAATGTGTCATTTGACTTGTTTTACTATCGTAAGAGATTTTACAGGGATGTTTGCTTTGTCTTCTTACTAATAATCTATTGAACTAAGAGCCAATTTGCCAACAGCGCTACATGGCTGACATCGGAAGCTTTATTTTAACATAAATCGTTTAGTAAATAGAATCGCATAGTAATGTCTGATACTACTCTAAGCATCCCTGAACAACCGATTCATATATACAGGAAAAAGTTGTTCAAAACGTTGATTTCTATGACATGGGCGACCCCTTACGCCAAACGAAGTGCACTTATATTTTAAGGTTAACAAAAGTTTTTTGTTAGTATCTACAAAACTAAAGCCGAGCGACGGTTACATGTGTAGGAGAAAGTTGTTCAAAATGATGTCCTTGACAAGATATTTCAAGGTCAAAGTGATTGAAACTGGGCCACTTATTGTCAATACAGGGTGTTTCGCTACCTCATGCAAATATTTTGAGGAATGATTGCCGAGGCGATTCTGAACAACCTTTTCCTTTGCCAAAGTGTTGGTTAAAGCTTCGTTTTTTAATTATTAACGAAAAACACTGACCAATCAGGGCGCTCGCTCAACCGCGAGAATGTTCAAGGCCGCGGTCGAGCGTAACGCGATCTTCCTCCAGCTGCTCTACGCTCGTTCTGATTGGTCAGTGTTTTTCTTTAATAATTCAAAAGCGCAGCTTCAATCAACGTTTTGGCAAAGGAAAAAGTTGTTCAGGATCGCATCAGCAATCGTCCCTTCAAATACTATTTGCGTGAGATAGCGAAACACCCTGCATTTACCCCTTTTTGTTTTGCATTTTCATTTTTAGGGTACAATGTACTTAATATACGATTTGAACAATTCTTTTTGAGATGCTATAATTGTTTTGTTTAACGCGTATATATGTATATATACTTATACATTCTACAGTGTTTCTGGTTTCCCGTACGTGAAGATAAATCAATTTTTTATAGTCCTCTCTAAGTACTTACTATTCCGTATTTCCGATGCATTGCTTGTTTATTATAGTTTCCCATTAATGTCTTTTTGTTTTCATTGATATGTAGGGTTTTCTACTTGTGCGAGTCAAAAATCATATTTGAGGTATTATTTCAGAGCTGCCAAGGATTTAGAGGAACGTCGCAGCCATTATGAACCATCGCTCGGGCCAGGTGTATCGGATGATGTCGATCACCTCTTCAATCTCGAGGAAAATGATTTTGTGCCGCATTTCCAGAGGGTCTCCATATCTGGCGAGGACACTTCCGGGGTACGTTGACGATTGTACATGACAGTATTGATAATTAAACTTTGTCACAGTCAGTATCCAAGAGGCTGACACCCCTCTGATGGCTAATTAATTAATATTGCCCAGAAGTGGTTGGTGAAATTACCCGTTTTTTTTTTGTTTTTCTTTTTTTAATAAAATAAACATGCCAGTTGGGAAATTTGCAATACCTTGCTCTCTGTTCCTTTTTTATTCTTATTCCATTTACTTGTGTGGAAACGTAAAAGAAAAGTTAATGCGTTTAGGAAAAGGAGAAAATATATTCTTTCTTAATCAATATTTTATGTAACGTTGTTTCACTTAAGTCTCATTTTACATAATTCACAGTTTATGTAATTTATTTTAACACGTTACAAACAATGTTACATAAAATATTGATTAAAGGAGAATATATTTTCTCGTTTTCCTAAACGCATTAACGTTTCTTTTACGTGTTTGTTAAATAAAATAAAATTTTTAGTGAATGTATTTCAATATTTTAAATTGCTTCTGTATAGTTTGCGTTACTCTCCAGCACAAGTTTTATACTTTGTTATAAATCAATTTTTATATGATCTTTTTTTTTTGCGCGGTACCCATCTGCTGTGCAAAAAGCGATCCAAGTGTAATTGATTGTATGCACGTACTGTAGATAGATAAAATCTGTGTTACGTAGGACATCAATTTTTGTTAGATTTCCACGAGAGGAAGCCTTAAGAGCGATGTCATATGTTGGAAACCCTTGTTACCCACTAACTACCACCCCCTTCGTTACTAACCCCGAGTTGCATAATTTCATAAGAAGCTTTTTGAATTTTCAAACAATTATCCTGCTTGATCCGTGATGACTCAGCCGTTCATTTTACTTCGTAATGGGCAAGAATAGTAGGATAAAGCTGGTATATAATCTTCAGAGATAGTATAATATGGAAATAATGAATAAAGTAGAATCAAATAAAGAGAAATTGAATAATAACTAGGGGTAATAAAATAAACACAACGAGTAGAACAAAATGTAACATGACGCATATACATATGTGTATGAGTTACTTTAAAAATTATAAATTCGTTACTAATTTTGTTGCAAAAATGTAGATAGATTTTTGTAGCTTATGAATTGAAAAATTTACGCTCTAAGACCATTCCTATTGCAGAAAAGTTGGATTAGCGAGCGGAACGATCTGCACGTTAAGTGAGCGGAAGTCATCCCAACCATCGTTTACTATTCGCGTGCGTATTCAATCAAAAATCGCTTCCACTACACGACTAGTGACAGACTTGGGTCCCGATTTTCGCTCGCTTATCGAACACTGGCCGTAAATGGAATTGTAAGATTATAAACAAAAGAGTATAATATAATTTTAAACTACAGTGCATAAATCTGAAATTTATATAAATATTCCTTAAAAAATACGTTAATACTGTCATGATTAATATACGCAAATCTATTAATTTATTTTCTTTAATAACGCGTGGAATCGTAAGAAATAGTATCGAAAAACATAATGCTAATTTCTTTTCGTTACCTAGTGTGTACATAATTCGAAGATCTTGAAATCTCATTGTTGAATTCTTCCATTGTTCTATGAACAATGACACTCTTGCATTGTTTTACATCCCCCGAATTTCCATTTACATACACTGTACTTTCATATCTTCACGTAAATGAGGTTACATTCATACGTCGAAGGCCTGAATTCACTGCGGATTTGTTAAAGAACTGTTGCGACAACAACAGCGCAGAAATATTGTAGCGAAATGCAAAACATACATGTCATGTATGTCAAAGAATTGTCGCAGGCGGTAGTAAACCGGAAGTGCGTCGTTCCAGAATGCAACAACACGTCGGTCTCTTCAAATTACACAAGAGAAGTTGTATCCATACGATATGAGTTACAATCTGCCTTATATCTGACTCGCAATTAGCAGAATTTTTATCTGGTATGCTTCTACGTGTTTAACACTCCGGTTAACCCTTCAGAAATGCACGCTTCGTGATATCGATTGTGAGAACATAATATTTGGACAGGGAAGTAATTTCCATCGCAGAGAGTTAATAGCTTACGAGTCTAATATCAACTCGTTGGAAGATGTGCAAATAAGATGATGAATTTTATTTTTATTAAAATTATCATTAAATATAATATGAATTTTAGATAAACTGTGAATAATTGAACATTGTTTAATTAAGGAGGATTAAAAGCAACTGTACTGATGTTACATTTACGGAATGGCTGATAAATTCCCTATATTTTTAGAGTGTAGCACATTCTATAAATAAATGAAACATTCTGGAGAAATTCTGCTTCGACAAATATATGTATCATGCTCTTACAAATTCCTACTCGATCTTCTTTTTTACAATGGTATATCTAAAAGTATAATGAATTCCAAGAAAAACATGAATTCTAAGTTACCTGCTTTATTTGGTGTCCATCTGTGTCATTCATGGTAAAAATTTAATCAGTAATCGGAAGTTAGTTAACATCGTGCGTATTAGTTTATTCATCAAGTTCATTATTATTCATCAATTAAAATGAAAGAAATGGACCTAACGATATGCAACATCTAACAATTGCATGAAGTTGAGAAATATTTGTATGTAATTAAATACTTACAGGTGCCCTTGGAAGACCTTCAGCAAGCATCTCAGATGCTTGTTCAAGCATTGGCGATACGTGAAAAGTACATGAATAATTCCAAACAGAGCTTTCCTTCCATAACGTCGAGATTTCTACGCAGTATTGACAAAAGGCCAGTGAACAGCGACGATGAAGTTCAACACGATGACCGCAAAGCGATTGCAGGTACATATTATACAGGGTAATTCGTAACTCATAGAAGAGCCGGATGTGGGAGATTCCTGATGCGATACTGAACAACTTTTTCCTTTGGCAAAATGTCGTTTGAGGCATTGTTTTTGAATTATTAACGACAAGAAGCTGGCCACTCAGAGCGCGCGTAGAGCCCTTGTTCAGGGACGGAGTGTCGCGTCGCGCTGAATGGTGACATTCGGCCAGTGCCCCGATCCAAACGCGTCGGTATAGCGTTTTTATTTGTTATTCATGAATAACGAATAATTCGGCATTATTTTTCACTGCATCGATTCGGTATTCAACACAACCTTTGCTTCCTGCTATACCGACGCGTTTGGATCGAGGCACCGGCCGAACGTCATCATCCAGCGCGACGCGACATTCCGTCTCTGAGCGCGGGCCCTGCTCACGCTGTTAAATGCTAGTGGTTTTCGTTAATAATTCAAAAACAAAGCCTCAAACGACAGTTTGCCAAAGGAAAAAGTTGTTCAGTATTGCCTCAGGGATCTCCCATATCAGGCTCTTCTATGAGGTATGAGACATCCTGTGTTTATTTCAAACTCATAACCCTGTGTCCTTCCAATTACTAACGCCGGAACTACCAGGGTGGTCAACATGGTCCAGTTACAATTTCTGACGCCTCTTCCATATAGCTTTCAGTTTTATTTTAGTAAAGCAGATTTTATACACCATTCATTTTTCATAATAGCTTTCGTATTTATTTTTGGTTGATATCGAACGAAATACGGTAGATTTTAATAAATGCAGGGTGTTCGGCTAATGCATGTCCACTAGAGATGGGATAAAGTACATTACAAGTAGGTTCGAATGCAACTCGACATTTTCGAATGTTTCATAGGTACTTCGAAAAAGGAAAGCAATACTTTCAAGTAGACTCGGACCCAGCCGAAAAAGGTTCGAAATCTTTCCAAATACTTCGTGAAGCGTAAGTGGTATTTCCAAGTACGCTGGAACCCTCACCAAGTAGTTTCGAACCTTTCATGAGTACTTCAATCGGAAGTTCTCTATTTTCTGCAATTGTATGTGGTTTAGTGAAAATTGTAAACAAGTTGTCTACATTACATTTATTTACCTATATTTTTTTAACAATATTCTTCGTGAGGGGACAGATGTTTCCATGATACAAAGATAATCGCGAGCAAGTTTCGTTAAAGTGGGATACTGAATACAATTTCTGGCGTTTTTTCGTAAATGTCCACCGATCTAAGGGTGTAGAATCAGGCTGTGGTGGTTGCTACATATAATTTTTTCACACCCTGGACTTTATCCCATCTCTAAATATTATTCCATGTACACAATAGTGACAATAGGCAATCTGCTATTTGTATCTCATTAGGACACAGAGTTCGAGTACTATTTGTGAAAGGTTCGAATCTTTCCGAGATCGAACTACTTACAAGTACATTTTCGAACCTACAGGTACTCATTCTAAAGTTCGAAGCCAACTTGTATAAAATGATTAAATTGCAAGTATACTCATTGAAACTTTATTGTTTTTGAGTAGTAATTGAAACCCATGAAATGAAACGTGGTTATTGAAGTTGACTCGGATTCGTAAGTACATATTGGACTTGATCCCGCCCCTAATGTCGACATTTTAAGGAGCGCTTGCTGAAGTTATTCTGAACAACGTCTTCCTGGACGAGAATGTTGGTTAAAACTTCGTTTTTGGATTATTAATGAAAAACACTGATAAATCAGAGCGCCGGTAGAGCGCGCACTCAGCCGAGAGAAGATCGTGATATTCTCAAGCGCGGCCTTGAACGCTCTCTCGGGCGATGGCACGCTCTGAGTGATCAGTGTTCTTCGTTAATAATTAGAAAACGAAGCCTTAGCCAGAATTTTCGTCAGCAATCATCCCTGAAAATATTGATATGTAGTAACCGAGCACCCTATATATTCCATCTTGTATTGTTTACTTCTTCGAGTAGCGGTAGTTCTAAAAGTTACAATTATTTTGTAATGGAACCTCGATTATCTGGGTCGTAATTATTCGCGGACTCAGTTGTCTGGGATATTGAATTTAACAGAGTTAAGTTACCAAATATGTCATTCTTACAGAATCAGTCGAAAGAGAAAAATATTTTTGTTTGACATTCAATTATGTATTTACGCAAACACTTTAAGACCCCTTTTCTATTCCTGACACCATGACGAATTTCCCATTTTGAAGCAAAATTAAAGTGAGATAAAGTGTGCCTAATATGGAACAGGAACTCAATTGAAGTCTCTCTTTAATGTGTTTTTTCTTAAGGTGAAAAATCACCGTCGGAAGTTGAAGAGTTAAATTACGGATGTTCGATCCCACGCTGATATCAGTGGTCTTATCAAAGACGTGCATTGGAATGGTCCTTCTCCTGCTATCATTCCTGAGTTAGTGTTTTCCTTAAACCATGTATAGTTCCCCATTTACGCTACTGACCAAACATCTTTTTATTTTATTTATATTACTAATTTATTTATTTATTTTACTTCGACAATCTTACAAATGTCGAATTTCTCGATAATCCCTCATCAGTTCTAAATTATTCCTTTAGTATCCGTTGCAAAATGGATTATCAAATCCGTTGGGGAAAAACAACCCCACTGCATCATTATGCATTCATTATTTTACCAACTCAAGGTTGCTTCGAAGTACTGTTTCGTATTCTTCTCTTCCAGCTTTTTTTTTATTTTCTTGCAACAAAAGATGTTGAATTCTGTAAAAAAAAAAATTCAAGGCGATCTTGATATGACCTTGAACGTTTCGACCGAAAATAACTTCACGTTTTTGTACACTATTTTAAAAAATGGCGCATACTAAAAATACTGGCCCGTTTAGTAATTATTTCAAACGACACAAATTTATTATTAGAATGCCACTGTACACTATAGTAAATGTTCGATAAGCGAGCGAAAATCGGGATGCAAGCTGGCCGCTATTCGTGCAGTGGAAGCGATTTTTCATTGGATGCGCAAATAGGAATACGCATGCGAAGTGTAAATAGTAGTAAGGTTAACTTCCGCTTGCGAATTGAACTTTTACTAAATATGCCTTTCGAAGGGGCTAATACAGCTCAGATGATTGAATATGGGTGATATTAATATTTGTTTTCTGCGTTAATTAGATCATCCTGTACACGCGCCAGCATCTCGCGGAGACCCGTGGGAATGCGAGTTCCCCCCGACGAAGAATTACAAGATCGCCCCAGTTAACGGTGTCTTCAACCTGTACGCTAATGAAGAGGATTTCGCCAATGGCAAACCGATCCCGTATTCGTATCCCGATTTAGCGACCTTCGTCAGGGACATGAACCTTCTTTGTACAATGATCGCCGATGGCCCGTTAAAGTCCTTTTGCTACAGAAGACTGAGTTACCTTTCGTCGAAGTTCCAACTACACGTATTACTGAACGAACTTAGAGAACTCGCCAGCCAAAAGGCGGTTCCTCACAGGGACTTCTATAACATTAGAAAGGTCAGTACAGGAGAGAAAGATACATATGTATATAGGTATTACGCGTAATAAAATACGCAGTAAGGCGTAATAAAAATGATCAAAATTTCGTGGATTTTCGTTGTATGAGTCGCAGCGTTAATGGAATAAAATATATAGTATAATAAATTATAAAGGAATAAAATAACAGGAAGCGTTTGAATGCACATTTCCTAATTAAATGATTTCAAATCACTTCTTTTCTACAATAATGGGACAAAGCAAAAACCATCATTTTTCGCAGAAATGATTTTTAATGCATTTTTGTACTGCAGACATAAATACCAATAGTTTCAGAACTCAATATTTTGTTTTGCGTCTAAATATTGCTCATTTGTAATATATTATAAAGCAAAAGTACGATTTTTTTCACAGAATTTCAATACTTTTAGTCGTCAGTTTTTTAAAAACATTGTATTACAATAGCACATTGACTTAATAAGAGATTCAGCCTCCATTGTGTTGTTCTCCTACTAAAAAGTGCTTACTATACTTATTAACTCAACTGTTCTAGTACAGGGTGATTCGATTGCTAGTGATCTCGAAAGGAACACCACCGTCTAAACATTGAAGCCCTATCCAATGTAAAAATTTCAGGCGGCTTGTACTGTCTCTCTTTGCTTCTCGCTTTCATTTGACAGAGTCATGTACGCACATAATCGCCCTATCTGCAGTAATCTTAACAGCTGACCGCTGATAGAGGGAATGACTGTATGAAAACGTGAACAAGAAGACATACTAAGTCGACCGAAATTTTTACACAAGATAAATGCTTCAGTGTTTAGGCGACGCGGCACTCCTTTCGGGTTCTTTGCATTCGAGGGCAAATCACCCTGTATTTACCGGATTAACTACTATTAGTACTTACCATTTCAACTGCCACTAGTATTTACTAACTCATCTATTACTAGTATTTACTAACTCAACTGCTAGTAGTACCTATCAGCTCAACTGCTCCAGCTACTTACTATTTTAACTACTACTAGTACTTACTAACTCAGCTATTACGAGTATTTACTAGCTCAATTGCTCCTAGTGCTTACTATTTTAACTGCTATTACTACTTATTAACTCAGCTATTACTAGTACTTACCAGCTCAACTGCTCCTAGTACTTACTATTTTAACTGCTACTAGTATTTAATAACTCAACTATTACTGGTACTTAGAAGCTCAACTGCTCATAGTACTTACTAACTCAACTGCTACAAGTACTTAACGGCTCAACTACTCGTAGTACTTACTGTTTTACTGCTACTAGTACTTACCAACTCAACTGCTTCTACTACTTTCTATTTTAACTTCTACTAGTATTTACTAACTCAACTATTACTGGTACTTATCAGCTCAACTGCTCCTACTACTTACCACCTTAACTGCTATTAGCACTTACTAACACAACTGTTACTGATACTTACCAGCTCAACTGCTCCTAGTAGTTATTATTTTAACATGCTTGTATTACTTACTAACTCAGCTATTACTAGTACTTACCAGCTCAAGTGCTACAAGTACTTACCGGCTCAACTGCTCGTAGTACTTACTGTTTTAGTGCTACTAGTGCTTACTAATTCAACTATTATAGTACTTGCTAGCTCAGCTGCTACTAGTACTTACCAGCTCAACTGCTCCTACTACTTACTATTTTAACTGCTACTAGTATTTACTAACTCGACTATTACTAGCACGAATCGGAAGGTTGTGAATTCGGAGTGTTCGCATTATCGCAAATACGTTTTACTACCTCGAAATAAACATTGTCCATTTACATTGTTTGCAGGTCGACACGCATATTCATGCGGCGTCTTGCATGAATCAGAAGCATTTGCTCAGGTTCATAAAGAAGACCTTGAAGAATCACGCGGACGAAGTGGTCACGTGCTCCAAGAACGGCGAGACAATGACACTTCGGGAAGTGTTCCAATCGATGAATCTGACGACTTACGACCTCAGCGTTGACATGTTGGATGTGCACGCGGATAGAAATACGTTCCACAGGTTCGACAAGTTCAACGCCAAGTACAATCCGATCGGCGAGAGTCGTCTCCGCGAGGTGTTCTTGAAAACGGATAACTACCTGAACGGAAAATTCTTCGCGAGTATAATCAAGGAAGTCGCCAGCGACCTCGAGGAGTCCAAGTACCAGAACGCAGAACTGCGTCTCTCGATTTATGGCAAAAGCCCGGAAGAGTGGGACAAACTAGCGAAATGGGCTATCCAGAGCGATGTGTATTCAGATAACGTGCGCTGGCTAATTCAAATTCCGCGGCTTTAGTAAGTTGTTTTGGTAGAATCGGATGCAAAATGTTTACCGCCAGAATCTCAGATCAAATAATAAACGTAAAGTATAAGGAATGCACTTTTTAATGAAATGATTTTTTCTACAGCGACATTTTCAAATTGAACAAACTGATGACCAATTTCCAAGAGATTCTGAACAACATCTTCCTCCCCCTTTTCGAGGTAACAAACGATGCCAATTCTCATCCTGAGCTACATAGGTTTCTTCAATATGTAAGCAGATTTAATAAGCAAATCTCGATTTTTGAAAAAAAAACAAAGTTCATATCATTAATTGAACCGTGGTCGTAGGTAATAGGATTCGATTCGGTCGATGACGAAAGCAAACCCGAAAATCCTCTCTTTGACAAAGATGTATGCCCGCCTGCAGAATGGGACGACGTGGAAAATCCTCCCTACGGATATTATCAATACTATACTTACGCTAATATGACCGTTTTGAACCATTTTAGGGCGTAAGTTTATTTCGTTCACTTTGTATATTTTAGCATATTACAGATAATGTGCAGCATTTGGTACATATGCAGAATAACAGTCACCTTCGATTTCAGTGACCTTGAAATGCGTTGCCAGGGTCTTCATAACGAACAACTTTTTCCAATACAATAAAATAGGCAGATTGTTTTCGTTTTGCGAGATCTATATGTATATTCAACACTCTATTAAACGCAAAATGCTTTTTTTGCAAATATTTCGAAAACTAAAAGAATCCGTCTATTGTACGGCGGGATCAGAAGCCGGTTAGTATAACCCCAACTTTCTCTGAAAACTTTTAAGAAACCCTTACGATTCTCTTTTGCTTCCTTTGTCATTACATTCATTCATATGTTTTCTTATATGAAACGTTGTTTTTCGCATTTTTATTAACATTGTCATTATTTACAACTGGTCTGTAAAAATACCTTATTTCTCTCGCCTATGACGCTAATGGAGTTACACCGATTGGCTTTCGAGCTCTACATACAAGATACAGGGCGAACATAACGTCTAACATTACGACCTCAAATTGCTCGCTAATTAATTACTTGTATGAAAGAAACGTTTTAAACAAAAAGTTGCATGGTATCGAGGGGGGCATATAAAAAAATAGTTTATTTTTTTGCTACTTTGCATTTTCAACAACATACGAAGATTACCTTCAATTGTTTAAGTGGGATGCATAATCTTTTTCTTCGAATTTCGAAGAAGTGTCAAATTCTGAGTGAAAAAAAGTATTATAACAAATGGTGTTTAAAATAAACAGTTACTGAGGTACCGCAAATAAATCATTTTGTTGTTGAAAATCACGCTCAGTCAACGGGAATACAATGGTAGACGGAACAAACTGTGTTTGCAAAACACATGACAATATTATGGGCTGATACTATCTACCCTAATAGCCGTAGACATGCAGCGCCACATTAAAAGCCTAATGGCGATCAACTTTTCGCAGCGTTTCGTTGGTTGCCAAAACGCGACCAACTTGAACTGTTTGAATCAGGTCTATCGAACTGGCGGCTATCTCTCAAAGCCTTAGAATAACATAGAAGAACGTCTTCGTTTATGCCCACTTCACTTGGACGAATTTCTCTTTGCGCGGACCCCAAAACCGTGAGCCGCCAGTTCAGTACAACGTGCGCTGCGAAAAGTTGATCGCCATTAGACTTTTAATCAACGTGCTGACCTACCTGACTTGGCTGACAGGGTACTTAAGAAAGCCATGTTAAACCATACCTCGATCTATATCATGTACTTTAGTTATGCTCGATGCCCGACCAATAGTGTGTCTCGCCCTTTATACTAGAGAAAAAAAGTTGTTCGGAATGATGACCTTGACACAAGGTCACATCGAAATCGGCGATCGCTCTGTCGCTCCCCATCGTTATCCAGCATTTCTCTGTTTCAGGGAACAAGGTCTCAATACCTTCGTCCTTCGACCTCACTGTGGCGAGGCCGGTCCCATTCAGCACCTTGTGTGCGGTTACATGATGGCAGAAAATATCTCTCATGGCCTGTTGCTTCGAAAAGTTCCGGTGCTGCAGTACCTTTATTATTTGGCACAAATTGGAATCGCGATGTCGCCTCTTAGTAACAATTCCCTCTTTTTGAATTATCACCGTAATCCGCTACCAGAGTATTTAGCAAGAGGATTGTGCATTAGTCTTTCCACTGACGATCCTCTGCAATTCCATTTTACCAAGGTCCGTGTGATACGCATTCTATCCGCTTAGTTATTTTTTTTATTAATACTATCTCGTTTAAGGGGACATTTTACAGTCTCGGTCGAAAATCCGACCAATCTTCGGTCATTATCTTTTAATAAATTGAACACTTAAAGTTTTCAAACTTTTTACGAGTATATTTTAGAACTTTTTGACTGCGAAGCAGTTTTTGTTCAATTGCTTATCATATTCATTTATTAAAATATCTTCCGGTGAAGGTGGTACCTTTCACATGAAACGCCTAGCTGTTGGTCGTGATTGCGGACGACTGGATCGTCTGAATTATAAATTGCATGAGTGTAGGTATCCGGTGAACCACGGAGAAAGATTTTGAGCAAAAATTTTCAAAATGACGTACGATCAAAGTTGAAGGTGTAAAAAATGGCACGTTCTTTTTAAATACTTAATCGACATAAAAAAAAATGGGGAACTATTAATCAAATTTGAGTTCGCGAGGTTTATCAGATAGCTATTAATGTGTAAAACAACATACTAAAAATTGGAATCAAACTGCCAAGTAATTTTTTTTTATCACTGTCACCATCCGGAAAAGATCGTTTCGAGAAGAACGCGTTCAAAGTTTCGTGTTTAATATTTTTGTGTATAAAAGATACTTACATTTAATCAGCTAGACCTGCTGCATACAAACTAGTTTAGGAAGATATTCTGGAAGGTGAATACTTTCCAACTGAATAATAAAAAAAAATCGATTTTTTGTGACCTAGACTGTGGAATGTCCCCTTAAAACCTCACAATTGAGATTTGAATAAATTTGTACGGATACTTCTTTTGTAGGAACCTTTAATGGAAGAATACAGTATCGCTGCGCAAGTATGGAAACTTAGTTCCTGCGACATGTGCGAATTGGCGCGTAATTCCGTACTTATGAGTGGTTTTCCACACAAGGTATGTATTACTGCATCTTTTCATTTTGTCGTTTCTTGTCCCCGCATCTTCATATTCGTCGTACGTTGCCATTGTTTAAAAGGTATAGGAATAATCGAAATTACCATATCACTCATAACGATTATACATATTTGTACAGTTTAAATGGACGTATTAATGGATTAGGCATCTATCCATATTTCGAGGCATTTATTAAATCATTCCGTAATAATGAAAATCATAATTTGAATAAGAAAGCGTATCTTATGTGTCGATTTTTATTTTACAGAGTAAACAATACTGGCTCGGTCCAAATTATACCAAAGAGGGGGTAGCCGGTAACGATATTACTCGAACCAATGTGCCAGACATTCGGGTGGCTTATCGGTACGAAACTTTAGTCGACGAATTGTCAAATATTTTTAAAGTCGTCGAGAAACCCGAGGCACTTCCATTCTAATCCTTAGCGATAGTACAGGAGATTCTTGATTACAGTAAAAAAAAACATCGCATGGTTCAATTTGCGATGGAAACTATAAAATACATATTTTCCCAAGATGAATCTTAAAAGGGATACTATTTTTTGCGATTACACGTCGATGAACATTATTTACTTTTAGTGACTCCTTTGCAAAAGGTATTCTCCATTCGTTAAGACTATGACCACCAGAATTATTGTTTATACCTAAAAGAACTACGATGTACAGTTAGAATAATTGTGTATCGTTTAAACGTCATCACGGATGTTAATATACTCCAATAATGCTAGATACATTTATACGTGACTATTTAAAATCATTGTTTTATGCTTCAGCATGTTTTACGAGAACGAATTTATTAGTAAAAGTAACCGTAGTATGAACTAAGGCATAAGGAATCGTCTTTCACTCAGGTCGCAGAATTTCGATGTAAAACAGGGGCAGAAAATTACTCTGAAACTTTTCAAATGTGTTGACCAATTTGTAAGTATAACTATTAGATAAGGTATAAATTTCAAATGTTGCTACAGGAAGTAGGCTACAATCGAACGTTATTATACGAATTAAACTAGCAGCGAGTAAGTCGTGTTAATTTTATTGTAAAAAGATTGAAAACCATCACTAGGCAACAATTCATTTTTCACATATTTTAATCTAAGTAAAAAAAACAAGAAGAAGAAGAAATGTCCGCCTCGTTTTTAGCTTTATTTTCTTACCTTTTTGTACATTTATACAAGCATATAGCGTATATGATATTTGTTTTAGAAAAATGTGATACAAAAACTTGTTGTTTCGTGAGTTGTATCCCATTGCAATGTTTATGTAGTTTCTATCGTTGTTAGTACTGCGAGCAGTAAATTTGGAGGCACTAACGTTTAGTATTTTATATAAATTGATAGCGCGCTATCCAAAAATCGTAGAATTTATTTTAGAGCGATTTATTACCTAAAACAATTAACTTCTCTATCATTTTTTCGACAACCTCTTAACGAGCTTTCGCGAACGTTCGTAACGTGATCTAATATTGAATATAAATTGTTGCTAAGTAGAAAGAAATGTATTTATTGTATAAAGTACATTCTATAAAACAAAAATATACTTCCCGTATCGTTAAAATAGCTTTGTGTTATCGATATTTAAAATAATATTTTGTATTTCGTAAAATTGTCTTTTGGCGATGGCTAAAAGCAGGATTCGTTTCCTTTCTAAAACGATTCATATTTAAAACATTTATAATGTATAAAAATATATATATATATATTAAACGCACTATGTGCATTGCATGTAGTTATACGAATAAATTATATGTTTGTTATTCAACTTGAAACCACAGGAGATTTTGGTCATTGTGAAACTGCAATTACATAATAATACAAAATCCCAACGTATTTTTAAATGCTGAATGCCATAAAATTGGATTTTTAATTTTCGGAGGTATCAATTTTACTCGGAAAATATTTTCTCAATCAGTATCTATATTTAATTAAATTAAACAAAACATACAACGTTTAATTCACATCATTCGCGTTATCATTTATTTAACTTTCTTATCTTTCTCTTTAGATCTCAATCCTTCGGAAATCTTTGGCAACAATTCTGTGAATATCACTGTTCCCGTAAAGACTAGGATCGTACCGATCCAATGGTAGATCGTGAAAGGGTTTTTGAAGTACAGTATAGAGAAAATTAGTGACAGAAACTTTCGTAGTGTTATCACTAAAGTTACCGTGAGGGATGTGCATTCTGTCGTTAATACGAACACAGAACTTATGCACATGTATCTGAAATGATCGTTAAGGATTATAAACCACTGAAATTAAATTATGTATGGGCTCTATTCCACGATAAATAGATCACTTTTGGCAACGTGCCTTCCGATTCTGATGAAACTGCGACATGTTGTAGTCCATGTGAAGTAACGATGAGTTTCGCTCGTCATTTCGCTGGTCTCAAAGTTATTAACAAATTATAAGACGTTAAAAATCGCGAGAAAGCGGGTTTTTAACCAAACATGACTACAGAAACGAATTTTCATCTCGCAAACTAATATACTTACAAGGGAACATACTGAACCGACAATCACCCATTTTGTTAAAATTGAAGTATAAAGTTCCAATTTATCCGTAGTTTCTGCCTGGATGCATAGCTTCTACGAGCAAATATTCAAGAAAATTTATTCATATTTAACTGAAGAAAACTAACAAAAGTACGTCATTTTTCAATATATTATATAAACAAATGGGTTTTCAACAAAATAATTTGCACTGGTAAATTAGTCGTTAAGAAATACTGATTTCATCTGTTTACACAGTTGCTCTATCTGTAGTATTTTCGCAGTCCCAACTTTGGGGGCGGTTTTCGCCACATTAACGCGCGTGGTTGTCGTTAAAAAAAATGAGTGTCAAATATTTTTTTGAGAACTATACTATACTTCAATTTCATCAAAATCGGTGATTGTCACTTCGGTACGTTCCCTTGTTATACCAAAAATCCTCTTTTTTTTCATTCGCATCGCGAAGGATGGTACTGCCCAACTACATTTTGGACTTTGCTGTAGGTGTCTTTTTTCAATGTGAAAATTATAAAGTTTTATGTTGTAAAAACGAATTAGTTTGCATGTTTTCAAATTTTGGAAAAATATACGTTGCTCTTTGAATGTTCCTCGGCATGGTCAGGAAATTGTTTTTATGGCTCATTCGATAATTGTAGTGAGGTGAAGCTTCAAATGACTAACACCAACACTATGATATTGGTACCTTCATATTACAGCTTCGTCAAAAACATGCAAGGCATGTTGCCAAAGGTGATCTTTTTTTGCATGGAGCGGCCCGTATGTATAGAAATTCGATTATGGTATATTTGTAAAAGGATACTGGGTAAGAATATTTCCTACAAGATATACAATTAATTTTGGCACCTCTAAATTAATTATTGATACATGCACAGGCTCCGACGCCAGCGCATACGTAAAGTGCTCCCAAATGTTGGGCGCCAAAGTTAAGAAGAAGGGTAACGGCAGTAAATGCTGGAAAAAGATACGTGATAGCAAAGATACTACGTTACCTTATAAACGGAATAAAATGGAAAAGACTGTACCGTGTAATATAAAGCTTCCCTCGCATTCTTTCCATACTTTTTGTGCAACACCTCCTGATAAATACCCATCCTAGCCGAGACGAATAATGCAACAGTGAGCAACGTTATCCCTAATACCCACCAAAAGAAGTCCTCCCACGGAGTGGTGGGCGCGTGCTCCATATTCTTAGCACGCAAGGACTTGATTTCTTGTCCACTAACGATAGTGCAGATCGCAATTCCAAGAGTTATCATGAATACTGACAAATATTTGCTAAAAGCGTACTTTTTATTTAAGATGATTATACCCATAATCATATTTGCTATCAGAGAACCCTGCAACGATTCGATTAACGATTAAACATTGCATGCCTCCTTAACAGATATTCATTACCATCTCCGTTCCGATACTTACAGCTCTGAATATCATATGCAACGGCATGGGTATATTAAAATCGAACGCGTAATTGTTACAAACGTTCGCGATGAAAAACATCGTCACTAGTATAAAGTAATCCTTTATTCCTATGTTGGGCTTAACAGTGCCGCATCTTGAAGTGAATAGAAATCCTTCTATCGATATGAAGAGGAACTGTGCGAACGTGATAAGGTTTCCACTGCCAGGATCGTCTCTGGGGAAAAAATGTTCATCGAAAAATGCCACATCCTGATGTTATTTAAAGTTGTTCAGGAATTTGAAAGGTCACGCACGGAGACAGAGTTATGCAACAATTACGAGTGTATCCTTGGACTTACTTGACGAGGAGTTCCAGAAAAACGACATTGCTGCAACAGCCGAGGAAGACGCACAGTATAGCAATAGTTGCACGCATATTTAACTGTTCAACATGGGACAGAATTTAACCTACAGATACTGGGTGGCAACGTGCTTTTGTCGACTAACTACTCGAAATCATACGGAACTATGTTGGATAAGAGGTAAGCGAATTATCGGTAAGTCACGATACATGGTAATATGATGTATCACTCAAACGTCACATAATTTCTTCGGGCACGCTGGAAAATAAAGAGCGCAGTGTGCGCGTGCGAAGGATTTTACTTATAACAGGCCTCCGCTGACAGATCGTTTAAGCGATTAAAGTTTATCGTAAGTTACATAGTCGATCCGTTTTATCTGGAACTGTGATGATATTTCAAAACCCATGCGTCATGCAAAAAGTGGTATCTTGCGAATAAAGCCCAAAATAAAATTAGCAATGCATAATTAGAAATCATTTAATTCGCATGTCGAATGGTTCTTTAAACTATACTATTCAATTGTAAAACGTATTCCATTAAGGAATTTTGTTTTGGAATTGAAAAACTTTAATTATAAAATTGACTGGTGGGCCCCCCAAGGCCCCCTTTTAAGACGGCCCTAGAGCTTCTTTATTATATGCGTCTAGGCCTTATCCAGGCCCATGTGCCTAAATACATAATTTTTAGCATACACTGTATTTCATTACCTTAATAGTAAAATTATACTAATTATTTCCAAGATTGATACTTGTATACGTTATTATATTTGTGCATATTCTATGTGTATCAATGACATAAAAATTGAGGCGTTTAATGGAAAGAGGGCACATACGTCTAAATGCCATCTCCAGAAAATGAGCTCCAAAGTTTTCATTGTGGTACTATTTAATAAAAAGTTGTGCAATCAAACCCAATGTTTTGTTAAGGATGTAGAAACATGTACTTAATACATTATGATAATAGCAGTTATGATTTGAGGATGATATGCGTTTTTGTCTATAAAATTTAGGAGTTGGTTTATGTGCCCTTTTTCCATAAATGAGGTAAAATCCTAAAAAAAGCTTTTTCCTCTTATTTATTAAATAAAATTTTGTGCATTTAATCTGTTATAAACTTTTATATATTATATAAATAGAAAATGTAGAATTAATAACGAAAAGAACAAAAAGTTTAATTTTCCAAGCAAGGGCAAAGTTACACAATTTTCTCCCTTGAGGCGTTTTAGTTTCTTGGATTCCTTGCACCAAGCTGATTCGAAAATTAGATTCTTCTTTCCTAAATTTCCTTGCTTCTTTGCGGATTCAACTTCGCTTTCCATATTTCTTTATACAGAACAATATTACAAGACGCGACCGCGTGATAGAGCGATTGCTGCGTGACAGTGAGCGTCGCGTGAACAAAACAAAACAGTATCTAGTTGCTATAAACAACAAAGATTGAATATCTCTGTGGTATATTATACATATGTATACATACATATGTATAGGTTAGGTTAGGTTATGTATACATACATATGTATAGATGAATAGATTTAAACGATTTAAGACATAAGCCTATGTGCCCTTTTTCCATCAATCGCCTCAATTGTTACATTAAGGTTAAATCTTTTTATATTTTAATGTCATTAATTTTGCAATGCGAATTAATAATTCTTAAAATATTTCGATTGCCGCTTTTCAGTATATCTATTATGCCGAACGGCGGATCCAAGTGCATCGTTTGAGTTTTTAAATAATAATCTGCCTGTCTATTGCGGTTTGTGGGCAGTGCGATAACATATGATCTAAATAAGTCTCTGTTTGATGAATTTAATGATGAATTGAATAAGGGAGTTCTATCTTATTAAGAAATTGCTGTTTTAGAGAGTGGTCTAAATCAGCCCATATTTTTTTGGTAAATGTTTCTTTTAAATCAATATAGGGCGTCTTGTGATGAGATGAGATCACATTTGGTTGCCTCTTTTGCCAGGAAGTCAGTTCTTTTGTTTCCCTCTATCCAAAAGAACGGAGGTACCCATAGAAAAACTATTTTACCCAATCTTTCCTTTGAGTTGAACATTACCATTTTTTGTTTCGTATCGAGTATCTGCTTGTTTGTCTTGATGTTTAATGTTATTGTTATTGATGTTTGTTATAGCGCAAAGTGAATCTGAACATATTACGTGTGATTTGTCCGGGTAGGAGATTGCTAAGTCCATGGCACTCGATATCGTAGCGCACTCCTCTGCGAAGATTGAGGTTATAGATGCTATTTATATAGTTTGATCATAGTTTAAACTTGGGCAAATTACTGAAGCCCCTACAGATAGCCCTTCTTTAGTTTTGGTTGCATCCGTGAAGATGTGTGTATAACTGTCATAACTGTCTTTTGTCAGCCTTTTAAATTCTACTTGAGGAACTAGGGTTCCTTATATCTGAAGTCTCAGGGCAGTATAACATTCTATGTACACGATATGGTCTTTTTGAAAAACATTCATAAATTGCTGTCTCCTGTATGACATAAACCCATTATTTTATTAATATTTAGTATGCATCTAGATAGAATTTTTGGAGTGTCAGCACTCATTTTGCATTCTATTGTTGATGATGCTATCGCAAGCTCCCTTATGTATTTGTTAGTAAGATGATTTCTATTTGATATTATTTTTATAGGATAATTCTTTCCCAAATACATGGCTCTATTTGTTATACATATGTATAAGGCGTTCCTGTTTCAGCCAGGACTAACAATAAGTTATCATTAGGTGTTAAACTTAGTTTCTGCCCCGCGCTTCCAGAGGGTGGTAACGCCAACGCTAGCGAGTTTCGTCTGTGAGGTCGCATGTGTTTGTCCCTTTAGTCATTGCTGAAAGTGATTCAGTTATGACTGGTTAGGTTTCGCAATGCGAAACAGATTTTTCTATCGCTCAAAGATTAACCGCGATAAATTGTTTTTCCGATATGTACTTCTTCACTACTTCGACTTCAAGAAAACTTCAGCTGAAACGCGTCGCTCATTATACGAAGTATGGTGATGAAAGTCCATCGGTAAGAGCATGTATATGTATATTGGACAGTTCCGAAGCGGCGATTTTAATGTGAAAGATAAAGAACGTTCTGGACAGCCGAAAAGATTTGAAAACGCTGACCTGCATGAATTGTTCGATGAGAATGCAGCTCAAACACTTTCAGAGCCCTTAAGTGCGTTAAAAATTACTCCAATCGCGGGTTCAAAATGCTTGCATGCTATGGGAAAAATTCAGAAGGAAGGGAAATGGTTGCCCCATAAATTGTCCGAGGGTTGCATTTTGAATCGCTTGTCCATCGCGATTTCTTTGCTTGCCAGTCAAAGGAAACAGAGTTTTCTGTGGCATATTGTGACTGGAAACAAAAAGTGGATATTTTTTTATAATCCTAAGCGTAGAAAATCATGAGTGGACCCTGGCCAACCATCCATATCAACGCCGAGCAGGAGTATTCATGAGCGTAAGACATTGCTCTATATTTGGTGAGACCAGGAGGGTGTACTGTATTATGAGCTCCGACGACCACATATCAAACAGTAACAGCTGATCGCTATCAACATCAATTATGCTGGTTGAGTGATGAGTTGATGAAAAAAAGGCCATCCATAGCCAGTAATAGACGCAAAGTTATCCCTGTGCATGATAACGCTTGACCGCATGTTTCAAAAAGGGTGAAGCAGAAATTGTTAAAGCTTGAATGGGAAGTTCTCCTGCATCCAGCGTACTCTCTGGACCTTACACCATCAGATTTCCATCTCTTCAAATTGATGCGATAGGCACTTACGGACCTACACTTCTCGAGTTATGAAGAAGCATAAAAATGAGTGGATGAACAGATCGCCTCGAAGAACACCGCGTTCTACCGCCATGGGATTGCCCTGTTACCGGAGAGATGGGAACAGGTAATACAAAATGGAGGAAATTACTTTGATTAAAGTAAGGCTCGTCTTCCCTTCGAAATAAACAAATTTTGAAGAACAAAAAGATGGCAGGAAATAAGTTTACCACCTAATGAATGGGTGTGTTAGCCTTAAATCCCAAGGCAAGCTTCAATACTGTGAATTGGATTCTCTCTAGTTTATTTCTAAGATAATCCATGTTGAAAACCGTTTGATTACCTATTTTAATTGAGATAGTTTTCCTCCTTATGTTTCTACCACTGAATATTCTCAGTTCAGTCTTTTCTGGTGATACGTCAAGCGTGATCTCTTTGAATTTTTCAATCACCTTTGCTATTGCTTGTTGTAGAGTCCATACAGCTTTATCTAATGATGTGTCCTTTGTATATATTGCAACATCATCTGCGTATTGGTAGATTTGGATATCTTTTGATAACTCTGAGAATACTCATGAAATATAAATATTATAAAGTAGGGGACTTAAAACTCCTGCTTGTGGCAAGTCTTTGTGGATTTTAATTAGAGATGGAATAAAGTACATTACAAGTAGGTTCGAATGCAACTCGACATTTTCGAATGTTTCATAAGGACTTCAGAAAAGGAAAGCCATACTTTCAAGTAGACTAGAACCCAGCCGAAAAAGGTTCGAAATCTTTACAAGTATTTCGTGAAGCGTAAGTGGTATTTCCAAGTACGCTGGAATCCTCACCAAGTAGTTTCGAACCTTTCATGAGTACTTCAATCAGAAGTTCTCTATTCTCTGCAATTGTACGTGGTTTAGTGAAAATTGCATAAAAATTATCTAGATTACATTTACCTATATGTTTTTAACAAAATCAATTTGTTTGCTACATTTTGTACAATTGATATATTTATTTACATTTGTAGATTCGCAAGTATTTAGAAATTATAATTGGTTGACAATTTTTGACTTTAAGCTATTTCGCTTTTTGTTAATAACGTTTTCTACCTTCGAAAATGTTCTTTCTGAGGGGACACATGTTCCCATGACACAAAGATAATCGCGAGCAAGTTTCGTTAAAATAGGATATCGAGTACAATTTCTGGCATTTTTCGCAAATGTCCACCGATCTAAAGGTGTATTAGGTTGTGTAATAAGTCCGTTCGCGTTTTGGTGTAAGAAAATACAGTACTACTAATATTTTATGAAACTTACCTAACCAATGATATATTCGTCACTTTGTTGTACAACCTTTTGCCATCTTTCCAGTAACTCGAATATACCTTTAGTGTAAAACTGTTCGTTTTTTGTATTAAAAAATTCAGATATGTGTTCGTTTGCTTCTTCTGTATTTCTGAATGATTTTCCACGGAGAGAATTTTGTGAGACATTTCTTCAATTTTTGCCAACAGGCTAATGGCTTCAGGTTCTGTTCTATTGCAATTCCAGATTTCATGATGTCCATTGAAGTCGCCCATTATGATAGTGTCAGTTCCATATCTTATATTTTGGAATAATTGCTCCCACTTATTTTTAGAAGTAGGAGAATTTGGCTTCCTGTAAATGAGTATTATGTCTGTTTCTTTACCCTCAATTATCACTGTGATCGCCATGATTTGTGTTCCATAGTTATTCCAGTGTACATCTTCCTTAATATGGAAGGTAATATTCTTTCTTTACAAAGAAGCATAGGTCACCTCCTTTGGTGTCCTTTGTATTGCTTCTTTCTTCTCTGATTGTATGATAACTTTTAAATTTAATTTTATCTTTCTTTCTTAACCAGGTTTTGGTGACACCTACAATATCAATTTTATAAGTAAAGTTTCTAAGTTCGATAATTTTGCCTTTAATACTTCTGAAGTTCCAAATTCCAATGGAGGTTTTTTCTTTATTGTTCATTTTAGAATAGGTTGTTTTCTGTTTTAAGCAGTATTGCTATTATTTCTGTTTCTCATTATCCGTTTACTCACCGTATCTTCTATGAGTGTGTCTGAGTCTTCTTGCATATTACAGTAATGTCTCGAAATAAGGCACGACTTTCTGCTTCGAAATAAGGCGACTGCTATCCCCCCTTCTTTGTTTGAAGTCTCCGCGCTCACCGAGAAATCGGACACCGAGAGAGAGAGAGGCGCGAAGTCGTAAATCTTTGCGGTCGAGCGAACAGTGACGTTTCTTAGTAGAAGGATAGAAAGTGTAATGCTTCCTCACTTCGTACCGTGTTATGTATATATTTGTATAACCACACACACATATATTAACATATTAGGATAGTACTTATAAAGTATATTATTATTATAATAAAATACGTACAGATACACACACACGGTACTTAGAGAGATTAGTTCCACGTCTCCAACGGCACCCCAAACATTTTAACATTCGAACACCATTATTAAAGTCCATCAGTCGGGATTTCATCATAGTCAAAAAGATTACCCAATATTAATTTGGCGAGTAAACGTCGCGACGTTGCATACCAATTGTTTAAGGCGGAATTTACGACTCCGCCGAGGAAGTAATCCGTGCCACCAATCGCGACGTAACACACAACGAAACAACTGTTATATGGCAGTTGTTTCCTCACATCTGATAACTCGATTTCCCTAATTATTAAAATAATTGTCAAATAATAAGAGCGTGTGTGACACGGAATTAGTGAATAGGAGCGTGCTTCATTCATATGGTTCTACCTGCTCCGGAATCGCTTAGGTTAAAACGAGAGGGCATATCATCTTCTATCCTCTAAAGTATCACATTTCGCCTCGACGGAAGCCTTTATTATTTTGCCGCTATCTCGAGCCCCTCGCTCGTAACTCGTGTTCGCTCACGGCCCCTTCGGGATCAAAATCATGCCGAATAGTCTACTAATTCGATATAAGAGACTGGCCGATCCCGAGCCAGTGCCTTATTTCGAGACATTACTGTATTGGCAGATATATTTTTTCCAAAGATTATTTCTTCTTCATGGGATTTAGCTTCAGCCGTAGAGGGGATATCACTTGCTGCAATCAAATCATCATATGAGATTTGAGTTCTATTTTTGTACTGTCCCTTCTGTTTTTGAAATTTCAGTTTCGTCTTCTCTGGTGTGTTTCTCTTTTCATTTCTGTTCTTTATACCGTATTCTAGTTTTTCTAATATATTTCTTCCTATCACGAGGTCAAGAAAGTCTTGAATCAATTCGTCACCGGCCTTATTTTTGATTTCATTGAAATCTTTGTTATTTAAATCAGTGCTTTTGTATTGAGGCCTTTTATAAAATCTGTTCCTGTTTCAGGTCAGTTTTGTGTTTATAATTAGTTGTTTGGTGGCGCTGCGACTGGGTATTTGTGTCATTTACCATTTCGTACGATTTAGGAAGACAGTGTAGTAATTTTACTTTGGAGGTTTGCCTAAATCTGGTGAGATCATTTTTCCTGTGTCCACTCTGGTTGCTTGTATCATGCGTGGGGCTCTTAGGTCCTTTAGTCGTCGCTTCCGCGTCTTCTTCCTCTTGATTAAGCACTGTATATCTATTCTTCAGCATAAGACTGTAGTCTTTAGTTATGTATCTAGCTTCTTTATATTTTTCAATTTCCCGACTAATAGGGGGATCAAGTTTTTCTCAATACTCAAGTTTGTCTTTTTTTGGGAAAGATGGAAAGTTTCTGTTTCTTTTTAGTGTCTCATGGTTACGGCAGCAGAATGGTTTAAGTTCTTCAGCAATACCAGATCGGGCGTTACCCAAGTCCTTGGCTTCTCTATAACTTATGTTTTTATATGCCATTGCCTTTTTAATAGCACTTTCTCTTTGGAATATTGGACATTCTCTGACAGTACTTCTGTGATATCCCCTGCAGTTGATACAAAAGGGATTTTCACCACATGTGCCGCGCTCTTCCTGGGAGCAGGTGAAGCAGCGTTTAATTTTTGATCTACAATTGGTTCGAACATGGCCATATTTTAAGCAGTTGTAGCATTGTTTTACAGCTTCAATGAATGGTTCGACTTTGAGCCACACGTGACCATATCCGATTAACGGTCTAGTTGATAGGGAGTCTCCCTTGAATTTAACTAGGATCGACCTAGAGTTCTCCCAAACTGCTCCCCCATTCTTAATTTTCTTCTTCTTGAGCCTCAGAAGCTCAGACTCTCCTTGGTTCGGGGATAGCTCTTGCTGCAGTTCATCAACCGAACTCTCCCATTCATGAATAACACCCCTCCTGAATTTCTTTCTATTTGGAATGTTTACATACACTGAGGTGCATAACTATAGCACCACCTACTTTTTTAGTCGTTCTGCAATTCAGAGTAAAAATGCAAAAAAATCAACTGCAGGAGCTGAAACGATAACAGTAATAGCCTAAAAAGCTGTAACCAAATTAAAAGTGAACTCAATCTCAATATTTCACGGTGGACAGTACGTCGAGTTCTGAAAAACAATCCCAACATCGTGAGACAGAAATTAAAATCTGCACCTAAACTTCTACCACGTCATAACGTTGCGAGACTTGAGTACGCTCGAGCAAACATGCATCGAGACTGGAAAAGCGTAAGTTAACTTTAGACGTCAAAATCTTTTTACTCCCATTTACTTCAACTCCTTTCATTGATAATCAGGTTATCTTTTCGGATGAAAAAAAGTTTAACCTCGATGGACCGGACGGTTACAACTCATATTGGCGAGATCTCCGGAAAGAACCGCAATACTTCTCAAAAAGAAATTTCGGCGGAGGAAGTGTGATGGTTTGGGGTGCCTTTTGTATTGATGGCATGTTGCAATTGGCTTTTCCATCAAAAAGGATGGATAGTGATGAGTACATCGCAATTTTAGGCAGCAATTTGTTATCTTTTATACATGAGCACAATACAATTAATTGGACTTTCCAACAAGATAACGCGGCTATACACACCAGTCGGAAAACAATGTCATGGCTGCAAACAAATACAATTAATGCTATTAAGTGGCCAGTATGTTCACCTGACCAAAATCCAATGGAAAACATTTGGGCCATTATTGTTAGAAAAGTTTATGCTGAAAATCGTCAGTATCAAAACATTTTAGAATTAAAATACGCGATAATAAGAGCGAGTAACGAAATTAGCGAAAGAATTTTTCAGAAACTCATCGAGAGCATGTCGGATAGGATTTTTCAAGTTATAACAAAACGAGGAGGACCTACAAATTATTAAAATCATATTCATGTATATATGTTTGACTTTCATTCATGTGGCGCTATAGTTATGCAACGATGAAAAATCAATTCTCATATTATATTTTCTTGTACAATAATATAATTTCAACAAACTTTTACTGAAGTTCATTGTTCACTGTACCCTTTGATTTCATATGGATGATTTTTATGTATTCTTATTCCAAAGTCTGAACCTACTAAAAAAGTAGGTGGTGCTATAGTTATGCACCGCAGTGTAGTTGTCTATGTTTTCTTTCAAACCTGCTTTGAGAATGTAGTTAGCATGATCTCTTTTCCTATATGTCGCCTCAGATTTTGAAAACCCGACCATTTTCACACTTTCTGGAGCGTGTACACAGCTGGTAACAAACTTATAAATTTTAATTAGGTTATTTTTGTTCGTTTTGTTGACACAATTATTCTGTATTCCCAGTACTACCATATATTCACAACTTATAATGCCTTTTTCATGTGTCGTGTAAATAACCATATTTGTTTGATCTTTAGTACAGTCATTTACGGCACTTACACCCGTCCTTTTCTGTGAAAGTGTGTTTTTTGGAATTACTTCCTTACCTAGTTTTTCAACTAGTATATCTGGTTTAATAACTATGTCTTGTATAATTATCGGTTTCCTTAAATCTTTATTTGAGTGGCGTGTCGTTTCTACTTTCACTTTCTTTGTTATCAAGTTGTCATTTTTTCTTTCAACCAAATCAAGGTCATTAGTTGTCTTTCTTATTTCTTTGTTTTGTAATTCCATTGTTTCATCTATAGTTCTTTTTCTTTCTTTTACAAACGTGAAATGCGTATTCTCTATTTCCATTTCAACGTTTCCTTCATTTTGTTTTTTTAATCGGTGCTCCTTCTGGACAGTCTTTTCTTTCATTCGTTACCTGAACTTCTTCCATGACGACGTTTTCATCCTCATTTCCAAGGATTTTTTGTACCAGTTTTTATGTGTTTAGTTTATAGTTTTGCTTATCTACTATTTTTTTAGTTAACTGTACTTATTATTAATCGGTTTTAGTATTTAGTTTAACGCACACGTGCTTAACCTAGTTAGAGCAGGTTAATTGAATCCTGTTTACATTTTGCGCTATTTTTTAATGAACTTTTACATTTAGAAACTTTCCTTCCCTTTAAGGAGTTGCTCCACCTATCAAACTCAGTGTTTCTTTTTTATTTTAATAAATATTCTTATTTTTCCTTTTACTCTACAAAAATGTAACTACTCGCCTCAACACCACCTCCCTCTATCCACGACAGTGTTATTGGTCTGTAATCTTTTTTGTTTGCTTTTAGGATGAGTAAGATCCATGGCATTCTTTCCATGTCTGAGGATACGTGTGGGTCGTATATATTTCGTTGAATATGTTCAGTAGTATCAGCTTGTATTTGTTAGATAGGTGCTTGACCATTCTGTATTCAATCCCGTCTGGTCCAGGTGCTGCGTTCAGATTGACTTCCTCGAGTGCTTGGTTGAACTCTTTGAAATCAAATTGAGCGTCCAGGGATGTGTTTGTTTTTACTATGAGGTGCATTTGTGGGTGCATAGGAACCCAGGGTGGGCTTAATTTATCTATTGTATTGTTCCTGTTATTCATTAGTAAGTTTGTGTCCACTTGTCCTTGTTAATTTACCTTTGTCTATTTATTCTTCAGGACTTTGATATTGTTCCAGAATTGTATGATTGAAGTTGTGTGGCTGAGGCTATATAGAAGCGTATTCCTTGAAACTGTTGATTCTTTCAATTTTGATGGTCCTATTGGTTTTTGCTGTCTGTATTTTGTAGGTGATCCAGTTTTCTATTGTGGGTCTGCATTTCCAGATTTTGTATGCTGCTTTCCTTAATCTGATTGCCCTATTACATACGGCGTTCCACCATGCAGCTGGGTTCCGATGTCGGTAGTCATGAACTGTTATTTTTGGAGGGGTGCTATTTTGTATAGCTCCCACCATTTTTTCTATGAAGTGTGTGTATTTTTTATTAAGGGGATGTACTAGAATGCCCATTAAGTCCTCAGGATGAGCGCAGCGATTATCCATTATACGGTTGTATAATTCCCAATTAGTCTTTTTCGTTGATAGTCTATTGCTTGTTCTTCTGTACGTATGTATTGTGTGTAGGCTATATGGTCTTCAAATCTTTTTTAAAAACATTCATAGTTGTCTCCTATACGACATAAATCCACTATGTTATTACTATTTAGTATGCATCTACAGTCCCTGGCCATCGAATTAGGACCATTGCAAATTTTAAGCATTTTTCGCGTTTTCCGTAAAATTAAAAGCCTTGTTGAAATTGTAATGATATAATTTATTAACTACTAACATAATACACTACTACTGTACATAATATTGTTAACACATGTTAATATCTTGTATTTCCACCCTTTGCTTTGATGACAGCTTGTATCCTTTCCGACATGCTCCGTATAGATTGCTTGATCATATGCTTTATATCTTCATTATTTTCCCAAATATCTGTAATTTTTGTTTCCAACTGTGATAATGTGGTGCTTGGAGATTCATAAGCTATTCTTTTAAGTAGGCTCCAGACATTTTTTTCTATAGCATTCATGTCGGGAGAATTGCCTGGCCATGGGAGCACAGGGATATTTTTTGATGAAAGCCACGTTTTAATGGATTTGGCACTGTGACATGGTGCTCCATCGTGCATGCACGTATATTGGGATCCTAAAGATGTGTAAAATGGAAGCAATCGAGTCTTTATGACATCTTCGTACTGTTTGACATTCATAGTTCATATCATCACTGATTGTGGATGTTTTACCGATTGCACCAAACAATCTTGATGGAATTGCTCATGTGACATTCTTCGGACAAATTGAGCTGATTCCGTAACCGTTTCTAAGCGTGTTTCGTCACTGAAGATGACCTAATGAATATGAAGAAATTGTCAAAATTTGAAAATATTTAGAGTCGTAAAATGATTTTTTTAAAGCATAAATTGATGCAAATTACCTTATCCCAATCTGCTGTGCTAAGATTGGAATGGGCCTTTGCCCATTCTAATCGAGATTTTTTCATTTTGGGCGTTAATTTCGGCCTTTTTACTGGTCGTCTGCATCTGATATTGGCTTCGTATAAACGTCTTCTGAATGTTCTCTCAGATATATCCACTCCATCGTTCTTAAGACGTTGCACCAGTACTCTTGTAGTCGCGCGACGGTTTTCTAATGCAGTTTTTATAATTTTTCGGTCTGTTGTGTGGTTTTTCGTTTACCGCGACAGGATGATCGTTTGTTTGAAAACAGCGGCACATTCTTCTTCATACATTTGGCGATTTTCATCACTGTTTGATGCGATACATTCGCATTTTTCGCGATTTGACGCTGCGAGAGGTTGCCATTTTTCAGAAGACCATATATACACCCTCTGTCCCAAAAATAACCGGAATGGATTTAAAAATAACAGAACTAGTTAGAAAATGTTAACAAAAATCATTTTGTTTATTCGAAATATTCTCCCTCAACAGAAATACAACGATTTGCACGTTCAAAAAGTGTATCAAATGACTTTTTTATGTCCCTGATTGGAATTGTGTTGATATTGCTCGTCGTTGTTCGTTGAATATCTTCAATTGATGCAAAGCGGTTTCCTTTCATCGCCAAATTGCAGTTTAGGGAATAGTAAATAATCGCAGGGAGCCAAATCGGGTGGATATGGGGGATGTTGAAGTAAAAAAATTTGTTTTTTGGTCAAAAAATCGGTGATAACTGATGAACGATGAGAAGGTGCATTATCGTGCAATAATCGCCAACTGCCAGGTTCTCGATATTCAGGCCGGATACGAGGAATACGGCCTATCAAACGCTTCAATACGCTAAGATAATACTCAGCATTAATCGCTGAGCCACTTGGAACGAATTCTTTGTGGATAATTCCCTTGGAATCATAAAAAGCAATGAGCATTGTTTTGATCTTTGACTTCTCCATACGATATTTTTTCGGATTTCCTTCATCTGATGACCTCCATTCAGCACTTTGACGCTTCGTTGCTGGATTGTACTGAAAACACCATGTCTCATCTCCAGTTACAATCGTTTTAAACAAATTTTCATTTCTTCGAACTTCTGCAACGATGTCTTTGCAATGGCCAATTCGGCACAATTTTTGATCATCCGTCAATCGATGTGGAACAAACTTTGAATTTAGCTTCCGAAGACCAAGTTTTTCGATTAAAATGCAATGAATTATTGTCTTGGGTATTCCAAGTTACATTTCGATGAATCTCACTGAAGAATTTTTTGCAATTTTCACGAAATTATGCACTTTTCCGATATTTTCTTCGGTCATCGTTTCAATTGGCCGGCCCGAACGTTTATCATCGTCCACATCCTCTCTGCCTTCTCTGAATCGTCGATGCCACTCAAAAATTGTATCTTTGATAAACAATTATCTCCAGAAGCAATTTTAAGCATTTGGATCGTTTCCGTAGCACTTTTACCGTTTTTAACACAGAACTTAATGTTGATTCTTTGCTCTTTATTCATTTTCTAACAAATGTATATCAAGTACTGCCACTTAAATGTGTGTATCTTGGCTTCTAGTGAACGAAATGTCGCGAAATTTTCACAGGTTAATAACAGTGGTCAACAAATTATAAATCAATCTGCCATTAATAGATGGCGCCACTACATTTATTAAACTAGAGTCATTCCGGTTATTTTTGGGACAGAGGGTGTATAGGCCTTTTTCTCACTAGCAATGTCCTGTCGTTTTCCCATATTTCATAAAATGCAATTATTAAAACTCAACGCTGACTTCCTACGAACGCTTCCACAATTCAGTCACAAGTGATTCTCTTCGTCATCATTTGAACTTCTAAAGATCTCTCATGCATATGTGCAACACATTCTCATCATGTATGTACAAACAAATCATGCATTCTCCAAATCTGACCTCACGCGCTATCGACACTTGAGCCTAATGTAAACGCTGGTGCGGCCCTTAATCGCTTATCACCCACACAATTTGATTATTACCACGATAGTAACAAATCAATTGTAATATATATATCCTTATCAACGTATTTAGTAATAATTTGAATGACCTAAGACAATTTTCCATATATGACATACTGTTATAGCCATAAAATTGAAATTTTCGTACGTGGTCCTAATTCGATGGCCAGGGACTGTAGATAGAATTTTTGGAGTGTCTGTGCTCATTTTTCCTTCAATTATAATTGAATCCTTGACCAGATCCCTCACCAGCTTATTGACAGTGTGGTTTCTATTTGTGGCTATTTTTATAAGATACTTGTAGCGACCAGCTACATATGGTCAGCCGGTTTGCAGCAGGCAGCGTGGTTGCGACGCATGTGTTTAGGGAAATCGTTGAAAGTTCTGGAATTTCTCTTTACCTTTATTAAGTTGTATTTTTATAGATTATAGAATTGGACTTCGACGGTTAATGGCACACGTCGTAAAACCTAAGTCCGCAGAATATTCCGGGCGCGAGGCCATCAGGTCTCCAGCGGATTGCCCATGGCACCCTTGCCTGCAGGAAATTCCCGAAGGCCGCTAAAAGCGCAAACCGGCGTCCATCCTTATTTTAGCGTATCTCTACCGGAAACGGGTAAAAAGTCGGAGAAGTAACACGATTGGCGTAAACTAAAATAGAAGGCGCCAATTGGTGGAAACGACTTTTGTATCCGCGTGGAGTCACCTTTAAGAAGCGGAAGCTTCGACGGTGACAGAGAAATACGTGAAGAGTACGTCACGCACGAGCTGGTTTTAAAAGTTATACGTGGTACACAAATCACAAATAAATTGTGTTAGTGTACGAACTGTTTTTTTATAATTTACCATACTTTTACACGTCCCGTTAGGATAGATTGATCATCCCACAACTATCCTTTCATATTTATTCCCTAGGAATCTTTATTAGGAATGTGGCTCGATTACGTATAAATGGCATGGCTGCTTCTGCTAGGACTAGGCTGTTGAGAGTACTTGCTCTAAGCCCAAGAGTTAGTTTCAGTGCAGCTGTTTGAACTGTCTCTAGTTTGTTTCTTAAGTGGTCTTTATTAGGATAGTATATGAAAACAGCATATTCTATCCTGGTCTTTATAAGAGTTCTGTAGAGTGTGAGCAATGTTTCCGGATGACATCTCCACCATACTCCTCTTAGGTGTTTGATCATTTTTAGAATTTTGGAGCATTCTTTGTGAATTCTGTCTACATGATTCTTATACGTAAGTTTATTGTCTAGTGTCAGTCCCAAGAATCTCACTTGGCCCGCGTTGTACACTGTTTGTTGTCCTATTTTGATAGAGATTGTGTTACTCCTTATATTTTTATTGCTAAAGATAACTAGTTTTGTCTTTTGTGGATGTTGTAATCTCGCAAAGTAATATGAAGGAATTCAAAACGGGTCAAATAAAGTCTGGACGCACTCTCTATATTATGTATTTTTTCTTGTTATATACGCTATCTTCTATATTTCTTTCACACACACCATACACACACACTGTCATTCATACCAACCGTCACAACAGTAACGTGTGCAGTCTCTGTCAAATGTCCTGTGCTTCTGTTTGTAATGGAAACATTTATTATCCCTTACCAAAAGGCAATTATCACTTGTATGATCTTCTGAACTGCAAAATGTACATTTGCTTGGGCTTCTACACTTGTTGGTACTGTGCCCATAAGAGAGACATTGCTTACAGCATTTGACATTTTCAATGAAGGGTTCTACTGTTAAATTGTACAAACCATATGCTTTGATGAAGCTTGGGATGGTATCTCCTTCGAATGTGATCATGACCGTTTCGCAAGCTGTTATTTCCTTGCAGTGCGTTGAGGGATTTATAACATATATACCTTCTTTGGCTGATTCTGCTATTGCCATATATTCGGCCACTGCCGATGACATCGCGACAGTCTTCTGTTTCTGAGATTTCCATGAAATCGCAGCATCGCCCATTAAGAATACATATCCTGTATAGGATTTTCAATCTGTTGCATCAGATCCCCAATCTGCATCAGCGTATCCTTTTATATCAAAACTTCCTTTTTTATATTTTAAACCGTAGTTAATTGTTTGTTTTAGATATCGCAAAATTCTTTTTGCTGCAATCCAATGCGCCTTGTTGTACGCCGATGTAAACTGAGTTAAGAAAGCTACTCTATTCATTATATCTGGTCTCGACACTACAGCCAGATACATTAATGCACCAATTAGTTCCTCATATGGGGCATTATAATTACGTACATCTGAAATAAATCTTTCACTAACATTTGCCGGTATATCTACTCCTTTGGCATCTTCCATTTCAAACTTATTTAAAATATCTTTAATATGTTTCCTCTGAATTAACGTAATTTCGTTTTCTTTTCGCACGATTTCAATACCTAAGCAATATTTGGCTTCTGCCACATCTTTAATTTCAAACTTCTCTTTAAGTCGCTTCTTAGTTTCAGCAACCCTTTCAGCATTATTTCCCGCAATCAGTATATCATCTACATAAACTAAGATTAAGCAACATTATTGGGCAATTATTGATAAGAAGTGGACGGCGCTAAAAGGCGCTGTTCGCTCGGAGCGAGCGACTCTGCCTAAGCGCCTATAGGCACTGTTCGCTCACAAGGGGAGGACCGCGACTTCACCAGCAATTGCAAGCACCGATTTATTCAAAAATGATTAAATATGCATGGTTTGCTTCAAAATTAATTTCTACAAGAGAAATATTTCTGAACGTAAATCAGGTTGCTTTCCCGGGCGACGTGAAAACCAAAACATGTGAATGCAATAAACAAGCTTTTATTATGTGTTCCTGGTGCCGAACATTTTTGTGCTTCTCCTGCATGTACGATAAGTATCATCCTGAATCGTGCACAGTGTCATCAAAATAAAGTTGCAGAGTAAAAGAACCAAAAAAAAAAGAATAAAAAACGTTTGACCCAGCGAGTACTCAATCGCTGAACCTCCGATTTTGCAAGCCACGCGCTGCATCGCTTCGCCATCGCCGCTTCTACAATCGGATACTTGTATTGATAGTACATAACTGGTACGTAATTTTAATTAATTATATCTTAAAAACTATTAAGTACTTATGGCTAATATTTTACACATATCATTAGAAGTATGTATTCTATCATCCTACAAAAGATCATTAAAATCGAAGTGGTACAGTTGCGGTCCGCCCCTTGTCAGAGGGAGCGTCTATAGCAGAGCGCCTAAATGCGCTGTTCGCCGCGAAAGGGTTAATAAAATATATACACGGATCAGATTTGCTCTGTTTTAGACTCAAATCTTTTAATTTTGAGTCCAATAACATGTTCCATTGACGATTCGCTTGTTTCGGACCATACAATCCTTTTTTTAATTTACAGCAATGTTGTTTATTATTTTTCATGTCCCTTAACATATTAATGGCCTTGTTTTTAATATCACCCCTTTCTTTTTCTATTATATGACTTAAAAAATCTTTGAAAAACTCTGGCGCTTCCATATGTCTCCTCATCGAATTTTCCATTTAAGAAAGCAGATACTACATCCATTTGATGTATGATCAAATCATATTGCACCGCCAAAGCCATTAATGTTGTAAAAGACTCCAATCTAGCAACTGGCGCAAAAGTTTTGTCATAATCGTACCCTTTTCTTTGGTTAAAGCCTCTTGCAACTAACCTAGCTTTTCTCTTATAAATTTCACCGTAACTATTAAACTTATTTGCTAGTACTATTTTACAGTCAATAACATTCTTATTTTGTGGTCTGTCGACTACATCTCACGTATCATTTTTTATCAAACCTTTGAACTCATCTATAATTGCTTCAAACCATTCACCCTTATTTTTACCTTCAATTGCATCATGTAGATTTATCTCCGCATAATTTGCCATCGCATCTTCAAAAACCTCATTGCCTTCATCGCCGCTTGCGTCAATATCATCCAATCTCGCATTTTCCTCACCTCTAATATTTGATGCTGTCCTGTAGAACCTCTTTGGCCTTCCTGGTCTGCCCGTACGAATTATCTTTGGTCTACCTGGTAATCGTCTTTCCAGGTATTCACTTCCTTCATCATGGTCAGTTTCTTGGCTTTCATTTTGTGTTCCATGAATTGGAAACAATATATCTATTGGGTCATCATCTGTATTCTGTTCTTCTTCAGTAATATTTTCATTCCAGTTTGCATTTACGGCTTCATCCGTTTCACTTATGAATTTTACATCTCGTGATACAATGACATTTCTCATTTTTGGGATGTACATATACTCTGTATTATTTCGTCTGTTCAGAGTATCCTACCAGAATTACCTTCTGTTGACCTTTCTTGCAATTTCCCTCGTGATATAGCTTTATCTACTACGAAAGCTTTTGTTCCAAAAACTCGTAAATGGTTTATACTGACCTTTCGATCAGACCAGAGCTCATAAGGTGGTTTACCTTCTAATGTGTTCATAGGACATCTATTCCTTTATTCCTCTGTCCAGAAACTAGGTGCCACTCCTTATTTTATCATCATACACCTTGCCGTGTCTAATAACGTTCGGTTTTTCCTTTCAGCAATCCCGTTCTGTTGTGGTGTATATGGAGCAGATAACCTTCTCTGAATTCCACAATCTCTTAAAAATTTGTCAAATTGATTATTCCAATATTCTTTCCCGTTATCCGTTTGTAGAAACGTAATCTTTCTTTCACATAAATTTTCCATCATTTCCTTGTATTCTACGAACTGCTCAAATAGAATGTACACTTTGCACTATCTGGAATAGTCATCAATAAAAGTGCCGTAATATCTTCCATCCCCCATAGATGGTTCTCGGAATGGTCTACATATGTCACTATGAACCATTTTTAATTTTTCCTTGGCCCTTTCATGTGACGACTTAAATGGTAGAATTGTTTGTTTGCCCAAAGCGCATACCCTACATTCTAAGTTTTTACTGCCAGATACTATTCCTATATTTACATCTTTTAGCACATGTATTGACCCAGTAAATCTTTCTCATTTAAATGGCCTAAACGTTCATGCCACAATTTCAATTTTGTATTACCTCCATCAACTTTCTGAGCCGTATGCATTTCTAGTTTTTTTATGAAGTACAGATTTCCAACCCCATTCGCCACCAACTTTATATTTCCTTCGATATCTTTTATCGTGGCAACATATTTGTCAAAAACTACTTCATAATTCTTGTCGACTATTCGTGCAACTGACACTAAATTTGTTCTCAAGGTTGGCACCAACAGTGCATTCTCAAAATTGATGAACTTTTCATTATTTCCCTCCATAACTTTTACTCTGACTCTTCCCTTACCTTTAACGTTTGTTGAATTTTTCTCGTTCAGCGGTTCCATTTCATAAAATAGCTCTACATCTCTACACATATGAGCAGTGCATCCACTGTCCAAACACCATCTCTGATCCAAATCCTTCCTTGTTTTTGTATTTGCAACTGCAGCATAGTATGTTTCTTCTACCATTTTGGCATTTCCTCTAGCGCCAACATAGGGTTTATTCTCTTTTGGAATGTTTTTTGACTAACATTTTGCACCAACATGCTCTTTCTTATTACATCTAAATCATGTTAGATTATATTTTAGTTTGCTTCTGTGTAGCATACCACTGTTGTCATCTCTGCTTTTATTTTCTTTAATGTCCTTTCTTCTCTGGAACTTTTGTCCATCACTGTGATTCTTCTTCATTATCGCCCACATTGCATTTGTAGACTCACTTGCAGTGCAACTCTGCTTCCTTGCATCACTCTCTTCCAGAATTTTAATCTTCAGTGCTTCTACTCCAGGTAGAGTATTGCGTGATTCAATGGCGCACCTAAAATTCTTATAACTTCCTGGCAGACTATACAGCAACATGATAGACAATAGATCAGGCTTTATTTCCACATTCATTTCCTCCAACTTGTCCACTGCATCAAAAAACTTGTTGATGTGTTCCCTCACATCATCACTTTGTTGCATCTTCTGTAACGTTAATTGTTTCAGCAATGTGGCTTTTTTGCAGGCCCTTTTGAAGCATATATGGATTCCAGCTTCAACCACGTCTCACGTGCCGTCACACATCCTTTTAACTGTTTCAATTCACTTGGTGTTTTACTCAGTATCAAGTTACTCAGTATTAAGTCAGACTTGGCTTTCTTGTCTTCGGTTAACCACTTGTTGCATGCTGCTATTGAAGCTGCATCGCCTTTTATTATTTCTGGCTTCACTTTCTCACCAGACACATACTGCCAATAATCATTCTTCACTAATAAAGCCTCTGCTTGCATTCTCCATGTACCATAATTGTTTTTACTGTGCATCAACTCTCGCCAAATTGGAACTCATCTTGATTATGCGACGCACGTGGCAAACCTAACCTCTTAACAAGTATTCTTAAATTATGCGTTTCACTTTTTAATTTCTGTTCCTGGGCCCATAACCTGATAAAAAGGGGTATGGGAGAGAGAGAGGGGTTAGAACCACGTCACGTGTATCCGCACAATAAGGTTTATTATTATAAATGCAAGCAGTTAAAGATTAGACTAAATGACTATGAACGAAACTTCCTGTAACATCAGAATAACGTACGGTACGGAGGGTGCGCGCACGCACACACACACACAGCGCGCTCCATCGACACTTGTGCAACTGCGTACATTGATATCTCTCAACATGCCTATTATCGGATTTTTTTAAAGGTCTGGTTGAATTCCTCGCTCTGTTGGATGGTTTGTTTGGCTTGGTGTATGCTTACTGCGTTATATGGCATATAAACCTGGAGCTGCCTATTATATTTGTAATGTATGCAGTCTCTGTCAAATGTCCTGTGCTGCTGTTTGCAATGAAAACATTTATTATCCCTTACCAAAAGGCAATTATCACTTGTATGATCTTCTGAACTGCAAACTGTACATTTGCTTGGTCTTCTACACTTGTTGGTACTGTGCCCATAAGAGAGACATTGCTTACAGCATTTGACATTTTCAATGAAGGGTTCTACTGTTAAATTGTACAAACCATATGCTTTGATAAAGCTTGGGAGGGTATCGCCTTCGAATGTCATCGTGACCGTTTCGCAAGGTGTTATTTCCTTGCAGTTCGTTGAGGGATTTATATATGCCCTGTTGAGTCTTTTGGCTGCCATGATTTTACAGGGCGTTTCCGAGTATAAAATTAGGCTATCCACGTCTTGATCAAGGCTAATATTTCGTATGAGGCCTCTCTAATTTGTATCGGGGAATGAAGGTCTTTATTTTACTGTTTGGAATGTACATTTATTAATAGCATCCAGCCTCAAGGGCCAAGGAGTGGACTTGGTTTACAAATTGTCTTAACCTCACACATTCATCGAATCTTTCACACTCGCTCCAACGCATTAATTTTCCTCTTATTAACTATTTTACTATTTACTATACTTAACCACTCTACAACCTTCAGTATCTCCTTACCCGCCAGTACTTCTTCTACTGTACAACTACATTTTTCTATATCATTACAATCCTCTATTAGATGCTTCAAAGTTCCCCACCCATTTCCGCACAACTCGCAGACACGCTTACTTTCGTTCAGCCAGTATTTATTATAAACCTCAAAGTTGCCACATTTCGCTCGTGCTATCAGCCTTTGACTATTTTTGTATTTGTTCTTACTACTACCTAAATATTCTGGTAACGTATAACATTGAATGTACTTATATAAACTATTATATTTTGATTCCCCAATCTTATAATATTGTAGTTGTCTTTGGATTTCGTAATCTCTCCCACTTAATATATCCCCTACCTTATATCCTTCATTGCATAAGTTCGCAACCATTATCTCGCTATATCCTTTACCTCTCATATACTCCAACCTATCTTGTCCAATCCCCAGTTTCTCACCCTTTTCAACCTTCTCTCTCAAACATTCTTTTATTAGTCTGTCCCCTTCTGCTCTCTTTATTCTTTCTTCGAACCTCATAGCTCTTCTTCCGGCGCTTACTCTTATCTTTTCTCTATTTGCTTCCTCTAATATAATGTACCCCGGTGTGTATTTATCTAAACCCAAGCACCATCTTATATATTTCAGTTGTATCCTTTCCAGCTCTTCCCATTCTCTCCACCCAAAAATCTCAGCCCCATATAACATAACTCCTTTAACTAATGAGTCAAACATAAACATTCTTCTCTTAAAATCATTTTGAAAAATCCTTTCCCCAATCCCCCATACTGTCTTTAAAACTATATTGGCTTTTTTAATTCTCTCCTCTAAATGCTTCCTCATATTACCATTTTTCTGTAATCTTACTCCTAAATATATGAATTCCTTTACTATCTCTATCTTCTTATTCTTCCAGAACCACTGCGTTTGCTTCTTTTTTCCTCTACCCTTCCCAAAAATCATTATCTTCGATTTTTCCGCATTTAGCTCTAAACCCTTCCTTGTCAGATATTTCTCTAATTTCTTCATCGTTGCCGTCATATCCCTCTCCTCGTTCGCCACCAAGACAATGTCATCAGCGTATGCTAACGACCAAAATTTACTATTCCCTATCCGAAGCCCACCAACCTGCACCTTCTTCATTTCTTCTTCTAAGTCTGCCAAGAAGATCGCAAACAAGGTAGGGCTCAAAATACATCCTTGCCTGACTCCTTCTTTCGTCCAAAAAACTTCCGAATAGTCCTCCATAACTTTAATTACATTGCTTGTTTCCTCATACAGTTCTTTTGTTCTTTCAATTAAACCTTTCCTTATACCTCCTCTTGCCATCGTCTCCCATAGCTTTTCTCTATCTACTCTATCGAACGCTGCCTTTATGTCCACAAAAAGCGCATATACCTTACCGCCCTTTTTGCGTAATTCTCTTTCTACGACATGGCGATACATATATATTGTCCATTACACTCCTCCGTTTCCTAAAACCCGCCTGTGTATCGCTTAGAATACCCTTCTTTTCTATATCATCTTTCATTCTTTCGTTTAAAACCGCTGCATAAATCTTATATGTTTCATTCAGGAGCGTGATACCTCGATAGTTATTTACAACATCTACTTCGCCCTTCTTATGTAGCGGTACAATTATTCCTGTTCTCCATTCCTTCGGACAACCACCTCCGTTCCAAATTTTCCTAATTAAATCTATTAGCCTTTTCTTGGTGCTAGCGTCGCAGAACTGCCACGCTTCTCCTGGTATATTGTCCAGTCCCACCGCTTTCTTCCTTTTTAAATTTCTGATTTGCCTCATTATCTACTCCTCTGATAACTGCTCTTCTTCTTCCTCCTCGTTTAGCGCTTCTCTCTTCGCACCTACAGCCCTATCTGCCGTGCCTCCTAACTGCCGCATAAAGTGTTCCCTCCAATGTTCCATAGGAATGTTCGTTGCCATTCCCCTCATCTTTCTTCTTTCCTTGTTTATAAATCTCCGTACTTGACACTCATTTTTTATCATCTTTATATCATCCAATATTTTTTTCCTAATACCTTCCTTTTTTTCTTCTGCCATTTCCCTCATCGCTTGTCTTTCTTTAAGATAAGCTTCTCTTGAGCCTATGCCTTTCTTCCATCTTCTATACATCCGTTTTACATTTGTCTTTTGCCTACTGCAATCTTTATCCCACCACCTACTGTATCCGATCTTCTTTTCCTTCCATCTACTTTCTTTTACCACCATGCACTTGCTTATTCCGTTTTTCAGCTCCTCCCATATCTCCTCTACCTCTTCCCCTACGTACCTTACTTCTCCTAATCTTCTTCTATATTCCTCAACACTTTCTTCATCCCATAATGTAAACTTTCTCATTCTCCACTTTTTCCTCCGTTTCTCTCTTTTCCTTTCTCCTCCTATGATCACGCTAAGTGGAAGATGGTCTGATTCTGTACTTTCCAAAACTTCAAACTGCTGGATGTCTTTTAAGCCACTTTCGTTTACAATGACATAATCTATCACAGACGCCCCTCTCGCTCCAACGTATGTGCATTCGCCTCGCTCATCCCCCTCCATATTTCCGTTTAGAATGTGCCATCCCCTATTTTCCACCATCTCAAGTAGCTTTTCACCTTCAGCATTAATTTTCCCGTCCTTTGAATTTCTTTGTTTGTGCACCTCTTCTCCGTTTTCTATGCACCAACCTCCTCTTGTACCAATCCTTGCATTCATGTCCCCTCCCACTATAATTCTCTCCATCTCCACTTCTTCTATCAGCATTTCTACATCTTGTGTCATTTTTCTTACTCCATTCCTACAGTATACCGTCCATACACTCCATACCTTTCCACCAGCATTTACTTTCCTCTGCATCATACATTCCTTTTGTATTTCCATACCATCTACTGACCATTCCACTCTAACTCCCGTAATTATTCCCCCTATACCTCTACCTCTCTTATATAACCTAGTTGCTGGTTGGCATTTCCATATGTAACCTTTTGGTAACCGATTTTTCAGTTTTCTCCAGGTTTCCTCCTCTACCCATGTTTCTACTAATCCTACAAAATCAAACCGTTCCACAAGCTTTCAGAAATCCCTGTCTTTTCTTAATACCCCTGCCACATTCCAAAATATCATTTTAAATTCTCCCCTTTTCGTCCCTAACTTATTTATTTTTCCCCTTACTGCACCCACTCCCTTTTGTTTTATAAAAAATTCTCATGTCCCTTCTCCCTTACTTCCTCCAATGCATCCCACTTAATCCACTTGTCATCTATTCTTATCTTTTGATATCCTATCTTGATCTCCTTTCCTTTTTTTCTTTCTTCCGCTGCTATTTTCCCAATTCTGCGCTGTATATCTCTCTCCTCCCAGGTGAGATCATGCTCTATGTATATACTCGAACCTTTCAGCTTGTATTTATTCCTCATAATACTCATTTTTTCCTCCCATTACTGTTTGGAATGTTTTCGATAATGGTTATGAACTTGTTGGCACCCTCTTTGTCCGAGAATGTTATTACTTCTGCTTTGTTGAAGCTTAGTGGCTTGAGTTTTCTCGCTCCACATTGCAGTTTAAAGATACTTCTTGCTACTTCCATTAAGTTTCGACTCTCTTTCTTCTTGGTGAATTCTTTCTTGATTATTACTTGAGCTATTGCCACGCCTGTGTGTTTGTCGGGATATAGCCTTATGATTTCAGTCGAAGTCTATGATTCTACCTAGTCAGATTTGTTCTGATTTTTAAAATTGTTATATTCTATCTTCGTTACATGATGGTGTTGCTTTCTCTTTTGTGTAATCTCTGTACCTCTGATTTCCACCATGCTGAGAGGACGCGTTGTTTCGCCTTCGTCAACCTCCATTTTGTTTAGGTTAGAGGGCCCAGAAGGGCCTATTACATGGGTGTTACCTTATCCAGGGGGATATTTGATGAAACTTACCAATTCAGAATTTATCTAGTGTTTGCCACTTATTTTTATATTAACTTCAGTCTGTTTCGCTCGATTTCTCGACTTCTCGGCGTTTCTTGACCACATACGTCTTGCCGCTATGCCGGCTTTCAGAACTGAAGTTTTTTTTTTATTTATTTGACGCAGCTAGGTCCAAATCTGGCCTATGTGCCTTGTTACAATATCGTATGTGTGGAATGTGTTACAGATAATTCTTTGTTACAATTAAGTAATCATTTACAGTGTTGGCTTATGTGATACTTATATATACTACGGACTTGTGCATTGATATTGTTCTTTAGCTTAAAATTATAGCCTATGTTTTACATATTGTATGCATCCCATTCTCTGGGTTTTTAGTAGTAATTAAGGATTTATATACATAGTGGTAAATATTAAGCTTAATATGTATTATGACTTAATACTTATACTCTAATATTGTTAGTTTTACAGTATGAGTTAATGGTTCGTAGAATGTTTTTGTTTTGGCTCGATAGAATTTCGGTTAAGTTGAAGGGTGGTTTCCAATTGCAACTTTCTAGTTTTGATACCATTTCTTGTCTTCCATTCTCAGTATTCGGGCAATTCCATAAGATGTGGTTGATGTCTTTAGTGGAGATGGGGCAATTACAGAATGGTTCTCTTATGATTCCCAGTTTTGATAGGGATTCTTCTGTATTGATATGATTACTTCTGAATCTGCCTATTCTCACAATTAATTCTCTGGAATCCCTAAGGTCGTGGAACCAGGATTTTCTTCTTTTTTCATAGAAGTTTCTGTAATAACTTGTCCCCTTGGTGATAAATTGTTGTTCCAAGGTTTTTTCAAAATCCGTCCACATTTCGTTGGCAAATTTTTCTTTAAAGTCCGTGAAGGGAACCTTGTGAGTGAATGTGGTGTCATGTTTCGTTGCTTCTTTTGCTAAGATATCCACCTTTTCATTACCTATTATCCCACAGTGCGATGGTATCCATAGGAATACTATTTTGTTGAGCGGATTATTTTTAAGGTATCTTAGGGTTTTCCTTTTGATTTCTATAATGTGGTAGTTTTTCTTAATAGATATGGTGCTGTTATTTATGCTGGATATTGCGCTTAAGGAATCTGAGCAGATAAGGTAAGATCTGCCAGGGTTGGATAGAGTTAAGTCCAGAGCAGCCGATATTGCAGCGCATTCAGCTGTGTATACAGATGTTAGATTTGATAGTTTAATGGTATGTTCATTCTGCAGATCGGGGCAGTATACCGCTGCCCCTACTGACATTCCTTCTTTTGCTTTGGAAGCATCTGTATATACATATGAGTAATTCCCATATGTGTTACTGGCTAATGTATGGAACTCCGTCTGTGGATTGTCTGCTTTCCTGATCTGTTCTCCTATGGTAAGATCGCAGTATAAGTTTGTTATTTGATCTCCATAATTGTTTGTCAGACAGCTGTAATTTTCGTCCGTGTGACATAAGTCTGAAATCTCCATGATGTTTAGGCTGCATTCTGTAAGAACTTTTGGAGTGTCTGATCTCATTTTTCCTTCTATTGTTGCAGAACCCATGACCAGATCCCTCACAAGCTTATTGACTGGGTGATTTTTATTTGATGCTATTTTAATGAGGTAGTTTTCCGTAGAAATGTTGCTCGATTATAAATGTATGGCATGGCTGCTTCTGCAAGGACTAGATTGTTGGGAGTACTTGTTCTAAGCCCAAGGGCTAGTTTCGGTGCAGCCGTTTGAATTCTCTCTAATTTGTTTCTTAGATGTTCTTTATTGAGATAGTATATGAAGACAGCATATTCTATCCTTGTCCTTATAAGGGTTCTGTAGATCGTGATCAGTGTTTCCGGGTGGCATCTCCACCATACTCCTCTTAGGTATTTGATTATGCTGAGTACTTTGGAACATTGTTTATGTATTCTGTCTATATGGCCTCGATAAGTGAGTTTCTTGTCTAATGTCAGTCCTAGGAATTTCGCTTGGTCCACGTTGTACATTGTTTGTTGTCTTATTTTTATACATAGTTACTGTGCTATTCTTTATATTCTTATTGCTGAAGATGACAAGGTCTGTCTTTTGTGGTAATAGGTCTAGTGCGATGGCTTTCAGGTTGTCATTTATTGATGCCAGTGCTTGTTCAACAGTTGTCCGAGCCTTGTTCAATGATGCATTTCTTGCATAAATTGCAATGTCGTCAGCGTATTGTGAAATTTGGATCTCTTCTGCAACTCCATCAAATACCGATAATACAAGGATATTATACATATAGGAGAGGGCTGAGTACTCCCCCTTGCGGTAATCCTTTATGTATTTTCCGGATGCTATTGTCGCTGGCTATTGTAGCTTCTCTTTCATACATCCAGTTCATAATAAAGTTAAGGACATTAATGGAGACTATTATAGATTGTGGCTAATTTCTTTAGCATTATGTCACACAACACATTGTCGAAAGCTGCATGGACGTCTAAGAAGGCTGCCACTCTATGCTCTTTGTGGATTAATCCTGATTTGGCATATGTATTTAATTTTGTTAGGTTGTCCAGACATGATCATCATTTCCTGAATCCTGATTGGGATTGTGGAATGAGCTTGTTATACTCACACCACCATTGGAGCCTGTTATTAATCATCCTTTCAAGGAATTGCCCATGCAGGATGATAGTGTTATTGGTCTATAGTCTTTTCTGTTTGATTTTTGGATGAGTAAAATCTGATATTTTTTCCATGACTGAGGGTATGTATAGGTCGTATATATTTCATTAAGGATGTCTAGTAATATTAGTTTGCAGTTGTTGGGAAGATGTTTAATCATCTTGTATTTAATTCCATCTGAACCGGGTGCTGCGTTCAGGTTAACTGCATCTAGTGCATGATTAAACTCTACGAAGTCGAATCGTGCGTCCAAGAATGTGTTTTGTTGAACTTTTAGGTGTATCTGTGGATAGATAGGAACCCAGGGAGGGCTTATTTTGTCTATTGCTATGTTTTTTTTATTTTCTAGTATAGTCGAGTCTGTTTCTCCTTGTTGTTTTACTCTGGTCCACTTGTTCTTCAGAACTTTAATGTTATTCCAGAATTGTGTTATGGAGGTAGTATGACTGAGGCTGGATACGTATTCTTTAAAACTGTTAATTCTTTCTATTTTAATGGTCCTTTTTGTATTCGCTACCTGTTTTTTGTATTTGATCCAGTTTTCAATAGAGGGTCTGTGTTGCCATGTTTTATATGCTGCCTTTCTTAGTCTCATTGCCTTATCACATGTAGCGTTCCACCATACAACTGGGTTCCGATGTCGTTGGTTATGTACTATTATTTTAGGAGGCGTGCTATTTTGGATGGCTTCTGCCATTTTTTGTGTGAAGTGATCATATTTTTTAAGAGGGTGTTCAAGAGTGCCCATTATGTCTTCTGGATGAGAAAACTGTTTGTCCATTATACTGTGACACATGTCCCAGTTTGTCCTTTTCGATGTCAGTCTATTGCTTATTTTTGTGTAAATATTTTTGTTAACGCTTACTATGCACGATATGGGGAAATGGTCAGATCCCATGGGTTCGTCTTCTTGGTGAACAGAGGTGTATCTGGCTGTATTTTGTGAAGCCAATATTAAGTCCAGGTTTTCTCTTATTTTGCTTCTATGGTCCAAGTATGATTGCGTGTCGTGATTCATAATATGTATGTCGTCTCTTTCCAGAATGTCCAGCAGTATTTCACCGTTCTTATCATTATGACTACAGTTCCATACCTCATGGTGTGCATTAAAGTCTCCCATGATTAGGAATGAGCCCTGACTGAGTATAGATTCATAAAATCTCTCCCATATAATCTTGTTTATTGTGGTTCCAGGCGGTCTATAGACTGCAACTAATTTTAATTTAGGAGTAAAGTTGGTGAGTTCTATAGACATGACTTCCGTGATGGAATCTTTGATGTCTATGTTGTGTAGGACGTTAAAGTTTATCCTGTTGGAGATGAGGAACATCACTCCTCCTCCCCTTTTGTGTAATCTGTCTTTTCTGATCGTTTTAAAGCCTGGTATCGTAAATTCGTCTGTTGGTTTAAGCCATGTTTCCGTGCAAATGATGATATCTGCCTTATGAGCTAGATAGATGATATCTGCGTTTTTGGCACTTAAGCTCTTGCTATTCCACAGTATAATTTTCACTTCTTGGTGTTGTGTTATATGTGAGAATGTATCCATTATTTATGGGTTATGTTTAGTTTTTGTGTTTGTTGTTACGCTATTCAAATAGATATTGTCTGATGCCATGTCGCTGTAAGATGTGTTCTGATGTCTGTTTAATAGTTGTTCCATATGATTATCTGTGGAGTTGCTCTCCTCTTGTGTCATGAGATCTAATGGGTCGCTTTCCCTTTTTGTATGGTTGTTTTGTTTTGAGGTAGAAGGTTCTTCTGTTGCGGGTTCCATGAGAGTCATTTTCGTGGTAGCTTTATTTATTGCTACACCATAGTTCCCTTTTTTAATTTCCATTTCATTATTCGTAAACATGGACCTGAATTGGATCCTAGTTTGCGTAATGCGATCTGGTTTATTTGGCTTAGGATCCTGCATGTGAACTCTGTTGTATGGTGTGTGCTTACTATATGTCTTTACTGTTCTGTTGTACTGATTATTTGTGTTTCCTTCTGAGAGGGGTATAATGGAACCCCCTGTTTTCTTGAGCTCGAAAGCTTTGAATGTGTCCGGTTCCTTTAATGGAGGGAAGTTTTCTTTGAGGACTTGGTTGTACTTTCTGCCTTGTTTGTTATCGGGTTTCTTTTGGAAGATTTGCTTGAATTCCTCGCTCTGTCGCATGATTTGCTTTGCTTGATAAATACTAACTGCGTTATATGCCATATAGACCTGGAGCTGTCTATTATATTTATAGTGGATGCAGTCTTTATCAAATGTACTGTGGTCTTCTTTACAGTGGAAGCATTTACTGTCCCTTCCCAAAAGGCAGTTATTGCTTGCGTGACCTTCAGCATTGCACAGCATACAATTTTTTTTGCTTTTACATTTATTTATACTATGCCCATAGGAGAGGCACTGTTTGCAACATTTAACATTTTCTATAAATGGTTCTACCTTTAAATTGTATAACCCATATGCTTTGATGAAGCTAGGGAGGGTGTCACCTTCAAATGTTAACATAACTGATTCACATGGCATCACTTCCTTACTGTTTGTAGATGGATTTATGTATGTCCTATTCATCCTTCTAGCTGATATAATTTTGCATGGTGTTTCCGAGAATGATATGAGGTCTTCGACGTCTTGATCTAGGCTAACGTTAGGAATGAGGCCTTTTCTCTCTAACTTGTACCGAGGAATGTAGGTTTCCACTTTGCTGTTAGGGTCGTTTCTTATTGTGGATACAAACTTGTTCGCACCCTCTTTGTTGGAGAATATAACTTCAGCTTTGTTAAAATTTAAAGGTTTAAGTTCTCGGGCTCCACATTGCATTTTGTATATGTTTTTTGCCAATTCCATCAAGTTTTGGCTCCTTTTCTTTTTAATGTATTCTTTCTTTATGGTAACTTCAGCTATTGCCGCGCCTATATGGTTGTCAGGGTACAGTCTTACATTTTCTGATGATGTATGTGTTTCCACAAAGTCGAATTTGTTCTGTTTTTTATAATTACTGATTTCCGAGTCTGATATGTAATGGTGTTGCTTTCTTTTATGTTTGTTTTCTATACCTTTGCTTTCCGCCATATTAGGAGGACGCGTGGGTTCGCCTTCATCGACCTCCATTTTGTTCAGATTAGAGGGCCCAAAAGGGCCTATTACTTGGGTGTTGCCTTATCCAAAGATATATTTGATAAACTTTCCTATACAGCACTTATCTATTTTGTCGATTCCTTTTATATTAACTTTTATCTATTTCACTCGATATGCCGACTTTCAGCGATTTTTGTCCATGTACGTCCGGTCTCTACGGTTTCCGCAACGCGACTCCAGAACTGAAGTTTTTTGCCGCGAAACACTATACCCATCTAACGGTGAAGCAATGGAACTAATCGTCAACATTATAGTTCAAACAGATAAAAAATGGTCTAAATTAAAGCTGAGAGTCTCAAGCACAATGTAAGGACAGTTTATTTTGAAAGTGGTGTAAGTCCACTTTTCAAAAAAGTTGAGAAAAGGACATGTGACCATATATTTTAATGTGAACTTTTTATTTATAAACAACTTATTATGTAAATCTAAATTTATTTGTTTGTTTTAATCGATATAAATTACGTTGATAAATGAAATTGCAGAATCATTTATCTTGAAAGTGGTGTAAGTCCATCCACGATCCTGAAAAAAGGTATAGGTCTTCTTAATTGTTGAAAAGATTATTTGTAAAATAAATTTACACATTTAAACATATAGAGACGTGGAAAAAATAAATGGACCTCATCTGAATTTTTGCACCGATGCAAACGCAAACATTTCAATATCTGAAAGCAAAAGAAAATGAATTTACATCAAACTAATTATTTCTGATGCCCGACAATTTACTTGTACTACTTATGATTGACATATAGTACTTAAATTATACATGACAATATTGTGGGCAACTCGGTCACAATATTATATTCGTATTCAAAATTTGTATAAGTCTTAACTTTCAGATGTGTTATAAATGAATTTCTAAGAATTGTCAATAATTAATAATTTTTAGTTTCTAGAACATTTTTGTACCGTACTTGAATCTATGCTATTATCATTATTGTAGTTGTCATTAATCTTTAATTATATGATGTGTTGTAAATTAATTTATAAGAATATCTATAAGCAATAGCTTTTAGTTTGTAAAACATTCTTGCAGCATATTTAAATCTATGCTTTCATTATTATTGTCATATTCATTATCATTTAACTATAAGATGTATCGTAAACTAATTTATAAGAGTAATCTATGAGTCATAGCTTTGCGTAATAGCTTTTAGTTGTTGAAACACTTTTGTAGCATATTTAAATCTATGCTATTATCATTATTCTAATTTTCATCATTATTTAATTATAAGATGTAATAATCTATAAGCCATAGTTTTTGGTTTTTGAAACATTTTTGTAGCATGTTTAAACCTATGCTGTTATCATTATTGTAATTTTAATTATTATTTAATTATAGGATATATTGTAAATTAATTTGTATGAATAACGTATAAGTAATAGTTGTTAGTTGCTAAAACATTTTTATAGCATACTTGAATCTATGCTATTATCATTATTGTAATTGTCATTTTTCTTTAATTATAAGATGTATCATAAATTAAATTATAAAAATTATCTATAAGTAATAGTTTTTATGTTTAAATATTATCATTTTTGTAATTCGTACATTATTGCAATTTTTCAATAAATCTGCTAACTGCGTTCCCAAAATTTTAGCTTTGCAACTTTTTTTTAATTACATTTTCAGAGTTACATCAACCCATTTGGGTCATTAGCAACTATAATAGTTCGACTACAGTACTTTAACTACAAGATATACATTAAACTTTTAGTAATAATCGAGTACAAGGTGTTTACAATTAGCTTAAATTAAATGAAAAATATTTACATCTTCCAAGAATTTGATTACATCTAAACACGAACCAGTACAGTAGAAATTGTCTGCATAATTCGTATGTATCTGGTGCAATCTTCTGTCGCTATGATATTTTGGGCAAACTGTAATAACATGTTCAAATGAATTTATCACATTACAATTGTTACATATTGGTGGGGTTTCTTTTTTAAGTAAGTATGCATGTGAAAAATTAGAATGCCCAATTCTCAATCTTGTTAACACTACTTGGCTAATCCTGTTGAACATTAATGCAAGGTTAGCTTCATAAATATCGTTTGTAGCGTTGTGGGTGTATGTTCTATACGAGTTTTCCAGGGAGTTCTTCCAATGGTTTACAAGTATCTTATTAAAGTTTTTAATGACTTCTTTATGGAACACAGGTATGTTATTATTAATATGCTGAAGATTTGCAGCCTCTTTCGCATTTTTATCATCCCTTTCGCTGCCTACAATCCTTACATGCGCAGGGATCCATCCAATAATAATCTCCTTGGCCCTTTTGTTCAACAAGATATCATTACGCTTCTGAATAATTTACCCTATAATAGGATTAGCAAAGTTGACATCTTTAACTTCTAGGGTCAGTTTTTTACTTCTAGGGTCAGTATAAATGATTTGATTTCTGTCCTCATTTTGCAAACGCTTCGCAAGAAAAGATGGAGAAAAATTCCGGTAATTTGACATCAATGTCCCCATCAGGAGTCACTACTGCACAACCAGTTCCCATCTGCGTTTTTGATACATCAGTGTGTATGTATAATTTTATGATCTGGATATTTATTAATACTATCAAGGAAATATGCCCTCAACGCGTCACTATTGTTAAGCTTTTTAAATGTGGCGTCTATATCAATTAGCTTCCGCAGCTTCAATAACCACGGTGGTGTTTATGCTCTTCAATTTGAAGATTATCTGGGATTGAAGTATTCAACATTTCCAGTATGTTGACTAAACGAATGTTAATTGGTTTCGGTAAATTTTTCCTATGATTAAGTAGGTGGTTAAATTTATTTGAGAATAAATTTTCTTTTGCCGGATTACTTGAAGATCAAGCGGGTGTTAGGGCATAAGAGATAGTTGCATTCTTCAGTAATGTAAGAGTGTTATTTTTGCTTCTGATAATAAATTTATGATAGGACTAGTACAAAAGGCCCCCGTCGCTATTCTTGCTTCAGTGTTATTTACCGTTTCAAACTTTTTTAGTGAAGCTGGTTTAGGTTAGGTTAGGTTGACTACTGAACCATAATCGATCTTCGGTCTAATCAGGGTTTTATAGGTTCTGATTAAGATTTGAAAATCGGCTCCCCATTTTTTGGAAGTTATTGGTTTCATTATATTAAACTTTCTAATACAATCTTATTTGATTTTCTCAATGTGTGGTATCCAAGTAAGTTTGCTATCAAAAATAAGTTCTAGAATCCGGATTTTGTTAACAACTGGAAGACTATGGTTCCCATAAGATAAGATTTGTCTATCTTGTTGGGTATTTCCATCTATCTTGTTGGGTATTTAGTTTCAAGAAAACTTGAAACTGGTTTCCAAGGCGAATGTATTAAGTTGGTTTAATGTTCCTTGCAAAATGCTTTGAAAGGTTTCAATGTTCTTACCAGAGGTGAAAATTGTAACATCATCAGCGAACAAAGTGCATCTAACTAGCACCTTAATGATTTTCGTGATTTCGTTGATGGAAAGTAGAAGAAGTGTCACACTCGGGATGGATCCTTGGGGAACACCATTCTTAATTTCAGTCTTCTCGGATAAGTTACCATTTATGCGCATTCGTATAAATCTATCTTTGAGAAAATTACTCAGGAAATTTAATATATTATATATTGTATGCCCTCTCTATGTCAAGGCAGATAGCAACAAGGTGATTTCTGTTGACAAAGGCTTTGCAAACAGATGATTCTAGAGCAACCAGACTATCCAATATACTACTTCGTTGTCTGAAGCCACTTTGATAAATCGATAATAAATTGTTACTTTCCAGAAGCGATCTGAGAGGCTTATTAATAATCTTTTCCATCAGTTTACATAAACAACATGTTAGTGCTATAGGTCTGTAATTTTCCACAAAGTGTCTATCCTCGTCAGGTTTAGGGATGGGTACTACAATAGCTTCACTCCATTACTGAGGAAAAACATTGTTAGACCATATGCAATTATATATGTATATCAAGTTGCTAATTAAGAGCTTTTAGAGGGAGATTTCTGATGAAGACATTTGGCATCAGATCCAGGGCTAGAGTTTTTACAGCTTCTTAATGCTAACAATAGTTCCTCAATACTAATTTTAACGTTAATCTCCAACTCAAGCCCTGATATTTCTTCTTGTATTTGATTTTGAAATTTGCGTTCTATATTCATTTTGAAATTACGAAAGGTTGGGTTCAAATTTTCATCGCTCGAGTTTTCTGCGAATGATTTCGCGAAACAATTTGCAATGCCTGGCGGGTCAGATATTGTTACCTTATTCGAAGTAATTATGTTTCTGAAGGTCAAGTTTTAACAATTTCCATTTAAGCCTTTAAGTATCCTCCAAATTTCCGTATTTCGTGTGCTGTGACTCAGACTGAACAAAAATTTTATCCACGATTGCCTCTTGCTTTGCTTGATAATTTTCCTAGCAATAGCCCTACATCTTTTATACGAAATCTTGTTTTCTTCAGTATTATGACGTTTGTAAACGTTCAGCGCATGCTTGTAGTCCCTAATGGCTGGTTTTCGTATTCTTGATTCGACCAAGGTACGTTCTTCAACTGTTTCTTGTTTTAGGTTTGAGGAACAGACTGAGATGCGGTTTCAATGATTAGATCAATGAATTTTTGTAACATGAAAGGAGCAATTGATTTCTTGGGAGTCTTTCTTATTATCTCAATATTATGGATTGCAAACGTGTCCAATCTCCTTTGTAGAATTTCCATCTAGGCGCAAGAATATCTTCTGAAGATAGATTGTGTTCAATATTTAACACAATTGGAAAGTGATCGCTATCACACAGGTTGGTAAATGCTTGCCATTCGATTAGTTCTGCAATGTCGGAGTTGCAGAAAGACAGACCAATGGCACTGGCCTTGCCAGTAGCTACATTGAAACGAGGGGGATCATTTTTGTTTAATAGAATTAAGTCATTATCAGCAAGAAACTTTTCGATGTACTTTCCCTTTTGGTCAACTTTATACGATCCCCAAAGAGGATTGTGGCTATTAAAATTTCCCAAAACAATATACGGCGTGGGGAGTTTCCCCAACCGTTCAGGGAGATCATTAGGTTGAAAATTAACTCCATTTGCGATATAATTGCATATAGTTACCATTCTGTTAACTATGCGAAAGGTCGCTACCACTGCTTCTAAATTAGAATTAATAAATACCTGAGTTTTGTATAGATTATCCTTGGAATACATTGCAACACCGCCACTAGCGGTAGACGCACCGATTCTGTTCTTTAGAAACACACCGAAATTTTTTATATCAGCGTGGCAAGTGTCGTTAAAATTAGTTTCTTGAATACAAACTATATCAGCTTCTTGCTTTAACAGTTTTTGTAAAAACCTATAGTAAGACCATAGACAGTGCAGTCTTGAAAAGAAATTTCGTCATCTTCAGACGAAGTAGGGTACGGAGGGGACAATTCCATCGACGGTGGTTTTCTTTTTAAATTTCTTCATTATCCAAGAAAACCTATTCTTGATACATCTATCCAGCAAGAGTGGGTAAAGTTTCTCCATGAGGATTATTGTAACGTCCGTATCCTTGGAGAATACTTCTACGATTTCTCTTGTAGCTTGCGATCTATGAACTTTCTCCATGAAACTCTTGAAT